>JAQJVL010000157.1:324242-1524242 GCA_035578905.1 Stictocephala bisonia | reverse complement strand
AAAAATAAAATATTCCTTAGGAAAGATGTAAGTTATCCACTTACAGGGGCTTTTCAGACATATTTAGATGTAGTAAATTTGTTGTTTCCAATTGTAATATATAATTTTAGCATGTGTGTTATTGTATTTGCATGATTTACTAATGATTTATGCATGATTTACATTTCATAATGATTTATCTATTTATAATAGGCCCTACTTGTTTTTATGTTACTATATAAAGATGCTTAGCATGCCCAGTTTTTTATGTTGACTATCCCCTTCGGTTTAATTAATGTATTGATTCAGTTTGACCTGGCTATGACCTATTTATATATTTGGACATTTGTATATATAAAACGTATTATTGATACGTAGTCTTTGGTTTATTGTTATATCATCTATGGTGACAAGGTAATACAAGTTGTGTTTTTTATATGACAATAAACATTTTGACATTTTGAATTTATACACAGGCGTTTCAAAAGTTCTTTAAAAAGTTTTCAGTTTGGATGACGGTAAAATTACCTATTCATTTATGATTTGTACAAGGTTTTCTATAAATTTAAAATTCAAATTGTTTTAAGTTATGTAAAATAAAAAAAAAAATACAACTTCCCACATCATCATAGAAATATCACAGTAAAATAGTGACTTTTAAAGGCCCTCACATAGAGGAAAGGGTGTTCAAAACTTGGAAAAATCCTAATGTTGGGCCACTAGATATGTTTTAAATGAGTTCAATTTAATTTCAAAGGACCAGGCTATAAACGAAAAATAAAAATGCTGCAGGGTTGAGCTACTACGACCGATAGTTTTGTATAAGGTTTAAATTTAGACTCCTTTAAAAATGGGTAAAAAGTAATAATGTTAAGATCTCTGACTGTTGGTTAAATGTCGGCATGATGGCTTATGGTGTAGCTTGGCAGGAAAGAGTGAAGAAGTCCCTGGGCTGAGTGTCAAGGGTCTTGCAGGTCTAGAATATGCACGCTAACGAAAAGTTTATGCTAGCAATAAAGTTCCAGAAGAATGCGGAAGCTGTATGTTGGCCGTACTATACACTTCCTCTGGAGATGGATGACTTGCAACACAAGCACTGAAGTTAATAGTACTATTTAAAAAGTAAAATAAAAAATCCAGAAAAAACTTTGTTTTGTGGTAATATGAAGAAATATATGAAAATATTAAAAAATCTAACAAAGGTATCTACTTTTTAAGAAGATTAAAGAACAATGTTAGTGAAGATGTACTAATACAAATTTACTATGCAAATATTCGTAGCATATTGAGTTATGGAATAATATTATGGGGCCAGTCATCAAATTCAACTAAATTATTTAACCTTAGATCGTGAGCATCAGGTGAACCAATGTGTGCTCCCTACTGCTAGGTCCTTTTTTCGGCGTAAAGATTTTGTAAAAATCATAAAAATACTAAATATGCTCCAAATGTAAATGTTATCATAAAGTTTTTCTTCTCAAAAACTGCATTTTCACATACTACCATCAAGACTTACAAAAAGAATTAGTAAATAATTACTGTCATGAAAAGATTGAAAAAGTTTTATAATTTTGTATGTAAATTATAACTTATAACACTCCTTAGGAGCACTAAAAAATTTGTATAAATAATTCTAAGATAGCCAAATAGTTTATTATTTAGTGCACTATAATAATATGTTGTTACATTTTAGATAAACTAGTAGGTTATTTTGGAAGAGTTTATTTACATAAAACGAAAACATGAAAAAATGTGCAAAGATACAGTATGATCACTGTAGGTAATCAAATAGTACATGTAAAAAAAAAAATATCACAATTGAATAACATACTATATAATAACACTATGTCATATTGTTTTCACGTAAATAAAATAAACAATTTATTTAGATTGCATAGAAATAATACATAATATTTTTTTCTAAGATCATTATAAGTAGGCTACATTAAAATACCCTATCCATACACACGTTGTTTGCTGAAATAGGATAAAAAAATAAATGTTTAGGCAAGTCCCTACATAAGTATCAATTTCACTATTTCTGATTATTTTAGACACTAAAAACCACTATAACACATTGTACTATGACTACACTAAACACAACATATAATTTTATTTATTCAAATAGTAATTTATAACACTTACAGCGAATAAACACTCACAAAGAAAATCAAACGCGCAACATGTAAAAATGGCTATGTCTACTCTGGCTGTGTCATTGAGTAGAGTGTCTTCCAGTAAAGTGAAAACTTGTCACGTAACCATTACCAATCTACCTCACGAAATTCACTCGAAGTGGCACTGATCAACTCTACAACTCTCTGTCTATATAGCCAATTTTTTTTAGTTTATATCTGAATAAATACATTATTAGCAACAGCATAAATTATGCCGTACCTCGCTTTTGGGAAATCATGTAAACAAGGGTATACAAAAACATTTTTTGTAAAATACCCAATGCAGCTAAGAGAATGAAATTTGTTTTGTTGGATAAAGTATTTCATTCTCTATAGACTGACATTTGGTACACCTTATTCCGTCTTCTGGTTATTCTTCAGTGATATGTCAAACATCGGCAATTTTACTCCCTCCAGACCTCCGCCGAACGGGAATTGAGCCAGAGTTTGGAGTTGTACATTCTAATTTTATTTCCTACGTTTATAAAATGACATAAAAAATTTATTTAAAATCTGATATGTATAGAACAGAACATTCTGCGTCGATTGTTACCAACCATGTAGTGATTGCTTGATAATAAACATATGTTTTATTGATTTTAATGCAACAACATAAATTTCTTAGAAGGGGTTTTGTGAACGGCATAAATTATGTCGTTCCTCACGATCTAGGGTTAAAATTCAAAAAAGAGAAGTTAGACTAATTTGTAAAGTACCTTATAAACCCCCCGATGCAGACCTCTGTTAAAAAAGTTAAATGTAATGAAACTTCCTTCACTATTCATTTACAAAAGCTTTTTATACACAAAAAACAATTTACATACATTTCCTCAAAACAAAAATATATACTGTATAAGCATGAAACAAGAAATTCAAATCAACTGAAAATCATACAATGTAAATACTAAACAACACAAAAAATCATAAATTTATTTATGGCTATTAAATTATATAATACATTGCCTTATAAATTAAGAAATCTAGAAGTGAAACAATTAAAAAAATAATATGCAACTATTTATTAGAAGAATTTTTATATAAAATTGAAGACTTCTTTAAAATTAACTGTAATTTATATGTACATTTTACTCAACTTTTGTTATATTATATATTGTAATACCTCATGTGAGGTTTGATGCAATAAAGATTATTATTATTACTAAGAAAAATTCCTGGAAGTAGATTCTATGGTATTTCTGAATGATGTACAGTGGCAATGTAACCAAAGGCAGAACCAGTAACCGAAGTATTTTTAAACCATATATCACTATAATATTTCCAAAGAGACTCGGTGGTGTAATGCTGTGTCCCAGCTACTTGGGGACAAAGTGTTGAGGAGATATATATATAAGCTTGTTCTCTTAATACCAACGCTGCGTCCGCTCAGTGGTTGCCATCAACACGGACACTACTAGAGAAGTCTAGGGTGCCCATGTTGGATGGTAGTCAAGGCTCAGATGTTGTGTAGGGAAGAGAACTTAGTGTCAGGTTTATTAGTTAGCTGAAAATGAGACCAACACTACGTGGTTCGGATTCCAAGTAAAGCTGTCCCTTAGTTGCCCTAGCTATTGGGCTATTAATAAATAGATCTTTCTAAGGAACAGTCGACCTTAGTTAGTAACAATGACTACACTTGTTCATCTACACACATCACACTCATTTGCCTCTCATATTCTCCTATATCTTGATGATCAGCATCTTATTAATGAATAATAATGAACTCTTAAACCCATTGAAACTATCAAACAAGTTAGTGAAATTAATAATCACATATCTTTTTCCAAATCGATGTGAAGCATTAAGAATATTTTGTCATCTGCCAGTTTCTGTTGCACAGGCAGATCATATTTAAGGCCCTTAGGAGAGAAAAGAATTGTTTAAGGAAGGTCATCATTGGGTCAGCAAAGGTTAACCGATCTTGAAATGTTATCAATTGAATCCAAACTGGCTATAAATAAACTGGCTAAAAATAAACATATTTCAATTACTAACAATGTCATCAACAAACTAATGCAATGTCCAGTAGTTCGAAGCAGCTGACGTGCGGACTCAGATTGACAGTCGGAAATCTCAGCTGTTCGACCAGCGATGTTATTTTATAATAATGCTATGTAATTCACTGATCTTCCAAAGGCACTCAAAGTTACAAGTAATAAAGTTTGACTTTTAAAACATGATGATATGATTTATGACGCAATTTTATAATATTTTACATATAATGAAACTGCTTGAAAAAATATGTTTTGACCGTTGAATACCGATGATTGAAATCACACAAACAACTTTTGACCATTGAAAATCGATGTTTGCCACTTCTAGGATTAAGAGTTTATGCTTATTTTTTTCCATACTGTAATGGTAAATGTAGTTACACTCTTGATGTATAATACAGTATGTGACAATTTATGACATACTTATTTGTACACTACTTTGCTCGTAGTTTTGTAATGTGATTTGTTTCATGCTACACACATTTATAAAGCTTAAAAGGGTGTTAGAGTTTCAGGTTAAGGTGTGTTCTAATATTAATAATGATGAATTTTTCTCAGCTGTTACACCAATAATTGGTCAAGATCAAAACTGTATATTTTGCAATTTGTAAAGTATTATCAGGGCCGCCAAGAGCCATGACAGGTCCTGGGGCAAAACACTGGCAAGGGCTCCCTCCAACCCTTTGCACGCTCAATACTGATCTGACTGTTTTGCCATAGTGCCAAATTAAACAAGTTTTGTTGTTCTATTTATTAAAAGCTGTTTTTAATTATAATAAATAGGTTATGTAAACACAAATTTGATTAATTTTTTTAATTTAAAAAAAATTATTCTCTTAAACCTTGAGACTAAAAATGAAAACTTTATAAGCAGAATGGTTCATTATTGTTGTTCATAACCTAATAAATTATCTTGATTTTGCTTATTTCTTCATTTTACATCGACATCATTTTATTTTATTAAACTTAAACAATAAGAACTAGGAGTAGGAGTATGCATTAAATTTGTTCTTAACTAATTGGCTATATTGTGTGGTTGCGGAAATGTAAATTGATTAAATCGTGTTGAACGGATAGTAATGTTTTATTACATTCAACATGGCTACCCAGCAATAAACTGAGTAAAAACAGACTAATTTTTTAGCTACTAAGTAAAATAAGTCAGAAAAATACTACCAGAATATAGTTAAATTAGCGCTTTTCTGGCCTGTTTTCAGCAAATATTTGAATTACAGAGTCAAAATAATGCTTCTAGTCAGTTTGGATTCAATTGATAAATTCCAAGATTGGTCAACCTTTGCTGATCCATTGTGGACCTTAAGCAATTTATTGTTTACTTAGGACACTATAAGATCTTTCTGCCCGGGCAACAGAAACTGGAAGGCAGCAAAATATTCTTTATGTTACACATACATTTGGGAAAGATTTTCAATTTTTAACTTCACTAACTTATTTAGAAGTTCAAGGAGTGTTAGAGCTTCTTTGGAAAGATTGTTCTGAGATGTGGTTTTTAGGTATTTTTCATTTCTTCTACCAGTTCTTTAGTTACATCACTACTTTACTTCTTTGACAATTTCATAGAATCATCTACCAGAGTTTTTTCTTCTATTTCTCCATATTTCCACAAAAAAGAAAAATTCTTCTTGATTTCTTGTAGGGCAGAGGATCATGTTGTCAAACTGCCGATTAGGTTATCTATTATTTCGTAAAAAACTTCTACTTTGAACTTCTCATCTTGAGTTGCCCAGGGTTTTCTGATGGCATTTCAGCATGAACAGTTTTTATTTTTCTCAATCTTTTCTCAGGAAAATCTGTATCAATTCCATTTGCATTGGCAACAAGTTTTGCCTCTGACAAGATGGTGTCCCATTTGTTATGTAGTGATTGCAAGTCTTCTATTAGACCGTGGATGTTGTTGTCCCATTTGTTATGTAGTAATTGCAAGTCTTCTATTAGACCATGGATGTTGTTTATTTTAGCATCTATAGTAACATCCATGGTTTGAAGTAATAGGCTGTGGTGATTTATTGGTGTCAGAATTTTTACCCAAATTGATGCCATCAAAACACACAAATGTGCCAAGGTACTGTAACAGAACTGAGTAAAAGATTAAGTTCCTTATGTTTCCAAATGTATATTCTGAGAGGAACTGTGGAGCTGAGTGTTAGAATGACAGTGTATCATGCTTGCTTTGGTTCCCTGCTCCAATATGGTCTTGAACTATGGGGTAGCTCAACCGATATTCTTAAGATTTTTAAAATTCAGAAGACGTACATTCGAACAATGCTTTTTATGGACCATAACCAATCATGCAGATCTGTATTCAAAGAGCTGAATGTTCTAACACTTCCTTCCATGTATATTTTCAAATGTTTATTATTTGTACATAAAAATAAAGATTTAATTTTAAATAAACACCACAGCCATATTTACAACACAAGATTCAGAGAACAACTCCAATATCCAATTCATAGGCTAAAACTATTTGAAAATTCCCCTCATTACATTGGTCTAAAGTATTACAATAAAATTCCATCTAATCTAAAAATCCTAAATATTATTAAGTTTAAAAAAATTGTTAAAAACTTCCTGATTCAGAAAGAATATTATGATGTAGAAGAGTTTTTAAGTGATAACTCTTTGATCATTGATATGTAATTTTAGAATAAGTTTTAGGATAGTTTTAGTTTTTAGGACATTGACTCTTCACCTGTTTACTTACAAATAAAATTTTGTAAAATTATGTAAACGTTATGTGAAATAAAAAAAAAAAAAAAACATCCGTTTGAACAAAAAGACAAAAATAAATCAGCACCGATTATAAAATTACTGATAATTTGGCTAAACATTGACAATTTACCTTTTTGAAAAATGTACGATACTTTCATGGTTTTCTCCATAATTTGAACCTCTAACCCCCATAATTGTTTGAAGTCTGGCAAAACTGCGCAGAAGCATAGCTGGCGGGGTGGGGCCCACATACAGGCGCTGGGTTGAGGTTTTCCGACTTCACATGCCTTAGCGTTTATATTTAATGTTCAACGCTATCTGATGAACGTGGAACAAAATATTTTACACCGGTTTCCTTTGAGAAGATTATGGTCTGGGCGGTCCTTCCACTTCCAGGCAACAACTCATACCCTTCCGACAGGTATACGTACACTGGCGTCAATGATCTTCTCAGTGGAAACTGATGTAAAATATTTTATTTCTACGTTCATCGGAACCGTTGAACATCTCGACGGGCACAAGCGAAACCTTTTCTCCGTGCACAGATCAGAATAAAATCCTCTGTGTCGAAATATTATTATTTTTTTATGTCATCATGAACTTTTAACGAATTTTAGAATCTCCTATTGAGGCCTATAAAATATCTGACATTTTAATTGTTGGTTCTACAGCAGTATTATATTTTACTAGTGGTAAGTACTCTACCATCGCTGGACCCACTCTGAGCCCGGCCCTCAGGGATTTGGCCCCTTCCCCTCTCATCCGGCATGAGTATTATGGTTCTTTAGCAAAATATTAGAACCTAATTAGTTATTACACTCATTTTATTAGAATACAAAGAGTATGGTGGTAAAAAAATGATTACAATATGAGGTAGGTCCTTCATATGTTTTGGTTCGGGCGAACCATGGCTCTCAGCAGCCCGAATATTGACAGGTGAATTTTATTCGAATTTGAAACACATAAATCATAAGGTTATTTTTATGAGAGATCATAAGTTTGTTAGATGTTGTAACACATCTGTTGTAACACACAAATGTTGTCTAATGTCTTGATATTTTACTTGTGAAAATCAATAATGCAAATTTGATTCTCCTCCGTATAGGTTTCAATTTTATTGTATAGTCAAAAATTATACATGAATGGAATCTATAGATTCTTAGTTAAAACAGAACTTATGATGCTAAATAGTAATAAATAATAATTCATGAGAACTAACTAACTTTGTTCAGAATTCTGTACGCACGATGTATGATGGATTGCGAACTGAATTAACCCGCCTGGAAGAAACTTGTGCAGGAGATGAAATGGCTTCAGTGGCATCTCAATTATGTCGCTACATTAGTGCTCGGACACAGTTAATAGATATGTAAGTCATTTACTAACAAATGTGCTTTTAAAAGTACAAAAACAAATGTTTTTAGATTAGTGTGGAATAAATAAACATGTTCACTGCTGATCTAATCAAGGGGCGTTAATATATGCTGAAACTATGTGCGTCATTTTTTAATACTATCTAAAAAATAATAAAAACTCAAAACTAAAATCGAGTACAACTCAAAAGTTACATAACCTCCAAACACAAATGTACTGTAAGCAATAAAATTGAACACAACAATAAACTAGTGATTGGCGGTTATCAGCTATTTTAGTCCATGATAAACAAGTGCATCGTCCACACACAGCACTAGGTCAACTTGACGCACAAGCGTGTTTCCCGCAGTGAACATGTTAAATATTATCAGGACTCACATGGTCTTTTTCAAGGTCAGGACCACAACAAAATAAGTACCAATCACGACGACTCTCTCAGTGATTCTTTGTGACATTTTCCTATAGGAATTAAATTTTTATTATTTAAATATAAAAAATGTGTGTCCTGTCACACTAAATAAATCTGCTATGTCAGCTTCTTAAATTTGATATTTACTATTTCATATTTTTATTACAAGGAGAATAAATTTAACCTGCCCCCTGGTTCATAGATTTTAGGATTTGTACATGTCTCTCCGACAGGTCATATCTGGTGCTGTACAATTTTGTGTTAGATCGTTTGCTTTACAATATTTTCTGAACAATTTTCTCATAAATATGAAAGCATTATCTAACTAAACCATGAAAGCTGAAAAATTCTCTAACATTCTGATGGTTGATTTAGATGTGGGAGTTTCGTTCATAAGGTATTCCAGGACACTTGGATCAAAACTATAATTACAGAACTTTGTAATGGCGTCTTTGGAACAGTTAGCTGTGAATACCTTTAAATGGGTTAACACATTCGCTGTGGACAGAAGGTGTGCCTGCCATGAGTGGATGGCGTGGCATGGGCATGGCAAGCGCGCCTGCTGCCACGTCCTTGTTGTTTTCCTTTAGTGTTCAGTTATAGTTCCTTTAGTTATAGTTAGTGATGGATGTAAGGTGAGTTATAGTTCACAAAGGTGTGTTGCGTTAGTATTTAACTGTCCATTTCCGGATTGCTAAATTTTTAGTGTATGTACAGTTATTTTTATTTATTAGTGTATTTTATTGTAATGTGTTGATTTTTAATTATTATAATGGATATACCGGGACTTAATGGTTTGTCATCGGGTGCATCTATGCCTCGAACACGATCTAGAAATGTGTTAGACGATGAAAATCAGGAGATCCGATCAGATGCAAAGTTACTATCCTTGCGAACGGAAGACGTTGAGATGGTACAAGAAGATTTTTGCCCATACTCTCCAAATGCTCTTGATAAATGCACATTACTTATTAAATGAGGTCAGAACTGCCCAAGGTAAAAGTAAAATGCCCTTCTAAGTCTTTAGTCTTTCAGTTGTGGAAATCTTGTTGCCAGATATACCAGAACCTGAAAGGCCAGTGATACGGAGAAATATTCCCCCATGAGCCAACAAAGATAGAAATCAGGAGGAAAGACAGGCCCGATAGAAGATTGGCAAAATGATGCCGAGTTTGTACTGCTAATAATATTAGAAAAATGACTGTATGTGTATGTAAATAGTGCTCTGAATCACCTGGTTTATGTTTTCCAGGCTGTTTTGATCAATTCCATACACCAATCCAAGAATAAACATTTTGACATGGGTTGGTTGGGAGGACTGTAAATATTAATGTTTTGTCATTTTTTATTGTCTTTTATTGCAAATTTTAAATGTGTTATTAGATACTATCATTTCAAAAAATTTGTGCTTTTTTTTTAAGTGTGTTTTCAAAATTATTGTGAAGGAATAGCGGGGCTACATGCGGACGGCAGGCGTGCCTGCAAACATGGCAGAAAATGTGATATCACTTTCGTTGACACATGGAATTGCTCTTTGCCATGATTATAAACCTAAAGTTAAGTGAAAATGCAAACAACATTTCAGCATGGGAGTTCCCTTCTTGGCGAAATTTCAGCATTGAATGTGTTAAAACAGACGTCAAAGTTGTAAGGTTCAAATAAAGTGAAACCCATTTAAAAGATTTTTTGAGTTTACAAATAAGGTACAATGGAAAGAATGTTCACTCATTATATTAAAAGAAATAGTTCATTAGTGTCTCATTATAAATCTATTAAGTGTAAATAAAATATAGTTTTAGCCGTTTGATTTTGTTTTCTTAGATATGAGAAGATGTATGCAATGGGAATGAGTAACAAGTTGATGAAGTATGAAGAGCTGCTTAGTCTGGTGGAGGCTGTAATGGACCTTCATTCCCTGGCTTTGACCCATGTAGCACTTACTGCCTTGAAGACTGCCATCAGGTTATCAGTTGTACAACTTTGATATAAATGTATAAGTACTTAAACCTTGTGTTGGCAGAGCGCGGTTATCTGTCAATAGATTGTGTTTCTGTAGTGGTAGTTGGTGGTTATCCATTGATGGCGCATGGCCACAAACAACTGTTATTATGTAACACACCTGACCAGTTTACGAGAAAGGTTTTGATATTGATAGATTCTACATTAGTTGTCGGTTACAGTGATATGCAATATAATATTAATATCTCGTTTCGACTATTTTATTCGACTAATTGAAATGTCAACAAAGCCAAGCAGAATAATTCTGCATTTGCAATCTTGCCAGGTAAATTGACACTATTTACCTAATTGTGTTATGCTATTACTAATGTTTATTATGCAAATATTGGTTTTAGAGTGTTTGTATTTTTGTCAGTATTTAGTACGGAGTGTATTGAGTAATGTGTAGTGATATTTATAATAATATAAAGTGAAATATAATTAAAATATATTAGGCTATGTTTTCATAGTGTAAGTTCGTTCTTATTTTGTTTATAACTATATAAACAAAATAAGGTTATTTTGTTTATTAAGGATGCAGATGTAGGTGAGGCAACGTCAGTATCCCGAATGGATCTACAACCTTTACAGGAGCAGGTTACATTTAAGGATAGATTCATGCGGGGTATCAGTCAGCACAGAGAAGGATTAGGCTGGAAACGGTTAAGGAATAAGACGGAGGTGGGAAAGATGAGAGCCTTAATAGATGAGGAAGAAGAAATGAAGGCAGTTGTTCATGCTCAAGAATTGCCTATACATCATGACTGGGTTATGCTGGGAGAAGCGTGTATGCCCCCAAGGATTATGTGGAAGGCTTTTTCTCTATGAGTGGTCCCCTGAGTTCTTCTGGAATGGGAAGAAATTCTCTAAATGACTTTTTAAAGCGTGTCTCTAGGACTGCGTTGAAGAGCTCTTACAGATTGTGGCTGAGGCAGTCAAAATCCTGGTCATCTGGTGGGGGGAGCATTGGGTCCGTAAAAGCGCTTTAACCCCCCCCAGCTATGGGCCAGGTGAAATGGATAAGTGATACAGCTAAACTAGCGTGAAAACGTCATGTAAGATCCCAAACAATCCTGGTTTCGCTAAAACCATGATGGGCCTCTGTTAAGAGTGATTCCATTGTATGCAAGTTCTGCTATGTATATTATCATGGTTATACATTGGTAATTAATCTTATTATTCATTAGTTTAGATATCTAATAATCTGCTTGATAGGTCTGGGGATATTCGGGACTTGCTACAGGACGAATTGTCATCAGATGATGACCCTTCTGATATTGGGGGGTTGTTAGATTTTTCTTTGGGGAGCAGTGATGACTATGAGCCTCAAGATTATTATGAGAGTGATGAAAGTATTTATTTGGTATATTTGATAAGATAGTCTTTAGCTAAATTTTGGTATGTAGATAAACTCTCTAATGTTTATACAAAATGTTAAGGAAATATTTTAGGATAGTATATCTGCAGTAACCAATTTTCAGTTTTCTATACTGTTTGCATCAATACATTTACAGTAAATTTATTTTTGCTTTATGGTATAAAATGTATACTACATTTCTTGAAACTAGATAACATTTTGGCTATCTCACAATTCTTATTTTACAATCACAACATTGTTTCCAAGGGGTAACCCCCTTTTCTCAATTTATAAAAACAAATTTGTAAATGTAACATGCCGTAAAAAAAATATCCTTATGTTTTGTATATTAATTATATGATAGCCCATACAGTTGTGAACATATTGATACCAAATATAAGTTGGTTTCAACCTGAGCAAATCAGTCAAAAATCACCTGTCATTTTAGGATAAAGTAACTGCCACCTTGAGGATTAAGTTCATTCACCCTGCCTAGAATTACATTTGTAATAATTCACAAATTAGTACGTAGCCTCTAAATTTTTTTTAATATAAATAATAGCCTACAAATTTTCTGTTTAACCTGTATCTGCCCAAATACATTTTTTCGTTGTATTTAAATTTCGACACAGATGTTACTTAATTATGGCACGTTTAACACGTTTTATATGATTTTAATTTTTTGTATTCGTACAGTTCATATTCTAAATATAGCATGTCAACGGCCGGTACAAGTGGGGTCGGGCCTTAACTTTACGTCAAGTCGACAGTAGGTTCACATAACTTATTTAATATATCAATAAAACACATATTTGAGAAGAAAATGCCAACTGCTTTGTTTAAAACCTCAATAAACTTACTTAGCAAGTTTCTACAGATAAACAGGAAAAGATATTATAATAAACATAAGCTACGTACTACATACAAAAATGTTACGTATTCGACAATCTGCATGAGTAACAATTTAGTTCATTATTGTAGGTATACTAATAATGAATATTAAACATTATATATAAATGTAGGTTATTGAATGTTGGTAGAATAATAACAATAAATAATAAAATGTAAAATTAAAATAAGTTAATTCATTGATGTTAACTATACGGTACGTAACTAATAAATTCCTTTCTCTTTCGTGGATAACAAGTATTTTAAAACAAAATTAAAAAACTTGATATCTTCAAAAGCAGTTTATTCGTTGAAGGACTTTTATGAAAGTGCTGGTTAGTTATTACTTTGACATATGCGTGGGGAAATAAATAAATAAAGGAAATTTAATCTGATACTTCTATAAATTGATTTGTTATAAATGTTTGTATTTCAACTTAACCTAAATTGCTGTAAATATTATCTATTACTAAGCAATAACTGTATATGATAGTATTATGATGTAAATGACACTATTCAATGTACAAATTATGTGCAGATTATGAATAAAGATTTTTGATTGATTGATTGATGATGATACTTTTGGATCTTGCACATATTCACCTCCATGTTCAGGATGAGTTTGATTCCTATTCGATCTAGTGTCACCCGTTGTCCACGTACTAGATGAAACAAATTTGCTTTGTTCGGGGTTTCTTCCTTCTAAAAACATTCTCTCGTAATACGTTTGATAAGCCGATTTTGTCGGATCAGTTATCGGCTGTCGACTCTCGTTTTGGTTTTGATATGATCAAGCCTGGTTGGACTGAGTAGGAGCACGGTGTGCCATGGTTTAAGTATAGCAACAACTCGGCCTACATCTGCGGTGTAAACAAAGCGAACAAAGGCACACGTTCTTCTGCCGCTACTTATGTTACTCTCGCAGGTGTGTCACTGTGCTGCAGTGGTACCCATATATGGTACCACTGTACGTATATGGGTGGGTTCGTACCACCGTATGTATATGGGCGGGCGGGTGGTTCAGTAACACTGTACGTATGTGGGTGGGCGGGTGGGTCAGTAACACTGTACGTATATGGGTGGGCGGGTGGGTCAGCACTACAATACGTATATGGGGGGGGGGTCATTAACACTGTACGTATATGGGAGTGGGTTAGTACCACCGTATGTGTATACCTTAATTTGTCTTTATGATAAAATACGTATTTATTTTATTTGTAAGAAGACGTCTTATCATGTAGCATTTAAGGTATTTTTATACTGATGTGTTTAATTTAGTCACACAGTTATATTTCACAATTTTTGGATCAAATACTATCTGTTTAAGATAAAATATTTAAATTATAGTTAATGTTTGGGGTGATTCACAATTATAACGGTTGTAATTGCTTTTTGTAAAATTATATTTTGGGTTAATACTATATCTTAATTTATATAGTTGATATTTTATTTATAACTAGCTGTACCCGCCCGCTTCGCCGGTCATAATATTGAGTTTGATTTAGAACCTAATAGCTGAAAGAATTCGAGCATTTTTGCTTCTTCTACCAATATTAGATTTTTTAGGAGGCATGTCATAAAAAGTAAACTGCAAAACAAATAATTATTTATTTTTTATTTTCACGTTTCACCACATGTTTTAATTACCGAGGAAAAAAGGTTAACACCAAATATAGAGATCACCTGATCAAGTAAAAGTAGTGTGTGCTACAATCTCAAGGTCAAATGTAGAACTACAAGAAATCAAAACATATACAGTACTGTTGTTGTGAGAACTTCAATCTTCTTATGGCATGTGAAACTACATTAAACCACACAGTCATATGTTTTTTGTAAACAATTCAGATTCTCCATTTGAATAACATGGAGAACCCTGTGGACGGATCTGCATCAAACTTCACAGAAACCATCTCGGGAGTATACAGGACAACATCCTAAAGTTTCATGGCGATCGGTTGGATGGTTTGGCAGCGCATAAACTTCAAATATACAAACATCCTCTTTTATAAATATAGAATAAATGATTTCACATATGTTTCAATATTACTTTTTACAGAGCCTTACAATGAAGTGGTACTAGATGATACACATGTATCCCTTGGGAAGGCAGTATGTATATAGCTTACATATTGGAGTAGATGCCTTGGGTTCCATCAGTTGATGGGGACATATGTCTCCTAAGAGACAAACATTTCGATAAGTTCAATATTGTATATAAAATAAAATACCTCAATTTATGGAATGTGAATTTTCTCCTAGTTCCATAATAAACATACAATTCATTTAATTGCTATGTATGTAATAACCACTTATGTATATAAAGGTAAGAGAATGTTTGTTGTACTTTACTTTCAAATACAAATTAGTGGAAATTGACGTACCAACACACTTTTCATGTAGCCTTGGATTGAAGCTTCTGCATACACGTTTTAATTGAATGACACTTAATTCATTATAAGTTTTAACCGAATAAGTCTCAAACCGAAAATCTTCGGATCGATCCTGGCACCGGTCTTCAACACTTTTAGCCCACAATTAATATTTATTTAGTAAATAAAATTAATATTAATTTAATAAATACAATTTGGTGTCACAAAAGAGCGTGAAAACTGCTTGACGTCAATCAAAACAACACTGACCTAGGACAACGTTGTTGGGGTGTCCAAGTGCTCGTAGTAAACAATAGTAAGCTTGACCTCTGAGGTTGACACGTGATGATTATCAATGAAAGGTCAATGACCTTACTGATTATCAGTAGTAAAGAGGTGTGCTAGAACATATACCAAAATCAGTGGTGTGCTTGAACAGACAATACAATACTACTATGGAAGATTCCCTTATTTCTGGACAATAGTTGGAAAATAGTTTTAGATTTTGATACTAGTGAATTGAAGATTCATTAGATATAATTAGAACCTTTACAGTTAGCTTTTAAGAATATTGAATGTCTAGTTACAGACATGTTAATGTATGGAATGAAAACTCGGACTCTGAGCTTATTAGATTGAAAAATAACTTGGACACTTACCAGCAAGACCTTGATGATCTGTTTATGATACATTCCTTTCAAGCTACATGAGAATATCGCACTAAGCGTGGTCTCATAAATGTAGGTGGAAATGTTATTTGGTGTACCCACTGATGAGGATCTTAACTCAGTGAATGATAGAATTAATGAGTTAAAACATGTTACAAGCGATGTAGTACATTCCAGATTGGACCAACTGACTTTAGTTAGACTTAAACTCTAAGATCAAAACCAATACTAAAGCAATTGCAGAAATTATGTCAAAACTAACTTCATCAAATATAGAACTAGGTTCATCATTGTTAGGTTGTAGTAAAGAGTATGGGATGTCACATCAATCTTTACTCAAGCATATGAAGGTAATCAGCATTTCACGTTATCTTGGACAGGCTATTGAGGAAGCTAAACTAACAGTTGTGTAATTCAGACAAGCGCTAGTATTAGTGAGTGTAGATAGGATAAGCAGCAAATTATTACCCCCTCATGACTTCATTAAAATATTAGAAAATATAGAAAAGACAATCCCTGATCATGTGAAGCTACTTATACCTGTAATAGAAATAGAAATGTTCTTGTATTACAACTTATGTACTGCTAACACTTTAGCAAGTCCTTTAAGACTAAGACTCATTGTCACTGTACCTTTAAGTTCTGATAGTGGAAAGTTTGAAACTTACAAAATTCTTCCACTACATCAGGTATCAATATAGTGTAAACACTGGCTTAAATGGGAAATTTCATTTGATTAATTATTAAATGTAGGGATAGACAATATATGTTCCATTAACCAGAGATGATTTTAGCCAATGCAAATAAAACCTATTTTTCTTATATCCAAGTTCAATCAAAGTGTTTCACCACACAGTAAATGTCTTTATTCACTTTTCATGGGAATGGATACAGCACACCTTAAGTGTATTAGAAAGCTTACAGACCAAGTAACTTCACCTTTCTTATTACAAATGGATCATAATTGGATATACAGTGTAGCTGAACCTTGTAAACTAGTATTAAATAATTGTTTAAGAGTGTTCAGAAACTAATGAATCAAATTTTGAGAAAAGGTACTCAGAACTTGTCTTAAACGGTTCAGGAATTTTACAGGATGTATCAAATTGTGACATGTTTAGTAAAGAAATAAGAATATTTTCAAAGTTGAAATGTAATTCATTTTATAAAAGAAACATAACTTCAATCCACTTACCAAGGATTGATACCATTTGATAACAAATTGACTTTTAAAACCCTTGCAAGTATTAAAAGTAATCTGGATGATGATAAAGATGAGATAAAGCTAGAGCAGGTCCTGAACGCCCTAGATGTACTGCTTGATGAAGACTTGTTGGATCATTGTAAGTTTAACTCAGTTTTATGTATAGTTTTACCTACACAGAGTACAAGCCTGACAGTTACAGCCAATGAAGGATGTCCCCTTGCTGAAATATTTCAAGAGACCTCCTTTAACTTTGTTGAAACATTCAAGTGATTATGAGATCTAGGTGGAACTCATACATAACATCAATATTCTCTGTGATGTGCTATGTAGTTTAAATATTTCTGATTGTATCTCATGTATCATTATGCTGTATTTTGTGTAACTCTGTTATGTATTTGTGAATTTTTAAGCATTTTTATGGTTAACATCTTTAAAATGTTACTATTATAAGACCTTTGCTAGTTCTACAAAATGTTATCTAATTAACTATCTATATATTGTTAAGGGTTGATGTTATATATTATTAATTACATTTTTCATGTTAATATAATTGTTTTAGATTTTGACAGTATGTTTTGGGTTGATATCATTTAGACTTTGGGTTTTGACAAAATATAGAGAACCACTATAAAAATGTTCGTAACATATATAAGCCATTGTTTTGACATTGTGGGTGTGTATAATATTACCTTTCTTAATGTTAGCTATCTAGACTTATGTTAGATTGTTAGAAGCTATGTTACAATTAAGACAGATTTAATTTTGTACGCCAGTTTTTCTTGACTATTTTGTTTTCAATTCATTTTGTTTGATGATCGTAATGTTAAAGAGGGTATATTGTTATTTTGTCACTGTACAAGTATTTGCGGACTATACTTAAAGATATGCCACAAATATTGATAGATGACATATCTTTTCCGTGGGAAGGAGTGATGTAACGTTCACACCCCCATATAATATATTATACAATTTATATATTATGTTTCTTTATATTATTATTTTAGTTCTTATAATTTCATAATTTTACATAGTATAACTCGGTTATAAAGTTATAGGCATGGAATTTCGAGGAATCCTTTTTTTGTGGTCTCTAAAGATACAAACTTCCCTCCAAATTTCATCAACATCTGTTCAGTGGTTTCAGAAATGTTGTGATGAGTGAGTACATCATTGTTGGATTTTATATATTGACTTGTATATTGAACATTTTCATTGGTCAGGTAAAATATTTTACTAATTGGGTTATAATCTAGAGTATTTAATGGTTTCAGCTTAGAATGTGAAATTTTGATGCTTTTATTGAGAGCGCAAATGGATGTACAACACTGGAGATTTCTATCAACCCTTCTCAATTTACATGGTGCCAACACACGTATCTCTGCTTGGGAGAAGACTCTACAAAGCAGAGAGGTAAGTGAAATATTAATGAAAAAAAAAAATAATAATAAATAAATAAATTTTATTTATAATACCCGGGGATAAGTCTACACCCCTCACATGCCAACATCACTTTTACATATTCCTACATCATACTTCAGATTCAGCCATAATTCCTCATGTAAATAAATAATGAATTCATTTATTCCAGTCAGAATAAATGTAATTAGCATTTATATGATGACCCACTCAATGTATCTTCAGAAAAAATATTTTACTTTTTGTGCAATGTAAACAAATCTACCTTAAGCCTTTTAGGACAACGAAAATTTTGGGTATTTTTTAGGTACACATTTTTCAAGTGACCTTGCTTTTCAACAGCTATGCCGAAGAAGACGATGGTCAAAACAGTAAAAATTTAATAGTTTTTTTTATTCATAAGTTAAGTGCTAAGAATAGTACATAAACAAACTTTTACCCATATATTATCTACAACAACAATCAAATTATATATAAATTGGTAATATTTATTAGTGATTTATTTTCAGAAAATATTTTATCATCGTATAATTTTGAAAATTTTTAAATTTTATTATTTTTTTATTTTAAGTTTACCTCTAGTTTACTATAATATATTTTTAGTATGGAAACTGTTATTGTTTTATTCTATATATATTCCTCTATAAAAATATAAAATGCTATCACGATAAGTTAAAAAAATAAGTTTTTGATAACAGAAAATCTAAAGAACTACAAAATTGCAAAAAAAAAAAAAAAAAAAAGCAGTCAAACAATATAAGCTGGTATAAGGTTATCCATAGCACATATTTGTCCAGCTCCATTGTTAATATGTATTATTGTTCAAATCTATGTAAAACACACTATAAACAACAATAAAGAAAAATTAGTTTGCACATGTATGTTTCGGGAAGCAAATCGGATGAACTCCTTCTTTGCAAACTGTACAAATAAAAGTGGATTGTTTACTTTTTCTTGACTGATTACTATGTCCACCTCTTTCAGAACACGTCCAGCATGTTTTCATTTCTTTTCCTGGCAGTTTTACTAATTCTTTGATTTGACTGTCATTGCCTTGGTTATCTCCAGCCACATACTTGGATATCATATATCATATACGCATATAATAATAATAATAATAATAATAATAATAATCTTTATTCCTTCGAATGTTACAAAATTTACAAATTGGTTTCTTAGGAATTACTAGCCACTTTTCAAGTAGGTGTGGCTAGCTCAACATAAATTACTGTAAAATTTTCAAGTACAGTCAGAACTTAACATTAAAACTTAATCCACCGGTCGACTACAGCATGCACAATCCAAAAACACCACCACTAAGAAACTTTAGCAATACTTCTTAAACTAAAACCAAAAATAATTGTTCAATATCTTCTACCTCAAAAATCCATCTTTTAATTTTATTTACAAATATAGAAAAACTAACACAATTTTTTATTTGAAGTGGCAGGATATTGAAAAATTTTGGACCCAAAAAGGAAAAACTTCTTTTGAAAATTGCCTTTTTTACCTTAGGTTTGATTAATATACCCAAAGTTTCCCTTCTTGTTCTCTTGTATATGTTGTCGTTGTCATTATTGCCACTTCTATTAAAAAAAATTTTCAATACTTTAAAAACAAATAAATATCTAACCGGTAAAATCTTTAATTGCTTATAGTTGGGAAGAGCCGATTCACGTTTTTGTTTGTTAGCGATAATTCTTACAAAGTGGTTTTGAGTCACTCTAAGTGAATTTATTGCTACGATACCTGAACCTCCCCAGATTTCTATCCCATAATTTATTCTCGAGTGAATTAACGCAAAATATAATGTTCTCAGTAAATTCTGATTTATAAAACTTTTAAGAAAATAAAACTGTCTAATATTATTTCTCAGATTCCTTTGTAGTCTATTAATGTGTGGTTTCCAGCTTAAGTTTTGATCAATGCATATACCTAAATATTGTATTTTATCCACCTGTTCAATGACCTCACAACTACAGGACAACTGCTGCGAACAATCAAACTTATGGAATTTTAAAAGGGAATTGAATTTATATCCCCTTAAATCGAAATTTATAAATTTTGTTTTGGACGCATTTAGCACCATTCTGTTATTTTCACACCATCCCCTAATTGCTTTCATATCAGCATTCATTTTTAACCAGATAAGCTCCCAGTCTGTCTCTACATACTGTATTGCAATGTCATCCGCAAAACCAATAATTTCTCCCTCTAATCTCAAGTTTAATAGGTCATTAATAAATATAAGAAACAAAGTCGCTGCAAGAACCGATCCTTGTGGCACCCCCAAACTTATTGTTTTTACCTCACTAAAACAATTTGAAATTTTAACTTTTTGCTTACGATTTTCTAGATAAGTTTCAAACCACTTTAACATGTTGCCTCGTATGCCTAATAACTCTAGCTTTTTTAGTAAAATTTTGTGATTGACTAGATCAAACGCTTTGCAAAAATCTATAAAAATTCCGGTTGTTTTGTAGTTGTCATTAAAACTGTTGTATACGCGTTCTGTAAATTTTAAAATTGCTCCTTCCGTATTTTTCCCTTTCGTAAACCCATACTGATTTGAGTTGAAAAAACGTTTATTATTTAAAAAATTTAATAATCTGGCTTTCATACATTTCTCTATAATCTTAGATAAAACTGACAATAACGCAATTGGTCTGTATTGATCTGTCAAATCTTTTCTGCCCTTCTTATGTATTGGAACTACAATTGCCTCTTTCAATTTACTGGGAAAAGTTCCACTTTCAAAACTTAAATTAATTATTGCTGCTAATACTCCTGCAACAATAGGTCCAATATTTTTAATGAGATCTACAGAAAGGGTATCACTGCTGGTTGATTTTTTATTTTTTAAACTATTTATTATTTTTAGCACCTCTTCACTAGATACCGGCGACAAGAAACAAGAATTTTGATAGTGGATGAACTGAGTCGTGTCAAGGCCAAGGCCACCAGGCAGTTCTGCCTCAATCGCACCGGGCGCCGATAAGAAATATTCATTAAACAAGTCTGCTATTTGTTGTGGATCCGTTATACTGTTATCTCCCTCTCTTATCTGACTTATCTGCTGCTTCTCTTTCCTGTCCGTCAGCCGGTTTATTAAGTCCCACTGCCCTTTAACATTTCCCTCTTGAAAATCAAATAAACGTTTATAGTAATTATTTTTTGCCACTTTTATTTCATTTTCAATGCGGATTTTAAGCCTTGCAAACTGATCTTTTAAATTTGTGTCATATGGTCTTTTTCTAATTTTGATTGCCATTCTATTTCTAGCGCTGATATTCTTTACTATATGTTCGTTAATCCAAGGACTTCTTAATTTAGCTTTTTGCATTTTCGGCTTTAATTTTTTTGTTTGACTAGCATCTTTTATGGCTTTATATAAAATTTCATAAAACGTATTCAACGCTTCGTTTACATCATTCATTTCGTAAACCTTATTCCAAATTGATTCATCTATTAGGTTTTGCCTCAGTGCTTCAAAGTTGACTATGTTTGCTGTGTATGGGACTAAATTTTGCACCGGTTGCGATTTTGATTTCCCAAAATTAGCCACTAAACCGATTGGGAAATGGTCACTAAGGTCAACTTGAAAAATTCCCGCTCTAAAACAATTTACATTTTTAAATCTTACAAAAATGTGATCGATGCAGGAAGCCGATTCGTTTGTTATTCTAGTAAATTGCTCAATTAAACAAATAAACCCATTGTTATTCATAAGCGACAAGTAGTTGTTGCTTATGTTATTATCCTCTAATATGTCAAGATTTATATCCCCCATATATACTACATTACTGCTCAAATTCTGAATTAAATTATCCAGATCAAATAAAAAATTGTTTACATTAAAACTATGTAACCTATACACGCTAACTAAATTAAATAACAGATACCTATATTTAATTTCCAAAACTAAAATGTCAGCTGATTCAACTGTTGTATGTGTATCTCGAACTGAAATATTCTCTTTAACAAATACTATTATTCCTCCTGCCCTATAAATATCATTACTCTTACAAAATGAATTGTATCCAGGAATATTGTAAAACGATACTTCTTCTTTAAAAATCCAAATTTCACTCATTATAATTATATCAATTTTATTATCTACACTATGTACATTGGCTAAAAATAAATCAAAATTCTTTCGCAAACTCCTAATATTTACATGTAAAAAATTTAAACTATCACATGTGGATGAGAAAAAATTGCTACTAAAACTATCTAATACTAAACATGATTCAACCATTTTAAATGTATATTATCACATCAAAATTAAAATAAAGAAACTTATAATTAACTGCATGCTGCATAATTAGAGCATAACGAAGCGACTTCTAATAAATATGACATCTAATAAAAATAATATAATTAAACCCCTCTTAGACAATCTTAATATAACGTATTGGAAAAAAAGCATTTTTAAAAAAAATTTATAAACTAATAATAATAAGACTATAAATATAAATTTTAAAAAGGAAATTTTACGTTCTATGTAGCATGCTAATACTAAAAATGTATCCTTCGAATGTAAACAAAATTTAAACAAAATTTAAGTCCATACCTTCTAGATGAACTACAATCACACTACAGTTTCTCGAAGTCAGCAATTCCGTCCACTCTAATACATTTTTCTCCATTGTCTCTTCTAATAAATATCTTTCCCTCTCTGCTCCACACGTATTTATAGCCTTTTGCCCGCGCCACCTCCTTGGTCCTGCCCAGCAGCTGCTTGTTTTCTGGAGACAGATGTTCATTTATAAAAACCTTCTCCTTGTCGAAACTTCGGTTGATTTTATCCGCCGTCAACGGCCGAACCTGCTTGAAGGCGTCGATCCAGATGTCCCGGTCCTGTCGTGTGATAAACTTGACTATGATGGGCGGCGTCCTGTTGCGATATCAAGCCAATATTTGGAGATATCTGCTACAACATGTTCAATAAATTGAAATTTTGGCATAGGTTTTGTTTGTATGCTGTTGCATTTTAGAGTGTATTGAACATATGCATTCAATAACATTCTAGAAAACAAGTTAAACTTAACTTTTTTCCAGTAATTGATTGTGCATCTCTCGTCAATATAGACACACATCATCATATCAAACATGCATATTCCTCCCATAAACATGCTATAAGAAGCTACAATGGATGGTTTTATTTCATTTATAATTCTTCCTCTGCAACGCTTGGTGACTTCTTGTAATGTTATGGTTGTTTTGGTAGAGACTAACAACATTGGCTGTTTTTTAAAATTTATTTTCCCGATACGATAACATAATTAAGTATCCTTTTTATTGTACACCTTTTTCTCCATCTTTGAATCTCTTATATTATCTGGTAGCCCCTTCCTATTTCTGCGTATTGTACCAGTTACAAAAGTGTCCTCACTGTACAAACATTTTGATAAAGGAATGCTGGTAAAAAAGTTATCAAAAAATACAAGAAATCCTTTTCTGAGATAGTTTGCCTCTTCTAGTATCTTAATCACTACTGAGGGGGATTTTTTCATTAGCTCTTTTTCTTCATTGGATGATTTTCCTTTGTAACAAAAAAATTTAACACAGTATTTAGATACTGAATCACATAATAGCCATAACTTGATGCCCCACCTACGGTAGTGTTTATTTGGCATATAGTACATCAAGCTTGTTTGATTTTTTGTTCTAATCATGTTCTCGTCGATACATACTTGCTGATTATATAGATAATAAAAGGGAAATAATCTGTTACAATGGTCAAACAGTGGCTGGATTCTAGCACAGGGATCGAAGTTTGGCTCGTTAGGTTTTGCTACTTTACTAGTATATACCATGTGGAAAAAGGTTAAAAGATTTTCAAACCGATCTCATGTAAACATTTTCTTGAACCTTGGTGTATATATTGGCGTTTGTATATTGGAGCAAGTTGTATTCCAATATGACTTGATTGTTGGTTTTGGTACCAAGCCATATTAAAAATTGTTGAAATAAATGTTCGCATTTCTGGTACAGTGACAGGCAACCATGACCGAAATCGACTTCTTGGTGAAAGAGTGTTTCCTTTGCTTCTGAGAAAAGATTCCGCATATCTATTTGTTTCAGTCACGAATAATTCAAGTAGTCTTATAGTGAAAAATAAATTAAAAAAATTAATAGGTTTTGTAGCATTTGGAGGTATATGCCAGGATTCTCTTGACAGTCGAAGTTGTGTACAAAGTTGGGTGGGTTATTCTCAAAAATGTCTTCCCAATCACTTTCCCTATCCTCAACGTCATCATCCTCATCATCTGAACTACTAAGAGCTTGCCTATTTATAGCATTCGGCCTATTGTCAACGTTATTAGAGACGATGTTAGATCCCTGTTGAGTTATAGGCCTACTCACGGGTACTCTGGTGTCTTGAGGTGGTGATGGTGTGGGGTTAACCCTTACCCTCAGATGGCCAACACAGTTGGACATCACAATTTTGTCACCAGCTCGGCAAGTTTTTGTCTAAATGTGTCCTCTGAGATCTAGAGTCCAACTGGTGGCCACTACTATGTTCACTCTCAGATCGGGTAAGTTTTAGTTGCTTTGTCCGCTGTGATCGGCTGTCCAACTGTCATGGCCGACAATGATTTCCCTATGCACTCGACACTTGACAGATGTTTTTGTATTTTAGATATGACTTGTTTGAACAATATTTTTAAATGTTTAATAGTTGTTTAAATATGTAACGATCATATTCAATCAGCTGGTATCATCCGTTTCAATTTCTGCTTTGTGTAGACATCCTGATTGTGTGTCAGAAATTGGCTGTGAGTCGAGGCTGTCTCTCGATTTTATCCTCGTGCATCTTGAGTGTTATTAATTATTGTAAATATAATTGTTTAAGGATGATAAAATAACGATGGATGTAGAGGAAGCCAAGATTTTTATTCTGCAGGTGGCTTGGAGATTGTCAGTGATATTACACCACAAGGAAGTATAAAATATAACTGATACTTAGTTATTGTTAACACAGATTAACGAACAGTTTTGTATTAGTTGAAGTCTTTATTTAATAAGTTATTAGTGGTTGTATTATTGAATATCACAAATAAAATTATTAACTATTTGCACAAGTGTAACTTGATAAAAAAAAAAAAATAATAAAAACTAATTTAAAGAAATTAATGACGAAATTACGAAAATATAAGATTTAGGCTGTATTTATTCATAGAAGTTAAATAAAAAAAAAAAAATAAAAAAACTACCTAAATATATAGTAAATTTATATATACCTAAATATATTTATTATTACCTAAATAAATTTATTACCTAAATATATAATAAAAACATATAATTTAGACCTATATACTGTACAGAATTTATTCACCACAATTTTTCAATACACCCCTCCCATAAGCTCATTATTTCTATTCATTTCTATTGTCCCTCTGTTTATCAAATCCTATTAAAATTGTAAAACCTTTCAATTTGCCAAATTGATTGATTTTTTACTTTGTACTGACTGAAGATCATCAGTGTTTATAGATACTATAAATAACTGAGCAGATACAGAGACAAGCAAATTGTATTGACGGCACAGGCTTATAAGGATCCTTGAAACATATAATTAGAAGTTATACTATTAATTATCAATAAAACTATGAACTATTTACATCAATAAACATTTGATTAAACCCAAAAACAACAAAAAACGTACTATAACTTTTGAAATAAATATGGCTTAAAAGATTTATACAATACATAATAAATACTGTAAATACATAGTAAACATATTGACTGTTTTAAAAACTACATCTTATCGCTACAACTTCTTAAATCTCTGTCTTTCATAACCGCATTATTTTTAGTTAACTTTCTGAACCCTCTGTTTTCCACAACCTTTTTAACATTTTTAAACAATTCAATTTGACCAATTTAGTGGGGCACTTATTACTGCTTGTTGATACTGTAAAGTGGACAGATCAAGAGACAAAAAAGAAATATTGGTGACACCGTTAAAAAACTGATTTTTTTTCCAAGTCTTGAGAACCGATCAAATGAAAATCTGTAAGTTTTGATTATTTACAAAAGCAAAAATAAAAATCCCTATAATTATTAAAAAAATATAAGTGTAAAACAAATGTCATGTAATAGTATTACATGTAAATGTATAATAAATCCTCTGCAAGTCCCTCTCGTCTGAAAATGGTTCAAGTAATTTACCGCTACCGATGCACATAGTATTTTTACTATTTATTTTTGTACTAATAGTGTGTTAAGCATGGTTTGCGTGAAGTTTAATTTGCTCATAATGATCAAAAGAAAATTTATAAGCATTAATTTTTTCAACATTAAAATTATCAAAAAAATTCATTGATAAATCATAAAAAAGTAATTTATAAGCTCTCTCTCTCTTTTATTACATCTTTCATTCTCATTTGTTCTCACTTTTCAGTTGTCTTTTCCAGCCTCTATTCCACCATTCTTTTCATACTCTTATACATTTTTCAAAACTTTTAAGCTAAAGGTTACCAAAAGCGGTGGTTTTGGATTCATTTGATATCTATAAACATTGTTTAAGGAAAACGTGGAAAAGAGTTTCAATTAAAAAATTACTGCGCTTGTAACAATCAACACAAGTTACAGAGTCTAATGAAACTGTCTTTCTCAACTTAACAAGTTGTTTAATTAAATGCAATCTATACCCAATTTTATACAACATATTTTTAAATAACAAGTGCGAAATTTACTACAAGAACCTGATACCCCTTTCTTAACAAATGATTATTCAATAAGAAATAGTTTTATGAATGCTGTCAAGAGCTATGAAAATTAACTAAATACCGGTATTCTGAGGCATATTCCCTCAATAATTTCAAATTAATTACCACAAACCGGACTTCGAAAGGTTTATACTTTCCAGAGTAGGTTAGTTTTAATTTCAAAGTATTGTAACTAATTTGATCAATATCATCTCTCCGTTATTTCACGGTTTTAAGTAAACTATTCTGATTAAAAAATTATACTTTTTTATTAATAATATTTAATTACTAACCCTTACCCAGCGGCTTGCGCCTTTAGACGCAGCGTGTATAGGTTCTATACCGCGGCTAGCGCTTTAAAACGCAATTTGCATATTTATCCCCTAAAATTATTTTTGACCTACTTTTTGCCATTTCAACTACTGCGTTATGTTGCGCCAACGTTATTCAATACATTGATGCGTAAAAACAAGGGTTTTGTGGGTTATTGACTCGTTGGCTTTGATGAATGCTGCCACATACCTGGTTGGGAGGGGTCGCCTACAGCGGCTAGCGCCTGGAGACTAATTGTTTAGTCTACCGTCTGCTTCGCTCACTGCCGCCCGCGCTATTGTGTCTTCACTGTTTGACTTGTTCGTGTTTTACTTATTTTATATATTTTGTTTTCAATATTTTTTTATAGTTTATCAGTATATGTGTGTGTTTATTTAGTGTGTAAGTGTGTGTAATAGCTTAGTTTGTAAGATGGCAAATCCTGATGATCCAGAGTTTGATGAATTCGTTAGCAATCTAATGAATGCAACATGCTCGAGTGCTATGGACTTTGATGACTTAGAACAAGAGGAAGTGGAAGATGCAATATTGCATAATATTAGTGCTAGTGACATTGAAAGTGGTAGTGATAACGAAATTAGGCCACAGCAAGCAACAACTGTACAACACACACAGCAAGCAACAACTGTACAACACACTCAGCTTACAAATGATCAGTGGATTGATGTAACAGATAATGATCCTGGACCTTCACACGGTATCCAAATTTACAATGTAAATCATGGGCCTATTTTACCATCTAATTTTGATGATGGAAGTAGTCCAATTGATTACTTTTCATTATTTTTCAATGACGACCTTATTAGTCATATTTGCGTTGAAACTAATTTGTTTGCAAATAAAAAGAAAAATATCGCTCAGTCACCTCACTCAAGAGTAAAAAAATGGATTGATGTTACACCTAAAGATATGAATGCTTTCATTAGTACAGTAATCAATATGGGGCTTATGCCACTGCCTAATATTGAATCCTACTTTTCCACTCAATGGGAAAAAAGAATTCCCTTTTACCGTGATGTTTTTAGAAAGGATCATTTTCTAAATATATTTTATAATCTACATTTCAATCACAGTGATGTACAAAACCGATCTAAATATAAAGGATTTCTTATTCAACCAGTACTTTAACATGTACAGAAAATGTGCCAGCTTTTTTTTGCTCCTGGAAATCACACGTTGCTGTTGATGAGAGCACTATTTCTTTCAAAGGCAAGGTAAGGTTCCGTATTTATAATAAAAACAAACCTACAAAGTTTGGCCTTAAAGTCTTTGTATTATCTGACAGTGACAATGGATATGTTTATAACTTTATGCCGTATTTTGGAAAGGAAGAACTTATTCCTAATTCCAAGTTACTGAAAACTACCCAGATTGTAAAACTATCGACTGAGTCTGTAGTACTAAAAAATCCAAACAGTCCTATAAGTGGTCTTCACGTGTATACCGACCGGTACTATACCAGTCCGGAGTTAGCAACAGAGCTACTAAAAATGAAATGTTTCATTACAGGAACAGTAATGACAAATCGTGTTGGATTACCAGTAGGCCTAAAGCGAGACCAAAAAAAAAAATGAATCGTGGTCAGATGTTTTCTAAGAGAAAAGGTAATCTGGTAGTACTCTCTTGGAGATATAAGCATGTAGTTACCATGCTTACTACAAAACACAAAAGAAGCAAGCGAGAAATTACACCAGTTGAAAGCAAATGGCCAAATCAACCCTCCATTGATAAACCAAACATGATTTTAGATTACACTAAGCACATGGGGGCAGTTGATCGGAGCGACCACTTCATTTCAAGATACCAGTTTCTAAGAAAATCCAAGAAGTGGTACAGAAAAATGTTTTTTTGGCTGCTCGAAGTATCCATTATAAACAGTTATTTGATGTATAAGGATGTTCAACTAAAACATGGAAAGAAACCACTGAACCACGCTGAATTCCGACAATCCCTCATCAAAGATCTCGTAGCTGAAAAAGCTGCGGAACCGGCCGCGAGAAAGCGAGGACAGCAGCCGACGGGACCTCCCGAACAACGCTTGGATGAAAAGGAGCACTTTATGGACAGAAAACCAAAAGCAGTAAGATGTGTTGTCTGTGCCAAAAAAAGGACAAAGGCGAGAAACAATATATTTTTGTAAAACCTGTGTGTCAAACCCAAGCCTTCACCCAGATGAGTGTTTCGAGAAGTTTCACACAAAATCATTATTCTGGAAATAGGTATGTTGTTTATAAAACTATTATAACTTTGTAAAAAATAAAGATAAAAATGTAATATGTGGTTTTTATTTGTTGTTATTAACCCATATAAACAAAACTAAAATTAACATTAAAAATAAAAATGTATATTTTTTTTTGTAAATGAGCAATAGCTAGTAATTTAGCTTAGCGCTTTAAAGGTTAATAAATTATTAATAATTAAATATTATTAATAAATATTTATTAATAAATATTTAATTATCAAATTATCTATGGAAAAAAGAACCATACAAATTAGTTACTTCGCAAGACAAAAGATTAAATTTTTTTGTCATGACATTCAAATGACCGCTACTCTGTAAAAAATAATCATCTCGAAGTCAAGTTTGTGGCAATTAATTTCTCTGGACCTTTCATTGGATACCAAATTCGACCTAGGCTTACATTTAAGATTTTCGTTCAACTCCTCACGGGCCGTTCCCCTGAAAAGATGAAATGTCACTAATGGCGTCAAAAAGTTGGTTTTTGTAACCATGATGACGTGCAAAATTTCACTTTTACATGTGACGTAATATGAAATTTATGAAAGCGTTTTCATATTTTTCACTTTGTATGCACGCTATGTATATGTAGCCGACGTTTCGAGTGCATTGCAGGTTTCATCTTCAGGGCGATACACTCAGTTACTAGACCCACAGAGTAGGCTATATGGTACATCACTAGGTCCATTACATATACTCTGTGGATCTAGTAACTGAGTGTGTCGCCCTGAAGACGCAGAAGACGTTTGATTAATTTATATTAACACAGGGCACAAATGGCTCGAGGAACATAATCTAGGCCTAAATGATGTGTATTACTTAAAAAGTTTCTTTCACTCTCCACAGTTCTCCACCTACACATGTGATAGTTGTTTTGGGAACCTGAACATCCGCAGTAATTCTTTTGTATGAATTTTTACACTTCCTCTAACTACAAACTGTCGTAGTCTTTCTCTCCATTACAACACTAGGTTATAACAAGACGACATGATGATAAAACAACCAAAATCAAACCAATCCTATTCAGAAATTTACTGAGCACTTACAGACGAAAAGGATGCAGGAAGTAGATGAACACGTGATCGGCGCACGTTTTTGGAACTGTCAGACGGCATGCCCCCACAATTATTTTCCATCTAGTTTAAACGAAACAGTATACAGGATTTATGTTCCTTTAACCCTACAGAGGTCGCGTGGCAAAAATCATGCCATGAGTCGCACACGGTGGATTCCACCAGGTTCAATAAAAACACATGAAATATATACAAAACGTGACTTTAATGAACTAAAACTACTGTCACATGTTTACTTACAACAAAAGAAAAGATTCTAATAAGAATTAAAATTTTTTTAACTTTAACTTGCAGATTCAAAGTTAATTTTGCAATTTGAATTAGTCTTTAGTATTAACTATGGAAATTGTAACATACAATTTTTATAAAAAGTTTGGATCTATTATACAAATTGAACACCTAAAATATGATAGAGTAGTAACAAATTCAACTGAATAATGAAAAATAATAAAGAAAACTTACTGCGTACAGCAAAGTACCAAATAGTATATCAATCACTGCTAGATGACTCCTGATTTTCCTCCACCGCACACTGGGAACAAGTGAAGTTTGTGTGTGAACAAGTGAAGTGGGAACAAGTGTGCTCCCTGCAGATGTGGCTGTGACAGACGTTACATGTAGTTTTTGTTTTACAATTTTTCCGCCAGTTGCAGAGTCCACAACGCCCTTCTACATTGACAGTTGGCTCTCGAACCTCTTCCTGGATGCCTAACATGTGCCGAATGTTCCTCTTCAATTGCCTGGGCAGTCTCTCTTCAGCTTGGCGTAATACCATGTAACTGAGGCAAAGGGCAAAGGCCAAATCTTTTAATAATCTCTTCTAAGTTTTTCGAAGTCCCCTTTTTTGTGTTAATAAGTAATGAAACTATTCAGACCTATAGTATTAAGCAGGCTGAAAAAGACAGTCAGTGGCCATCGATTGCTGGTTCTGCTCACGGAATAGCGAGCACAATATTCATCAACCACATCCACCCCTCCTTTCATTGAGTTATAAAAAGTCAACATATAAGGCTTAAGGTTATCTCCAGATTCAGGATCTATTTCATCAGAGTGATGCATAGTTGATAACAACAAAACAATTTTTCCTTTTTTTGGGCAATAGGATAGTAGAGTCTTATCGTTATTGAAGGCAAACATGCTACTACGTTCTGGTCGACCTCTTGTGTTATTCATTTTGATTATTATGAATGAATTTGAGCTTCCATTCCAAACTGAAACGAAATACCTTGGCCTAACGTTTGACCAACACTTTACGTGGACCTCACACATAGACAGTATTTGTTCAAAATTATCGTCACAATTATTTTTGCTAAATAGATTTTCTAATTATGGTAATTTTTTCATTATGAAACTAATTTATATGGCACTAATAGAATCAAGATTGAGATATGGAATTATTCTCTGGGGCTCTGTGTCCCATACTGCATTAATACGAGTGTTCCGTTTGCAAAAAAGGGCAATCCGCGTAATGGCTGGTGTAAATAGAAGAACTTCTTGTAAAGAAATCTTTAAATCATTTAAAATATTAACATTATCATCTCTGTACATATATGAAATGATCATATTTTACAAATTTAAAATTTCAAAATTTCAGACCGGTTCAAATATACATAACTATAGTACAAGATTTTGTAATCAACACAGACAGTCATCTCATAGATTGGAGTTGACAGCTATCGGTATTTCTACTTTGTTTTTACGTAGCGTCCCAACTAAAGTAAGGTTGTGATCTTTCTTGAGAACATCTGCTAAGGGGATAGAAGTGTACCAATTATCTGTGGTAATATTTCTTCCAGTGCCACTTATAGGTTGTACAATTCTGGAAACAACAGCAATACCGGAGTTATTCACTGCAAATGGACCTGGTGGTTGCTTTCCTGTGTACACTTCTAAATTCAACGTGAAAAATGATTTTGCACAGGTTAGGGCATGGATTTTAATGCCATATTTAGCTGGCTTATTTTTTATAAATTGTCTAAATTTGCACCTACCTTTGAATCCCACAAGCATTTCATCTACAGTCAAGTATTCTGAAACAGCAAACATTGTTTTGCACTTATCAACCAATGACTCAAACACATCTCGTATGGGTGCTAGATTGTCAAATAATTTTCTCTGCATCCTTGTGTCTGCGTCATAAAATCTCAGTACTCTTATCAGAAACTTGAATCTACGCAAGTTCATGCAGTTTCGGAAAAACTCCACACCAGTACCATCGGTCTGCCATAAATCATAAAGATTCAAATGGGAAGCACGGAGTATACCTGCCATGTAAAGAAGCCCAATAAATGCCTCAATTTCGTCTCTATTTGTGTCACAAGCATCTCGTTACCGGGTGTAACTGGGGCGAACTTTGTTATTGAATACGTTGGTTAGTGTGAGAAACAATAATATCTAAAAGTTCGTTCGTAAAAAACAGTTTCCAGGCTGACATAGAAGAGTCAACTTCATAATTTTGCCTTACACCTGGTAGATGCCGCACTAAATTGGCAGCAGGAGTTCGCACATTTATGTTAGGGCAATGAACTTTCCATTTTGTTACTCCATCTTTCCCTGTATACTCAGGAACTTCCATGCCCAAGGGGGGAACATAAGGGATTTCTAATTCCTCACCAGACTCTTCTGACTCTTATAACATCCAGTGTGGATAAATGATCTTCTTCATTATCGTCGGAATCCAACTGATCAATTGGAGGAGCTATACGCTCGTCCAAAAAGAGTTGTCTTCTTACAGCTCCAGGATCTTGCGATCGTTCTTCTTCTTGCCTTTCTTCTCTTTCAACACTTTTTAAAAGATTAAGCAGTTTATCCTCTTCTTTTCTTTCCATATTTTTATAAAAATATAAAAACACAACACAGATCGACCAAAACTTCAACAAACACCATGGGTCGCACACGGTTGAAATGACCGGTTTTGAACTTACGTCAGAAGTCGCGCACGGTGGAAAAGAAAAGGCGTTTCACAAATAAGGCACTGCGGTGAACTGGCAGCTGCAAGGGGGTGGGGGGATGCATGGCGCGGAGGCAGACGAGTCTATGTGAAGGTATGGGAGGGGAGGAAGCATGACTGTTACGTACTGAATAGTTATAGAGAAATATACTACGGCCCGGTGGAAAGGACAGTGACACAACCCCTGCAGGGTTAACCTTTTTTTAGCCATTTTAATAAAATTATAGTAATAATTCAATACTTAAGTTTTTCTTAAACTTGCACCACATGTGCACAACCCCGTTATTTGATACTCGTTTCACCTCACACGTGTAATTATGTTATTTTTCTTCATATTACATGCGTGATATTGTTACAATACATTGTTAAAAAATGACCTCTTATGTCAAGTTGTACCGTCATAAGCTTTCTCATTGTTAGGGCAACAATGATTTTCTGGTATTGCGATATTTATTATCTGCCTTATTTTAGCTGTTGAGAAATCCTCTCTTAGTATATATCTAGAGCCTATAAAGAATGTTTATACCAAGTTTCATGGTTCCTAAGTCTAATGGTTTTTGAGAATTTTTGATTAGTATGTGTTATTTGGCTTAAAATATATTTATAAATCATCTTCCTAGCCACGATAAAATTGGGAAACATTTGTTCTTTGTATTAGGACTATTTATGTCTTATATTTCCTATCTAATTTTCAGTTGGTCAAGTTATTGAGCGAAAATAACGCCCTACTGATGAATACCTGAAGAAACGTTTAAAACAACATAGTGTTTAAGTAGTCGATAATGCTACGTGTAAAGAATTTCAGTTCGACAACGCCAATCAAATAATAAAGTATAATAATTAACTATATTAGAATTTATTTTGGCGATTCTTTACAAATTTGCAAGTATTTATTATTATAATCCTAAACATATTTACGATGGTAAGTCTACTATATTTACTTTATTTATTCCCTTTACACGGGCAAAATCTCTTTCCATAAGTTTTATTTATTTATTTTTACTCAAGTGTGTACCAAATCTTGGCCTCACCAAGTAATGCAAAACTTGTCAGTGAAGTCCTATTGTGAACAGAGAAACAAAAACAAAGTTTAGAAAAAATACCTGAATTTTTAAAATTTTTATTTTCTAGTAATTACCAAGACTGGGCGGTTTAGGGCAGGCACCAATTTAAACAAATAAAAGTTGCCAATAAAGATATGTTAATACGGAAATTACCCATTTACGATTTAACAGTAAAAAGATGTACAGTAATTAAACTCTATATATGCACCATTTTTGGACTGGTCATGCCATACAAGCGGGACTGTTGCAGTTTACTAGCCTGAGAAACCAGAGACTATACGTAGTGAGGGATTTTTTCCTGGCCGGCTGAGCCGGCCAGCCAGCCACAGTTTGGCAACCGCACTTGGCCGGTTTTTAATACTAGCGCCGCGTATGATCTGGCCGGTGAGTTAAGCGATTTCACGTTTCAAAATTTAGCATTGCGTGGGGCTTCTGTATCTGTCTATATTCTGTGATAAAACCATCCAATTGATACAGAACACCCTATAAAAGTTTTAAGTATTATAATATGAGTGCCACCTTTTATGCTGAAATGAAATAGTTTTTACTTTTAAATTATATTCAACAAATTACATCATCTTGCATCACTCCCACTTAGTGAGACCATGTTTGTATATATATATTTAGTATAAATAATATAGTTAGCATCACTAAATAACATCTTAACTAAATTAAATGATAAATATAATAAAGTACCCTTTTATTCATTTTTATAAAAATATATTACCGGTTTCGGCTCTTAGGCCATCTTCAGATAGTCTTAACATTACATAAACATCTTAACTTTACATAAATAGAAGTCAATTTGTAATCAAGCATAATAAAGGTACTGGTATGAATAGGTAATTTTTGGAAAATTGTTTATAATAAACAAAGTCATTATTTATTGTATTATTTCATTTTATTTGTGTGAATTCCAGCCACCAATAACTAGATACTCGATCTTGGTTCTGGGTACTTCAAAATCATTTATGGGCCCAGCACCAATATTAACATCTTTTGGATGCTTCCCAGACTTTTGATTACTAAGTGGTGATTCTATGAGACAAAATTGTTCCTTGGACACCGGGAACCATACGTTTTATGTGAAGTAGTTGAGAGAATATATTCATTTTTTATTCCCAATTATTTCGACTGAATTTCATCATTCACAACTAAGATATTTAAAGATTCAAAGGATAACTTTTCATCACCTTAAAATTATAGAAATATTATATTATTGAAAAATATTGTTTTCTTCACATACAAATATTGTTTGCACTAATACATAGATTCTATACCTAGCAAGAGATTTTTTATACCACTGGCTAAATTCAATTTAAAAATAAATTTAATTGATTTCGTAAACATGATAAAAACTTAATGTACAACACAACCAAATTGATTTTTCATTTAATGATATATTTTTTTAATATCTAACTAAAGATCTGTTATATGAGTGGCTGACTGATCTGACATGTATTACATAGAAATTACACATACAGTTAACATAGTCACACTTACGTACAAACAGCAACACAATTTTATGGGGGCCCCAGAAGAAAACATATATTTAAGAACTTAGAGTTAGACATGATGTATTCTTATTCAGTAGTTAATTACAATTAATCTTACATGAGTAGAAATCACTCCAGTCTGGATTCAACCTGTTACTTCCTCAGCGACAGGTTCAATGATTTTCATTAAATCTCTAATTACTTCAAATTAAGTACTTATAACTCGCTCAATCAGGTTTACTCAGGTATAAGTACTTAAATTAAGTATTTATAACTGAGGTGATGATCGTAATTTAGTTTGAGTTTTTATTTTAGTAAAAATTTCGCTGAGAATTACATAATATGATTTTTAAGAACACGGAAATTAGATGTCAACCTTTTAGCAGGAACATTGGCCCAACTCTAACGTACTTTGAGCAAACTGGCGTCATCCCCACGCCTCGACCAAAGTTCATGCCATTATTGCGAGAGGCGAGTGAGTCTCGCCGAAGCAGCACAGTAGTCAAATGAAAAATTGACGTTTCCTTGTCGTTGATCGGCTGCTTCTTTGCGTCTCAAAGTCTTGCCGTTTTGCAAATAATAAGACCCTGTACAAAAACATTTTACTAAGAGCAACAAAGTATTTATATATATTTATAAAAGAGGATGTTTGTATATATATATATATATATATATATATATATATATATATTTGAAGTTTATGCGCTGCCAAACCATCCAACCGATCGCCATGAAACTTTAGGATGTTGTCCTGTATACTCCCGAGATGGTTTCTGTGAAGTTTGATGCAGATCCGTCCACAGGGTCCCGCCCCACGGGCTCCTAAAGATCCCATGTTATTCAAATGGAGAATCTGAATTGTTTACAAAAAACATATGACTGTGGTTTAATGTAGTTTCACATGCCATAAGCAGATTGAAGTTCTCACAACAACAGAACTGTATATGTTTTGATTTATTGTAGTTCTAAATTTCACCTTGAGAGTGTAGCATGGTTTTTTTTCTATAATTCTTTTTATTGCTTTATTTTAGTATGTCAATGAAAAATGAAAGGCGAGACAACGTCCGCCGGGTTCAGCTAGTATATTATAAAACTAGAGTAAATTTGCAACATTTTGTACATCTTGAAATGTTGTATATTTACTTTACTGTTTTATATTTTTTGTATATCTTTGAAAATGGGAATTTTATAGAAATCTTTCCTCATTAAACAGTAATTTTTTATTTTAATTTTTATTTACAAAAAGTATAATAAACTCTGCATATAATCTTTTTATTTAGATAATTTTGGATAGTATAGTATGTAATATATTGGTATTTTATTACATTTCAAATTTCTTTATGAACATTGAAATATGTATGTCAGTTTTCTAGAAAATGATGAATACGATTTATTTTGCAACTATCTTGTTAATGTTTGTAAGCATTACAAAAACCCTGATATTTCTATTTACATAAATAGATTATAACACTTTTTTACATTTATTGTTATTAGGAAAAAACTTAATTATATTTTTTCAAGTGACATGCTTTTGAAATTTATATTTTCAATTTCACAAAGTTTTCAATTCATTAGCCCGTAAAATCCTTGAAAATGAACATTATTCTTTATGTTTCATATCATTAGAATTCTCATTTAGTACTGAATAAAATTATATATTATAACAGGACAAGGTTTTTATAAAATTACAATATGTTAGGTGTGTTATGTGTGATTAAGTGTGCCAAAACTAAGTGTTCAAGACTTAAGTATTCAGCTAGCAAATCCATTAAAAAATCATTTTGTAGAGAAGTTCAAGAGCTATTGTATACCTACAAATGTTTACAAGTCCTCCTATTAAAAAGGCTAGAGCTGAAAGGGTTTGAAGTTACACAATGCATGCGAAAACAAACTGAGCAATCATATCTTGTTTAATAATTAGTTGAAAAAATATACAATAACTCAAAAAGTAACAAAGATTCGTAAAACCTGCTGCAGTAAAAAAAACGTAGATTTTTTTACTGAAATCTTTATAATATTTTTATTTATATTGTAGTAAGTTTGTGTTGTGTTATGATCTATTGTTCACTCATATGGTTTTGTAAGATCAGATAATATGCGAATAAACATATTACATATGCAGGTGTGCCACTGCCTCATTTTACTTGACTTAATTTTAAATGAAACAACTAAAAGTATAAATATCTTTTGATAATTCAAACTGTGAAATTTACTCAAATATTTAAAAAATTTCACATGGCAAAAGGTCATCAGAACAATGAGGTTGCCACCTCGCTCACATTGTAGGGAATTTTTTGTAAAATCAGAAATATTAACTGTTCCATGTTTATACATTTATGAATGTGCTCGGTATATCGTCACAAAATTTAGAATTTCTTAATGACACACATTTATATCATACTAGATTTAAACATATATTTGTAATTCAGCATAGGCTTGCTCTTTTTGAATAAAAACCTATATATTCTGGTCTGAAGATTTTTCAAGCATTGCCTTTAAATATAAGGACTATACATTGTAAACTAACATTCAAGAGTGAGTTAAAAAATGTTTAATAAACAAATGCTTTTATAGCATTGAGGAATTAACAGAATGTAATGGATAATATCCTAAGCTCTCAAGAGAGCCAAGTTCCTGCGGAAGAATTAAGTACGAAAATAATAAAGATAATTTTAAAATATTTATCATTAAATTCTACCTTCTGATATGAAAGCGTTTACCGAGTTTTGTAACAATCGTAAAAATAACAACAAAGATATGAATTGTTTTACTAAAAAAAAATTGTATCTAGCTACTAAACAAAGGGAAAATTGAAAAAATAGTTTTCTTAATTTTTAGCTTAGAATCACATATAGAATCTGCAAATGTATAGCCAGCCCTACCTTTTGTAACACCCTGTATATAAAAAATTGGATACATTTCAGTTTAAATTGGAAAATAATAATTTTTATTGGTTACATTTTAGTCTTGGAAACTGGGATTTGGAGCAGCTTTTTTGAAAGTAAATCCCTTACCACCATTGGTACAGTGGTTAGTGAAATTGAAAGTGGCGACAGTGAATAAATTTACTCTTTATTTTCACCATACACTGATGCAGCAGACCTCACCTCTTGATTTCAAAGTGATCTGCAATAAACATGGCATTGATGCTTTTCAGAGGTGAGTATCTTGAAAAACATATCATAGAATCGTATACTTTTAATTCAGCAAATTATTTCCATTGTAAATATATATTTCAAAGTGTAGGAGCATGATTTTGCTTAAACTCTGAAGAATCCTAATTTTGGGACTCATAAATAAATCAGCATACTCCTTTACCCAAGAAAAACTCTTATTTGAAAGTTATTTGTTAGCATTAGATTGTTCATTATTGGTAGACAATGTTTTAATTTTTAGGTAACAAACACAAAATTTTGATAGGTATAACTTACTCCTGTTGTTTTCAGGTATACTTACTAGCTTAGCCTACATCCCCAAATCAGAATAACATGTGACAGGGCGACACTGTCGCAGAACTAAAGAGACGGCTGCAGAAAAAAATCGTCTAATTGAGAAATTATTTTTCTGTACCGCAAAATTGCAACATTAATTTCTGCAGAACGATATCTGGTTTTGTGTATAAACAATTAGAACCATATTTGTAGTGCAATGTAATGACAAACTTTTATTTCTTAACTTAATCTTGGTAGTTAATTTGCAAGACTAGTACACAACCGAATCATTCACTGTAATGAACTAGGTGTATGAGCTAGTTCAAAATGATGTAACGAACAACAACTTGTACAAGCGACGATTGGAGTTATTTTTAGTTATGTTATGAGTTTTGTTTCATAGACACATGTTTATTATTTTGTAAATTTGTTCAACCAACCTTCTTCAAATTTCAGTTTTTATTACTAATATTGATAAAAATAAATAATTACATTTAATGATTAGGTCAGTGGTCCTTCCCAGCTCTGATTTTTTCTTTGAAATGAACTAGTTCAAATCATATTGAACGAACTTGTTCACTAAGCTAACTAGTTAATTTGACTCAATCATTTGTGAACTACCCATCCCTTACTCCTGCTTTCCAATTACGATCGGATCGATACATCATGTTTGAGTAATAATAACTTCAATTCAGTTACGTTATCCTTAATTGATAATGGCTGTCTCTGGAGAGCGTATTGTTTGTAGTAACTGATCATAGAAAATACTATTATCTTAAAACACATTATTTTTTAATCCAGGACGTTCTATGATATATATGTCTACAACCAATAGAAATATTGGATATTTTTTAGTCCAGTACAATCTGACAGCTTCTACTAGGAAGTCAGGCAGGTTATTGGAATTAGTTCAGGTTAGGTAATAAAGAACTAAAAAGTACAAGTGCATACTAAAATTGATATTTGCATATATCGTCAATAAATTAGTGGTCATTGTTGTAATCTTGGTCAAATAAACTTGAATAAAACATAAAAAAACATAGTTTTTATCCTTAATTTAATATTTTACTTCTATATTAAAAATTCGGGAATGTAATTTATATAATTGTGGATGAAGACAGTAGGTTTACACCATTCTGGGTGATTATTTATGTGACTAGAAGACCTAGCTCATTCTTGGAACAAATGGTGAAATGAAATATTTCAATAATAAATTTTGTTCTTTTCTTTGGCATTGGTAGTAATAAGTAAAATATAACCTTACGTTACTTTCTATTATTTTATATAATCTAATAATTTAACTATAATACTGTGAATGAAAGAGATTTATGAAACAAAATGATTCATTTTTTGACAAAGAACAAGATCAATGTGTGAGTGAATAGATACAAATTTGAAATAAAATCTATGATTCAATTATATATAGAATCACTCACTGATAATGAGTTAGTGTCAAATATTGTTTTCAGTTTTTTGCTCACAACAACCTTGACTTATCAAGTAAGAGACACCACCTGCATTCCTCTCTTTTTATAAATATCTTTTTAAACAATTATTATTTTACTATTTATTATTACTGGTGGAAATTTCATTGTTTAGGTTAATAAATAATCTCGTAATTATTACGATCCTTTGAATTTGACCATAATTTTTGGAAACTATGGATAAGAGCTTATCTCCTCCCAATTTCTTAGCTCTCCACATATTAAAAATAAAACAGTTTAAACTGTCTAATTAATTACTTTATTTCAACTTTCTTATTTGTGTATTGAGTTTAAACGCAAGGTAGAACAATTAAAATATGTATTCGAAAAAGCCTTTCAAAATATTTAAATTTATAATAGTGTTTTCTATCTTAATATTTACGTAAACATCTTTAGGCTACATTCTATAGTTGGAAAATATACAGCATAACTAATTGTTTTTTTTCAGTTGATACTTTACGTTGTTGGTACCGTAATATACTGTAGTACTTGCAGACAGTTTTTGTTTTTTTACACACTGTCGCAGAAAGATTGAAAGTATTCTGAAATGTAGGCTTTGGTAGCCTACATTTAAAACTAGTTTTTTCCCTTTTTTCTCCTTAACCTGTTGAGGAATATGGTTATAACCGTCAACCCATCTAGGGTATACTATAGTAGGCAAAACTACCATTATTGGACTCCAAAAGTACCAAAAAATTAATGAATACTTTTTAGTAATATCTATTAAAAATTTATAGGTCTTGTAATTTTGTACCCTAACACCATTGTACGTGTAAGGGTGGGCGGGTGGGTCAACACCATTTTACGTGTACGTGTAGGCACAGTACACCTTACAATGTTCAGCAGCGACCTGGCTGAAGCACAGTATACCTTACAATGTTCAGCAGCGTTCAGCAGCGGCCTGGCTGAAGCACAGTATACCTTACAATGTTCAACAGCAGCCTGGCTGAAGCACAGTATACCTTACAATGTTCAGCAGCGGCCTGGCTGAAGCACAGTATACCTTACAATGTTCAGCAGCGGCCTGGCTGAAGCACAGTATACCTTACAATGTTCAGCAGCGGCCTGGCTGAAGCACAGTATACCTTACAATGTTCAGCAGCGGCCTGGCTGAAGCACAGTTGTGTTTCTCCGTTATCATGATTATATTTTGGAAAATAAACGCTCGTTGGATTTATGATTGAATTGTTAATCTTTTTATGACATGTCACTATAACAAACTAAAATTATGTGGTATTTGCATTTTATAGGCGTTAAAACTGCATTTTTGTTATTTTAGAATTTGGGCAATGTATGATAATTTTAAAAACACGGATAGATGATACTATAACTAGTACACTCATATGAAGTCGCTTTTCTTTTACGCTCATTTCATGTTGTATTTGATTTAACAAAGCAGTGCTTAGTTTTCTTCACTTGTTTCAGAAACTTATTGTTTTTTTATAGCTGTAAAATAATGTATATTCCAGATAAATCTATGTATTAATTTATAATTAATTACATGATATATATCCATTACATTTAATATATTTGTCTGTAGCCAGTTTGCTCAAAACTGGAGCATTTGAAAATTTTACTTTTTTCAAGTTTTTAGCTTGTGACAACACTCACATTTCAAAAGCAAAACAATATTACCACGTGTTGTTTTGCAGGCATTTTTGTTATGACCACATAGATATATACTTCTTAACACTTTGGAATATTTTTTATTATTTTGTGATATTTTCTATAAGGACACACAAGAAGGAATGAAAACCTTGGGTAGTTTACAGTAAAAGATTTAGTGGTTGGAGAATTAAAATTACCAGGGGTGGCTAACAGTTGTTACTTCTTATTGTTATGTAAATGATTAGATCTCCTTCTTTTAAAATTACATACACAAATTAAACATTGGTAATAGATTTACATGTTATTCTGAATAATGTTATATGTTAGAAAGCATTAAAGATGTATTATTTTCCAAGCATTGAAAAATAAGTCCTTAGGTTACAGAACATGCAACGAAGATATGATGCAATGACAGCAATGCTGCTGTTTGATTCTTCTGGTTTATCAGACTCAGGTCCAGCTTACAAAAGACTCAGTCTCACAGATGCTAAATCTACGAACCAACATACAATTATGGTGTATTCACCTGTAGTAAGTTATTTTATTCATACTCTAAGTTAGTTATGATACTCTAATAATGAAATTTACATCTAATTCATTCCCTGGTAACTCAGATAACTCTTCACCTATCTTTCCACATCAAGGTGACATTCATATATGCAACTCAATATGAAGATATATATATATATATATATATATATATATATATATATATATATATATATAAAGTACACTTGCACTTGATCTAGCCACCGTCAATAATTATTTTAGAACCTGGAAGCTAAAGCCCAATCCAACAAAGACAAGTAACCTGCTTTCATCTGAGTAATAGACTAGCTAATCAAAAATTGAATATCTTTTTCGATGGTGTTAGGCTGAGACACGATGAGCATCCACAGTTCTTGGGAGTCAGTTTAGACCTACTGCTCTGGTTTAAAAGTCACTTACAGAAAATAGTAGCTAAAGTGAGAATCAGAACTAACATTGTGCAGAAACTTGCTGGATCGTCATGGGAAACCAACGTACAAGTCCTGTGTACTAATGCTTTGTTCCTGGTTAACTCCACTATTGAATATTGTGCTCCCGCTTGGCTTAACACATTCGCTGCGGCGGCGCAAGGAATAGCGATCACACGCTTCGGGCTGTTTTGCCCAAGCCTCACCATGACTGCACGTTTACATATTTCAGCGTAGTGACTAGTAATATATATATATACGAGGTACGTCCAGAAAGTAAGTTCCGTTTGGTAATAAAAATAATTTGTCAACAAATACAGAAAAAATATTTATTGCACTAAAATCTACAACTCTTAAACTACTTTTCTGCATAACTGCCGAAATTTTGCAGGCATTTGTCATAGCGTGGCACAAGTTTTTCTATGCCTTCTTCATAGAAGGTTGCCGCCTGTGTCTTCAACCATTTGGAAACATTTTCTTTCAGGTCATCGTTGAAGTGTTGACCGCCAAGGAAAGACTTCAGATGTAAGAACAGATGAAAGTCGCTAGGAGCGAGGTCAGGGCTGTACGGAGGATGGTCAAACACGTCCCAGCCAAATCCCTGTAACCAGTTCTTCTGTGATCAAAGATGGACGCCCACTTCGTTCTTCATCATGCACTTCATTACGTCCTTCATTAAACTGTCGGACCCATCTTCTCACCATTGAATCACTCATCGCATTTTGTCCGTAAACCTCGCAAATTTGCCGATAAATGTCAATCGGTTTCACTTTCTTAGCATTCAGAAAACGAATCACAGATCTGATTTCACAAGCGGCGGGATTTTCGATCAACACCGACATTTTAAACAAGCACAACAAAGTGTACGAGACTGACAGCGATCTCAAAATGGCGCACGTTTCTTCTCCTTGATACAGAGCGTCTGCCGCGCATGCGCGGAACTGCGATCGCAGCGCTGCAGCGGATATAAATGGAAACGGAACTTACTTTCTGGACGTACCTCGTATATATGTGTGTGTGTGTGGAATTCATGCAATGTTTTTACTAGTTCATTTGTCATGTATTTACCTATTTAATCCTCTTCAACCCACCCGTTAATTTTATTCCAGTCTATTCATCATCAGAAACCGTAATAAACAAATCTAAGTCTCCCGTTATATCTTCAAACTCTAGAATCACTGCCTTCTGACTAACTGCTAGTCACATCTAGGTCAATAACAGCTAGGCTAGATGGCTCAGCCATGTTAAAAACAAAACACTAGAGTAATAAGAAATATACACACTAAACACTTTTTACATAAAGTACACTTCAAACACAAAACAAAAAATGTCACGCCAAAACTGCGACTCAGCATAGTTATATGCAATGTTTGGAATAGTAGTTAGTCTAGCATTGAACGACAGTCACCGTTGCAATGCTAGACTACTGCTAAATCAGAACAGTTCAGATTGCCTAATGACTACACAAGGCATCATTAGCGTGTGCGCACATAGCTCCCTTACGATGTAAGACGTCACCCGCAGCGATTGTGTTAACAGTACACATGTTAGAGTGGTTGATGTACAATAGGACGATAAGGGCCGTCAACAGTTCTCTCATTGCAACTTGTTTACCATGGCTTCCAGTGCTGCACAACATAGCTCCTTCGGATTTAAGTGTTTTGGTTGACAACACTTTTTATTCATTGGATGAATTTTTTAAATTTAGATTTATTTAGATATAGTAATTTAGTAGAATTATCATGTTGCATTTTACAGAAATATGTCTCTTGATTAATTTATACTGTAAAGAAATATAGTATAGAATATTGACAATGTCTATTATACATTGTAATATGTTTTGAATGACAAATAAACGTATTTGTATTTATGATCACAATTATACCAAACAGTAGTAGTTTTGCACTATATAATTATTATTTTATTAATTTAAGAAAATAGTCGGCAAATCGATTGAAAATCGCCTGCCGGTTTAGCAAAAAATAACTGCCAGCGCTCGAGGGTTAAAAAACTTAATGTCTTAACTGTCACTTCATTATTTATACTTGAATGTCTGATGTATGGTAAAGTTAATTTAAATTCAATACCAACTAATAATATAGTATACAATTATAATACTAGACATAATGATCATTTAAGATGTAACCAATGTAATCATCAAACCACTATCAAAAGTCCTTATGAGGTGTCTGTTAACTTTCAAACTTGACATAGGGATTGAAGACAATATGCCAAATGGCAACAAAAAAATTATTACTCTACTGGTCGTTGTCATGACGTAATAACAGCTGTTTATCTAACGTTTTTACCAATTTTAGATAATTACATGTTTTTTCAAAGATTTTTATATCTACTATGTTTTTGAATGTAAGTGTTTTAATTTTTGTATGTGTACTTTCAATTATATGTAGATTAGTCTCTATATTTTAATACTGTGGTTTAGTTTATACAAAAAGTAGTAATGTATGTTCAAACTTGAAAAAATAAAAAGAAAAAAAACTTTTTGAAACTTTTTGTAATATAATTTTTTTTTAATCTTGTAAATAACCCAAAATTATATTTTCTTTACTACAAACATATTATTACGAACAAAACAAGACCCCATTTGTTAATTTATAATAACAAATAAGAGAGCTATGAATGTTTTAACAAAATATGTCAAAATGGCCTAAAGTGGCCTGGCATTCTTCGCACACCCTTTATGAAAATGGGTTGGCATTTTTCGTAAGTACCCCAAAAAACTGTCTGGCACTAAAAGGGTTAAACTGTGTAATATGTTACCATTGAATTTTAAAGGTATGAAAGTTTCTGAATTTAAAAACCAGGTTAAAGACGTGTTAGCTGGTTTCAGTGTGTATCCAATTGATGAATTTAAGGAGCATTGTAGAACATTATAATCTGTATATTGTATTAATTGTATTAAACTTGACTTGTCATACATTCTAAATGTGTTGCGACAATAAACTATTTGATTTGAGTATATTTTTTTAATACCATGTTTTTAGACTTCTCAAACCCCTTCCAGAAATGTAGCTAAGGTTTTAGTGCTGCAATAAACTTCTTTTTAATGAAACTGAGAGAATTCCATTTAAGTGTTATTAATTGATTGGGTGTTTGAAATAGTTTAAATTTAATAATATTAGGTTAATTTATATGTCATTTTATTAGCTTTTATGAGTTTTAATGCTACTTACAGAAATTATTGGAACAATTACCTACCATCAGTAAGGCGATTAATGACAGAGTAACAGATCTAGCTGCTATGGATCGTGTCATTTGCTGCTACAGCATTAAGGTTAGTCAATTATGAGTAAAACAGGTAGACTCATTTACTACTTTACAGATAATTAGACAGTGTAAAGTTTGTTTTTGACCCTAACTTGAAGGTCTGCTCCTATGATAGTGTGTAGTTGAAGTAGATTTATTGTGCTCAATTTACAACAAATTTTGGCATATAGTGGACAGTTTCAAGTACCTGATTTATTAAAAATATATTTGCTATATTCTAAAGAAGTTATGCAGAATATTTTACTTAAATCTGTACGATTGGATAGTCAAGGAAGAAAATAAACAAAAGTGGCCACAATCCAAAAACTTGTGATCACCAATCAATTAACATTAATTTAGTTGAAATTCCATTATTAAAATATATACTTTACAATTAAAAAGTTTGAGGCGTGTCTTGTTAGGTTTAAGACTGGGAGTGAGGACTTTCTACTGGCAGAAATTTATAGATCTCCTGCTACAAAACCAGCAGATTTTTTTAATACACTCAATGAAGTGCTGGAGATAATATTAAAACCTAACATAAATATTATTCTTGCCGGTGATATGAACATTGACATGTTAAAAGATAATCTTAGTTCCAAAGAGTTCAAAAATTTATTAAAATCACATAGATTTAAACATTTAATTAATTTTCCAACTAGAATTACTAACAAATCTGAAACAGCACTTGATAATTTCATTACTAATATACCACCATGTTTGACTCACACCTCCGGAGTAATAACAGAGTTGTCAGATCACGACGGAATTCTTAAATAATTTTCCTTTCAATCTTAAAACTAGTAGAATGTTCTCAAATGAGAATATTTCTAGTTTTGAGTTTTTTCTTAACAATGAAAATTGGGCTGAAGTATATTATATATTTAGCTCCAGTAGTAGAACAATTTAATGTTTTTGATAAAATATTTAAATATTATTTTGAAGACGTTTTCCCTGTGTGGTTGAAGTAAAAATATATCCTCACAAAAAGAATGAATGGATTGGTAATGAAATAAAAATAGAAAGGGAGGAAATTATCAAAATGAAAAACAGGCTAGGCTAACTAAAGACAAAAACTTATTGAAGGCTGTTCTTGAACAATTACTAATTAGATCAAAAAAGTCCTTCTTGATGACAACATTTTGAAATCTGACAATGTTAACAAAACAATTTGGGGTAAAGCCCAAAAAATATGTGACCCTTTTATTGTAAATCAAATGAAAAATACTAAGCAAATAGTAAAACCACCTCTCATTAGTACTGACCCATGGAACTCATTTAGATGCAAATCAATAAATGACAAAGAAATGAAAAATATAATTGCCACACTTCCAAAAAAAAAATCTAGTGGACATGAGGAAATACCAGTTTTCCTCTTGTTCGTTTTCCTCCTCGTTCGTTGTTCGACAAAATTATAAAACCTCTTGTTCATTTGGTAAACTCTTCTTTTATCTCAGGAATATTTCCCAAGCAACTTAAGTTAGCAAAAGTGATTCCCATCCATAAAAAGGGAGAGGTAACTAAATTAGAAAACTATCGACCCGTGTCATTGCTACCTTCAATATCCAAGATATTTAACCAACTTACACAATATTTAGAGGGGCAAAATTTATTTGATAATTGTCAATACGGGTTTAGAAAAAGGAAGTCCACAATTACAGCTGTGTCTAAATTTATTGAATATTTATGGCATGATATATTGCTTAGAAAGTAAGAAAATATGGGAATAAAGAATTCAGAACTAAAATGGTTTACTTCATTTGCCTTAGAAAGATTGCAATTTGTTGAAGTCAAAGCAAAGTTGGAAAATAAACTTAAAGCAGTTTCCTCTAATGAGCAAAATATTCAATATGGGTTCCCATAGGGTTCAATATTAGGTCCTTTACTATTTCTATGCTATATTCAGGTATGCCAGAATATATTGTAGATAAGCAAAAAAAGTGAGTTAATCCTCTATGCAGATGATTCAAATCTTGAAATTTCAGGAGCAACCTGACTAGCAATTTCAGGAGTCATATCAATTAGAAATGACAGCATATGTAGAGGTGGGAAAAATTCAACAGTTTCTCGAGGCTAATCATTTATTTTTAAATACAAACAAATCAAATTACATATCATTTCAAACCAAGCAACACAGAAATAAAATTGAATCGTATATATGCTTAGATTCTTGCATTGTGGAGAGAGTACCACGTACTGAATTTCTTGGGCTAATGGTGGATGAAAATCTATCTTGGAACCAGCACACTGATAAAGTACTCGGTAAGATAAATTCAGGCCTATATGTTCTTCGAAGAATGTCATATTTGTGTTCAACAGAAATGTTGAAGACAATCTATTTTGCACACTGTCATTTCCACTTGACATATTGCATAATTGTATATGGGGGTACCAGTAACAGTAACTTTAATAAAATTCTTTTATTGCAAAAAAAGGCAATATGAATTTTTTAAATTGCAACAAACTGACTCAGTCAAAAGCCATTTCAAGGCATTACAAATTTTGACTGTTTATGGCCAGTATATATATATATATATATATATATATATATATATATATACACACATACACACACACGAGACATTATTTGTTTTTTCAAGGAGCATCAGGTTCTAAATGGTCACCAAACAGTCCATCAGTATAATACAAGGAGAAAAAATTAAATAATACAAAGTTATCATAAAACAGAATTGTTCAAACAAGCCATCATATGCTGGATCAACATACTTTGGTAATTTACCAGCAAATTTAAAAAATGAAAACAATATAAAAATTTAAAAGTATTAAAAGAATACTTAATAAATAAGGCTTTATATAGTATAGATGAATTCACTTTCTAATGGTTACTATGAAAATAGTAGTAGTATGTTAATATTATGTATGTAAATGGTATGTTTGGTGATAAAGAAAATGTATATAACTTATATCTAGGATTAAGACCCATATTAATCTTAGTTTGCGCTATTTCTTGTACTATCTTGAACATTGTCTGAATAAAGATGTTTAAATAAAAATAAATAAATTTCTTAAGCAAGCATTTTTTATCCTTTGATTGCTCTTTGTAATTTTATCTGAATGAAATGTTCTTGAATCAACCAAAATATAGTAGGCATAACAGAAAACAATGTATAAAATAAAATATTTTAGATACCTTTGCATCTTAGGAATATGGTGTTTTTTTTTTTTTTGTTCACAGGATCAAAGTTCATACTTCATGACTAGCCTTGACCCAAGAGTTACACTTGTCTTTGTGTTTGACTCGAAGAAGGATGAAAAAGAAACATCTCTTTGTAAAAACATATTGGAATTTAGTATCCAGTTGAGAAGTAGCAATAATGTCTTTGCAAAACTTAAGCTCAATAATAAATAACAGTGTTTTTCCTAATTGTTATGTAATAATAAGCGAATATGTTTCCATTTTATAATTAGATTTTAGTGAGACTGAAATAACTCTGATTAAGGGACAAATGTAATATTTTTCAAAGATTTTGAAACATAGAAGCAAGTGAGGATTTTTAAAAACAAGTTCCTTATGTCATTTGGCGAGCGTGTGTAATTAACATACTTACTTCGATGAAAGCATGTATGTTATGTAAGACATACTTACTTCGATGAAAGTGTGTATGTCATGTAAGACATACTTACTTCGATGAAAGTATGAATGTCATGTAAGACATATTTACTTTGATGTAAGTATGTATGTCATGTAAGACATACTTACTTCGATGAAAGTATGTATGTCATGTAAGACATACTTTTCTTCATTTCTTTTCTTTTTTACCATACATCAAAAAAAAGTATTGCTTCTGCTCACAACTACTTAACTAGTGGTTTAACACCATAATAAAAGTAAAACGAACTTAACACAGTAAAATTTATTATTTTTCTAATACATAAAAGAATTCAACTCTTTTTCTGGATCTCATGGTGGCGAATGTTGGTGAGTGAGAATGAGGTCCATCATGAACATTTTAAATACTTTTCATGATGTAAACGTTTTACTAGGTAGTTGACAATATTTGTCATTTACATATGCTAAATATCATGTATTGTTGCTTTACATACCTGATTACTTTAATATAAATAAATATAATAATATATATAAAATATAAATATTCATCTTATGGAAGGTTTAAATTATTGGAGTTAAGTTCACAATTTAATGAAAGAAAAGACAAGATATTTAAGTTTTGATTATATTTACTTAACTTAAAACTGTATATTTATTTTAAGAAGCGTTTCTTAAAATAAATATACAGTTTTAAGTTAAGTAAATATAATCAAAACTTAAATATCTTGTCTTTTATTTTATTAAATTGTGAACTTAACTCCAATAATTTAAACCTTCCATAAGATGAATATTTATAATGTTACAATGTCCAGAATGCACAAATGTTTTGTAAACAAAAAAAAGTATGTGATCAAAATAAACTTAATATAATGTTATTATTACTGTACTAATCATTTGTAGGATATTCTGTATTATACTATCTATTTCCCATCCTATTATCCAGGTTCCCACTATCTCTTTCAAGGCCAATTACAGCAAGCACTGTGATTTATTTTCAACTAAAGAATGCTTTTGAAAACAAGCCCTATGATCCTGTTTCAGTTATACTTATTGACCCCAGTAAGCAGTGGCATATATTATGGCAGTGTAGTGAAATATGCCCGTCCTGACTGCTCCGCACTCTTTCTCTTTTCTGACCTGCCTGTAATGTTCTTTATCCTACTTCCTCAATGGAGTAGGTTTGTTACTCTTGCTATTTACTCCAATTATTGTGATACAAGCAAACGGTTTGTAGTGAGGACAACTTGCGACCTTTACCTGGATATTAATTTCACCTCTTGCTAACTCTTAATAAAACTTATTATTAAATATTTATTTAATAAAATTACCATATGTATTAACCCCTTAAGCGACCTCTGTATTATATGTATTTGTGACTTCTCACCGCGGGTTTTTTTCGCCGTACTGAGTAGTCTAGAAGTAGTATATTTAGAATAACTTTAAACCGTAACAAAAATTGCCTATGACATATAATACATATTATGTTTCATGGGATCAGGGTCATCCACAACATCACTACTGTCCTCACCGCCAGGCAGGAAGTCCGGATTGGCATCAAGGTCATCCACCCATTCATCGTCTGAGAAATCAACATTATCGAAGCCTAATCCAGAACTAGGCATTTCTAATAAACGCCTAATATCACCTTCATTATTGTTATTAGTCGCCATGATAATTACACTCAGAGAAATTCACATAGAAATGACACACACATAACTACGCACATAACAGACCGATGTCAATGAATAAAACGCGCGAAGCTGAACGACAGTAAAGCACTTGGATTCTTATTTCTATAAATATCCGCTAGATCGCAGCATATGCCGGTAAAGGTGCTCTCAATATTGTAGTTCTCAAAATATCATACAGGGTGCTCACGTTCCTTCACAGTCGTGATACAGACAACAATGAACAGCTGTATGTCACGAAACGTGTCAACACGTATGTAGCGTTGATGGCACTACGGCCAATTCGTGTTAACACGTCTACAGCGCTCAAGTGGTTAACAAAGAGATATAAATATTTCTTTGGTATTCAACAGCACTACAGAAATGTACGAGGGAAAAAAAACAACAAACTATGATACAGAATAGTCACAAATAACAATTTTCTTTTTAAACCTAACTTTGCAAGTTCAGTAAGTGATAAATAAGCCTTGCAGAACACATAGATTCTTACATGAATTTATATATATAAAAAAAAACTACAGTGGGCTAATATGTGTGAACAGACAGGAAGGAAACTACTGAATAAGAATTTCGTTATTCCCCATCCCTGAAATCAATGTCTGTCCTAAAAGTTCTGAACCACCTTAATGTAGTCTGCTCACATGGTATAGTTCCTGTTCCCGCACAATATATACGGTAAGTCAAGTACAGTGAGCAACCAAACAGCATACATTTTCCATCATTACGGAAATATAATCCATTATATTATTTTTAGAAAAATTTTATTGCAGTATTATTATTGGGACAAGTATGTGGTTAAAACAGAATGTCGGATAATGAGGCTCTTCTATATATTATTTCTTTTTCCAATGTGAATATATTCAGAACAAATAATAACCAAATGTTAAATGCCTGGCAAGGGTAGTATACCACATGTGTTGTTTTGATATCAATGAATTTTATCAAATTTTTATTGCATGAATCCTAAATATTATTTTTTAACCTTGATTTTATGTTAAGCCTTTTCCGTTCTAATAACCAGAAAATGGCTCTGGCGTCTTACTAATGAATAATGGTTTGAAGGCGGTTTATGGAATATTATGTTTGCTAGGGATCACATACAACCCTTGTGTAGCAAAGACTATCTGGTTCAATATTATCTTAAAATAAATGGTACCAAGTAACTGCCACAAACTTTCTCCCTTTTTCTTTGCTATGTGAGATTGTTTAAAAAATGAAAATTAAAGGATGTAAAAACACACCTAAATAAAAACAGATTTTCAATTAACTACATTTCTAAGGAATGTACAAATGAAACACTTATTTTATTTAAATAAAAGTATGGGGAAAAATAATCTTCAAAAACAGCTATTTAGTAATCACATACCAATATTTTGTGTTAAAAACTTTCAACAACTTGAATTGTGGCTTCCAGCCTTCAGCCTCCAGTCCCATCTTAGCGGGGTGATAAGTAAAATATTTGTAATTGTAATTTGCATCTTTACTGAAAATTTAATAGAAATTGTTAGAATAAAGCTTGAAAATTTCATTTTTTAATATTTTTGGCTGTAAAAAATATAATAATTAAAAAAATAGTCAAGTTACAGACACTAGGTTTTTACTAAAATATTGAAAATTTTAATTCAAATCATTCCTGAAAATTTAATCAAAATCGCTAAGAGCCGTTTTTGAGAAAATTATATTTTTGTATGTTTTTTGCCCATAAAAAATTAAAATAAATAAATAAAATTTTTAGAAAAATTAAAAAATTGTCTGAAGATATTGGCTAAATATATCTACATACCAATTTCATAAAAATTGATCCATCTGTTTTGTTTCCAGTGAACTGCACATACACACATTTGGACAGACATAAAATTTCTTTTCAAAAAAACTACTTTTTTGGGTTCAGGCATTGATTTTACTATATAAAGAGATACTCCATCCATATGGGAGAGTTGTGGCGAGGCCCCAAAACTGTTTTGAGGCCCCACGCTGCGCTGTGCATAGCCCTATTTCCTCTCTCTCGCACGCTCTTCCGTCTCTCTCTCTCTCTCTCACTTCCCTCCTCTTAACCCAATCTCCCATTCTCCAGACAGCCGCCCCGCCCTCTCCTTCCTCAGGTCCCACACACAAACAACGTCCTGCTTAGATAATTGTTTACGTTCTTCCATATGGCCAACGTTTATCCGGGTTCGCTGTTTTTATATTTGCTTGCATCTCTTTCGAATAGAATACTGTGTTGATACTATTGTTGATACAGTGAAACTCAGTGTGACATTCATATTGAATAAAGAAATATTTATAACTGAATAAATTAAAACACCATATTGATTTATATGATTAACACACCGTGTATTTGTAAATAGGCACACTTGAATAGACCGCTAACTTATCGGCAATGCTGGCGATAATTACTGCTGATTTAAGTAAACATTTTCATATTATATAGCCCATCTGAAAAATCTTTTTTTATTGCATTTTAAGCATCGATTAGGTGATTAAATCGACTGTTGTACTCAATCATTAGTTTTTCATATGTGGTAATTGATTAAAAAATAAATTGTTTTCAAATAAAATCAATGACTCTCCTTTCAATTATGAAATTTATCTGCAAATATTCCAGGAATATATAATAGCCTATAGTGAAATATTAAAAAATGTGACATTATTTATTTCTTTGACAAAATAAATATTGAAATAGGCCTATGATATTTATATAGAATAATACTGGGCAAAATATAAAACCCAAATGAGATTCAAATTGCATGATAGGGTTAGAACAAATCATAACAAAACCACTAATTTACTTCTATACAAGATAAAAATTGCTTTCATCTTATGGCCTGATTCAGACAATCTGTGTATAGATATTTAATTTAAAATAGCATTATTTTTAATTTTATTATATACATATGTTTTATTATTACTGTCTCTAACATTAACATATTATTTGGTTCCAAGTAATTGCATGATTGTTTGTAAAATATTTCATTGTTTGGTGAATGGTCAGTTTTTATTTTTTTCGGAATCATGAAGAATTGTGACTCTATTATTACTTCTTGAGAAAAACAATCTCAATGTCAATTGCAATTGGTTAGGAAATATTATCGCGGTAGAATATAACTAGACTTATGATTATTTAGATTCAATTTTCATTATTTTAATCAGGTTGTGAAATTATTGTAATTTTTTTTTATGTCCCCCTTAAAAAAATACCAATTGATTGAATCAGACCATTGTAAAACGTATGTTTAAGGCGAATATAATTAAAGTTAACACATCTGTTTTTCATACTATTATTTTACTAGATGTGAAAGTATGGATAAACTGCAATTTATTTATATTTTCAATTTTTCAATTTGAAATTAATAATGATTTCAATAATATAAAGGGTTAATTCTAGTATTAAATGTGAACTATATGACAGATGATAAGTTAATGAATAATTAAATTGTTATAAATGATTTCTGATACTTCTAATAACGCATCCTCAGATGACTTTCCTTTGATAAAACCGAATTGACGTGGATTAAGAAAATTTAATTTAGATAAATAACTATGGAGTCTTTTAATATTTGTTTTTTTCAAAACCCTTAGAGAATACAGATAACACGCTGATAGTTATTATGTTATCTAGTTTATAGAGTTATTGTCCTTCAAAATAGGTACCACTGAACTTAACTTCAGGCTCTCAGGAAAAATGCCTTTGATAAAACTACTGTTTATTAAGTGAACTAAAACTGGTGCAATCTCATCAATTATATTTTTCAGTAAATGTACATTAATTTGGTCAGAGCCAGTCAATATTTTATTTTTTAAAAGCTTAACAATACTCTTAATTTCATAATAAGTTGATAATGAGTTATAAGGAATGAATATTGATAGTAAGTACGTAAAGGTGGAAGGGTATTGGAATGTACAACGTCTGGAAGGGTAGACTGGATTGTGATAAGGTGATTGTTTATCTTGTCAATGACGAAGGCTCACGCATAACTTCGCCGGTTGGCAATTCAATTAGCTCAACTATTTTCTTTGAAAACCCACTTGTCAAGTTATTTATTACCTTCCGCTGCTCAGATACATCACCTTTACAGTTTTCTAATAATGTTGAATAATAATTGTTTTTTTGTAAAATTGATCACATTATTTAATTCATTAGTACATTTTGCAAAATAATTTTGAAAAACTGTCATATGGTCTTTTCGTAGAAATTTTATATAATTTTTTACGTCTCTCAAATTTATATAAAATGTTTGGTGCTATCCAGGGACTTAACAATTTAGCCTTTAACAATTTAGAACTACCACCATTTTTCTTGCTACTTCTAAATATACAATTACTTAAAATATCAATAAACTTACAATACGTAGTATTTACATCATTTTAGATAATGCATAATGTTTTAACTAAACATCTGTAAAACACTGTTATTTACATTGATAAAATAACAAAAAAAAATGTCCCCTAACATTTTACATATTCACAAACCATTAAGGCCTAAATAAAAGACCGCGATTTCTTTCCGTGCAAGACATAGCACAGCAAGGAATAATATCCCACTTTGCCCACTATCAAGGCCAAGGCCAATCGCCGACAGTAGACAGGTGCAGTGGCGACAGTCCGGACGAGCGTCAAGAAACAAGAGAGAATGACAGAATGGGAGGGAGTGATTAGTTTCCTTTACTGCTCCCAGGTTGTGCAACCGAACAGTCAAAACTGGAGGCAATTTCGACCTCTTTAACTTGATTGACGACAGGTTGCAGCACGGTCGCTCCCATATTCCGTGCCTCAAAATTTAACATTGGATGGAACTATCTTCTATGTATAGTAAAATCAATGGTTCAGGGGACCCTAAAATGGACTTTTAGACCAAACTGTAAAAAAAATGTTACGGACGATGACAATACTTTCTCTATGCTAACGCATATGGGAGAATGTAAAAAGCAATAAACTATTTAGTGCTACTTTCTGAAATGAATGAAAAGTAGTTTGTCACATGCAACCAATTAAGATGTTTTACAAGGGTTTTTACTTGAGACTATTTTAGGAGGACAAAATTGCACATATCATCTGGTTTGGCATTTTTTATTCTAAATTTATAAGTTTTTTTACTAGTCAAATCTTTATTACAATACAAGTTGATGTAGAGACTTGACAAAATTTGTAGGTACACATCTAACACAAGTACACAACATAGTCTAAAATTCATATTACCCTATATAGTAGAACTTGGATAATTCGAACCTGAAGGGACCAATGCGAAAATTCGAATTATCCAATACTTCAAATTAACCAAGTTGTATTTTTAATGTAACTTTCATAATCCTAAAAGGCTTAAAATAATACCCACAAATTACTTTTTTAATATAAAATTTAATGTATTCATTTAAAGTTCACTACAGTATATTAAATATATAAAAAATAGAGTATATAAAAAATAGAGGCATACAGTTTGTAAAAATTACAATAATGAAGGTTTAACAAATTAGGTAAATGCAGTACATGTATGTAGATAGAATTACACTTTTTAAAGTTTAATAAAGTAATTAGAAATATCTTGTTGCTTTGAAGAATTAATTTTTTTTGTATTTACAAAATTTTCAAGAATATTTAGAGATTGGAAAACAGACTCACTTACATTAGTTTGCCCTTCAATATACCGTCGAAAATCATAAAGTTGCTGAAGGGCCTCTGATGTTGTAGGGATTGATGGCTGTTCTACTTCATCCACATCTTCTTCCAGGTCCGACAATTCAGCATTATTTTTGTTCTTTACCTCCGCCATAATGTCTTGATCAGAAAGTTCTCCACACACTGCTACTTGTTCATCTAAATTTACGTACTCTTCAAAGGTTGACTCTTCCCATCCGTCGGGTGTAGAAGGAACATCTTCTTCTAAAGCTCTATCATGGTCAGATATCTTGACAAACCCAGCTTTTTTGAAGCAATTCGCAATTGTTGCTTGAGACACTTGACCCCATGCACTGTGACACATTCTTGATGCTTGAAGGAGGTCAATTTTGAAGGTGTTTTTCTTTTCCAATGAATCTGTCAAGAGGTTTTGTACAACAAGTCGCCGGTAAAAGTGTTTAAAATTTTTAATAATGCCCTGATCCATTGGTTGTACAACTGACGTCATGTTAGGGGGGAAAAAGATAACCTTAACATTGCCCATATTTGGAATTGAATTGTGGGCAGTACAGTTGTCAACAAACAGGATGATTGTTCTTTTCTGTTTACAGAAATGTTTGTCTAGTTTTAACAGCCACTCTGCAAACAGCTCTGATGTCATCCAAGCCTTCTTATTTGATTTGTATTCGATAGGTTTGGATTTTACGTTTTTAAAGCATCTTGGATTGCACGATTTGCCTATCATAAGCAAAGGCAACTTTTCACTTCCGTCCATATTAGCTCCAACTAACAAAGTAACTCTTTCTTTACTGTTCTTTCCTCCTCTGCATTGATCTCCTTTAAAAGTTAGTGTTTTGTCTGGAGTACATTTAAAAAATAAACCAGTTTCATCCACGTTGAAAATGTTTTTTGCTGGAGTTTCTTCAATCATTTTTAAAACATCATTTTTCCAAACATTTGCAGCTTCTTGGTTGACGCTAGCACTTTCACCGCAAACAGACTTGAATGTTACATTGTTCCTGTCCTTAAACCCGTCTAACCAACCAGCACTCGCTTTAAAATCAGATTTTCCCAAATTTACAGCAAATTCTTCTGCCTTTGTTCGAACAAGAGGTCCTGATAAGGGAATATTCATGTCCCGGGCTTGCTTGAACCACTTAAGCACGCATTCATCAACTTCTGGGTTCTCCGGATCTCTGGCCCTTTTACGGTTCTTGCCACTTAAAGCACTGTTCATTATTTTATCCCTATTCTTCAAAAATGTAGACACTGTGTTAGGTGCTATCCCATACTTTTTAGCGATGTCACATTTTTTCATTACACCCTGTTCCACCTCACGAATTACAGCCACTTTTTCATGAAATGTTAATGTCTTGTACTGAACACGCGGCTTACTAGTTGAAGCCATTTTGATCAATAACACAAACAAAACAAACTTACAATTAAAGGCACACTAATAAAAAACACACAATTTAACGGCACAGATTACACGACTGCACTGGGCGGGCCGGCTGGATGGGGTGGGGGCGCCGGGTCATCAATCGCAACATAATGACGGGGCGCGCCGAGGGGAGGGGAAGAGACAGATTAGGAATTCCCAGAAGGTGATTTGCCTGCCGACACACCGACCAAACAATGCAAACCTCAAACGGAACCTTGTTTACAGTACATTAGTCAATGTTTCACTTTTACCGTTGATGTAAAAACTTCGAATTAAAGAGATTTAACTTCGAATTATCCATGATTATTTTACATTGGTAATATTACAATGTTCAAGGGACCAACCCAAAACTTCGAATTAAAGGCAATTTCGAATTAAAGAAGTTCGAATTATCCAAGTTCTACTGTATATATATATTTGGGAATGCTTCGTAAAAATGCTTACATAATGCCAAACATATGTCACTATAGTATTACAGCCACTTTTGAACTAAATAGGTTTTCTCTTAAATATATGACAATTTTATAATATAGTCTGTTAATGTACTTCAAACTACATACAAAACAAGTATTTGTGAACCGTTTGAGCATATTCTCTAAAGGTAATAAACATTTACAATTTTATACGAAAAATATTCATTTATTCTCTAAAGATAATTTGTACAAAATATTTTATTTAAAGATATAAAATAAATAAATCAGGTTAGAAATATATTTCACTGACATTATTAAAATTATATTATTAAATAGCGTACAAAAATTATTGATAATATTCAACCCACCTTCCTAATATAATGGAACCATTCTGTGATGTTATTTTGGACTATTTATTCATGGCATGTTTATATGTTGATAGATAAAACACTTGTATGACAATTTACACAGTCACAATGACATAAACACAGTTCAGAACAAGAACAGAGACCACAATGCCTAGCTCACATGACAGACTCTCTCTATTTTAACACATTAGATTGATTTGAATGTCAAGAGATTCGTTTCAAAACTATATCACTTATAAAGTTAGAAGAGCTGATTTGTGTACAGTATATTTCTTATCGACCTTTGAATTATTGCCATTATAGAAATCCAGATTGGACGGTTCTAACAAAAATTATACGGTCAAGTAAAAGTAACACAAAGCTAATAATGAATGACCATGTGTTTTTGTATAGAAATAGTTGAATGATGTAAATCACATTTCTTTAATGACATTTATTTCTTCTTAACAGCAAGTGTAAACTTGACGTTTTCATTGTTTTTTCGCCAAGGTAAACACTTACTGCACAAAGGTTTTATCTAGATAAGTTCGTAGTATATCTACATAAGTTCTTAACATTTCTATTATTTATTGGGAAGCATAAACTATGTAACAAATTAACTATCTAATATGTGTTAATGAAAGTTCATAGTATGGTTTCAATTAGTTGTTTACATAATTAAAATAAATTATTAATACAGCATTGTATGATCAAGAACTCAATAGTAGATTGACAGGGTTATTGATAAGGAGCAAATACAATGTTACATAATCAACTACTCAGTAGTTGAAAGCCAGATATAGTTAATGAGCAAATACAATATTGCATGATAGAATAATCAGTAGTTGATAGCCAGACATAGAATTAACGAACAAATACAAAGTTACAAGATGGACTACTCGGTAGTTGATAGCCAAACATTGAGGTAATGAGCAGATGAAACGTTACGCTCGACTAATTTGTACTTGATTGCCAGATATTGAGTTAAGAGCAAAATACAGCATTGCATGATTGATTAATAAGAAGTCAAAAGCCAGATATAGAGTTAAGGTGCATTTACAATATTGTATGATGTTTTGTGGCAGCTGCCATAGCTGGAAGACCACAAAATTGTGACAGTCCAGCTACCAGATTTGTTGCTAGTTTAGAACTACCCTGGATGTACGTACAACTTTAAAGATTTGCTGTGGACGCGAACATCACTTGATATTAGGGGCATTCTCATGTCAACTCATACTAAAGTGGTCGATGTCTAGCTTAACACGTTCGCTGCTGATGGTGCGGATCCGCACCCTGCTGCCTGTTCTGAGCATGCGCTTGGTGCGGATCCGCACCATATTGGATGACTCATGTTATTTGTTTAGTGTGCGCCCGGCGCCGAGCACTGGCCACAGACAGAGGATTCATTGTGAGCTTGCTTAAAACATTCAGTTGAACAAATTTTTACCGTTCGTTCGTAGCTAGCGATTTAATTTTTCGTACAGTTATGATACGAAGTTGGTGCGGATCCGCACTCCGCACCAAGCGCATGCTCAGAACAGGCAGCAGCACCATCAGCAGCGAACGTGTTAATAAGGTCAGAAGAGCTATTAGTGGCACTCTCAGGTCAACTACTCAGTAGTTGATTGTCATATATACTTGAGCAAATACAACACTGCATGATCAACTGCTCAGTATATTGCCAGACACAGAGTTAAGGGGCATCAAGTTTCAAGTGAATGTGTAGTCCAATGGGTTAGTCTTAACTAATTACCACCTTGACCCAGCAGGTGTTATACAATACAAAATCGTGTAAAAATATAGAGTATATTACTTTATGGTTAAGATTTCATATATTCACAGCCAAAATAGACAAAGTAGTATAGACTAGCTTACCAACTGAATAATTACAAAACAGCTAGGAGCGGTAGAAACTAAGTCAATGCTAAATTATAATAATGATGGAAAGATGCTTTTCAAGACAGAAAGGGAACTGATAAATGTCAATTCTACAGCTAATTAGAGAGCTCTGAAATAAACTAGTTCTCAACAAGTAACAGTTAACTGTGAAATATAAAGTCAATTAATTATGTTGATTAGCAATTAAATTAACACATTAAGTTCATCATGTTAATATTATATTGACTTTAATTTGCATTTATTGTGGCTAATTTGAAATTTAATGTAGTGGTAACGACTGTGTCAAGTCAACACTGGTGGTGCAGTGCTGTAACCCAGCTACTTGGGACCAAATTTTAGTGAAGTGGAGGTTGTAGGTGATGGGCTCTAAACTCAGTCTTCTTAATACTGACATGGCATTTACTCAATGGTTGCTATTAGCGTGGAAACTACTAGAGAAGTCTAGGGTTTCCATGTTGGGTGGTAATCAATTCTGGATATAGTGTAGGGAAGATAACTGAGTATCAGGATTGTCATTAGCTGAAAATCAGACAAATACTATATGTTTAGGATTTTACGTAAAGCTGTAAATCCCTTAGTTGTCCTGGCTATTGTGCTAATGGCTCTTTCTATGGAACAGTCGTCCTTAGTTAGTAACAATGACTATTCATTTACAATCATCATATTCATTCACCACTCATATTTGCCTACCCCATATCTCTACAATCGGCATCTTACCGATAAATAATGAATGAGGTTATTTACAATATTTATGTCATCAAACACTTATACTGTGATGTGGTTTCTCTCACCTTGAGGTTTTAGTAATGACACCAGCCTACAAATTTCTTACAGTTATTACTAATCAATATTTCTTGTACTGTTGACATTTATCAGTGGTCTTCTAAATATCTGATCTGAACCATCAAAATATCCATCACATAATTTGGTTGAGTGTGATATTAAAAAATTTAATAATTTATGTATTAATATATATATATATATATATATATATATATATATATATATCTAATTCAAATAAAATACAGGCAAGAATCACTAAAAAAATAAAGTATCCCCAAAATTACCAATTCATTGAAATATGGAATGTCCTAAGTAAACATTAATGAATTATTTAAATAAACTATATTACGGTAGTAGTTATTTGCCACTTCGTCTAGAAACAGTTCCCTGCCTTTGGAATATTACATAGTCTAAGAACCACCTTATCACCACATAAGAAAAGAGAACGACTTTCGAGCCGGAACAGGTTCAGTAGTGCCTTCAATTATAAGATGATGTTCACTCTCCAACAGTCGCTGAATACTCGTTGTATCTTCTGGAATGCCTGGAAACAACATGTGTGGAGGATTAAATGTACATATACACTAAATTCATATTTAATGGCCAGATTTTAAAAATAAGAACGCTCAAAATTAGTAAATATTTTTATTGGGTAAACATGTTACAACTATTAATAATAATATATTTATTACATTCAAATTTTTGTATTTTTTACAATTAGATGATTGGAATTAAACCTGACCATCTATTCCAGTTGCGATGGCAGATGCTGGTTAAATTGAAAATAATTCTTACTCCTAGTGTGATTAATTTATATAAAACGACCAAGCTACGTTATGCAGTGTGCACAACACAATCAATCATTTATAAACTAAACGTCGTTACACAAATATATACATACATAAATACAAAATATATCCATATACCTATATATATTCAACAAAATACATTAAATTAATGAAGCTGATACAAAAATAGAATAATTTATGCAACTAATACCAAGTACTAGAAATATACTAAAATTATAGTATAAAAATATCTAGCTATGATATTATAGTATAAAAATGTTCCACATTTTCTTTTGAAAAGAGGAAATGTTTCAATTTTAAGAGAAATTTTGTTGTTCTTAAGAAATTTTATGCATTGTCTACAAGTATTTAAAAAAAAATGAAATAATACCCATTGATCATACAGCTGAACGAACTGATTACAATAAGTTTAGCTAGAAGGCACACTAATATATCTGTGTTTTTTATATTCCTTATGTTCCGTCCTCCGTTTGTTTAATAGTCACATTTTCCTCTCCGAAGTTCTCTCACATCCAAGCACTAAGAATTTTCTGACTAAAATACTAAGTTCTTTTCTCTAATGAATATATAAATAATCATTAATTTAGACATGCATAACGGTTTGAATTATATAAGAACCTAATATTTTTGACTTTCCTCTTCAGGGATATTACCTGCATTTGCATGTGATTTATATCCATGTATGTTCAAGATTGAGTATGTGAGAGTATGGTAATATTATTATATCAATATATAGAGTGATTCATAAGATTTTTCCTTCCCCCCCACAATTCTACTAGTAAAAATAATGAACAAATTTTATATAAACATAGTCCCAAAAACACTTTGTTTATGAGTTGCAGCTATTGAAAGATTTCCCTATGATTCCTGGACTAACATTGAAATAAAGCCACATTGAACTTTGGACAGTATTGTGGTTTCTTTTGAAGTTTGACCTGAAAAAGCTAGGAAAGCAAGTTTCAGGACTGTACCATTATTATTTTTTTAGGAATTCGGGGTTAGATGGAAAAAATTGAGGTGTAAAACTCTGGTTTTTACATTTGTTGTATAATAACTTTATTAAATGGGTTACAAATATGTTAATGTACGTACATAACGTGTAAAGAATTTAATTTTAAGAACACTGATTTAATTAAATAAAATATAAAATATTAATAAGCACAAAAGTTCAATTTTTTCTGTATAATATATTACTAATTTTAAGAAAAATTTATTTGGTGGGGCCAACATTATGGACCTTTTTGTTATAGATGTTAAAATACAACGTACATTTGTGTACTGATTTTGTTGAGTACCGGTACTGAAAATTGAAATTAAGAAAATAAAAATAAAATATAGGACGGTACCGGTTTTTTGAAAATCCAGACTAAACATAAAACGAATGACAAAATGAAAACTTAAACAAAACTTAACAACTAGGCCTAAATAAAAATTCACAAATCAAACAGTGCCAAAAATATCATTTTAAAACTGAATAATAACTATAATTAAGTACACTTTTATTAATTTTTTATAATAATACATGACCAGTTTCAGCTCTTAGGCCATCTTCAGAGTGTAAATAATATAACCTATAAGAAATGAACAATTATAAAAATAAAACAGATGAAAATAACATATGATTAATTTAGTGTGTGGGTAAGTTGAATTTTACTTTTGATTCTTATGTTTTTTTAATTTCTCTTATTTTTTCATATATAGGATTTTTCATGTTAATTTGTGTATTTAATATGTTCTGTGGTTCATTATAATTGTTTATGTATAAGTGTAAATTTTCTTTGGAATTCATTTTTTCTCCTTTCTTCTCATATTCTAAAATTGTAACATTTTCATTTATATTTTGGCAACTGTGATTTGACTGGAGAATATGTTCAGCAAAGTTAGATTTAACTGATGTTGAGTTTTTGTTGCTTATGGCTTGTATGTGTTCTTTGTAAAGTAAATTAAATGTTCTTCTAGTTTGTCCTTTGTAAAAAGAAGTGCATTCTGAGCATTTTATTTTATATATTCCAGATTTTTCATATTTTTTATTTTTATTTTCTTTGTTGGATAGTTTGTTAATTAAAGTAAAAGTATTGTTCTTTGTTCTTGTTTTGTGGTTGCAGACAACCAGGCAAACCGAAAGCCAGAATCATGGAACAGAACAGTCTGAGCCAACAGCCATGAAAGTAACAGGCAGACAGTGCAAGCACGATTCTCTGGCAATCACGTAAATGAAGGCGAAAAGAGTATAACAAAATGTACCGGTCAAAAGACACAGTACAGAACTAATTGTAAAAAAGGTGGATAGTAGCCCCACCAACTTAATTTTCTTAAAATTAGTGATGAATTATGCTAAATAAAATTAAATGTTTCTTATTTATTTCTGTTCCATTTGTGACTTCAAATACATCAATATTCTCAAAATAAAAATTCTTTACACATTATGTTCAGAGACATTATGTACTTACTAGGAGACACCCCTACATGCTTCGCATGCCAACCCATTAACTCGTTGTGCTCACGTAACCTCAGCCTTCAGCCTCGGCATGTCATTTTTAAATACAAATAAGGGTAAGTTAACTATATAACACAAAATAAAAAACCTTCAAATCCACTTAGAGAGGATTCATACAATCGAATGTAAATAAAACCATGCTTACAGCCTTCCCTGGTTTAACATTATGAATCATCTAACCTCTTCAATATTACAAACAGCACGGTTCATGCTTTTTGGAAATCATTATTTACATTTGAACAGTTGTTACTTTTCAATTCTTTAAATCTCTCTATATGTAATTCTTATGGCCAAAAAAAGGAACATTGAGGACTTCCCATACCCCTCAGGAGGTAAATATAGAAGAAATTTAAATTCCACATACTCTTCGCATGCGGAAATAATTTTACCCTACTTTATAGTAAGGTATGATGGCATGATTATATAAAAAAATGGGTTTCATGCCCATTTACCCATAAATTCCTCAGAAACTACTAATAGTTAAGTTTTGAAACCTATTTTAGTAGCTTTTTAGGACAAACTGATATTGAAACCACAACATTTTCTACTTAATTTACCTTTCCAGAAGTTCAGTATGGCTTTATTTCAATGTTTATCCTGGAATTACAGGTACATCTTTATCTCTAAATTGTCAACAAAGTAATTTCTGACCTATTATTACAGAATATTTATTTGTTCATTCTATTTTTACCAGTAGAATGCGTTGCAGAAGTGGGGGGAGAACCTCAAAAATCACCCTTTATATAGACTAAGACTTATAAAATTAGATATAGCAATCTATATCCTTCTTTATTTGAAATGGATTGGTTACCGTCGCTTTTGCAATGGTCAAACACTGCCGTGAACTAGTCACTTTATAAAGTAACGAGCATTTCCCCCCCCCCCCCAAATATTGATATTATATGATAGAAGTAGGGGTGTGCGAGTACTCGGAACTTCGAGTATTTGATCGAGTATTTTACTACTCGAACTCGGTTCGAATGAGTATTTCACGAAATATCAGATTTACATCTTAATTTAGTTTTAAGATTAAACAGTTTTATAACTTATGAATAAAATGGTGCGCTTTCTTGTGTTTTATTTTACCCTTAATCATACGTTATCAGTTTGGTACGCGTAATTATGAACTAAACAATACACGTAAGAATAGATAGTACACGACGACAGTCAAATGAACTAGTCGGCGTAGTGAACGAGTTCATTCATTATGATTTGAACTAGTTCAATTCAAAGTGATCAACAGAGCTGGGAAGGTAGCAATCATGGCAAATAAGTACCGTAGTAGCGATCACACATGTTGGCTGTCCGAGTCTACTAGTCACTTGTAACCTAGCCTAAAATAGCGTGAATAAAACAGAAGTGCTGGTTAGTATCTTTATGAACCAAGAAAGGGGACAAGAGATCTAGTTCAAGATACTCAAAAAGACCTGTTACCGATACAAGTCTAATGGTCTGTACACCATGGAAATTATGCATATTTCCGTTCATATCAATAATATCACTCAATCAAAAGGGTCCCGAGATCGGATCACTTTACATCCCAAGAATCAAACTTCCCCTAGGCGAAAGTCCATCTCCAACCGTTCAGCTCCTTTTGGGAACTGAAATTATCGTATATTTCTTGCGAGTCGATTGAGGTATATTTTGTTTTTTAATCTGAGCAGGGAATCGGCCAATGGTTGACATAAGAAAATACTGTATCGTATCATATAAAATGTGGTAATGACGTTCTAGCAGCGTGTGACACAATATTATTGATTTATTTTCCGTTAAATAAAATATATATACACATATCCGTGGCGAATGTCTATTAATTATTATTCCGTAAACACCTTAGATCGCCAAAACTGTGTGTAACATTTGCGCATACAATATTTTTTCCTGTCAAATTGTTGAACGGTTTTCTGACTAGGTTAGATAATAACACAGTTGGAGTGTAAAAGGTGGTAAAGTACGATAATTTTGATTCGTAAACTCACTGAACGGTTACCTGTTGTTAAATATAATCAATCCAAGTGAGGGAGAAACATGTTGGAAGACCTTTTCTAAACAAAATATCACAAATTTAGAGACTTGGAAAATAATTTTTACTGAACCAAAGCCATATCATACGTCTCGTTTTTTATTCATAAATTTATAATTTAGCTGCCCACAATCTTCACTGTCACTAGTTGGCACTTAGCTGATATTCCAGACTGCATCTCGTCGCCAATATCGGCTAGACCTGTTATATTAGCCGACTACGTCTATGGTTTTTATTCGATTATGCCAGGTTTTCATTAATTTCTCATTATGAAATAATTATTTATCTGTTGTTCAGTGTATCCTCATGTATCAAAGTAGTTTCTAGTTGCACACATTTCATTACCGATCAAAATTTAAAAACTGACTCATTCTAAGCGACTTTAAAATTTATTTTTAGTAATCCTGCTTAGTTATTATTATCAATCGATTGAACTACAGTCTTTGTCATCCGGATTTTCAAATTTGATTATATAATTCACAGCTTATTTCTGGTTAGTTGAAACCTTGATATTACTGAATTAAATACCTACAGAATACAAATCCGCTCTTCTTGGTGTGTACACATTCAAATTTTGTTGAGAGGAGGCAATTCTGAAAGCAAATGACTGCATTTGATGATGACGCCTGAATTTTAGCATCAGTTTGGTTGAATGCAACTTTTGCCATCAAGCTTCGCTACGTTTTCGCAGTACACTTTGAACTTAACCGTCAGATAAACGTATCGGTCCGCTGTGAAACAGTATAATTGGCTAGCATAGAAAATCTGATCTGTGATATGAGTGAACAGATTAAATCTTTATAATCCACGTTGTTTCAATTAACAATATACTTTCTTAGTTTCTTACATAATATTAGTTATGAAAAAAGGTTTAACAAATAATGCCACATAAAAATGTAGGAAGGCAAGAAGTAAAAAGTTTTATTTATCAAATGTTACAGTTACAAATAAATCAAAATTATTGTGTTCAGTTTAGATGTATATATTTACGAATCTGGCAAAACTTAACATAGGCTTAGGATAGTGTTTGCCTTATACAGTTGTCTTGGGTGAACAGGAAATCCTTCTGTAAATACTCGCTCGCAAATACTCGATACTAAAAAAAAAAAAAAATGCTAACTATTCGACTCGACTCGAACTCAAAAATCACTACTCGCACACCCCTACTAAAAAGACAAGTAAATATTACCATGGCAACTATAAACACTTTTAACAATATTTGGAACAAACTGGAAATGAAATATAAGATTGATAACTGATGTCGGACTGAGTTCGCCAATAGAGTGGAACGAGAAAATAGCAATGTCGGACTCAGTTCGCCCATGGAGCGCAAAAGGTTAACAGTAGCGGAATAAGACCCGAGATGGGAGAAGTGAGCTGGATAAATGTAAAATATTTCTTCAAGCCAACAACAAACAAGAAATATTTGTTTTGGTACAATAGGCTATTGCATAACTTATTTTTTGATTATAAAATGCATAAATCATGTAGAAAATCTATAATCGTAGGCACAATCCTTAATTAAAATAAAATAAGGTATAAATAATCTTTATACTCTAGTACTATAACCTTAAATGTTATGTGAATCAATGTTACCTGTGTATTGCTGAAGAAATTTCAAAATCAAATAGCTATTGAGCATACTTCCCATACTAGGATTTATTTTATGTTTGAATTTATCAAGCCAGTATCCAAGTACAAATGGTGTATCAGTTTGTGTTTCATGGGTAGAAAACCTAAAAAAAGAACAAACGAACATATTAAAAAATCTATATGGGGGTTCCAAACTAAAGCTCATAGACACAGTTTGGAGAAAATGTTGACAAGGAATTTTAATTGATATACATGATCATTCTACCAGTATGCCTACACAATCTCCAATCTCGTATTGAACATGACACTGGGCAGTTGGAAAATCCTCTTCTCCTAACAGCAAGCCATATCTCCATCAAGAACTTTGTATTTTCATGTTTTATCCAATTACATGAAAATACCGCACATGGTTTGTTTCCCCCTACGGTTAGGCTATTTAATCACTGCAATGAATACAGATTAAATAAGAAGGCAATGCCAATGTTGAAAATTCATCCTGTATTAACAGAGGCGTAGCTAGCCTAAGCTGCGCCCTTGGCGAATCCAGTTGATTTTGCACCTTTTCAGGGGTTCGGGGCCCTCTCCCCAATCTGTTTGAAATTTTAGGAGTAAAATTGACGTGATTCGTATGTTTTAGAGCAGTTCTTGCCGTATCAATGGAGATTTTTTAGTGCACACTTTGAGATAACACGTAATTACTTTACACTAGAAGTTTATCTACAGCCTGCATTCATAGAAGGCAATACTTTATCTTATGGGTTTAGGCTACTTGAAAGTATAACATTAATTTATTTAAACATCATCAAAGATGTTGACTCTTTGTGAGTATGTATAGCGGTTTGTTTATGTTCAACTGTCAATTCTGGTAGCATCCACTTAAATTTGCTCTGGAAATCTGATAGTATTTAGATTTTCCTTATTAAAATTGCGTAATGTAAGTACTGAGGATTTTATTATTTCTACTTTAAAGAAGTTTAAGTTCGTAAGACACACCACTAACACTCCTAAGCTTGCATTTTAAACAAGTACGTAATTATTTGTTTTTTTCTTTTTTTCGTAATATATTATCTAAATTCTAATTGTATGTATATTTGGGTTGCATTGAGACATCGTAAGAACAACAATGAAAAACAAAGTTTCATAACTTCAAAATGTAATTAAATCAACAATAAAGACAGTTAAGCTGTTTGACAAGCATCTACATTCATATTTACATCTCCTAGCTTTGATACAAGCAAACTCATCGATGACATCATCGAAGCAAAGGCTAGCAGCTGTTTCGTATTCAATGGAGAGAATTGCCAAACTTGATAGGCGTTCACAACTAGCCACAGTTACGGGCATGGAGAGAAATATCCTGAGACTTATTTCTATATTTGGATACACATCTTGAAAATAATGAGAATGTATGTCTTTCGACAGATCTAAATGAGTAGCTAATGCTACGCCATCAAAAAGTTTGATTGTTTGACATTTTAAGATAACTATTTCCTTTACTAGTTCATAGGTATCCACCACATCCTTATGGTATTTCAGGCCAAAGTCAATGGCACAATTTTCAAGTGCAGATACAGACCAGTTTTTCAACGAGGAACCTGCCAAAAACTGAAAGTCAGTGGATATAGTTTCATATGCTTTCGATCTTTGTCATTTCCGTTATTAGTTTGTCAAAGACGCAAAAGCATTCTCGCTAAAAAGCTTGTTTCGGTGGAAGTAAATAGCAGTCATTATCTACCATTTCCAAGTCCAAAGCCTTTTTCATTTGATGCGTTTGTCTTCCCAATTACTTTCAATTCCTAATTCATCACATGTCTTCACTGCTTTGTTTATAATGTTATCAATTCCATTTTCCCATCTTTTTACTATTTTATTGCTCAGCCCATTCAGAAGGTGAGATCCAGTGTCCAAAGATATATCTTTTTTTGTAGCAACTTGTTTGTACAATGAATGCCAGCCATGTTAGACCCATTGTCAAACCCCTGTCCAGTTTTTTATTTCCAATCCATCTTCTTTCAGTGTTGATAGTATTTCTTGAGAAATTCTCTCGCCAGTTTTTTTGTGACTAACAATGAAATTAACAAAGCTCTCAACTATTTTACACTCCCAATTAGAAATTTCAATGTACCTTAATACTTCATTCATTTGTTCCATGTGGGAAATGTCTGGGGTGCAGTAAAAAATAATTGAAAAATATTTGTTTGATTTTACTTTTCTCAGAATACAGGTAGTCCTCGTTATACGCGGTCCCGATTTACGCGGTTTCGCTTATACGCGGATGGGCCGGACCCCCCACCAACACCAACCCACCAACATTCCTCAGGCGCGCCCCACCCGTCTATCTGTCTCTTTCTCTCGAGAACTGTTGTTTATTTATTCGCATTAGTGGTGTACAATTTACTTCTTGTGGCGTGGCATTGTGAAAAATATTGTTGTAAGTTGTGTTATAATGTCGGGAAAACGTGAGAAGTAACAGATAGATGTAAGTAATAAACGTGTTAGACATTATCTTTCTTTAGAAGTTAAACTTGAATTTTTAAAACGTCTCGATAAAGGGGAGTGTATAATTGATATCCACCGAGTGATGGGCCTTCCAGAGTCATCTATTAGGACAATCCGATCAAATGCTGAAACTATTCGTAAGAGTGTGCAGTCTTCTACAAATTTAAGTTTAGCACGTGTATCTAAGTCCAGATCTGATTCGATGGAGAAAATGGAAAAACTACTGTCAAACTGGATTGAACATTATAATCAGCTCCATGCACCCATTTCGATGGCAGTCATCCAAGAGAAAGCAAGAGCTATCTATACAGAAATTACTAAGGATGATCAAAACGCCCCAGACTTTAATGCCAGTAAAGAGTGGTTTGACCGTTTCAAGGCACGCAACGCTTTTCACAGTTTAAAATTAACAGGTGAGGCGGCATCGGCAGACAATGTAGGCGCTGAAACTTTTAAGGCTATAACTTTTAAAAATTTTATTGAAAAGGAGGGGTATACGGCCAAACAGGATTTTAACCTTGACGAAACTGGCCTATTTTGGAAGCGAATGCCAAGCAAAACATTTATTTCTATTAAGGAGAAAACTGCTCCTGGATTTAAAGCTGCTAAAGATCGCTGCACATTACTCTTTGGTGCAAATGCTTCTGGGGATTTCAAACTTAAACCACTGATGGTTTACCATTCAGAAAACCCCTGAGCACTAAAAGGCTGTGACAAATATATGTTGACAAATATATATGGTCGAGTAAAAAAGGCTGGATGACGGGTAAAATATTTCATGATTATATTTCACTAGTGCTGCAAAATGATTTAAAAGTGTATTGCTATGAAGAAAAGATTCCTTTTAAAATTTTTATTCTGGTAGATAATGTTCCAAGCCACCCTCCTGAAATAAGTGAAATAAATGAGAACATTAAAGTTATGTTTCTACCCCCGAACACTACGTCCATATTGCAGCCTATGGACCAAGGTGTTATTTCAGCTATTAAAGCCAACTATCTTAAACATACATTTTCTTTACTGATTAAAACTTGTGATGCTGATGATAAATTATCTATTAAGGACTTTTGGAAACAGTTCAACATCAAAATGGCTATTGATATCATAGGCAAATCCTGGAATGAATTGAAACCTAAATGTATGAATGGTGTTTGGAAAAATTTGTGACCAGAAATATGATGTAGAAATGACTGAAAATGTCAGAACAACGTCAAAATATATTGTGGATATGGCACAGCGTGTGGGATTCACAGACGTAGATGAAGCGGATGTTGATGAATTGATTACACTACAAGAAGAGCTAGTTACCGAAGACCTATTAACAATAGAAGATGATAGGTTTTCTGAAGGATCCGATAAGGAAGAAGAACCTGAAAGTGTTAAAACCTTGACTAGTAAAGGAATAGCAGAGGCTTTCTGTATGATTAATAACGCTTTAAATTATTCTGAAGAGAACGACCCAGATGACACGAGGAGTGCTAAGGTTAAAAGGGAAGTTGAGAATGTGAAAGTGTTATCGTGAACTTGCGGCGGACGGCGACGAAAAAGGGATGAGATGAGATGTGCTTGGCTGGCAAATTGCGGGGTAAGGCGCGAAAATGAACCCGGATTAAATGCGCAGTTATAGATTGAATTGAATAGCAAAAGATTAATTACCAGAGGCCGTGTGAAATCATCGCTGATTAATAATCGTCGCCTGTTCCACCACGTTAGAAACGTGCGGGCTGGTACAATGGTGTTGGCCGCGTGAGTGCTTGCGAACGGTGCCTATCAATCACAACCAGCTTTGATCAGCACTAAGAGTGATCTACCTTAAGGGTAATTTAATTACAGGTTAATTAAGAGATTTAGTATAATGGTAAAATAACTGGTTGGCTGCGATCCCCTCGTGCCCTAGACTTCCCAAACCCTACATTTAATTGACTGATTAAAACCTACCCATCGGAAACTACTCCCCCCCCTTAATGGTTAATTTAGCCTAACCGAAACATAATAGATATTATTAATTTAGAAAGAATACTAAAACTAGAAACTTAGCTGTCGAGTGAGCGGCCTCACTCGTCCCGGCGTCTCCACCACTGCGTGTCGACGACTCCCCTGCGTGGCGACGACTGCGTACGCCGCACCCTTCCCAGATCCTCGCGCATGCGCACGCGATAGTTGCATCTCCGCCCGCGGGTGGCGCTCGCCACAATCTCCCCCCCTAAAAATGTGTTTTTTTTATTTATTTTTATTTGTTTTTTTTTTTTTTTTTTTCTTAGGTGAGAGGGAAGGAAGGTGTGGGGCTCAGCTTGTCTGGCTCAAATCCTGGGGGGTCCGAAGAGTCCGCCTCTCCTCCAGCAGGGAGGTGCTCTACGTACGAAGGTGATTCTGCGGGGATGTGTTGTAAGTTGTCAACAGTTGGTTGGTTGATGCAGCGGTCAGTGTTCTAAAGTTCTTCTCTTTTTCCCCCTTTTTTTTTTTTTTTTTTTTTTTTTTTTTTTTTTATTTAAATAGAAGGTAAGGTGTGTCGGCTCGCGCGGCAAAATAACTACTTATCTATTAATGATCCTAACAGTAAAACTAATCCTAACCATTTTGCTGGAACTAAAACTAAATCTGAAGTGGTGCGGGAGTGTGTCAGCGAAATGGTGGCTATAGTAGGATGGATCCGATTGGTGTCACATCTTCCACCGGTTCTGATCACGCCGTGTGGATTCACCACTCTGGTTAGTTGATACTTGTATAGGGCTAATAGCCATGATGTTGGGTATCCATGATGTTGAGTTAGCCGCAACAGCGGCTGTGTGCACTACATAATAGTGATTTAAAATAGATGCAGCAACTTCTGGTGGGGCAACCCATGCCTCAAGGTAGTTGAATGCGCCACTACCCGCCATAGTTGGAGGTCAGATATGGTAATCCATGCCGAAATGCAATAAGATGACAATGTGCTTCACACTATGAGATTGGTATATAGACCAATAGTGGCCGGAGAGCTGAATTACTGCCCCTCCTCAATCCAGGGCTCAGCCGATGGACGATAGGATAGCTGAAAGGCGGGTGGTCGTTGTTCATAGATGGCGTAACTGGACTGACATCCCTTGAATTGGTTGAACCAGTAGACTCACACTTAGTTATTCATCCGCAAGTCGCTGACACATGCCCTTATCGGACGCAAATCCCCCCCGCGACTATCTTAAATGGTAAGGTAATTCTAATTAATCGCTAATTTGAAAGAAAAGGAATTTACTTGATTTAAATTAGTTATGGTTGACTAAAGAATCGTGAATTACAGCAAAATACTAATATAATAAAGGTTAAAAATAAATGAAAAAAATATTAATATAAAATGAAAATTAAATGTGAAGCTTTATATTAAATACAATAATTGAAATTAGTAAACTTAGCTCTATTGTTTGACACACGTTACACTTCCCTGCAATCTTTGCTTATTAAATATATTGGTAGATAAATGCTGGAGAGAAACACTGCCTAGTCTGTGCGTACGTCGGTCGTTAGTAAACGCGATGGGAAAACTGTCGGTGAGAAAAAAAAAAAGGTAAACGTTAAGTCGGTCTGTATGTGAGGTTGGTAACGTATAAAAACATCTCAGGTGACTCTAGTAATGGACCCTTTTTAAGCTGTTTTTTAAGCTGACAAGTGGAGGTGAAGGTAGGATATTAATTATTAAGGTTGATTATTAAATTTTAAATGTGATTATGTTAAAATTAAAAGTGACCTAATAGATTGTGGCTTGGGCCAATTCCCCATTGTGGTGTATTGTTGTAGCGTCCGTCTGTCTGTTGTAGGTCTCGCAGCCGAACAAAGGAATGCGATAAGACCGTCGCTCGACGTCATCTTTCGCCCTCTTACTTCCAAGAATAATATTTTGGGCTATGTGCAGTCTATTCCTATATTGACCGCGCTCCCAAATAATATACTAGGTTTTAATCTTACAGCTACCTTAAATTATATGCCAACACCCGAATAGATATATATAATACAATATTTAATACTAGAAAATTCAATTCTTATAACTAATTGGTTCATTGTCAATTCTGACATGTTTGTCTTGCTCCTAATGATCGTTCCTAATACATCGCGCTAAATAACCTTGTTTCATACACTTAACTTTACTGTACTACTTAAATTCAATCTGCCCGTATCCCTGGCTCATTGTTGGCATCCTTAAGTACTAAATAGAAAAGAAAAGTGATAGACAGAACAGAGATAGTCATGTGTAGGTGTGACGACGAATGTAGTACTACTATGTGTGTGTGACGTGTGCGTGTGCGTGTGTGTGTGTGTGTGACACTGCGACTATCCTGAGGCGTGTCGACTCACCTCACGATGGCTTATCCGCCAGCTGTGTGCCGGGCAAGCAGCATAAACAAAAGTGAATTACGAAAAAACAAACACAAAAATATTTCACAGCTTTTGTTTATACTGGAATTAAGGAACTTATGAAATGATTTCTTTAACCTAATTGATAAAAAAAATTAACTTTTCGGCGCCTCACGTCAACAGGACGTCGGGCAATTTGTAGGGAAGTCCTCGTAAAGAAATCCCTTAGACTCAAACGCCCGACCCCGTGGTAACTAGAGGTGTCGTTTGGAAGAAAATTTAAACGCGGGAAGACGTGTAGATAGAATGAAGGAAAGGAAAGGAAGATAGAACTTAAGAGCTACACTAACCTAGGCTAGGGACCGTCGCATAGCACTCACCCGGCCATACTAAAACTGGGGCTGAAAAAAACGTTTTAATTGAGAAACGTGTGCCGACGTTACAAAGCTCCCCGTCGATGGTTTCACTAACTGCACGGTGACCGGTGTGGTGAATCGGCCTATCACACACGGGTTGGACCATTGTGGCATGAGTTTGTAATTCACATTATCGGCCGCTTTGGACTGGGGATGTAGTCTATACATAACCCAATCACCCGGTTTGAAATTATGGGGCTTTTTGTCCCTGTTGTAGTACGCCTCGCGCTTTTGTCTCGCGCGACGCAGAGCGTCTAACGCTTGTTTCCAGCGCTGCTCCGTTGGAATCTGCGGGGCCGAGGGCACTAGCTCGTCGAGCCTCCACGCTAATTGAAGCGGATGTTTAATTTCCCTACCCAGGAACAAGCTAGCAGGCGTGACGCCTGTGCTGTCGTGCTGGGCGGAATTGAAAGCCACTTGGAACCAATGCAGGTTGGTCAGTCAGAAAAAACCCTATTATTTACAAAATACCCTAAAAAAATCCCCTTAAAAAATTAACTGTTGCCTTCACTAATTGAACTTATTTGAAATTGAATTTATTTTTAATTTATTAATTTATTTGAATTTAATTCATTGACAAATGTCCAATTAATTAATTAATAAAATTCATTGTTCAATGGTCAATTAATTAATTAATAAAATTACAAATACAATTTATATTTTCTTGCTTTTTTAAATGCCTAAATGCGATATTTATTTAAAAGAATTGTTCCACTTTTAGTTAGTAATATTCGTCAGTGTATTTGTGCAACCAATAAGTTCAGCTAGACACGGTTGGGTGTCTTGGAGTGGATAAAACCGGTTTCTACTGTGCCGATCGATAATGCTCAAGTATAGCTGGAATACCTGCTAATAGCTTGCTGGGGTGACATTTAATACTGGCTGAAAAGAAAATATGCTAAACTTAACTTAATATGAACTGTACATAATCACTAGAATACATTACATACTGTAAATAATAGAAACATTAATCAATGGCTAATTGCCTCTCCACTCAGGTTACTCCGAGATTTCCCAAGCGAAATTTTATTTTCAGTCTTATTAAATCCTCACATAGTTACTCTTTTTTTTTTTTTTTACATTTTTTACATTTGTTTTTACATTTTTTTTTTACATTTTTACATTAATTTTTATATATTTTTTTTACATTTTTTTCCCTTTTTAATAGATTTTCACTTATTCATTTTGGAAAAGAGGACTACACTATTATTAACTTCGCTTGGAAAATAATTAGCGTGAAATCTCCTAGGTAGTTGGATGTAACCCAAGCTTTGAGAATATCTGTCACAAAATTCTTTATCACAAGGTGTACTTAAAAATAGATTGCATCGCACATCTTAAATAAAATTAAACTATTACCAATTACTTAAATAAAATGAATGAAAAAACCCATCCAAAACTATTGGCTTTCGTATTTGCACTAATGGCTAGAGTGGAATGAATTTCCTGCAGACTTGGATAAATATTTGATATTGCTTTATAAGATTGATAGTTAATATTTCTGACGTTATTTATATAAATCTGAATATTTTTTCCTTTAATTAAACTCCCCAAATTCAACAATTGTGGTCACGAGGTTCGAAGGTATATTATTAAATGCACTCACGCGTCCGTGTAAAAGGAAAATTCACACAAAATTGAATTCTTGACTTCTCCTCCCTTCATTTTTATTATTCATCTTTCTTGAATGAATTGCAAAATGAGGAACATATACGGAACTTGACAATGCTGACATCACCGGATGCACGCCGTCGCAGCCTATAGACAGGTTTAAAAACGAACGAAACCGCCCGTCTACACCGCAGACGCGTACCTCTAGATTCCCATCGTCATTGTTCTCCGTATTTATTAACCAGAAAAATTAAATCACCTTGTTGAAAATAATATTGCCCTAAATTCAATTCTAGTAATTCGAAAATTTGTTGCTTTATCGTTGATTGCTAGGAGTGAAAGTCATGTTTGCCGGTCGGCCGACATGCTCGTGACGACATACTCGTGACATGCCCGTGCCGTGACCGACATGTCCGTATCGGCTTCTCTTCGTGTAAGCTAACCGACCTTTTTACTAATAAAACATCTATATTTATTGCTAAACTGCTATTTCACTCATAAAAAAAAAAATATTTAATTTTTACTCTGAACGCTCCGAACGCTCTGCTACCAATTGCGGCGGACGGCGACGTAAAATGGATGATATGAGATGTGCTTGGCTGGCAAATTGCGGGGTAAGGCGCGAAAATGAACCCGGATTAAATGCGCAGTTATAGATTGAATTGAATAGCAAAAGATTAATTACCAGAGGCCGTGTGAAATCATCGCTGATTAATAATCGTCGCCTGTTCCACCACGTTAGAAACGTGCGGGCTGGTACAATGGTGTTGGCCGCGTGAGTGCTTGCGAACGGTGCCTATCAATCACAACCAGCTTTGATCAGCACTAAGAGTGATCTACCTTAAGGGTAATTTAATTACAGGTTAATTAAGAGATTTAGTATAATGGTAAAATAACTGGTTGGCTGCGATCCCCTCGTGCCCTAGACTTCCCAAACCCTACATTTAATTGACTGATTAAAACCTACCCATCGGAAACTACTCCCCCCCCTTAATGGTTAATTTAGCCTAACCGAAACATAATAGATATTATTAATTTAGAAAGAATACTAAAACTAGGAAACTTAGCTGTCGAGTGAGCGGCCTCACTCGTCCCGGCGTCTCCACCACTGCGTGTCGACGACTCCCCTGCGTGGCGACGACTGCGTACACCGCACCCTTCCCAGATCCTCGCGCATGCGCACGCGATAGTTGCATCTCCGCCCGCGGGTGGCGCTCGCCACAAACTATATAACAATAAATTAAAAACAAAAACCCAGCTCTCGATTAAGACATTTTTCTCCCAAACAGCTGAAAAGGTTCAAACACCTGGTAAGCAGACGTCAGACGTAAACAAAGGCGGGCAGTCTGACCCTCCCAGCCCAGTGGCAGGCACATCAAAAGATTGAACTATTGTATGTGATGTACTTTTTTAGTTATGTACTGTACAGTACTTTCATTACTTTTTAATATCCTTTTCTCTTTGAATTTAATTTTTAATTAAAGTATGCCTATATACATTTATACTGTACGTTCTTATTTTGTTTGTTCATGTAGTAGTCAAATTTGGATTCAATAAAAGGAGTTGATGAATTATTATAGGCCTACATTTTTATTATATTTCCAAAACAATTAATTAATCTTTTGATAATCTTATGATATTGTAGTTTGAATTGCGTACAGTACTAATAAGCAGTAGGCCGGCCTGCTGTGGCTACAGTGGCGTAACCCGCTTTAGCTCCGACTCGTTATACGCGGTTTCGTTATAAGCGGCGCTTAGGCGGAACATATCTACCGCGTATAACGAGGACTACCTGTATTAGCTTGCACTCTATTTCCCAGAAGATCAATTATCTCATTATGGATTTTCAGTGAAAAGTAGCTTATGGAATTTTTCTTGGATTTAATTTAATAAATACGTTGTTTGAGCAATGGGTGGTAGTGACTTATGAGCTCTAACGTGCTGAAAAATACGCCGCAGTTCTGATCACTGATAGAAGCAAACCATCCTCTTAGTGGTAGGTTGTTTTTGGCGCAGTACATTACTACATCGACAATTATTTTTAATATCTCATGCCATTTTTCTTTCTCAGATTCAATACATCTTTGAAAGCATCCAAACACATTTTCTTCTTGAGCTTTACCTCAAGTTCTTTCCATTGCACATAACACTTTCTGTGTCTTTCTGAATTTTCGTGCAGTTTTATTTGAGGATTTAGATGTTTCAGTCATTAAATCCTAAATTCGTATCAGGAAATGTACCTGAGGATTTACATTTATTTCCAAACAAAATGCAAGGGAAACAGAATACAGCATTTTTCGATTTGCTGTAAATCATCCACTGTCTTTTGACTCTTTCTCCATTCAGAAGTTCTTTGAAAAATAAAATTTTACTTAAATGTCTTTCATCATCTGATGTAGGGAAATTAAAATGATCTATATCTACAGTTTACGGGCTAGGTTCAAAGAGCTCAACTCGCACTGCATCATTGACATTCGGCCACTTGCACGGGTCATCATAAATGACTTCTGCGATCACCTCTTCCTCTGCCATTAAAAATTAATGCCATCATCATATACGCATGTGTTCTCCTTTTCTCTTGCATGTTCTTCTTGCTCTTCTATCATTTCTTCTTCTTCGCCATCATGACCATGGGTGTTTTCCTCTTCTTTTCGTTCATCTTGCTCTTCTATATTTTCTTCTTCATCATGATCAGTACCATGGGTTGTCTCCTCGTTTTTTTTGTTCTTTCGTCTTTTCTTTTTCATAATCAATATGGCCATAGGCATTCTCCTCGTTTTTCCGTACATCTTGCTCTTCTGACTTTTCTTCCTCATGGGTCAATTCGAGATCAGTGAATGGTCCTGGCATGTTTCCTGTGGTTCAGCCACCTTCCTAAACTGAATGCTAGTTTTTTCCAGCCTCATTTCTTGCTTCTCTCGCTTTTTTTAAAGCACTTCCAGACGGTTTTTTGGACCCATCCTAGAACAATATAAATACAGTAGGTACTACAATATAATCCTTATGCCAATTTTAGAGCGTTTGTTTTTATTAAGAAGGCTAGATATATTTAACCCAAATGTCTATGCCAATTTAAAATTGATAAATTGATGTAGTAGCCTCCAAAAATATTGAACTGTGTGAATAAAGGTTTAGCTATTTAAAATGATGTTAATGAAAATGCAACATTTATTTTTATCTAAAAATCTTGTCTCTTTGTCCTTTAAAGGATTTACCCTGTACCGTTGGTAGGAGGTGTCACTTCTCTGAAGCGTGAAATTAAAAAATGTGATTAACTGTAAAAAGTAAAATCACAATATTAAATTTATTTACAAATTTTACTTTTTACCGTATAAAAGTAAAAAGTAAAATCTGTAAAAAAATTTAAAGTCAATTTATTTTTCTTTTAATTTTTTTTGACTTAATTTATAAAAATAATAAATAAAAACTTGCGTTGCTACAATTATTAATATAAGTTCTCAATGTTTTACACTGTGATATTAACATAGTATAAAACATCCATTAGCGACATTCTCATTTAATTGCTGTGGGACTAGTGCGACGCTAGCGATCCTAACAGCAAGAGCATAAACTACACTCCAATACCGTTGTTTTGAATTGTGTCTTGCAAATAGGTGGAATAATATCAATAGAAAAAGGGCCATGACAGATTATTTGACATTTACTAATAACAGCTGTGGATGTAAATACAAAGCAGAAATATGCACTTCCCTGCTCCTGTCGCTATGATCACTAGTGCCGTGCTTGTCACACATTTTTAATTGGAGTGTCGCTACTGGGTGTTTTGGTGTTTTATACTGTGGTATAATATTAAAAATGCATCAATAGTAATGTTGATAATACATTTTTACAAAATCACCAATAAATCATACTTTTTTCAAGGCCGTCATCAGGCAACACAAATTTATATAAATTTGTGTTGCCTGATGATGCCAGCTTTGCTGGCAAAAGGCCTCGAAAAATGTATTATTTATAGGTGATTTTGTAAAAATTTATTAACAACGAGGAATACCAATATCAACTCCATCTGAAATTTACAATAGTAATGTTAATCATAAAAATTAAACATTTTATTTATTTACAAAATAGCTGCTAAAATTGTTCTAAAATCAACCCAATTTTATCCTTATGGAACAATCTTTTGGGGGGTAGTTTATACCCCTTAGGAGTATTTTATCAAGATGAAAATTTGTTGTCCTATTTAAGACCTAAACAGTGTACAAAATTTAAGCTCTCTACCTAAATGGGATGTTGGAGAATCAGTGATGAGTGAGTGAGTGAGGGCTTTGCCCAGAGAGTACCACTGTACATGTATGGGCGGGCGGGTGGGTCAATACCACTGTACGTGTATGGGTGGGCGGAATCACGCTGTGGTGTGGGACAGGTGTGGTGGGAGAGGGCCATATGTTATAGACGCACTAACACCTAGTGGGCAAGAGTCGGTGTTTAATTCGGAACCCTGGTGTAACCTACGACACGCTCAAGAAAGTCACTAAGTCACGTGATTTTTTTATTACTTAATTGTTTTTTATTTTATTTTATTTCCCACGGTTTAACCAATTTTACAAAAGTACAATAACATACAAGATGGCAGTCTATGATTCACGTTACTTACTATGATTATGAACTATAACTGACAATCGGAAACTTCAGATAAATTTTACACAAAAGATAAAATTAACTTAATTGTATCATTTTCAGATTTTTGTTAATTGTTTTTAATGCAAAATTAAAATTACCTTTGCATGTAAATAAGATGCAATATATATATATATATAAAGGGTGTTACAAAAAGGTTGGACTATGCATTTTTAGATTATATGTGTAATTCTAAGCTAAAAATGAACAATACATTTTTTTAATTTTGACTTTTTTAGCAGCTAAATGCCATTTTGTTTTTTTAATAAAACAATTAACATTATTATATCTTTGTTGTTATCTTTACGATTATTACAAACTTAGTAAACAAGTTCATTTTAGAAGGTACTATTAAATAATACAAGAATATTTTAAATCATTACAATTAATTTTTAGCTTAGAATTACACATATAATCTAAAAATTCAAAGTCAGTCCAACCTTTTTGTTACACCCTGTACAGATAACTTGTTTACTGATTAAATAATATTTATTTCATATTTTACAAATTAATTATACAATTATAAAAATAAACATTAGTTTAAAACATTGAACATTTTTATAATTTGACAACAGTTGTAGTAATATTAATGAGTCACAGTTGAATCATATACTTAATTTAATTTAAAATCAGGAAAACTGAAAGTTGAATAGGAATTCCCATTACGAGTAGTCATTAACTAACGTACTCATAACCTGGATAAGATTTTAAAACTTTTGGGACTGTTTCTGTTAAAATTAAACAAAAACACCCTGAAGTAAAAGTATATTAGTTTAAGTTTAAGAGAAAATCTTTTTTTTACAGTGAGTTTTTGTTTCTATACTATTTCTCTCACACGTCTGAACAACCCTTTAAAATCAGTTCAAAACTATGTAACATACATTTAAAGTCTATGGAGCTTAATTCAAGTAACCCACATAAAAATCACCGTGTTTCACTCAGAAAAAATTGTATGCTACTGTACTACATATTGTCTATAGTGATATATGTGCTTAATTTGCCCAAACTCCATGTTTGGTGCATATTTTACCCAAACTTTTTTTTAATTTAGGTTTATAAAATAAAAAGTATATAATACAAATTTGCTTATAAAAAATTTATTATTATTCATATTTTAAAGTGCAAGTGTGTGAATTGTAAACCAAGCTAAAATTAATTGATTAATTGACTGTCGGTATGGTCATTAGAGGATCTAAGAAGAAGCTAGAGTTACCCTCGATGTTGTTTTAACATTTCCTGGCATTAAATTCAATCTTAAGATAAAAAGGTTTTGCTTGAAAAAGAACAAACACCTGCAGCCAGATGGAGAAATTCTGTACCTTAGAAATATTAGAAACATTAATAAAGCAAAACATAATGGTTGTAAGGGTGAATTTGAAGCACTGCAACAGGTGGGTCTGCCCGGACAAACACCCGCAGCCAGATGGAGAAATACTGTACCTTAGAGATATTAGAAACATTAATAAAGCAAAACATAATGGTTGTAAGGGTGAATTTGAAGCACTGCAGCAGATGGGGCTGCCTTAACAAGTCCCGTACGAAATTGGAAAAGAGGTGTCACTACAAAGACCTGTGGTCGGCCATTTTATGTCGCGCCACCTATACAGGTCTTGGGCCGTTGGAACGGTCCTGTATGATAATACACAGGCGACACGCTATTCGTGTACCGACATTGGGCCGCCTGATGTCTGTGAAAACACTGGCCGTGGGAAGTAGGCTTTAAACATACTTCAGATGCGCTACTAGACATGGTAAAGCCCATAAAATACCATAATCATGACGATACTTATTAATTGTACTGATTGCACAATGTTACAGGGTGGTGCTCTACAACATCAAGAAAAGCTACATAGAATAGGAATAGGAATTAGAATGAACGCAAGGATGAATCTTGACTCTTTGGGTGCAAGTACAAAGAATTTGTTGGGGATAGTTCCACGGACATGCTTGCTAAGGTTTCGTAGCTGTCAATATTGTATAAATATACATAATCCAAGAATTACTACTTTCAGATAACAAAATAGCACTAAAATATAAATAACGAAATAAAACATTGCTAACTTCCAATCAGCAAACCTATCACATAATGCCCCTTACGTTCATCTTTCCTTGCATAAAATTGAAAAAAATGGTTTAAGCATACCTTGTCAATGGTATATGGAGCAGAAGCACTAGACATGTCTAGCAGTTAGTAGCAGTATGCATCACAAAGCAGTGTAATAAACAATAAAACAGTGCTGCTGACCAACCGGGTTAAGACGCCTCGCTAGATTAGACTGGGGCCCATACATACACGATCGCTTCCGGCACGATGAAACGCGAGCATACGCTGAGAAATGTTTGGGCATTTGGCTCTCCAGCATGTTGGAAATATTTGGGGCGGTGGCCGCTGCTTCCATCACTTCAGAGACAGGAAGTGATGAGAACTTCCTTCCGCAACCATGGTACGGATGAAGATCTTTTTCACCAAGTTTCATTGTTGTTACCTGTCAATTATTTAATAAAACATTATAATTAGAGATAGTTTAAATGCTTTTTATATTTTTTCTTAGTTTTTCTCTTTTGACTTTTGAGAATACATTTTTATTTATTAGCTTATATTAATAAATTTATTAGTGATGTCTAAAGAAATATCAGAGGCCAGTGAAATATACTTGGTTAATTTAACGAGGTATGTAACAAGGAATCAGGTATATTATAGAATAATTATTAACTTAACATATACATGGTGTTCTCATAAAAAACCCTTCAAGACTTCGGGACATGATTATGTACATGAAAACTAAGAAAAAAAGTTTGCATATACATATATCCTAAAATGCTTAGTTTTCTGTCTGTCTGAATGTGTTTTTACGTAATTTATCATAGCTTATTAACCCCTGATGATATTATCTTTCAACCCAGTCAATATAGAGTATCTCGTTCCTACTTTTTACCATTTTAAAATGGCAGCTATATTAGCTTTTAAGCGTAATGTCTATACAGTATAATTTTTCAAACAAACTACAAAATACACAAGAATTACAACATTTTACTTTCATAAAATATGTGACAAATATTGTTAAGATCGAATCAATAATAAGTGGCAAGTTGTAATTTCTGTAATACAGAATATGCTAATTCGATAATATTGCCAAAACATTACAATACAATTGCATGTACAAAAATTACTACTTATCACTTATTATTTATTTGATCTTAACAATAGTTGTACCATCGTTAATGAAAGTAAAATTTTGCAATTGTTGTATATTTTGTAGTCTTTTTAACATATTAAGCTTTAAAACTAAAAACGGCCGCAACTTTAAAATGGAAAAGTAGTAAAGGTGAAAGTGATTCAACGACTCGGTGATGGCTAGGTAGAGGCTTGATCATGTATGATGAATCGATGGGTGAACCTACCGATCGATTTTTTGGTCGGATTCTTGACGAGAGCGGCTCATCGTGACGGAAGCAATCGTGTTTGGGGGACTTAAGCGCTGCCAACTGTCACGATTAAGACAACAGAAATTTCCTCCTTCATACTTCCACTCCAAGCATCTTTCCATTTACTTCATTATGTTGAAAGTCCAGAGCATGTTTTAATACTAACATTTTTTTCCAATTCCATAAAAATATGGAATAAATGTAATATTTAATTTTTACTAAAAATCAAAAGCCAAATTTGCGCCCGTGTGCTCTTGGCGGAAGCCTCTGCCGCCAATGCCTAGTTACGTCCCTGTGTATTGATTGCAAAATGGACAAACTAATGCTGGTACTAGTATTGTACTGAGAGACACAAGTGCCTTGCAATATTTAACACAATTGGCCATCTATAGCCATCTGTGTTAATAGATCACTATCATACCCGCATGTTGCCTTTTCCTACCAGGCTTGATTTTCCTACACAGTACTGCAACTTATGGTAAAAGCAGGGTGAACCGCACTGTTGCAGCCAGGGTAAGAAAAATGACTTCTTGATTAAAGCGTCAAACAAACAACAGAGAGTTAATAGTTGTGTTATTGTAATCTGAACAAACTGATATTAAGAAAGGGTAGCAAGTTTTGAGGATCATTATTTTGAAATGTAACAGGATCTTTTACAATGTCCTCAACTTAACTGTTGAGATATTCTCTGCAAGAAAAAGGTTTGTCTGAAATTTCACGATACAACACATAAGACCTTGGTGGTGCAGCGCTCACTAAGTTGTAGAATATTTTCTTCAAATATTTTGTTAGTTATTCTGGTGTATTTTAGGTGGTACAAGAGTTATCCTTGTTGTTTTCACCCCTCTATACAAGTTGTAAGTGTAGTATGGCTTATTGTTTCCTCACCTCTTTTACTTATCACAACATTATTTCATGAGAGTCTGTAAAAATGAGACAAACTGGATAACAAGAGGACTGTTCATAGTATCCAACAAGCAAAATACTTTAATTCAGTAACAAACACTGGTCTGGGGTACAAAATTGGTTTTTGAGACAGATTTGTATCATTTGCCAAAAGCGTTTAAGAGTGACTTTTATGTAAACATCATCAGTAGCTCTTGTTTAGTAATTGATTAATTCTTCATTTTCCTTTAAGGGATCATTACAAAGATATCATTTATAATTTCAAGGAACACGTATCTTGAACCAGTGTTCAAAAGAACATACTTATTTAAACGTAAGTGAATCATTGAAAATATCATCTAAAATTTGTTCATTGGTATGCTATTAGGGAAAATGTGTAATGTAGTCGTCCATCACATTACGGCAAATTTTGTCATTATTTATGGCCTTCATTGGACCATTACAGTTATATTTTTACTCTCACTTTTTTATCGTTGTTTATTTTCGTTTATACTCTTTCATTCTCTCTTACATTAAAGAAGTTAAAAGCATCTAAACTACATATATGTTGGTGAGTCAACATTTACAGTCACAAAATGTCTGGCACATGTCACTTTCAACCATTTAAACATTAGCTGATATTTAAACAATTACAAACCATAATGAATAATACAGACCCTCCAATTGAATCCAAACAAGTTATTAACAAGAATATCATACATCACAATAAGTACAAAAATAAGAGAAAAAACTTTGGATTATTTAAATATCTAAATTAATTTGTAAGAGAAATGTAAGTTTAATACAGTACATTTCATTTATAAAAAGAAATATATAATCAACATACAAAAAAATTTGTTTAGATATTTAACAATGCAAATTTAATTAATTATTTATTTTTAGCAATAACAACTAACAACAATTTACTGTATTTAACTTCTGTAGTTATAGTAGTTTTGAAAATGGGTTCACTTTCATATGCAATTCCTGGCTGAGTAACTCTTTCAAAGAGCTTTAGTTTTGTTGCTGTCAACAGGATTTTTGTTGATGTATGTATTCTTGGTGATATGGTAAGTTTGTTTATTCTGTTACACCAAATGAGGTTTTCATTGAGATTTAACTCCAGCTGAAATAAAAAAAAATGTGTGAACTTCAAAAAATAGAAGTGTGTACAACTTGTACAGTTCTATTTTTTCAGGTCTTACATCTGCATCTTTCATCAGTCTCACTTAAAAGAAAGAGTAAATTTATTTACAATTATTCGAGACTTGTTTAATCTGGCTTATAATTATTTATAGCCTCAAAAATAGTTCAACACTTTTTTTCAACATACTTGATGGTATAAAGTTGACGTTGGGCATCTTCAGGATTCTTGATGATGTTATTCATAACAACCAAATTGCTGGAGATGTGAAATGTTGGAGAGTTGATGAAGAGCAGAGGCTGTGACACCACTAAATTGTCTTCCTTCAGAGGATACATCCATCCATCTAGTATGACTCCTTGTCTAAAATAAATTACAATTCATAGTCTAAATTACCAACTATGTCTTATTTTTTTCAATTCATATTATTCATATATATTCATATGTGCCCACTTACACAAAATCAATGCCTTATATGTATGTGTACCTTACACTAATCAGAGAAATATTTATTAAAGCAGGTTTACTTTGAATGTCATAGCATGTTTTTACGGCAGCCTGTCCCAGAAAATAAGTAAATTTGTTAACCTTTCGAATCCAGAGTTTTCATCTAATGGAGTATCCTGCTGTCCAGGTGTTTTTCAACCTTCTGGCATATTCCTTAACTATAATTATAAGTTATTGAGCAATTTAAAACCATTTAATTTATCATTTTCCATGGTAGATTTAATAATACTGTCTATGGAATATTTGTACATAAATCTGAATATTATGATCAATATAGTCATGTTACTCATCCTATCGATATAGTCATGTTACTCATCCTATCAATATAGTCATGTTACTCATCCTATCAATATAGTCATGTTACTCATCCTATCAATATAGTCATGTTACTCATCCTATCAATATCATGTTACTCATCCTATCAATATAGTCATGTTACTCATCCTATCAATATAGTCATGTTACTCATCCTATCAATATAGTCATGTTACTCATCCTATCAATATAGTCATGTTACTCATCCTATCAATATAGTCATGTTACTCATCCTATCAATATAGTCATGTTACTCATCCTATCAATGTAGTCATGTTACTCATCCTATCAATGTAGTCATGTTACTCATCCTATCAATATAGTCATGTTACTCATCCTATCAATATAGTCATGTTACTCATCCTATCAATATAGTCATGTTACTCATCCTATCAATATAGTCATGTTACTCATCCTATCAATATAGTCATGTTACTCATCCTATCAATATAGTCATGTTACTCATCCTATCAATGTTTGTAACCAATGTCAAATATACGAAAGTTGAAACAAATTTAAATTATAATAATTGCAATACAAACAAGCAAGGTTGTTATGCTGAGTGTAGTATTGTTACTAAAAGGAACAGAGGCAGAGCTGTTAATTTCAATGCAGCCTCAATAATCATCCATAGAAACATTGTGAATAAGTTCACTAATATTATAAGTATAATTACTGTTGTCATTAATTCTTTGTAATAAAAATTTGTTTTCTTCATTGTCACTTTCCTCCCTATATTCAGATAAAGATCTGAAACAATTGGCACTAAGAAATTTCTTTTTTGCATAATATGCTACGCAATCACTCCACCATTTCATGTTTATAAAAGACAGACGAGTGAATAAACAACATCATAAATAAATGTGTCTGTCCCAAATCTGATGTAAAATCAAAACACAAGTGAACACAATGCCAAACTGTCTCCAAGGCTGGCAAAATTGTTTCATGACATTTGATCAATAAATATAGTTAAAATTGCGTTCAACATATAGTTCAAATATAGTTAAAAATATAATTCAACATGATGCGTCATTGTAGCGGCAGGATTCAAAAGGTTAAACAATATTGTCAGTCTCCATTTGATTTAGCGAATCTCAGTTACTCGGAAGAGTTGATCTGCTCTATGTCATGTGGTATGTGTTTAATTATAAATTTGGACTGATTGAAGTAAATTGCTTTACCCTCCTTCTCCATAACATTTCTTATTTATGTTAGTTGTGACTATTTTTACTACAATATTTTTCTATAACTACTCTTTTGGTTCAGAATAAAACATAAAAGATCCCTTTGTCTAAGGGATACCATTGGGTGTAACCAATGGATTACTGAGGGATACTGGGCCCTTTTTAGGCTGATTTACACCAATTTACATTTTTTCCTATATCTTTCTTATTTATTAACATAAACCAATAATTTTTAATATAATTACATAAAATAAAATTATGTAATGTTATACATAGTAAGCTTACTTTTAAGCAGTATATTTTATTTTTTGAAATATAAAAATGTACTCACAAAAAACACTTTTTTTCACTTTAACATCAAAAGTTATCTTCAAAAATACAATGAGTTACTGAACTGAGAACCAAAACTAAAACTGTACACAATCACAAAGTTTTGTAGAGTTTTGATTAAAATTAACACTTTTAAGACACTAAAAACAAAGTTAGAATTTATAGTTTGGTAAGCATTGTGGATGCACACACCCTTACCAAATTTTTTACATTGGAATGTTGACTTCTGAACTAACTAAGAAACTAAACGTAATGTGACGTAACTAAACTCACTAATAAATATTACAACCTACATAAGGTAAGCAATAAACAATGACAGTGAGTGATCGTATGAAACAAAACAAACAGCTGACTTGTCAACACCTTCTAAATCAGTTATTAACAAAGAAAAAGTAGAAATATTAGTAGATAAATTATATTCGTAATCTATGTTTATTCATGATTAATGTCATATTACATATGTTTGGTATCATTGTAAAATAAAAATTAAATTGAAAAAAAAATCAAACCATCCTGATATCATGACGTTGATATTTCTCAACCGCCCAGGCAAGTCCGGTTATAAGGACGTTAGTATTTCATGACCGCTCAGCCCACGTCCAGATATCAGGAAGTTAGTATTTCTCAACCACCCAAGCGAGTCCGGATATCAGGACGTTAGTATTTCTCAACCGCCCAGGCAAGTCCGGATATCAGGACATTAGTATTTCTCAACCACTCAGGCAAGTCCGGTTATAAGGACATTAGTATTTCTTGACCGCCCAGCCCACGTCCGGATATCAGGACGTTAGTATTTCTCAACCGCCCAGGCAAGTCCGGTTATAAGGACGTTAGTATTTCTCAACCACCCAGGCAAGTCCGGTTATAAGGATGTTAGTATTTCTTGACCACCCAGCCCATGTCCAGATATCAGGACATTAGTATTTCTCAACCGCCCAGGCAAGTCCGGTTATATGGATGTTAGTATTTCTTGACCGCCCAGCCAACGTCAGGATATTAGGATGTTAGTATTTCTCAACCGCTCAGGCAAATCTGGATACAGGACGTTAGTATCTCTCAACCGCCCAGGCAAGTCCGGTTATAAGGACATTAGTATTTCTTGACCGCCCAGCCCACGTCCGGATATCAGGATGTTAGTATTTCTCAACTCCCCAGGCAAATCTGGATACAGGACATTATTATCTCTCAACTGCCCAGGCAAGTCCTGTTTTAAGGACGTTAGTATTTCTTGACCGGCCAGCTCACGTTAGAACGGAAAGGGTTAACAACAGTGAAGCAGGATTATGCAATGAAGATAAACAAAAGAAAGTCAAAGGTAATTGTGTGTAGTAGTGATGGAAGAGAACAAGTTAATTTAAAATTGGGTAATACTACTATTCAACAAGTAAAGGAGTTTAGTTATTTAGGAAGCAAAATTACATGTCATGGAAAAAGTACAAAGGAGATAAAATATGGTAATTAACCATATAATTTTTACCTAAATCTAGAGTCTGAAGCAAGTGACAACAAAGCTGTAGCACCGCCAAAGGAATGGCCCATCATTATAACTTGATCAAGATCTAGTTGACCCTGAAAAACAAATATATTAAGGAATGATAGAAGTGGTTGGCATATGTCAACTTAATTTGTTTTACCATAGTTGCACAGCTAAAGTAACTAACTGTTCACTTAAGCTTGATATTTACTTCATTTATAAGGCATGTTTTTAAGTATGCATATGCTTTTATGCATGCACACTGTGTACTATTATCTGTTGGCAAGCCACAGCCTCCGTTACGGATCCATTCAACTAAGGTTTCTCATGAATGTTTAAAATGCTTCCTATGATTGAAAATGCCACCAACAGTGAAGTATGCGCTGTATACGTTTTCTTAACGCTAATGGCATGAAAGCAGCTGATATTCATTATGAGATCTATCAGAGTGAAAATTTGGTTTAAAGAATTGTAACCATCACAATTCTAATGCTCGAGGAATGTGCAAGAACTGGCTAAACATTTGTTTTTATGATTCTCCGTCAGCATTGTGGGAACCCAGTATAAGCTGAACTTCAAACGTTCTGTCACAATTTCATTAATGACACTTGAGGAAACTCATTACATAACTAAGCAGTTGTAAAGTGTCTGTTTTCTCTGAATATTTCATCAACGTTTTGCACCGAGTCATCAGTAATGAATGAAGGTTGACCACTTCGTTCCTCATCATACAAATTCATACGGACATCTTTAAAAGGTCTTAACCATTTCCATACCATACCATCACTCACTCTATTTTCTCCATAAACTTCACAGATCTCATAATAAATTTCAGCTGCTTTCACACCTAAGCATTAAACTTGTCACAATGTGTACTTTATGGTTGGCAACATTTTCAATCGGAGAAGACATTTTAAACACTCATAACCAGCCTTAACACTATAACCGAAACCCTGGTCTCTGAGGCCATAGGGAATTTTCATTTTCTTATACTGGCAACACTGGGCGAGCCAGAGCCATTTTCATTGATGCGGGCGAGTGACTGAATACCTCCCTCCCCCCTACTGCTCATACGAGCTCAATAGTTTTTGTTTAGTTTGAGGGAGGCGTTTGACCTTGACGTATCTGTTGTTAAAAACGTGGCAGTCTCAGAGACCGAGGGTTTCGGGTTACATTATTTCGCCATGCGGTCTGTCATACCGAGGATTTCTGTTATCGTAACACATCAGTTTTCTTAGAATATTTATTTTCGTTTTACATGCTCAAGTAACTAATATAAAAGATTAAATTTATAAATATATCATATACTTATTTACGAACAAAATGGAAGAATCAACTAGAACCCGGAGGACAATATAAAAATTGAAACCAAGTAACCCAGATTTTTCAGACCAAATTCGTGATTTATTGATGGAAGAATGTGTTGATGACCCAGATAGTGACACTACAGTGGACGACTCAGATGAAGATCCAAAATATGTTTTGCCTACCGATTACCTTGACCATAATGTATCTGCAGATGAGGAATCCGAAGAAGAAGGAGGAGAAGATGAAGAAGCTTATTTGGAAGGTAATGTACAGCAATCTGTTGTTAAAAATTTAATGCCACACCGTGTGGAAGAAATTTTTTATTTACATAGAATGAAGAAAAAAGAGGTTGTTCCTCCAAATGCATGGATCAGTAGAGTACCGACAAGAAATGTCAGAACCCCTAATAGAAATATAATCCGTACCTTACCAGGCATAAGAAGTCGTGCAAGAAACTTAGGTAACAAACCGGACAAAAAAGAGGTTTGGCAGCTTTTGTTTGATCGTAATATGATGGATTCAATCGTAAAATATACTAATGTAAAATTAGCTTCAGTACAAGCTGGCTTATCAGACAATACAAAGAAAAATAACTATAGGGAAACTAACATTGAAGAAACAAATGCCCTAATTGGTTTGGAGTTACTATCTTCGGTTTTACGGTCAAATGATGAAAGAATAACCTCTTTATTTACTAAAGATTGCTTTAGCAGACCAATATTTTCAGCAACTATGTCTGAAAAGCGTTTTGAGATCTTCCTCATGTGCCTTAGGTTCGATGACTTCGGAACGCGCCCGATGAGAAGAGAAATGGATAAAGCTGCACCTATATCCGAATTGTTTGACCAGTTTATTTCCAATAGCAAGAGTGTATATTCTGTCTCACAAAATGTAACAATCGATGAAATGTTGGTGCCTTTTCAGGGCAGATGTGTGTTTAGGGTTTTCATGCCAAACAAGCCCCGAAAATATGGTATAAAAGTGATGTGTATGTGTGATTCCAAAACATCACACCTATTAAATGCATACATATACACAGGAAGAGGGAGTGATGGTACTGGTCTATGTGAACAGGATAAAACTCTGAGTATACCATGTCAGGCAGTTATCAAACTGTGCAAACCAATTGTGTCCAGTAATAGAAATGTCACAGCTAATAATTGGTTTTCGTGTGTGGAGGTTCTAGATGAACTTCTCAAAAGAGGGTTGACCTACAGTGTACAGTAAAAAAAGAAAAAAAATTATTCCTCAAGAGTTCTTGGCAAATCCAAATCGAGAAGAAAGATCCTCGCTTTATGGTTTTAGAGACAAAACCACATTGCTAAGCTTTGTACCTAAAAAAAACAAAGCTTTTGTTCTTGCTTCCATAATGCATAATAGCATTGAAACTGATGAAGAAAAAAAGAAGCCGGAAATGATTTGCTATTATAATAAAACAAAAGCTGGCGTCGACCTACTCGACATGAAGTGTGCGGTCTTCTGTTCCAGTAGAAGAACAAGGCGATGGATGGCCTTTGGCTATATTTTTCACAATGTTGAACATTGCTTCAGTGAACGCATTTATTTTATACATGTCATACAAAGACCAATGATGACACGTTTTGATTTTGTAAAGCAACTAGCTTACGACCTAATTGTACCCCACCTCCAAAAAAGGCTCTCTAATCCAAGCCTTCAACGAGAGTTGAGAGAAAATATCAGGAAAGTTTTGGGCAAATACCTGCCACAGGATTTCCAACAAGATGTAGCAGCAGGCCTGAGTAAGAAAGCAGGCCTGAGTAAGGAAGCAGGCCCCAGCGATCGCTTGGAGAAAAGGATAACATGCTCAAAATGTCCATCACAGAAAAAACGCAAAACTGCTTACAAGTGTATAATGTGCAAGCAGCCGACTTGTTTAGAGTGCAGCAAAAAGGTATGCGTGAGATGTGCTGTTGAAGACATCAGAAAACATAAGTTTCAACAAAACTCACCTTTCTTTTTTAAAAAAAACACACTCTTTCTTCGATATATCGTTTCCATAATCTATTTCTTTTTACCATACATATTACGTATATAACTTTCACATTTATAAAAATGTATCATATTTTTTCATAAGAAAAAGGGTTTTTTTATTATATATTTAATTTGTTTTGTGTGATTTAATAAAATTGACTAGTTTAAAAATACTCTGTTTATTATTTAAATACCGTTAGAGTTATTCAAATAAATATAATAACGCTATTAAGTGCTAAAAGTTTACAGTCATCTGATGAGGTCTCACAGACCGGGGGTTTCGGTTAGTGTAAATCTGGATAGGGTTTCGGTCACAGTGTTAAAGAATGGATCCGAAACAGCGGCTATGGCTTGTCAACAGATATTGGTATACCTGTTTGACAAAAAATTTCTGCTTTTGGAATTTAGTTTCATTAGTCTGCACTTTACTACTACTTTTTACATTCATTAGAAGTATGTTCTAAACTTAAGTTCTAAATACAAAAAAGAAAACTTGTATTGTATATATATACAATACAAGTTTTCTTTACAATATTCACTACATCTTGCAATAATTTTATAACAGTAAAAATCATATTACCTGTACTTGGTATATTAAAACATCAGGTTATTGTTAGAAACAATTTGAGGGGAAATAAAATTCATGGAAAAAATAGGCCAGATTATGTTTTTGTACACTAGGAAAGTGTTTGACCAGAATGTGGTTATCAGTAGCTCCGGGTTATCCGAAATACATTATTTGATTTTTGAATTTTTGAAAACCAGTAGATACATTTTAAAACTGGAGTTAATTAACTAAAACGTTTTATGACTTTTTTCATGAATTACTGCAGTTTGTAAAGCATGCTACAATAGGAATTTGAAATGAATGATAATTTAGTCAAAACTACAAAATATCATGAGTGTATAAAGGTATTGCTAGACAAGTATGATAGGAGAAGCTCTGCACCACCAGCAGTCAGACTGTTGATGCCAAAGAGCTGTGCATGCACCTAAGCTTTAACTGACAACACACTCCTCTCCCTTGTTCTCTTATCTTTATCTTTTCATAATTACATGTCATTGTTTTATATTTTATACAAAAATCACTTCTGTAACGATTTAAAATTGTTAAAAACAACTTGTAAAAAAATCATGCAAAATATTCCTTACTAATTTCTATACCTCTTCCTTTATAATTTTCCTACTTTTAAAACAAGAAAATACATGGAAATTACTCTTTTTAGTTAGTGTTTATATTTGTAATTTGGATAGAATTTATAAAAATATGTATAAATTCAAAAATGTATTATTTATGGTGTAATAGAAATGCATAAAAAAAACCAGCACAAATACATAAACACTAGAAATAATTCAGGTCTATAACATGCTATATTATTTTATGAAGAAAATAATCAGTATCATTTGTATAGTTGTTTTGTAAATAATTGTATAAAGAATAGTAATGTAATCCTTTTTTTAACCCTCCGGGTGCCAATCAATAGATTTCTATCGATATGATCTCGCCTAGAAGTGCCAGTCGATAGATTTTTAGCGATATTGTACTCCTTTGTTTTTGATCAATTTTACCAGTTTCTACTGTTTGGTTGAATTCATACCACAACTGTTTTTATTTCATACCTATGTGTATTGGTTTAATGTTTGTATTTAACAAATATTTTATATTTCTATAATTTTGGTTGCTAGGCAATTGTTTTGTTGAGAGAAGTTAGAGATTTAGTATGGCCACTGCTTTTTATAGTAAGTTCAATTTTCATAATTTAATACAGTCCACTATTTTGAATGATTTAACAATTTTTGTGATCAAAGTACAAGTGTTTTCATCTCGTTTTCGTTTTAATCTCACTAGTTTATTCCAATTCCAATACACTCGCATCAGCGCCAACATCTACTATCTATATCGTTATGAATCGAATACCACTATATTCTAGAGTGGCAAGGCTACATTGTAATTCCATTTGACAAAAAAACAGCTGACTAATTAATATTTTATTTCAAGTGAACACAGCTGTGTCGCTATGTCAGTATATTGTTGTGCATGTTTGTGTTTATGTTTTCAATGACCCGGTACTTGGATAGAAGTAATGACATTAGAGATGTTATTTATGATGAAGACTGTAGTGAAGTTGAAGGTCTTGAATCAATCTGATACTTATTATTTGTATACATTCTTATATTCAACCCATAGCAAAATTTTTTAAATACAGAAGGGTAGGTTAAATTTTATATTTTATGATAGCCTAGATATTTTTACATATATATATTTATGTACTTATTTTTTATAACTGGCTTTCTAAAAATGTTTTTCTTGAATGTGGTAACGCCCACGAAAGATATTTCTAAGATTTTTTTAGGTCATGCATCTTACTAAATATATAACTCTTGTCTTCAAAATAAATAAAACAATTTTATAAAAGTATATATTTTTTTGTTCAGTGATAAATTGCCTAAAAATGGCTATTTTGGATTTTTAGTATAGTTCACTCAAATAATTACAAAAATCGATTTTTGAAAAATAAAAATGAGTTTAGAAAATGTTAAGATTCCACCAAACATAGAATATTTTTGGCTGATAGTAGGTTTTATAAAAATAATATTTTTTGATAGCCAAATTATTCTAGTTTACAAATATATATATATATATATATATATATATGTGTGTGTGTGTGTGTGTGTGTGTCTGTGTGTGTAGTCACATGCTAATAGTACATTTTTATTAATGTTTTCATTGAACACTGCAAAAGACACAAAAAAGGCCCAGCACTTGGGAGGGGGGGGGGTTTCAGTGCACAACTCGGGAGGTTAAACAATTTTTCTACAAAGGACTTTTAAAACCAGTAGAGTGAACACTAGGAAGGTTAAGATCAACAAGTAGGCTACAAAATACACAGATTGATCATTTGATAAGTACAAATACTAATGGTGACTTACCTGAAAGTCCTGGAGATTCAAAGATGTGTTTATAATATTTCTAGACGTATTTCCATTGTTTATCTCATTTAAGAGTTCAAGTGTCTTGACACATTCATCCTTTCTGTACCTTACCTGAAAATGAGAGATGAATCAGCACTATTCTATAAATACCATCAATTGACTTCCACAAATCATACTACAGTAAAACCTCGCTAACTCGACACCCGCTAACTCGACAGTCCGGGTAACTCGACATTTGACAGATGGGTGCAAATTTATAATTAGCTTTCATTATTTGTATGTTGACTCAAGAACGGTGGAAATGGCCGAGGGGGAAGGCGAGTCGATCTAGCGCGTCTTTTAGGCTGCCTCGGGTCAAAGACCCGGTCTCGTCTACCCTCGGCTAGTGGTGGGGGTGGAAGGTAGCTCGCTATTGTTTTCCTACCTGCTGTCGCCGCTTTCACATTCCTAACTGTTTACCGCATATTCCTTTTGTCTGCTCAGTTTAGCATTGGCGGTGAACGTGATCGGTCGCTTTGTTTGTGCTAGTCGTTTTGTCATTCTAGACAGTAAGTGTCTTTCGTCTAGTTGTGATTGAAGTGTTGAAGTTGTGAGTTTTAACAAAAAAATCGGAGACATGTCATCGCAAAAGAGGAAGCAAGTGTCGGTGAACTGAAATTCGATGCGTTGAAAAGACTGGAAAAGGGTGAAAATGCGAATAAAATTGCGTTGGAGTTAAATGTTGGGCGTTCTACAGTGCTCTGTTGGAAAAACAAAAAATCGGAGATTGAATCGTGGTGCTTAAAGAGAATTTGTACAGACTGAATTAAGGACAGAAAAACAATGAAATGTGCCGTACATGAAAAAGTCAGCGAGGCTTTGCATCAGTGATTTCATGTGCAAAGGGATAAAGGAACGCCGATATCAGGGCCTATTCTTCAAGAAAAAGCACTGAAGTTTTACGAAGAATTAAAAGAAGACGGAGATCTTTCACAGCAAGTAATGGATGGTTAGACAGGTGGAAACAGCGGTATGGTGTTAAGCAAAATCAGCATCTGCGGTGAAAAATTATCTGCTGACCATGAAATTGTTGGTGAGTTTAAGAAAAGATTTCAGGAACTCGTAGAAAAAGAAGGACTTACTGGTGATCAGATTTATAATTGTGATGAAAGTGGCCTAAATTATCGTATGCTCCCAGCTAAAAGTTTAGCTTTAAAAAGTGAGAAGTCCGCTCCAGGTTACAAGAAAAGTAAAGAACGAGTCACTATTCTCGCTTGTAGCAATGCAACTGGAGAACACAAGTTTAAGCTTGCTATGATTGGAAAAGCAAAGAAGCCTAGATGTTTCAAACATGTCTACAAGCGATGGATTTGATTTGCCTGTATGTTATAGGAGTCAAAATAATGCATGGATGAGTGAATCAATTTTTAAAGTGGTTTTTCGAACAATTCGTACCCCAGGTTGAGCGGTTTTTGGAGAAAAAAAACTCTTCCAAGAAAAGCAGTTCTTCTACTGGACAATGCCACTACTCATCAAGACACTCAGTATTTACAGGACAAAGATATTAAGGCAATATTTCTTCCACCTAACGTCACATCTCTCGTACAGCCAATGGATCAAGGCGTTCGGCAGCTTTGAAGAAAAGATATCGACGTAAGCTACTTTCATCTTTAATATTAGGCATGGAAGAAGGTTATGACTTGTTGTCTAAGCTAAAAAAGATTGATTTACTGGACGTTATTGGCTGGTTGAATCAATGTTGAAATGGACTAGAACCAATAACTCTTGTTCGCTCGTGGAGGAAACTTTTGGATCATTCGGGAAATGAATTTTTGGAAAAGAGAGAGGATCTCATCATGAAGCCTCTAATTTGATCGAACTTATGAAGAAGATTCCTGGATGTGAAGATACCGTGGAAGATGATGTCAGAGAGTGGATGGATCTAGATGGGGCCAGCGAACCACTAGGAGAAGATGAAATTATTGCTGCTGTGAAAAACCAAGGAGCAGAGAAGGAAGAAGACGACTCAGAAGAGGACACGGAGAGGAGTAATCAAGAAGAGAAGATGAGTCATAGTGACGGTGTGAAGTACCTCGAAGAAGCCTTGCGTTATTTGGAGCAACAAGGATCGTCTGCGATGGACATTTTATTCCTCCGGCGACTACGTGACGAAGCAGCCAGGTGCCGAATTCAGAAAGAAAAACAATCTTCAATAAAACAATTTTTCCAACAAATTTAGTTAGTGTATTGTAATTGTTAGACATTCAAGTTTTCTTTGTGGATTGTTCAAACAGCAGCTGCATATATGTAAGTAATAAATTTATGTATATACTGTAGTAAAATTCATTGTGTGTTCATTTAGTAAAACCCATTACAATTACTGTACATTAACGTTCTGGATAACTCCCAAACTCGACAACGTCTGGGTCCACAAAGTGTCGAGTTAGCGAGGTTTTACTGTACTTTATTTGGAGTTGAATGACCAAATGGTCCTGAATTGGTTGTGTTTTTATTTTCTTTTCAAATATAAAAGGATCAAAATAATTCATAATTCTCGTACATATTCTAAGAATAGTAATGCATAACTAGTTGCTCTTTAACCCTCACCTGAAAATCGGGCGATCCCTGACATCGGCCAAAATCAGGCGATTTTGCGAATGGCCATTATTTAATTTATTAAAACCTGTCTGTTGCCATAATCGAAATGACTCTTATACCATTGCACAGAGGGAGAAATGTTGATCGGTTGAGTATTTTACTATGTGACGTTGGCAGCTCTGACGTAAACAGTGAGTCTTCAAACATTTTTTGTTCATGTACTACTGTTATTGTCACTACTGGTTATATGACAACCAACGGTAATATATAAATATAAATATATATATATATATATAAGTAATATAAAACTAAATATTTCATAAAAATAGATACAATTTAAAACCTTTCCCAATATTATATAAAAGTTTATTAGTCGTATTATATATATATATATGTTTTTTAAAAAAATTCTCCAAATTTTATTTCAATAAAAAACAAAATTAAAAAATTTGTAATATTTCCAACATAACATATCAATTTTTAAGTTCTAAACTGTTTTCCTTTTAATTTTGAGCAAAATGATATGCAAAACATGTACATTCATACAAAAACATATTTATGATAAATTGTTGAAAAATAGTGTTACCAAGGAAACAAAATAGTGTGTAACTGGAAACAAAAACTGGTTGTCATATAACTGCATTGTTGCAGTTATATGACAACAAAAAGGAAATGTTAAATTCCAAATAGTGCTTGGTTGTTGTATTGACCACTCCTCGAGAAAAGTTTATACCATGTACGACCAGCTAAACTCTCAAGAGTGCACTGGTATTGACCCACCCAACCACCCATACACATGCAGTGGTATTGACCCACCCACCCATACACGTACAGTGGTATTGACCCACCCACCCATACACATGCAGTGGTATTGACCCACCCGCCCACCCATACACATGCAGTGGCATTTACCCACCCTACCACCCATATACATGCAGTGGTATTGACCCACCCACCCACCCATACATGTACAGTGGTATTGACCCACCCATACACATGCTGTGGCATTGACCCACCCTCCCACCCATACAGATGCAGTGGTATTGACCCACCCATACACATACAGTAGTATTGACCCACCCACCCACCCATACACATACAGTAGTATTGACCCGTACATGTATGGGTGGGCGGGTGGGTCAGTACACTGTACGTATATGGGTGGGCGTGTGGGTTAGTATCACTGTACATGTATTGGTGGGCGGGTGTTAGTACCACCGTACGTGAATGGGTGTGCGGGTGGGTTAGTACCACCGTACGTGAATAGGAGTGGTCGAAGTGGTCCAGTCCAATTTGTATTAGGTAAATTGAAATCACCTACTAGTAAGACGTTGTCATTATTAAAGCCAATAGCTTCTTCAGCTGTCTGACAGAAGTCCCTGTATACAGAATGGTGGAGATTAGGAGGTATATACACACACCCAATTACAGTGCTAGCCTGGCCAGTGTTCATACGTACAAAGACGCTTTTGTTGTTCTGGTTAACAGGAGAAATATTGTTGCTGGAGATAGAATTATTTACTGCAATCACCTCCTCCACTAGACTTACTACTAGTCAATGCTGACCAATCGCACCTGAAGACAGTAAACCCTTGGAAGCCCAATACGTCCTGTCCACACTACGTGGACAGGACGTATTCCAACAGGGATTTACATTATATTACATATACATATGTATGTACATATGTATGTAATATATAACTACATATTTTCTAAAACTAAATAAAATCAAAAAACTTATGTATACTATAAAAATCAACTAAATCATAAACATTTTCAAAGGGCAGTCCCCCTGTTTGTTTGTTTTTATAAAACCAAAACCAACACTTTTAATTATTTTATATAAATAAAAAAAAATCATTATAACATGCCATGGTTAACTATTCTCTTTATCATTAGTGTTATCATTAGTGAGCAAAATGATAAACAAGGTCTGTACAAAAAGTATCCGACCGCTGATCAGTAGTCGGCCGCGGCATGACCATCCGCTCAAGCCTGGAGCGGCCGTAGATAAGGGGCTAAGGCGCTGGCTTGCCACGCTGCCGGTCCGGGTTCGATTCCCGATGTGACCACTAATAGATTTTGCCCTGCCGCTCCCGTGGTTCGGAAGTCACGTAAAGCCGTTGGTCCCCAGGTTAAGTGTTAGAGAGGGCTCCTTAGCCCTAACTTCGCCTGGTAAAATAAGACAAACTTTAACTTTAACTTTTTAACTTTAAACCTGTTATTGGAGAGAAGGGGGAACGCTACTCCTTCATTGAACCCTCTCCAGTTGCTCAGTGAGTCACAGCACTCTGTTTTGTACAGTCCTCCTGTGTGTGCGCGTCGCATTTCACTATGACTGAACGTGTTAAGCAGCACATCTTCATTAAATTTTGCCAAAAACTTTGCCATTCAGCATCAGAGACGATTGCAGTGATACGAAAAGATTATAGTGAAGATCTAGGAGTGATAAACAAATAAAAGAGTGGTTTAGGCGGTTTAAAAATGGCCACGTATTGGCAGAGTGATGAGTGATCTGGCAGGCCTTTAACACCTAGAAACGCTGAAAATGTTGAACGTGTTCGTGCAGAAATTAATGAAAACCGTTGATTGACTGTCCAAGAACTGGAAGAAAGTTTAGGAATGCCAATTCATTGGTTTGTAACATTTTACATGAAGATTTGAAAATTAACCATGTTTCGGCAAAATTTATTCCTCGGCTGCTAGAGGACCAAAAGAAACAACCTGAACTGTAGACAAGCCGTGACTGGATCCTGCACCACGACAATGTGCCAGCTCATTCCTAGAATCTAATTCAGCATTTTTTGCTCAAACACGACATTAAACAACTACGACAGCCTCCCTACAGCCCTTACATAGCTCCTTGTGACTTCTGGCTATTTCTGAACTAAAAATTCCTTTGAAAGGAAAAAAGGTTTGACGATGTTGAAGAAATAAAACAAAATGCAACAAAGGACCTGTTAGCCATTAAAAAAATGAATTTAAGGAGTGTTTCTGGAAGTGGGAGTAGCGTTGGCATAAGGTAATAGCTTGTGGAGGGGTGTATTTTGAAGAGGACCAGATCGCCAATGTCGCTGAGTAGCTCATTTTCATGCCAGATGTCAAGTCAGACACTTTTTGGACAGACCTTGTATAATACACCCAAATAAATATTATATTTATATTTTTTATAGATTTAAAAAAATATGTTTGCATAATACATACAAATGACCTGCCAGGATTAGAGTTAAGTATTTTTATATGCTAGTTTATCTAAAGCCTGCTAATAATAATAGTAATACAGTAGAACCTCCGTTAACCGAAACACTTTTAACCGAAATACTGATTAACCGAAACGGCAAAATAAATATTGCAAACACTGATATTTTGCAGCATGCGCCAATACTATTGTCTATGCCGGGCCGAATCCTCAAGTGACAGCCAAGGTCATCGCCCTCCGTTTTGTTGTCTGTCTATCTATCTGTATCTATCGTTAGCTTACTCACTGACCCAATCCACGGAAAAACCCGGCCGCGTTTATTAGTCACTGTCAGTCAATACTGAGGTGCAGTCAGTCTGTGTGTGTTGTTCAGAGTTCTTGTGTCGATCGCGAAATTTAGTATCAGTGATTTCCGAACTGTTCATTGTTGTTGTACTGTATTGTTTTACTTTACATTATCGTTTTAGTACATTTTGTGCTACAGTATGTCTGTGAAACGGAAGAGAGTGGTAATAACAATTGAAGTTAGAAGCGATTGGAAGAATAAAAAACGGTGAAATTCTGAGAAATGTTGCAGCTGATTTAGGTGTCAGAGTTTCAACGATTTGTGATTGGATGAAAAGCAAAAAGAAGTTTGAGGAACATGTTTCAAAGCAGCCAAACAAGAAAACCATGAAACTGTCTCAAAATGAAAAAGTAAATGAGGCCACTTTTTTGTGGTTTACTCAGCAACGGGAAAAAGAATCAGAATCAGAATCAGAAACTTTATTGCCATTGATCAAATTATTACATTGAAATAGGCATTGTCACAATGATATACAAGGCTAACCTAAGACCTATCAAGATAAAACCTATACAATAACTATACAATAACTACCTAAACAGTCACTGTTGAATTAACAAATTCTTCAAAGGTATAAAAAGGATTATTTATAAGCCAGCAGTACACCTTAGCCTTAAAGCTTCTAATATTAGTGTCACGACGAAGTGACTCAGGCAACTTATTGTAAAATTTTACACAATTAACTCTAAAAAAGTTGCCTGTTATAGCTAGCCTGTGGTGTGGAATGTCAAGAGTACTTTTGTTTCTTGTATGGTGCAGATGTACCTCTTGCCTAGTATGAAATTCATGTAAATTATTTTTTGTGTAGACAAGGATATTGTAAATGTATAAATTAATAATTGTAAAAATGTTAAACTTTGTAAAAAGGGGTTTGCAGTGCTCCACAGGGCCCACTCCTGCCATTATTCGGATTATTTTTTTCTGGAGCAGAAGGATGTTGTGAGTATGAGAAGAATGGCCCCATATAATAAGTCCATATTGAATATGAGATTGAAATAAACCAAAATAAGCTAATTTCAAGTAATCGGTTGTTACAAGGTGTTTTAGTTTCCAAAAAAGGTAAATTACTCTTGAAAGCTTTTTACTTAACTGAAAAATATGAACTTTCCAGTTCAATTGACTATCTATATAGATACCCAGAAGCTTAACTGGCTGAACCAAATGTTCTGAACGATTATATCTTAGAGAAAATTCTATCCTTTTTGTTTTAGTGTTGTTGCATATTAACTTATTAGCCGAAAACCAGTCTAACACATAATTTTGAGCATCTAGTATGGTTTGAGAAGCAACTAATGGGTCTTTGTTAATGGCAAAAATTGTCGTGTCGTCCGCATAAATAACACAGTCTACTGGTGTATTAGAAGGTAAATCATTCATGGCAATTATAAAAAGAAATGGACCAAAGACTGAACCCTGTGGACACCTGCCCTGATTGTTGTCATAGCAGAGTTTTTCCCTTTAACACAAACAAACTGTCTCCTATCAGCCAAATAAGATTTTAAAATGTCAATTGAGTTATTATCTAAACCATAAAATTCAAGTTTCTTAATAAGAATGTCAAAAGGTATGCAATCAAATGCTTTTGTTAAATCAAAAAGCACCATGGAAACTAATTTTTTGTCTTCAAAAGCTTGTAAAATTGATTCTGAAATTTTCAAAACAGCCATAGTTGTAGATTTTCATGATCTAAATCCAAATTGGGAGTCAGTTAACAAATTGTTTGATTCAAAGAAATTACTAAGTTGGTTTAACATTAGTGATTCAAAAACTTTTGAGAAAATGGGTACAATTGAAATTGGACGGTAGTTTTGACATAAGGACTTTTCTCCACTCTTAAAGACAGGAATTATTTTACTTATTTTAAGTTGATCAGGAAAATATCCATCAGAAAGGCACTTATTGAAAATATGAGCAAGTGGAACGCTAATCAGATGAATGGTATTTTTAATGATAGCATTGGACAACCAAAAATTATCCATGGCTTTGGAGTTTGAAAATTTTGAAACTGTGTTAATAACCTCTTTAGGAGTGACAGGTTTCCAAAGAAATTGTCTGTTTCTGAAGTGGGAGGTGGGGTCTCCCAACAGGTCCCATGCTGAAGTAAGTGTCTGACTAATCTGACTGGTGAGCTCCTCAACTGAATCAGTGAAATACTTATTGAGATTATCAGGGTCGAGTGTGACACAGGGTGTACGTGTAGTTGTATTTTCTTGTGTAATTATGTCCCAGGCAGCTTTACATTTATTATTTGAATTTTCAATGTAATTTTCACAAGCAGCTTTCTTTGCAGAGATTAGCTCTTTTCTATAGGCCTTTTTCATAGAAAGATAAACGTTACAAGCAGCCTGAGCCATCACATGGTTAGAATTATACAATGTTTTGTAGACAGAATGATATGCTAACATAGTCTCTCTTTGTCAGCGGAAAAAGGAATACCGCTGACAGGACCAATAATCCAGGAAAAGGCTAAACTGCTTTCGGAAATTATGGGGGAAGCAGGTGAGGAATTTAAGGCTAGTTCAGGTTGGCTAGAAAAGTGGAAATCTAGGTACGGCGTTCGTCAAGTAAACGTTTGTGGAGAGAAGCTGTCTGCTGACGCTGATGCGGTAGATGTTTATAAAACTGAATTGGACGAGTTTTTAGAAGATTATACTAAAGACCAAATATTTAATGCTGACGAAACAGGCTTGAATTTTAAAATGCTACCCAAGAAATCGCTTGCATCCAAAAATGAAATGTCTGCTCCTGGACACAAAATGTCCAAACAAAGACTGACAGTTATGTTGTGTAGCAACGCTTCTGGTAACCTTCGTCTGAAGCCTATGGTGATAGGCAAATCAAAAAAACCTAGGGCGCTAAAAGATGTTGCAGAAAATGCTTTACCAGTTTTCTATCATAACCAGAAAAGTTCTTGGATGTCGAGTGATCTCTTTACTGAGTGGTTCAATGATCAGTTTGTTCCTATTGTTGAGTCATTTTTGGCATCAAAAAATCTCCCCAGAAAGGCTGTGTTATTAATCGATAACGCTCCAACACACCCACAAAATCTTAAGAATGATGAAATTATTGTAAAATTTCTTCCCCCAATGTGACGAGTCTGATTCAACCTTCAGACCAAGGTGTAATAGAGTGTTTCAAGAGGCACTATCGAGCATACTTTTTGAGAGCACTATTACTGGAGACAAATGATTCGAAAACTGTCCCTGAAATACTTAAAACTATTAACATTAAACATGTGGTTTATTGGTGTGCACAGTCATGGGATAAAGTATAATCGTCAACTCTTCAAAAATGTTGGAACAAGGTCTTTGATGGGTTGTTCTGTCAAGACGATAACAGTGAAGAAACTAAAAATGTCGAAAACATACAGAGTCTGGTTGAAAATATATCAGGATGTGAAAATATCAGCGATGAAGAAGTAAGAGAGTGGTTGAATGGCGATGACTCAGAGATGGACTTCTCAGACCAAGACAATGTTGATATGGTTCTGCCCAGTGACCAACACAATAGCGATGCAGACGATGATGATGGTGACGTAGCAGAAAGCAGTCGAGACACAGCAGATGACATCTTCGATGCACTACAGGTACGGTTGTATGTTTTAATTTATTGTAGGGGTTAACAAATATTTAAGTTTCATGTACCGTATGAACTTTAATGATAACCTACTGTACTGTATATCATTCTAGGTTAAGTTGTTTTATTCAACTGTCCAATTTACAAAAAACATGTACTGTATTACTGTACATATTTGTAGGTTGCTTTGCGGTTTGTGGAAAGATCGGACGAAGCTACACCAGCTGACGTGTTACTTATGAAACGTTGGAGAGACATTGCTGCTAGGAATCGTTGTTAAGTGAAAAAACAGAGAAAGATAGATTTTTTTTTAAAAACAGTAGTCCTACTTTATTGTGTTTACATACAGTACTGTAATTTTAAATTTAACATTTTTTAGTGTATAGTCGGCCTAAGTGTGTACAGTACTGTATAAATAAAATAAATCTGTCATTTTAAATACGTTGTTGGTCAATTCTTTTCATTTTAAACACCGGGTACACCCTCACTTTTTAACCAAAATTTTCGTTATCCGAAACGACCTTTCCCTCCTTTATTTCGGTTAACGGAGGTTCTACTGTAATTCAAGACTATAAATATTACTGTTTATGTAAGTTAATGATCAATACAACAGGGCAGTCTGCAACAGATATATAACTTCAGTTTGAAGACTGGAACAGAAATAAATAAATTGTGGAAGGGAGGGTAATATCAATGCACCTACCTATTTTGGTCAAAAGAAAAACATAGAGAGATTTAATTAGGCAAAAGGTAACAGTTGTTCAAATGTAAATAATGATATTTATGAAATTTTAACAGTTGTAAATAATAATAATTTATAATATTGAGGAGGTTATATTTTTCTTTTTTAGAAAGATTAATCAGTCAAGGTGTGATTTTTTTCAATTTGTCCTAATTTTTATTGATTAAATATTAATTTTAACATTCAATGTATGCACTTATTATACGGCCAGTTACTATAATGTCAATTTGTTATGTGCAGTTATTTTATATGTTCTTAAAATCTATGTTAAGTCTAAATAAACAAAGAAATACAACCGATTAGGCAAAAATAAGAAAAACTAATCCTCCTCATCTTATCATAGGTAAGAACATTGATCTCGTCAACTTCCACTCACCATGCCGAAAACTGTTTATTTAAGGTCACCAATGACACCAGTATCACAATTTGAAGTAAGAATCTAGACGAAAACGAGCTGAAATCATATCCTAACCTTCTAATAGTTAAAGAATTTTCAAATAGTAAAAGTCTATTACTAAATCCAAACAAATCAAATGTTATACTATTCTGTACCAAACAAATTTGATCAAAATTAAGACCCAAACAATATATATTTGGGTAATTAAAATTAAATCACATAGAAAATAATAAATTTCTTGGTTTGATATTAGATCACCATTTAGGATGGGATAACCATGTTGATTATATAGTAAAATGTTGCCTGGTCATTATGATTTAAGAAAAATGTCAAAAGTATATAGCCTTGAGACCTTAAAATCAATATATGTTTCGTTAGTTAATATGTCTTATGGTATAGCCATACATGGAGCCACAAAAAAATATAGACAGAATTCTGCTTCAACAAAAGGAAGTATTACGAATAATATTTAATGTTAATAGAAGACAATCCTAAAACCACATTTTTTATATCAGGCATTCTGACTGTATGATTTGCATATTTTTGAGACTGTATTGTAAAACAAAAAAATAATATCCCAACTGTAAATCCTATTACTCATGATCATAATACAAGAAATAACAGGTATTTCATGCATCATAATTTAAAGTTTTTTGAAGGGAAACATAGTTTCATGGCATGAAATTTTTCATTTAAGTTAACTTCTGATATGGTGAGAAATGTATGTTTAAAAAAAATATTGAGGAATTACTGACTGACCCTGTCATTGTACTTTTTTGATGAAGTTTTTGATTCAAGTATCATATAATAAACAAGTCCAATTTTTATTCTATCATGTTTTATCAAAATTTGAAGAGAAAAAAGGTTTATTTGAATACTTATTGTATTTGACTGTTTTATTATTTGTACAAATGTATCACATGTATTCAAACCTTTTTTATTTTTAATTTATGTTAATGACTTGAATAGTAATGTGAATTCAACATCTATTTTAAATGCTGACGACACAAGTTTTATTGACTCACATAGACACATTACACAGTCATCCTAGAAAATACTATCAATTGAGCACAATCATGGTTTAATACAAATAAACTAGCAGTTAATGAAGGAAAACCCCAAACAATACAGAAATAAATAATATAAGTATAGTTCAATTTTTAAGAGGCATATTTTTAAAGTAAGTACTGTTTTTGAATACCGCCGCTGTAGCGCTGCGGTCAGAGTTCAGCACATGCACACTGGATACCACTATCTGTTGTCAAGCCACAGCCGCCATTACATCCATTCGATTGTATTTAAGTTGCTTGTAACTTAAATTCATCTTCCGATTAAAAATGCAGCCAACTGTAAAGTACATGTTGTGATAAGTTTTCGTAACGCTAAAGGCACGAAAGCAGGTGAAATTCATCGAAAGATCTGTGAAGTTTATTGAGGAAACAGAATGAGAGATGGGATTGTATGTAAATGGGTGAGAGCTTTTAAGACGGCAATACGAATTTGCATGATGAGGAACAAAGTGGGAAACCTTCACTCATTACTGATGACTTGGTGCAAATCATTGTTGAAAAAATTTCAGAGAAAACAACTGCATTGTTATGTAGTGTGTCTCCAAGTGTCAAGAAGTGCGATTTAAGAAATTGTGAACCGAGAACTATGCTTAGCTGGTTCCCAAAATGCTGACGGAAAATCACAAAAACAAACGTTTAACTAGATCTCTCACATTCCTAGATCATTAGAATCGTGATGGTTAAGTTTTTTAAACCAAATTGTCAAGGTAACAGACTCATGATGAATGAATGTCAACTGTTTTCACGCCCTTAGTGTTATGAAAACTAATCACTACATGTACTTTACAGTTGGTGGCATTTTTAATTGGAGGATGAATTTTAATCAGTCATAAGCAACCTTGAATACAATCGAACGGATCCGTAACAGTGGCTATCTTACCAACAGATAGTAGTACCCAGCACGCATGCGCTGAACACCAACTCCAGCCGTACAGCGGTGGGATTGGAAAATGGTACTTACTTTAAAAACACATCTCATATAATGGTAGGCTTGGAGTCCGGAAGAGGTAGTAGGCGAGGGGTGAGGGTCTCATTGTAAAGGGCATCTTATAACGTTTGGTAAATTAGGTCACTAATGCATGAATGACTTATCAGGCTGCATTCATTGGATTAGGTTAGTAGTGCACGCCTGAGTCTACAGTTATAAAAATTGTACTATACATCAGTTAAATTTTTTGGCTTTTACTTAGATAGCAAGATTGAAATGTGATATTAATATTGAAATCTTTGTAAAAAGCTCTTCAGAGTTATATATTTACTTAGCAAACTTAAAAACTGTGTTAGCCAAGATCTCTTGATAAAATCTTATTATGCATTTTTTCATTCTTTGTTGACGTATGGTATTAAAATTTAGGGTGGAGCCAGTGTTGCAGAACAAGCTTTTAATTGGCAATAAAGGCCATAAGATTAATTTGTGGTTTTAGAAGTACAGATTCATGTAGAAATAGCTTTAAAACATTTTAATATTACTAGCACTTTATGTCTACACAAATTTAGTTTATGTAAAAGAAAATGAAAATACCTTTCTTAACTGATCTTCAATAAACTGATACAATACAAGAAAAAGGCTAAACTTAGATATACCACAAATCAGAATGAGTAAAACAATATCCAGCCATAAATTTCATGAAATTCAGTTTTTTAATAAAATATCAATTACCATAAGATCTCAGCATTGTCTAAATTTAAATGAAGTATTCTGAGGCTATTGAAATAAAATGTAATTTATTCTGTTAATGAATTTTGTAGTACACTGAAGTTATTTAATGGCAATAAAGAAATTAAAATTGAAAGAGGAGTGTATTCATTCATATATTTTTTTATCGAGATATTCTACTGATTGTTAATAGTATATACTTTGTTTTACCCATACTTGGGAAAGTTAATGATTTTTTTTGACTGAATAAAGTTAAAGTTAATACTCTAAAAAAGTAACTAATTGAAGTTAAAAGTTAGAATAAATTGAAACTAACTGATTAAAGTTAAATTATTAGAAAATTAACTGAAATTGAAAGTTAAAAGTTAGTTTTGGTACAGTAAAATATACATAAACAAATACTTAACCTGTATTATCTTTTATTATTTATAATATCTTAGATAAATAGGCCTATTTATAATACATTACTATACAATACTATTAATTGGACTATAGCAATTTCTACAGTAATTTTTGTTATATAACTGTCTGAAATTTTAAAAATTAAATATTTAATTTAATTTCTAAAATTAGTAACAAAAACTGACATAAGTCTTTGAAATTAAAGTTTTACATTTTTAAGTTTTACATACTTTAAAAAATCAATAACTATCTTATAGGAAATTCACGATAGCAAAACATTTTTTTTGTAATTGGCGCAGATAATAAGAAAGGCCAAATAATATCATGACATGTTGACTCCAGGTGATTTTTATCAGGCTGGAGATGATTAGGAAGGGTCACTGATAAGAAAGTATGGGGATCAGCGGTAAACAAAAACTGAACAAAATATACTCACTCTATAAGTGAGTGAAAGCAGATCTATTCATACTATTTTTGATAAGCAATTACGTTTATTAGATGTTAAAGAATTTGCTGTTCTGAGTGCATGTTTTATTCTTACTGAAATAAGTTAATTAAAAATTATAAAAACTATCTAAATCATTAAAAAAAATACAAAACTAATTAGCATTGATAATATTATTAATATTAAAGATAGTATTATCATTTTCTTTTCTTTTCGACGGTGCCGATAGTAAAATAATGAAAACAGAACGAAATATAGCAATTATTACTTGAAATATGTTCTGCAATCTTGAAGATAGTTTATTCTGTTGTGTGGTATCATATATAGGATTGATTTTACCTAGTAAGCCTAATCAAAATAAAGTAAACGTTTGAGGAAATGTTGGTTTGATTAACCATTTAAATGGTTTTTCCCTACTACTTTTGAACAGGACAATTTAGATATGTAATGATCAATTAATCAAGTACTGACAGCATTAACATCAAAATGCAACTGATTTTCCTAATTAATTATACAGATAGATGGGTAAACAGGTAAAATTACAGTATTAGAGTTTATGAAAGATAAAAAAGCTTAGGCCCAACACGTTGATTTAAAACAAGGTAACTAAATGACTTATCTCAACTTTATCCCTAAACATAAACTAGTCAAGTGAAATGATAAACCCAGGGACACAAGTCAATCCCACAACAATGGTATACCCGTTTGGTCCGCCTTTTTTTACTTATAAGGCAGTAAAATGTGAGTAAAGGGGAGGGGTGCGTCTTCAAAACAGTGACCTTGCTTGTCGGTGACAATTGGGGGATGAGGAAAACAATCGGTCTTTGACCTGAGTTTCAGATACTTTCTCCCCAGTCCACATTCCTCGGACCAAATGGCACCTTTTATCACATTTGAAAAACTAACTGAGTTACTTTAACCGCTAGCCAAATTTTCAACTAGTTAAAGTTAGAAGGTAAACATTACCAAAACTAACGAATAAGTTAAAAAGTTAATAGAAAAAGTAACGATTAAATTTAATCGTTAATTATTTTTAACCGTTAATCCCAAGTATGGTTTTACCTCCATTTTCGTACTTATTGTGCATTTGTGAATAAAGTGAATTTGAATAAGTAGGCCTAACACTAATCTGTTGGATAAAATATCTATTTTATTTTTTGAGGAAAGAAAAATAAGGATGATTAAATCATTTAAATACAAGAAATTGTATTAGCACTAACATACTAAGGAAAAATCCACTATAGCCTGTTAAAATTTATTTACTTTAACTCTTATATATGAGTGAATGGACAGTTTTGTAAATTATGTTTAAAACACTACTATAGAATTTTAATTTCATAAAATGTTCAATAAAAATTCAGTTACATTTTGATGTTATGGATCTAGACACCTGTTTGTTAGTATAATTATTTTACAAAGCTTTTATTGATTTGATATAGTATTTTTAATATTTTCAACAAATTTCCTTGGGATAAAATGGACAAAGTAAGACTAAGAGGTTATTACCAACCTGGTTCTGCCTCAGTTTAAAGTGTTCTCTATTTAACACCAGTCTTGTGTGAGGAATCCAAGTTCGTGTGTCACTGTCTCTGTGGCTAGGTGACTGGTAATAGTAGGTGGCACAGGCAGATGTATCCCTTTGAATTAAATATGTTAGTATACCAAAATACATTGATAATATTGGAAAAGACAGATGTAACAATTATCCTTTTAATGCTGTGGGTCTTGGGCAGTCTATCCTAATCTAGGTTTGATGCAAAAATCCAGAAAAATGGTAATCAATTTAATAAATTACGGACTGAAATACCTTTTGATTTATTTTATAGATAAAAAATAAATGAACAAAATAATAAAAAGGCTGGCACAATGATCTAATCCAGCTCTTTGAGGGCTCTGTTCTGACAAAACGTCCACTCAACAGTTGCAAATGGTCGGGAAATTGCTAGAGAAGACTAGGTTGTCCATATGGAATGGTTGCTTAGATTTTGGTGTTGTGCAAGAGAGAGAATTGAGAATTAAGCTTGCCAGTTGGCCAAAAAACAGATAAATCCTACATAGGTTGGTCAGATTCCACGCTAAACTGTGGGTCCATAAATTGCCCCTGGCTATTGACCAACAGTATCAGGTTGTATTCAAGGCTGTTGAAAGCCTTACTTAAGGTGGTTCGGCTGGCTTTAGGGACAACTGAATTCCGCTTGCAGCGCTGACTGTACGAATGACAGCAAGGTACTCATACACGGACACTCGACCCCTCCCCCTCCCCTGGGATGGGTGGGGTATAATTGCAAGAAGTCGTTGAAGTGGGATTTTACGGGTGTGGGTGCTGTGTCTCGCTATACGTGTGCGTAGCGATTTGTAATATAACATGCAGGTAAAAGTACAACCACAAGCTGAGTTTTTGTAAATTGTGTGGTATTAAAAAGCATAAGATGCCAAACACGACATTGTATTTCTCATTGTAATAAAATAAAAACAAACATATAACATTAATTATTTAAAATCAATTTGCTGATCTGTAGTAAAATTACGTAATTTAAAATAACTGATGAGCAAGACCAGTTCTGTGAGGGTCTGTTTTTAAAATTTTGGGAATAATCGGGAAAATAGTTTCTTAATTCTGCATGTACCAAGAAAGCCCAAATTCGCATCTTTGAGGTGATGTATTTATAACTCTAAACATAATTTTAATGAAAGAACTACTTAGGAGGCGTTTAATAGCAGATATAAAGTAATTTAAATCTTAAAAAATCGAACATTTTTTTGACCAAACAGCCTTAAGTCCAGAAACGTATTAATAGTAGTTTTTCTAGCATTCAGGTTGTCTATTATGTTCTCGATGATATCATTCAGTGCAGTTGAAAATGAATGTCCAGGGAAAAAGCCATGTTGCTCTTCAAGATTGATGTTATTGGTTTGAAGATGACTACTAAGCAGAATTAGCAAAATCCATTTGACAATCTTGGAAAAAGTTGTTACAAGAGAGATTAGTCTGTAGTTTTGAATGTCATCCTTTTTTTCCTTTCTTGTGGATAGACCTTTGATATTTTCATTTTGGTAGGGAACACTCCTTGAACGAAGAACTTGTTCAGTACAAAGGCTTGTTCAGTGGAGCCAGAAGTTCATATTGACAAAATTTGATCTTACTTGATAGTCTCCCACTGGAAGCAATGATGTGCTGTGGTCGTCATATGGTTGGCCCGTTGCTCACTCATTAAAAAATTCCTCCAAGGAATAGTAAGGCCTCTATGTCATCAACCCCTACTAAAGATGATGGTGTAGTGGAGCCAATGATATGTTTCACTTCCTGCAGAATAGTAGGTTGAAGATGTAAAAGGAGCTGCTGCGGCCGCCTTTCTGTATTTAGCCTAACAATTTTCTTTGTTGATGCATTAACTGAAGAGCTTCATCAGCAATGTTTACAAAGAACATATTGGATTGATGACATATGGACTCCGTGCAGTTAATGGTTTCATTACTCACTTTGAGGGACCATGCTAAATCCTTAATTGGCCTTTTTGAAGCCTGTTCTGAATTTATCACCCTCCAGATTGTCTAAGTTTTCAGAGGCTGAGATCGTAGGCCTCCTTCTTTTTAAGATAGTCAGATTTACCCTCTAATCTTCCAAGTGAACTGTACTTCTCCTGCGACTCAAAGAATACTTTTTTAAGTTCAGTTGTTTCACAATCATAAGAGAAGTTTTGTTTGTTTGATCGGTTTCGAGAAGTTTAGTAGGGGCATGCATGATTCAGAGCAAGTGTGGTATAGGCAATGTCAACATACTCCTCTTGAAAAACTTCATCCCGTTTTGATTGCAAGAATTTCTTAAGTTGAACTAGGCTGTTGTTATTGAGTCACTTATGAGTCGAGACTTGCAGTAAAACTCTCTTCATTGGAATTTTAAGGGTACACAACTGGCATGTGTGATCAGATATGAATGTATCAAAAACACCCATCCTTATCAGTTCATTTTACAGGTTTGAGCAGACAATATCTATTGACGAGGCTAGTATCTCATTTAGTGTAGTCTTTCCTTTTTATTTGTGGCTACTGTCAGCATTGAAATATCTGCACTCATAAATGGAATTTTGCTGAGAGAGTCAGACAATAACACAAAAGATTCTTCAAGTGGCGTTTCAGGTGGTCGATAAACTCCTATAATATAAAGATCCCTTTTGTTGTTAAGTTTTATCTTAATGCTCGTAAGTTTACATAAGCATTCTTTGCTATATTGGCCGATGTTTGTTTGTTCAGGGAGGTTAGCAAGGTTATCTTGAGCATAGATAGCGACTTATCCCTTTCTGTAATGTTTTTGACTGAATGAAGCTAAAAGGTTATGGTTTAGTAAGTGAACGTTTGATAATGATCACTCGTTCAATCCTTGCTCAGTAACAATCAGAATGTCAGTATCCAGTAATTGGTTTATAAGTTCACATTGTCCCTTTGGAAGATATTGAAGCTTGCTGTTCAAGGGATTAAAATCAACTTGTGTGTTTGGATTGGCAGATGAGGTTAGTAACAAGGGTTTGTCACAATTTATCTGACAATAAAAAAGTCAATATTCGATTGAAAAAAGTCTTCCAAACTCTCATCTTGTTTACGTATTAAAGCATTTTTAGACAGCTTCCCAAGATTGCTTTTATTTGTCCAGGTCTTTTGTTCTCCAATACAAGAGAGTTGGATAATTTTTGGAGTTGCTTTGGCGTCTAAGATGTGTTCAGTGATCTGAGATTGCTTACTAACATCTTGAGTCAGTGGCATTTCACCCTTTAAGTTATTTTCCATTTTATGTTTGGTTACTTGTAGAGAAAAATTAAACACATTCTTTTTTTGTCACTGCCTGATTTTATCAATGGATAAATGCTAGATTTGTCATCAGTAGATACAGTGAGTGTGTTGGCTAGTGCTTTTGATAGGAAAACATTTGGCTACTTGTAGGGAAACACTATACATATTCTTTTTATATATCGTATTCTTATTTCTAACTGATTTAACTGATATAGAATGATCATGTGTATGAGGATTTGGTTCAAGCAGAAGGGTGAGAGGGGTCTCAGTATTGCTTTTCAAATTTTGTTAAAGTGTTAGGTCAATTAATGATTTAAGAGAGAGCTCCATTTTGTCTGGTTTTACTTCAGTATGACTAGGTATCACACAGTTTGTGTTTCCACTATCAATTTTTTGAAATATTCAAAGAACTCCTATTCAGATAGAAAGTCACGCCTTTTCTGTGGTATCTCACAGTTTGTGTTTCCACTATCAATTTTTTTAAATATTCAAAGAACTCTTATTCAGATAGAAAGTCACGCCTCTTTTCTGCAAAATTAAGTCCCTCACTGTTCTATGACTAACAGCAAATTCTGTCATATAAATGATATGCACTCTTATAATATACAGGGTGAAAATTAAGTCTGGAACCCGGACTTCAAAAGGTTGATCCAGTTGGAAGAAATTGCTGTTTGAATTTTAAAACTATTCCAAACTGTAAAACATTAGGTGTTACAAGTTAAAACAATGTTTAATTACCTGATATCAAAGTAAGTATTCAAAATGTCCTCGTCCCGTTGTCTGACAATGTCCTATACGGTTGTAAAAGCCTCTCACTGCATTTTGAAGGTATTGTTACTGTGTTCAGTTTTGAGCTTCTGTTACAGAGCTTAGGTGCGCCACATCTCGAGTCCTAGTAAGTACAATAAACTTTATCTTTGAGGTATCCCCAAAGAAAAAATCAAGCAGAAATAAATTGGTGAAACGATCAGGCCACTCTACTGCACCGCATCTTCCTATCCACCTTTGAGAGAATATTGTATCCAAGTATTGTCTAACGTCAACGCCATAGTGTGGTGGTGCTCCATCTTGTTGGAAATAAATTGTTTGGAACTGTGGGCAAAGTCCCCCAAGGCTAGCTTGTAGGGCAGGAATCATTATGGAGCATTTCTAGGTAAAAGACAGCATTTAAATTACCATTGATAAAAAATTGGCCTACAATTTGGTTTCCACTAATACCTGTCCAAACATTAAGTTTTTGTGGGTGCTGTGTGTAAGTCTCATCTTTCCGGTGCGACTTGCTGTTGTCCCAATTCCGACAGTGCCGTTTGGCATAAATGTTGCCTCATCTGAAACTAAAATATCGTTCAGAAGTATTTGGTTTCGGTATTTGGGTATATCCATCATACCTTCACAAAATTCGAGCCACCGATCAAAGTCGTCTTTGTTGAGTTCCTGAACCAGATATAATCGGTACGCCTTAAAACCTGATTAAAAAAAAAAAAATTCTGATTGACTCACGAGATATTCCATGTTCTTGTGCTGCTGTTCTAACTGATTCGGTGGGATTTTCAACAAAAGATTAAAGGACATCTGTAAGTTCATCTGTCACTGTTTTTGGTCGTCCAGTTCTGACAATCCTTAATGCTGCCAGCATTTTCAAAGGTTTGAACTATTGTTGACTTGAAGATAGGATTTCTTTCAGGAAAACTATCGTAAAATAAAAGTGTTATTGCATCATATGATCGTACATTATCTCACCATCCACGCATCATTAGCAGTGTTATTCTTTCACGTTCACTAAGTGACATAACGGAACATAACAAAAAAAATTATATGATTTTAAAACTTGAAACTGAATGAAAAACTTCTCCCATGTGCATAACCTAACCTAATGAAAGCTTCAGTGCAACTGCTTACAAAAGAAAGATAACAGCCGTTAGATTCAAATTCCAATTCGTAGAAAATCCATAAAGTCCACTTTCACTTCCTAACCGTATTCATGTTTTTGGTAATTTTATTGATGAATTCTTCCTGATTTAAATTAACACATTGTAAGACAAGGGGAGGAGAATATTTTGAACACTTACTTTGATCTCAGATAGTTAAACGTTGTTTTAACTTGTAACACTTAATGTAATACAGTTTGGAACAGTTTTAAAATTGAAACAGCAATTTTTTCCAACCGGATCAACCTTTTGAAGTCCGGTTTGCGGCATTGTTTTCAGTAAAATAAGACCTTTCAATTGATGTACAGAGGTCTCATTAAAGATTTTGTTCTGACTCCTTGTGGGCCGTCCCCTGAAGACGTTATGCGGTCGGTAATTGAACAGAAATGTAGATTACTGTCACCAGTAATGGTGTGTGAACTTTCATATTTTTCTCTGTTGTAGTTTAAAAGTTAAAAAAGGTGTTACAGACTTAATTGTCACCCTGTATAAGTAATATATTATACTTACCTACTTATAATATACTGTATATGCACTCTTGTATTTGTATGTTTTGTAATAAGCTATGTCTCTTATCCTAATATAAAACACATAGCTTTCTTCCTTTGATGTTAAATGAAGTAACTCCATTTATGATGTTAAATAGATTTTGTTAAAATGTCAAATATGTATGTTTATTTTTGTTTTTATAGATAATACATAATTCTTCAGTTTTCATTCTATTTCTCAGTGAATGTTATTCTCTCTTTTTCTCTCTGACTAACTCTGATGACTTTAGATAACCTATAATATGTTGAGAACTACTGCAATTATGCATGCTCCAGTTATAGTTTAATTAAAATTACTTTTCTTTAAACATTTTAACTTTTTTTTCTATGTTTATTTTTTTTCATTTTATAATCAAATTCAGATTTTGAATGTATGTTTAGGACAGCCTAGCATGTTTTTTTAAGGCTAATATGATTGTTTATGAATGAAGGATGGATATGAATGACCTGTGATATCAATTTATCCATCAGGACACTACTCTCTACGATGACAGCAGCGATCTAGGTGATATGTTGTTGCTATTTACAGCACTGAGAATCAACTTATCACCTGTAATATCAACAACATTTTGTTCTCAAGTGGCTGGGTTACTTTGATGTGTCACTGGTGCCAACACTCAATTTATGATTCATTTTTGGTATATGGTCATCCAACTACAAATATAATTTTAGTTTTTTACATTAAAGGTTTTATTGCAAAAAAGGTTTTTGATTTTTTGAATTGAAATAAACATTTAGAAAAATGTATAGTAAAAATGCATGCTAGAAAAATATTCACATGCAGAAAAAATAAAAAAAAAAACACTTTTATACTTTCGGGAGGCCTCAGGTATATAATTTAAATGTTAATGTATTGTGTGTGTATTTTATTTCTTCAATTTATAAGACATATAAGAAGTGAGTTTCTTCATCATTATAGAATATATTTAACCATTTGCACTCGAAAGGCCATTGGCAGTGGCCGTGCCACGATTGTCACTGGGTCGGAATTGTTGACACTCTGCTGATATAGCAAAATGGAAATTTAAAACCCCACGTAATTTACATAACTTTGTTTTAATGATAACACTAAAACTACGTTGTACCTCAATAACAGTTTAAGAGAAAGGAAAGAATATTTGTGAGTTTGTTTCAAGTAAGTCTCGGATACCATCTGAATGAATTATTGGTGTTGAATGATGAATTATCTGAAATTCTCCATTGTATTATTGGTGTTTTTCTTTTTGTTTACAGGACAATGACTAGTAAGTCATCATTTCCCTCCATATTCACTAAAGACTAAAATGCTAACGTAACTGGAACTTAAACACTAATATATATATATATGATAAATTTTGAAAAATGTATGTGAGCACACTTCCTACCCACCATAACCTACTTTGTTCTTAGTTTTTTGTCAGAAAACTGCTTAAATCTGTTAATAAAGCCTTCTTCATTTATTTATATTTAGTCAAAATAAAAACTTACGTTTTACTAAAATATGGCTTCTGATGACAAACATATATTTAATTGGCTCATAGAAAGTGAATCATTGAATTAATTTTCCGTTAAAAAATCTCATTTTTATTTTAGTACTAAATAAAAACAAACCTGAAGGTCTTTGGACAGTCACAATACAATTGTGTTAGGGGCAAGATATTGATGTTCTAATTATGAATCACAAGTCTGCCAATGAGCATGTGCTCATTTAGCAGCTGCTCCAAACTGTGAAATCAACATAAATATCTACCATTATCGGAAAAACAACATCAAACATCATTTGGGATGTTGGCAGGAACGTTCAGCTCCACTACTTGCTGAACATCCTGTTCCAAAAGATTACTATTTGGCAAAGACATTTTAAAACTCCAAATCAAAATGTGCCTAAAGGCAATGCAATTCTATTTTACATACTTTTGTGACAGGAACTATGAGTAATCAAAAGACTGAAACTGAATCATGAATATAAATTCTCCAGACAGTTTAGTAGAAATATTTAGTAGAAATATATATATATCATATGGCTTTCATCAAAGCTAGCCACCAGACTAATAAAAAATGCTAAACGAACTATTATGCATTAACAGTGTGTAAATTTAAACAAAATCTAAAGTACAAAGTACTCATGTCTTATTGTTTATATTTTGATCTCCCGTCACAGAGCCAAATCCAGGTTTTGTAATCATTCAACACCTGCTTCGACAATTGAATGAATACCTACTAATCCCCCCTGAAAATAATACAATGGACAATCATTAACTATGTCATCCATTGGTTGAACTTCAATTCTGCAATTACATGACTGATAATTTGCCATTTCCCACTTAAATGTCCAGTAGTTGCCTCTTTGCACACCTGTGCGAAAATGACTCAACAGTCTATTCCTTATGAAGAAGGTTCATTCCACCAATAACAGCTATAGAGTCTGATACAAGAAACTTGATTTGACCGCCAAACATATCCCAAGTTAATGCCCAGTTGGTTTTTTGTGAAATTTTCCCTCACTCAAGAAGTGTTTCTCCATTGAACAATGGAAGAATGCCTACTCAGGCGAAGAATATGTTACACTCGATGAGATGAATAGCTTCTGCTGGAGTTGGATCCGGCTGATTTCGGTTTAAATCATTGTTGTTGTTGATGCAAAAATATTTATTTATTTTTATAATATATTTATTATAAAAATTATTTATAATAAATATATTATATTACAAAAAAAATGTATTAAACAAAAATATTTATATTTATAAAGTATAAATATACTTTATATGTTAAATATAGAGACTAAGGCAAACAGGTCAAAGAGTTGTTTACAATTGATAACAGATGAAGTATGGTTGTTCACAGATTCATTTATACAAAATAGTGAGCAAAACATGAAGATAGACTTTCATTTAAATTCTATTGGTGAATGGATTCGTTAACATTGGTGAATGGTTAAGCTCAACATTGGCTTATAGTTAATGAAACTGTAAAGAAAAACAGCTGAACTTCCACCAGAAGTTGTTTCTGCCCAAATATTTGTCAATTTTGTATTTTCGTGAGGTCGACACTGGTTTTTTACTTTTTAAGAAGTAAAAGTATGGTCATGCTACATATAGAGTATATAAAATTTCAACTTGTCATTTTTATCATAGAAACACCAAGGATTATGATGAAATTGAGGAATATTGTAGTACAAAAACATTGTAAATGATGGTAACATTGAAAATTTATAGCAAACATCTGTATGAACATTGCATAGTTTAGTAACCATATTCAATGCATTTAATGTTTGGTTTGTCAGCTAGCACAGCTGGGAGATCACTCAAGTGACAATATTTAAACACTAAGACACAAGTACTTAAGCTTTATCAACCTAATTTTTAATATTTCATTCCTCCTCCTTTTAAATTGATGGTCTTGAAAGCCATACAAAAAAATAAATATGTATAATGCAATTAATATGAATACATGCCATCTTTCAGCAATCCCAATCATTGTCATTCCTTAGCCTAATCTGTAACATTTCACAGGATTTGTTTACTGACAAAATTGCACCGCACAATTTTTCACATTATAGGCCTACAAATAAAGAAATTTACCTGTGTTCAAGGGAGGCTACAACATATCCTTGGGATGCTAATTCATTCAGCATATTGGAGCATAAGAACCTGGCTGCTCCAAAACCATGAGAGAAAATTATAACAGGTAATTTTTTATTTTTACGCTGAGTCTGAGGTAATAAATCTGCTTCAAACAATGTTGGAATATGCATATCACCTAAAAAAAAAAAAAAATATTAAAAATTGCAATAAATTAATTTCTAAAATTCAATGTTTTTATTGTTCAAATAACAGGGCATTTATGAATAATAAAGACTTTTAACGCTTTCTAGTACACATCACATAAAATTAACTGTTAATTAATAAATTAAATTATATAGCAACTTAAATACTTCTGTTTGTACATAAGTAACAAGTGATAAGTCAGCACCATTTGCCATACGGCACACATCAAGTCTATAAATAAGACAGTTCTTCCCAAACTTTGATCAATATGTCTGGAGTAATTGTTGCAACGGCTGCTTCCACCATGTACCTTAAGTTGGGTAGGTCAGTTGGTAGCACAAGGACATATACAGAATCCTTTATGAAGCTCCAAAGGTAGAAGGCATATGCATATAGCATCAGATTGGGAGATCGTGGAAGCCATACAAAACAAGTTTTGAAATTCTGTTGTAAATCTGGGGAGCAAAGTAAGAAAAAGCATTCCTTCCCACCTCGAGTCTGACTTTAGGTACATCTCTAGCATGCTGTCCTGGTGCGTACAACGTTCTCTAACCTCTGCACGAGCCCGCAGTTCAGGTTTCCACCTGTTGATTTCATGATTGTTTGTTTTGTTCCTGGCCATTTTAATATTTAGTTGTACTTTTTCTACGAGTAATGTTCTAAGTTTATGATTTTTTGTTTTTTTTAGTTAAGTACTGAAGTGACATCAATCAAATATTTGAATACTGTATTAAGTGATGAGTAGAATGATATGTTGTCGTCTTGTACCTTTGATTAGATAGCACCATGTACCTTGGATCAGTGATTCTAAGTACACGATGTTGTATTATTGGTGTTTTTTCTTTTTGTTTACAGGACAATGTCTAGAAGCAAAACAGGAAATAAAAGGGAATCTATTTACCCAGAAATCATGAAAAAAGCTGGATCAGCTGTTTTAGTATCTCTAGAAAAAAAAATTAATATAAAGTGTGTGGTGTAAAATTTGCAACTTTGGTTTGGTAAGTTAGCGCTTTAAAAAGGTCTGGGTTACCTAGCTGTGACTATAATTATACTGTTTCTTTTAACCATTTGGCTGATAAGCAACAAATTATCATTGTAGCAAAACTCACAGAAAACTGATAAACAACGATATATCGCAGTTGGCTGTACGACTGAAAAATGATATGCAACGACACTTCATTGTTGTGTAATTAATTTATTACGACACTATTTTGTTATTAAATTCAAAGATCGACGAATTAGTTGAGAAATACATCTAATTCAATTGAAAAAAATATAAAGTTAAATTGTATTATGCGTGTTAAATATCGACCTTGAAAGAAAACAGCATTGATTTGGAAGGCTGTGATATTTGTTCAACTAATGATGCAATGTTTTGGTGCCGATTATTGTTAGTGATAGATGGTTTGAGATTATAGATGTTTGTTATTGTGCATTGTGTTGTGTTAGATGAAATGTAAAATGTCCCTGAATATGTTCAGGGGACAATGATTCTGAGGGGAAGAAGCAAAGTCTCGCACAGCTTGTATAAAGGGCGGACAAGGTGTACATGCTGAGTGTCTTAAGCATATATGCATGAAAAAAAAATTATTATTGTAAATATTGAAGCATATATTATTATTCTTTGTTCTTTTTTAATTAATAAGTTGCCATTACAGTAAAACTTCCATTTTATTTAATTAAATACTTACAATGCTACATATGCATGGAGGCGATGTCCAATAAATCACCTCTAACAAACTTGTATTTTTTAAAAATTTTATTAATAAGTTAAGTATTTTTAATGCAACATTTTTATTGTTTATGATCTATTCATAATTGAGTTAATTTTAGGATCTACTAAAATCAATAAGCTAAATATGTATATGGTGTATGATTTCTAACTCCAAAACCAAACAAAAACCAAAAATATTTTATTAAGAAATTTATATACAGGGTGGCGCACGAAATGATCCAACATTTATTTTTGTTAAATAAAAGTTATTGTGAATGCAATACAGTAAAGTTTGATATAAATTGTCTACTGCATACCTGAACATTAGTTTGAGGCCATTACATGTTCAATGTGGCCACCTTCTTGTCTGACAACTGCTTCAACACGAACGCCTATGTTATTTATGACTCTGTGACACATATCCTTGGTTATCTCGTTACATGACAATGATTAGCACTCGCAGATCCATCAGTGTGTTAGGATGTTTAGGGAAGATCTTCTCCTTCAGAAATCTCCAAAGAAAATAATCGCATGGATTCAAATCAGGACTGTTTGAGGGCCAGTTATGGCCACACGCAAAACGATTAGGAAATCGGCTTGAAATTACATTTTGGTTGAAATTTTCATGCAGAAAATATAAAACAACATTAGCCGTGTATGGTCTGGCTCCATCCTGCATGAACCACTGGTTCTCTAATTGAAACCCTTTTGCGATAAGTTGAGGTACAAAATAATTACGTAGCATGTTTAGATAACGCTCACTATTCACAGTATGTTCAAAAAAGAATGGCCCTATTAGCCCATGGCTCGAGATGGCTGCTCATATCGTAATTCTTGGAGCAGATGCACTTTTTCTTGTAGCACGAGTGGATTTTCGGAAGCCCAAAAACGCACATTTTGTATTTTACAACACCGTCTAACTGAAAATGTGCCTCATCTGAGAAGCAAACATTGTTAATCAATATGTCTTGATTAACAGCCCATTCTGCGAAAACCATTTGTTGAAGTTTGTTGTCAATCGTTAATTTAGGTAACACTGTAATTTTGTATGGATACAAATGCAAATTTTTTTTTTAAATTCTCTGGATCGCCTAGAAATGTGAAGATCTGCTGCCGCTTTTCTAGTCGACTTGCTCACCAACGCTGCTCTGACAGCTTCAAAATTCTGTGGAGTACGGACAGTGGAAGGCCGTATTTCCTCTTAATACTGAGCTATCACTATTAAATTTTTCATAAAGTCTATGAAGAGTTTTAAATGATGGTGATCAGCGAGTTTGAAAATGAGCATGAAACCGTCTTTGTGTAAGCACCGCACTTTTTGTTTCAATAAAAAACAACACAGTCTTAATGCGTTGAACCACAGACAATCTTCCTTTGTCAGCCATCTTGCAACAATAATAATTTATTTATTTTTATTTATTAATAAGACGCCGATCGTCAAGATATGGGCGAATATGGATTTCGAATGAGTGTAATAATGGAAGCGGAAACAAAGGTAACTAATCTCCATAAACATCTGATAGTTTTGCCAACTTACAACACAGTAATAATAAGTAACCGGAGTAAATACTACCAAAACAAATATTGGATCATTTTATGCGCCACCCTGTGTATATATATATATATATATATATATATATATATATATATATATATATATATATATATATTTTGGTTAATATCTGTATTAACCCTGGATTACTTAAGTGAATTTTTTGTAACACAATCACTTAAGTATCGTAATTTTTACTACTACTCTTCCTTTTTTTTTTTGTTAATACTTGAACACCTGTTTTTCGACAATAAAATTTATTAATCTGTTTAATAGTATTCCTTTGAGCCATAATATATTTATTTAACTTAAAATGTATGCTAATAATTAAATAAAAAATGTAAAACCAAAGACACATTTTTACTGAAAATTAAAAAACTACAGGTTAAAAAAAATTATAAATAAGAAAAAAAATATTTATTCAAAATCAAAACATATTTATGGTAAATACATAACTTTTCAAACAATAAATGGCCAAAATAAAAAGATTTTAATGTAAAAGTAGTTATTAGGTGGATTGATGAAAATTGTGTAAATGTTCTTGTTACTTGAAACAGTCAATAGTTTTTATCACACTCCAAACATGTATTTACAACGATTTATTTACAGGATATATACAACGAAAAATATACAAATTATACAAAGAACTAAATTGTGTCAATAAATAGAAATGATAACTAGAAATATGTACAAAAGTAATAACACTACCGAAGCAAAAATCGTAACACAATCACTTAAGTGTCGCCAAAAATACGACGCAAACATAAAGCACAGTCACGTGTAGGTTAGGGCAATGACACTTCTCAACTGAGAATAACTATTGGAGAGGGGAAGGTACTGGGAAGGGGGATGCGCACGCACCAGCCCTTGGTCAGATACGCAATATTTGGAAATGGCGCGTCGTAAATTTTATGACACTTAAGTAATCTAGGGTTAAAATATGTTTCCCTAATAAACAAATTAGAGACTTAAAGAACAAGACTACTTTCAAGCAAATATGTTACTAATTACCATAGTTACAGATTTTTAATAAACCCTTGCAAAAATGCCAATTTAGGCCTATCACTTTTGGGATAATACATGCCAATATCCTATAGTTTTCAGAAAATTTTAATTTTTTGGCCTATCAGTCAAAGGGGTAATACAAAACAAGTATTTATTTACTCATAAAGAGGAAAACATTTTAGTTAGTTATTTTATAAAAATTGCTAAAATGCAATATGGACTAACAAAAAAAGGAGTGTGTAAGCTTGCTTATAGATATGCTATGGCTATCAAAAAAAGTTCCCAATAATTGGCATGATGAACAAATCATAGGTGTAGAGTGAATGCACAATTTTTTAAAAAGATATTCAGACATGTTACCTTTGAGAATTCCAGAAAAATACTAGTCTTTCAAGGAGCATAAGCTTCAACAAATTTAACGTGAATGCTTTTTTTGATAATTTGGAAGATGCACACAAGTGCTTATGCCCCTTCCCCCCTGAATGCATCTGGAATCTAGATGAAACAAGGTTGACAACTGTGCAAAACCCCAAAAACATTATCCCTCTGAAATGTGTGAAGCAGATTGGCAAGGCAACATCTGCTGAACGTGGCCAACTTGTGACATTAATTGCGTATAAAAATGCAATTGGGAACCAAATTCCTCCTATGTTAATTTTCCCGAGGGTTAATTTTAAGGAATTTATGCTAAGAGGAGCACCAGCAGGGACAATTGGTGGAGCAAACCAATATTGGTGGTCTAACAAGCCCTTTTTGTTAACTTTTTAGACAACTTTATCCAACATGTTAAACCAACCAAAGAAAAGAAAGTCCTGCTTCTTCTGGACAACCACAAGACACATTTACCTCTTGAAGCTCTAGAACTTGCATCTTCTGTTGGATTTGTGATGCTGACGTTTCCGCCTCACACTTCCCACAAACTTCAACCCTTAGATATTTCTATCTTCTCTCATCTTAACACATTCGCTGCGGCTGCCCCCACCGGTGGGGGCAGGGTCTGTATCCGAATCACGGCGCCCCCACCGGTGGGGGGGCGGAGTACTCTGTTTACTAGAAAGCCCAGACTGGCCCAGCCATTCGTTGTATTTGTTTTGTTCCACCTCGCTTCGTTGCCTAGTAACCTAACCTTGCTTAGTTACTAGGCTAAGGACTAGTACTAGTGGACTAGTAGGCTTACTAGGTTGTTGTTGTTAGTTTCGAGTTCTACGACATCTACCATATAGCTGAGCCCCCACAGGAGGGTGCGTACCGTTTCATGCTGTTCTTATGGACTAATACTTATAGTTATATTCCTGGTGCTTTGTGTTGAGTGTGTATATATTGTATTACTGTCTGTACATGTATTTCAATATTTTAATTATTGTGACTAAATTATTTGTGTGTATTTTGAAGATTATTTTACTGCCGAACTCTGGAAATTGTGTCGGGCTATATTTTGACTACTGAGGTATTTTACTGAGGTATTTTGACCACTGAGGTACTGAACTACCAAGTATTTTACATAAAAAAGGAGGTTTTGTACAATAAAATAACATTCCAAGTGATTTTTGTGTGGGTCAAACAACGGTGATCGAGCGCTAGGTGCTGCGCCCCCACCGGTGGGTGCCAAACTTATGACGTCATTTCTACAAGGAAAACGTCAAAGAATCAGGCTATTACGAACTTCAATCAACTTCATACACCTAAAGGTAAGTTTTACTGTAATAAAAATTTTCAGCACCCCCGACATCCAATTGGTGAATTTTCAGCAGCGAATGTGTTAAGGGCTATTATAATGAAGCAGTTGACAATTGGTTAACAAACAATCCAGGTTGTAAACCAATTGTGATATACATAACATGAAACTAGTATTCTACAAAATGATAATTTGGTAAAACGCTTTGTAATGTCTTATAAAGTAGCATATGGAAATTATAATATATTTTAGAAACCAAACAAAATTAGTTTTTCTGTATAGAATTAAATGCTTGTTTTAATGTTGTTCATGCCAAAGTAAACAAAAAATAATTGATGCTAAAACTTAATCAAAATATCAGAAATGTTTTTAAATTTTTTATTTTTTATATCTGAGTTAAAGTTACATAAATTAAAAATAAATTACATAACAATGTTCACCAGATTATACTGAATAATTTGGTATATAACACTTAGTACCTGTGTACATAATAGGTCATTATAACTATACACAAGATACATATGCACAATTGAAAAAATTAAATGTATCTTGTGTGGCAAAATAAATGGAGTGCAAAAGATTAAGGGTATGGGATAAGGTGCCACAGCCAATAGAAATAATTAGTTTTTATATAATATTAATTATTCAGATTTGCGGACTCTCACTCCCGACACGCGCTGCAGTGTTAATTGATGATAAAACTGAATTTGGAAAATTTAAATGCTACTCACATTCATAGAAAACAATAATGCAATAGATGTTTTAGAAATTATACATTTTGTTTTAGATGTAACAAATAATACACTATTATTGGGTCAATAAATTAAGCCAATGAAATTGAAAACACTAATTCTTTTACACTTTGACCAACAGGCCAAAAAATTAAATTTTTCTGAAAACTGATAGGATTTTTGGCATGTGTTATTCCAAAAGTGATAGGCCTGAATTGGCATTTTTGCAAGGGTTTATTAAAAATCTGTAACTATGGTAATTAGTAACATATTTGCTTGAAAGTAGTCTTGTTCTTTAAGTCTCTAATTTGTTTGTAGGGAAAAATATTGTAATGGAGATATTAACCAAAATATTTATTTATTCTTCTAAAGGAGTTCCTACATTTCAAGATTGAAAGATTTTCCTGGATGTCGGGTTTTCTTGCTGCCAAAGGACCTTGCGGTTTCATGCATTTTAGGTGCAGACTTAATTTCTAAAAGTGGTATGGTGTTTGACCTCCAGAAGCGCCAGATGTTTTTCAAGTTTAATCGGTGAGTTTTGGTGCCTCTAGTTGGTGATTCTGACTGCTCTCCTTCTGTAAGAGAGATGGATTGTGATCAACCCAAGGTGGATCCGGTTTGTCATTTCTCCCGTGAGCAGGCGGGGGCCATTAGAGGGCTGTGTTTGCAGTTTCCTGATGTGCTTACGCCTGACCTTGGGGTCACTTCTCTTCTGGAGTATGAGATCCCCCTCACTGATTCTCAGCCAGTGAGAAGTCATCCCTACAAACTTGCTCCCCCAAAGATGGAGGTTATGAGAGCTATGATCGAAGATCTTCTTAGCAAGGGTGTTATTAAACTGTCTCGCTCCACTTATTCCAGCTTTCCTTGTGCCCAAGACTAATGGTAAGCTAGGCTTGTGATGGATTATCGGAGGCTGAACGGTAGGTTGTTATTGACTCCGTACCTCTGCCTGATTTTCATTCTGCGTTCAATTGATTTGGTAAGGCTAAATTTTCAACGTGTTTGATTTGAACCAGGCCCACCATCAGATTCCATTGAAGAAGGAATCAACAGCCTATGACTAGCTTCTATGTTCCCTGGAATCTCTTTCTATCAGTTCACTAGGGTTCCAATGGGTCTTGCTGTAAGAGTCCAGACTCTTACTTGTCTTCTTGATTTCATCTTCCACCACGATGTGAAATTTAGGTTTATTTTGAATTATCTTGACAACTTTCTGGTCTTCTGCCTCTTGGACTGTGCTGGTCTGGCCTGGAGAGCATATTTTTAGATTCAAGTTGCTCCTCAGCTGCCCACCTTACATCTGCGGGTGAACTCTAAATTCATTTTGATATCCACAGCAGGAAATCTTTTTTATAGGCCATATTTATTTTTGAACATATGTTTTTGAAAAGTTTATATATGTTAATCATTAATTAGAGTATTTTATTGTTATTATTTCTTTAAAATTTTTATTATCTGTCATTTCTAAATATTTATTGATTGTTTTTAAATTTATTTTGAAACTGTTTAGTTTATTGAATTGTTTATTTTTTAGGCTTAGTTAAGTTTTGTAGATGTTATTTATTTGGTTGATTATTTTATTGTTTAGTGAATTTCTGATAAACCAGTACCATTCTATATTTTATTTATATTTTTTGAAATTTAAATTTCACCAAAAGGGAATTACTTATTCAATTTAATGCTTTAAAATTTTTCAATTTGGAGCCGCCTAGGAATCTCGGCTGACTTCCTAGCTTCGGTGGAATCATGAGATGTGGGCTAAATTGCCGGATGATTTGTTATGTTCAATTTTCAAAGTAAATTCTTTCAATAGTTGTATTTCTGCAGATAGGCACAAATGTTCTTTGTTAAATGTTATATGTTGTCTTTTTGGATTTATGCGTGTGATTTATATTTCTATTGCAAATTTTGCTATTGTGGTCTTCAGCCTGATTTTTAATAATTAATTTTTTGCAATAAATCATCTTTTCCGCCCAGCTGCTGAGTTTTCTTTTAACCCTCTGAGTGCTGCCCATGACCCGACCACTTTCTGGACTTGAGCCATCCCCCGTAACAGCTCGGCTTCCTTAATTTGACAAGGGATGAGTTTCAAAATGTAACATATACTTTATGATAAACCCAATAATGGTCTACTCAAACATTACATTTGTTTTTGTTGGGATTGCCCATGGGAGAAAATTTGTAGAATGCTTTTATTGATCAAGTGTTGAGTTTGCAGTGTATTCACTGTTCTTGTGATTATCTAGTGTGGTTATTTTTATCGTGTACTGTATTACAGTGTAATCCTTTTATTGGCTTGCTGTTTTTACTGTACTATACACATGTTGTCCACTGTTACAGTAGTGTTTATTAAACTGCAAACTAAAAAGTGGAAATGACTTTTGAAAATGAAATATTTTTTTAATGATTTTTTAAACTATACTGAACTGTAATACTCTAAGTAGTTTTGAAACAAAATTACATTAATACTTTCACAATCTGTGTACATATTTATTGTTCATAATTACTCAAATGATGTAGCATCTAATTATCGGAAATTTCCATTACCAGAAACGGGTCCAGTTCGAATGGTTTCAATCATCTGGGTTCTACTGTAATTTTTTATTAATGATTACACTGTAAAATTAGTATCAACGAGCCACGAGTTGAGCCCTGAACAATGGCCTATACTTCCGCATGAAGGCGTCAACTGTTCAAGCGGGCTCCTGCTGGATAACAATCAAACATTTTTTCCCATAACTACAAATATGGTTTTAAAAGAAATTTTTTATTATTAGATATTTTCATTTATTTATTAATGCATGTAATCCAATTAAAATTTTTTATTGACATTAATTTTCCTATGTGTATATATTATTTGTATATAATGTAATGCTCAAGTGGGATCACTAACTTACTATACCAAGTTACTAATGTCATAAAAGTTTGGAATTTGGACTGTATTAACATGTTAATACAGTCCAAATTTCAACTATTATCATCTTAATACAGTCCAAACACCTATTAACTTAGCTAAATTATTACTTTAAAATGATCCCGGGCTACCAGTGTAGTCAAATGACCACCCCAGTTGGTCATCGGTGGCCCCCAAACCCCTGAGAGGTTTCACAAATGATCACGGGTGGCTAGGCTAGGCAAAATGATTAAAGACTACAAAATTAAATCAGTGGCTATCACTGATGATCTTGGGAAACCAAATTAGAACAGTAACTTCTCAAGCTGATCAAGGCAGCGGATAGGGAAGCTGTGGCTACCTAAGTTAGTTGATAACGGGGGCTACATATGGTGATAATGGGTGGTTACCCAAGTAGATCACGAGGGCTACCTAATATGATAACAGGTAATTACCCAAATCGATCAGAACGGTTTGAGCATCAGTAGATACCGAAAATGATCATAAATGGCTACTTAATCTGACTGCTATGCAAAATGATCACAGATGCTACTCAAGTTAATCACAGGGAGTTAAAAAAGTTGATCTTGGGGGCAGCACAAGATCATGGGGGATATCCAAGTTAATCATGGGTGGCTTCCCAATTTAATCACGAGGCTACCCAAGAATTTAATTTAATTTAATTCAATTTAATGGGAGGCTAGCTACGTTGATCACGAGGGGCTACCCAAGTTGAACATGCGGGCTCCCCAAGAAGATCACAGATAATAAACCAAGATGATCATAGGGAATACCCATCTTTATTAGGGGGGCTTCCTAAGTAAATACATTATACTACCCAAGTTGATCACAGAGAAGTACAAAGATTTATCACGGAGACTAACCAAGATGATCACGCATGGTTACCCAAGATTTTCACGAGGGTGTACCCAAGATTATCACTAGGCTACCTAAGATGATCACCTACATACATCTATCACGGGGGGGGGGGCTACCCAAGTTGATTAAGGGTGGCTACCTTGTTTTTCACGGGGGCAATGCAACTTGACATGGTGAGCTACCTAAGTTGATCACGTGGGGCTAACCAAGAATATCAAGGGTGGTTACCCAAGTTAATCACAGGAGGCTGCCTAAGTTAATCACGGGGGGCTGCCCAAGTTGATTACGGAGGGTTCTTATGATGATCACGGGAGGCTACTTTAAGATAATCAGGGGGTTACCTAAGTTGATCAAGAGGCTACACAAGTTTACAATGCATGTCAGCATTTGAATATCCACCATTTAGAAAAATGAAAAACCAAATTTTAAAGCAGTTTTGTTAACGAAGTAGTCAACTTAAATAGTGTGCAACGTTTTAGTTTCCAGCTTGTTATATAAATGGAAGAGTATGTTCCAAAATATCACACGTTTTTGACAAAAAACTAAACTTTACTGACTTTTCGTAATGAAAATTTAGTATATACAGTACATAAGGATATAACCATTCTTTTAGTAGAAAACCTTATCGTGAATTGAACAATGACATTTGATGTGTTCTAAACAAAATATTGCAACTACAGCAAAACAAGTACCTCTTCTGTGCTTGCAAGACAGCATTTTCATATCTATATTTTGATTTTTTTATAGGTTATGAGAGGTAAAATATCAAATATAGAAGCAGTTAAATAGTGTGTAAGGTTTATAGTTTCCAACTTATTATATTCATACTTAAAGGGTTTGAATAAAATACTTCATAAAAACACATTTTTTTGAAAAACTCAACTTTACCGACTTTTTGTGAGGAAACAATAGCATACACCGGAAAAATGTATATGACACTATTTGTACACTATTTAATTGTTAGTTTGAATATTTCATTAGATGTTGTCTAAACTAAATATTACAGGTTAAGTAAAACAAAAGCTTCAACTCTGTAGACAGGTCTGCGCTTTCACTTGAACCATTTTGAATTTTTTCTAGGTTATGAAAAATAAAATTGTTTTGCAGTTTTTATAACAAAGTAGTAAAGGTAGATAGAGTGGGAGGTTTAAAGTTCTTACAATATCTTAAAAAGTTAAAATACAAAAACCTATCAAAAATAGAATTTTTTGAACGAAAATAGGAATTTAAGGATTTTTTGCATAGTTAATATCAAAAATATGAGAAAATTACTCATTATCAAAATTGTAGGACATTTAATTACAAATCTTGTACTCTGTCAGATTTGCTCTAGTACCAACGGTTTACCCACAATGAAGCCGTAAGTAAACCTCTGCACACAATTCAAAATTACTGTCCTCCATTTTTATTTTTTTTATTGGGGTTGAAAATTAAAAATTTTTTAGTTTTCGTAATTTTCCCGTTGGTTGCTCGGTAAAAGCTATAAGTATGCCTTATTTCCAGTTTCTAGCTCATCTGGAAGCGGGTCAGAGTTTGTATAAAATAGTGAGTGAGTGAGTCAGTCAGTCAGTTACACACCCGGCTTTATAGATTAGACTCGCTTCGCTCATTGGGGGCTTCGCCCCAAACCCCCTTAAAGTTCAGACCAATTTATTGGATTAAAATGTATAACTTGTATTTTATTCAGTTTAGATTAACACATTCCGTTTAGTATTCGTTTAGTCATAGACATTGACTGGAAAAGAAAACCCAGCCTTTAAGCATCAACAGCTATCCAAGATAATTACGGTTGCTACCCAAGATGATCACGGTTGTTACCCAAGCTAATCACAGTTGCTACTCTAGTTAAATCACGGGGAGCTACCCAAATTGATCATTATTACTACCTACGTTGTTCATTGGGGCAACCTAAGTTGATCACGGGTGGCTTCCCAACTTGATAACAGGGGAATTCTCAACATGATCTCGGAGACTACCCAAGTTGATGAAGAAGAGTTGTCCAAATTGATCACGGGGTATTCTTATGTTGATGACGGGATATTACTCAAGTTGATCATGGGCTCCCCAAGTTATTTGTGGGTGCTAACCATGATGATCAGGGGTGGTACTGTACTAAAGTTGATAATGGGTGCTACCAAAGTTAATAACAGAGATTGTGTAACGCAGCTTATCTTGGATGCTACCCAAATTAATCACGTGGGGCTACCCAAGGTAATCATGAGGGAAGAGGAGCCCAAGATCATCACAGTGGGCTACTTAACTTGATCACTGTAATTACCCAAGTTGATTATGGCTGGCTTCCTAAGGTAGTCACAATAGGCTAAAAAACGTTGGATTAACCAAGATGGACTAACCACTAACCAAGATGATCACAAGTGGTTAAAAAGTTGCACCGGGGGAATATACAAGATAATCACTTGGGGTTACCTAAGTTTATGACAGTTGGCTACCCAAGTTGATTATAGGGATACAGACGTTGATCGTGAGAGGCTTCCCAAGTTGATCACGGAAGGTTTCCCACGTTGATGCATGGGTGCTATCCAAGATGATCACAGTGGGCTACCTAACTTGATCACTGGAGCTACCTAAGCTGATTCTGGCTGGCTACTTAGGTAAATCACAATAGGCTACAAAAGTTGATCATGAGGACTACCTAAGATGATCACGGGTGGTTACAGTTTCCCCTGAGGAATATACAAAATGATCATTTGGGGCTATTTAAGTTTATGACGGTTACCTACCCAAATTGATTATGGGGCTGTAGACGTTAATCGCTGAGGTGCTCCCCAGGTTGATCACAAAGGCTACCCAAGAAGTACACGGTAGGCTACCCAAGAAGATCACGGTAGGCTAACCACATTTATCTAGGGGGTTACCCAAGATAATCATGGGTGGCTATCTAAGATGATCATGGTGAGCTACCTGAATTGATCACAGGGGGGGGCTGCCCAAGATGATCACAGTGGCTACTTAACCCTAGATTGCGAATCCTGGGGTTCCCAAGTTAAACACAGAGCCTACCTAATTTGACCACAGGTAGCTACCTAAGATAATGACAGGATGCTACCCAAGTTAATCATGGTGATCTACCTGAGTTGTTCATGTGGGGCTGTCCAAGATGATCACGTGGGGCTACCTAAGATGATGATGGGATGCTACCCAAGTTGATCATGGTGAGCTACCTGAATTAATCACCAGGGGCTACCCAAGATGATCACAGTGGCTACTTAACCCTTGATCGCGAATCCTGGCGCTTCGCGTGCTATTTTTAAACATATACGCGACCGCGAGTTTTGTAAAACTCAATAAAAACTCAATAAATTAATTTTTTATCAATTAAAGCAAGCGCCATATGTTTATCATTTTTTTCAGTGTATTTTAATTTTACAACCATGTATATATTTATGGAGGTACTAGCCTAAACATTTATTTCTTATCAAATTTGATCAAATAAGACATGTAAAAATATGGTATTAGTTTAGCATTCTCATAATAATCTAAGATCTAGAAAAAAAACAAATGTATTACTTGTGTTTGCTCAAAATTACGCTTTTATTTTATTTATCGACAACAATATATTGTAGTATGTTAATATCCTACGTAAAAATTTTATTTTTATCACAAATATAATTATTTTTTATATTTCTATTAAGAAATATCTGTACTATGGTTACAATATGCACAACTTTTCAAGAGCCATTTACACAATTTGCGCACACTGACTTTTGGTGTTATAAATTTTATACTTTTTGGAATATATTCATATATTTTACATTTTCTTGTAGCTAATAGATTGTACTAATAAAGTACATATAGTAAAAAACTATACATTCCCCTTATTTATGGATTGTTACGTAATTTTTCACAGAATTTTTCATTTCCGTGGTAAAATGTTTATTTTCCACAACAAACTAAAAATATAAAACTTTGTATATGGGTACAATATGACTATTTTTCCTGAAAAACTTTTTCTTGTCTATTTAATAGTAAATTTTTAAGAATTTTTACATGTACTATTTGATTACCTACAATGATCATACTGTAATTTTGCACATTATTTTCATTTTTGCATTTTATATAAACAATTAAAAAAAAAAAAAAAACTAGTAGTTTATATAAAATGTAACAACGTATTATTATTATAATGCACAAAATAATAAACAATTTGGTTATTTTGGAATTATTTACAAAAATGTTTAGTGCTCCTAAGGAGGGTTGTAAGTTATAATGTACGTACAACATTTTTTCAATCTTTTCTAGTCAATAATTATGTACTATTTTTTTTTTTTTTACATTTTGATGGTAGTATGTGAATGTACAGTTTTTAAGAAGAAAAACAAAATGATAAAATTGACATTTGGAGCATATTTAGTATTTTTTATGATTCTTACAAAAAAGCTTGCGAAGCGCTGAAAAGAAGCACTTTGCAGTTGGGAGTTTATAATAGGCCACCTAGTATTCATCATCTAGGGTTAAGATGATAACGGGTTGTTATCTAAGTGGATTAATCGATGATAAATTAGTTTAATACGGAGGCTACACTGGTTTATCACGTATGTCAACATTAAAATATCCCCCATGTTGAAATTTTTAAAGGTGAACAATTTAATTTTAAAGCAGTTTTGATTACAGAATGGTCAACATAAATAGTGAGCTGGGTTTTAACTTTCTAGTTTCTTACAATCATGCTTAAACGGGAGGATATGTTTTCAAATATGCACATGTTTTTGATAAAATATCTCAACTTTACCAACATTTTGAGAAGAAACAATAGTACATACCACAAAAACTTATTGGAGTCTTTTTGTACAAAATTTAATTGTTAGTTTTAAAATTTCATTTGAGGTTACCTAAACTAAAAATTACAGCTTCAGTAAAACAAAAACCTCTATTGTGCAAAAAAGTAAACATTTACTCGTCAGCCATTTTGAATTTTTTCTAGTTTATTAAATTGTATATAAGTTTTTTTAACAAAAATAGTGCGTTAGGTTTTAAGATCATTTCTTCCTTTAGTCATGCTTAAATAGGAGTCATTCCAAAAAAAGACATGTTTTCGGCAAAACTCAACTTTACCGACTTTTTGTGAAGAATCTGTCGAAAATACCACAATAATAAACATTACACTTTATTAACAAAATTTAATTGTTAGTTTAAGTATTTTATTGGGTGTTCCATAAACTAAAAATTACAGCTTCAGTAAAAGAAAAGCCTATATTTTGCAAACATGCCAGCGTTTTCATGTCAGCCATTTTGAATTTTTTCTAAGTTATGAAAAATTAAATTTTATAACGGTTTCGATAACCGAGTAGTGAAGGTAAATAGTGTGTCATGTTTCACCTCATACAATATCTTAGTAACGAAATAAAATACAAAAAAAAAAAAACTAACAAAAAATAGCATTTTTTAAACAAAAATTGAAATTAAATGATTTTTGTGCAGTTGCTATGAAAAATACAAAAAAATTATAGATAACAAAAACTGTAGGAAATTTAATTACAAATCTGAAGTATTCTGTCAGTTTTGCCTTACAACCAACCGTTTTCCCACAATCTTGCCATAAGTAAACCTCTACATACAATTCAAAATTCCTGGCCGCCATTTTGATGTTTTTTGTGGGGTTAAAAATTTCAAATTTTTGGAATTTTCCCGTCAGTTGCTTGATAAAAGGTAAAAATGTGCCAAATTTCAAGTTTCTAGCTCATCTGGAAGTGGGTTAGAATTTGTAAACGTGAGTGAGTGAGTTACACATGTATAAATTTGTTTATTTGCAATTTTGATTGTTTCTTAGAGTTTATTTAATGTTTCTTTTTTTTATTAATTGTTAGTCTCCTGAGCTGATATATATGACAAATAATAAGGTTAATGTACCTTTGTCGTCTTCAGCTTCAAAATCCTATATTACCGGTTTCGGAGCAAGAACTCCATGGTTACACTCACTGTACGTTTTCAAACCCTTAAAACAGTCACATTAAAAATATTTATAAGAAAATTTACATATTTACAAAAATAAAACACATTATAACATGGCCGGCTGGTATGATTGTCAGATCCAGACTGAGTATTCAGCTGGACCGATGCTATCCAATGCCTACTTGACCTTGAACAATCTTGTCTCTATCTGGCTGTCTGTCTTCTTTCATCGGTTGACTCAAACTTTTAATCCGATCAAACAAAATATTTGTGGAGAACTTTAATTTTTCATTAGCATAGTAGTTGGGTTGCTCTTTATGGCTTTATATATTTCATAAGTTTCTAGAGTATTCATTGTCGCACCTTTATTACATTTATGGAGAATATCTAGTTTGGTGTCAATGTCCTTAATGTTATGATTGGTGTTAATTAAATGTTCAGCAAAACGAGATATTTGAGACTTATTAACGTTCTTAGGTAGGTGTTCATTGAAACTCTTTTTGAAAGAACATTCTGTCTGTTCTACATAAATATTTGGATAATCTGAACATTTGATTTTATATACACCAGTGGTGTCCAAGGCATTAGGTTTTGGTTTATTTCGGACATTTAATATTTTTCCTATTTTATTAGTTGTTTTACAAGCTAAAGTGACATTTTCTTTTCTTAGTTATGATTTCAATGTGTAGTGTAAATTTTCACCATATTTATTGATGTGTACTTTTGCTTGGGCTTTTCTGAAGGAGTGAATATTAAATGCCGAAAACTCAATTAGTTCAGTCACTAATGATCAATCAAAAACTCTTATTAGACATAAAATTGACCAAAAAATAAAGAAAAAAAAGCAAAATAACACAAAAATATAAACACAAAAAATATGTTAGCAACAATAACTAGTCATTACTGAAATCAATTAAAGAAAACCTAATAGAACACAAATGTACTATCACCAGAGCGGACAAAGGACATCAGTTGTAATCCTACCCATTGATGATTACAACAACAAAATCACAGATTTTATAGTTAATAATGACATCAATGAAACGCATGATTACCCTAAAATTAAATACAACAATCTGTTAAAAAGTGCAATTAATAGCATAAATCTGTTTACTCAAGACGAGATAAAATATTTAAAAATACAGTTTAATCTTGATAATCCGACAGTTAAGGGACCGACGGTGTGTCGGATTAACAAAAACGTCGGATTACCAAATGTCCATTGTAATTCACGAGAATAATGATTTCTAAGATAAACTGAATGCACTACGTACACTCTTCTTAGAATTTCCGCGCTATCAGCCGTGATAAAATGAGGCTGACAACACAATTGAATAAATGTAAGCAAAGAAATTATACAACATTTGTACAGTAACACAGTAAGGTTTATTACATACAGTATTAAGTGTACAGTACGTCATCTGATGTGGCGTCGGAATACCAAACGTGTCGGACTAGTAAATGTCGGAGTATCAAGAGTGTACTGTAATGGATCCCAAACCCCCCACCCTCACATGCATACCAAAAATCCACAAAGCAGATGTACCTATCAGACCACTTGTCAATTTTACAACTGCTCCTTCTTACAAATTAAGCAAAAAACTGGACAGAATTTTGAGAAATAATATTACTTTCCCTAAGAACTACAATCTAAATAACTAAAGTCTCGAACTTATTGATGTTACAAAAAACCTAGTTGTTGAACCATATCACACCTTGGCATCATATGATATCACCAACTTATTTACAAATGTTGGTACATGAGCTACATAGCTAATGTACATTACATAGCTGTGACATTAGAGATAACCAAAAGAAGTTTGCTTTCCAACTCCTAACTAAGCCATGATGCCACAGATGAAATGATAAATCTACTAGAAATAGTTTTGAGCCAGAATTATTTTCAGTTTGATAGTAAATACTACTTTCAAAAAAATTTTCTGGTCATGGGATCCCCCCTCTCAAGTATCTTATCTGAAATCTATCTGAACGGCTTTGAGAATAAACATATTTTTTCTTAGAATAACAAGTTTTTGGATAGTTGTTCACTTTACCACCGCTATGGAGATTATACAATAGTCGTTTTTAAAGAAAACAAGAGGCAACTAGACCTATTCAATAAACATCTTAATGACTTTTCACAACACTTAAAATTCCCTATTAAAGCTGAAGATAACAATAGTTTAAACTTTGATCTTACCTTAAAGAAACACAGTAAACAAATTACCTACTTACCATATACATATAAATTACCATATACAGAAAGCCAACAGCCACTGACCATACAATCCATGCCTCGTCATGCCATCTATATTCGCATTTAAATTATCAGCATACAGAAGTATGGTTAACAGATTGTTGAAAGTTCTGCTTACCAGAGACGACTAAGCCAAAGAGTTGAAAATTATAAAATACACAGCGGTACTTAATGGTTATGACATAAAATAGTTGATGACCTAGTTAGTAAGTGTAAAAATTAAAAAGTTCTTCCTCCTTCAGAAAAGCCCAAGCAAAAGTACACATCACTAGAATATGGTGAAAATGCACACTATACTTTTAAATTAGGATGTGCCAAAATGCTGTTTGAAAGAAGCAGCTTAGCTGAAAGCAGTGAGACCCATCCCCCACCCAAAACTGCAAGTCGTGCCAACTGGGGGATGGCTCAAAACCAGTCAGGCGATAGGATCACGGGTGGCAGTTGGAGGGTCAAATTACAACTCGGCAGCTGAGCAAAAACTATTTATTAAAAAGAAATTAATCTGCAAAAACTGGCAGGCAGAAGGCCACAATATCAATTACACTTGAAAATCCAAAAGAAACATAAAACAAACAAGAGATTACAAACTATCACAAAAAACAACAAACGCTAAAAATACCAAAATTTTACAAAACACATGTGCCTAAATGCAGAAAACTAGACACCAAAATGTCAAGGAAAAACTCAAAATGAAAAATTTAGAACAATTTAGACAACAGCAATTAACTGGCAATTTAGCCCACATCCCATGATTCCACCGAGGCCAAGGAGTAAGCCCAAATCCCTGGGCAGCTCCGAATTAAAAGTAAAACATTAATAAATAGTCCCCTTTTGGTGAACATTTAAAAACCAAACAAGTTTTAAAAAAATATAACACGGTACCGTTCTTATAAAAATTCACTTCAAAATATTACAATTCACAAAACAAATAAACAAACTTAATCACTAGGCCTAAACATAAAAATAAATAATGCCATAGTTTAACAGTAGGGGCCTAACAAATATAAAATTTAAAAAAATATATAACAATAAAATAAACTAATTTAAGATAAATAACAATAAATATTAACATAAAAGTCTTTTTTATTTTAAAGTTTTCTTTTTTTTTTAATTTAAAAAATATATATAAGTCCCATGGCTGTTTCAAAATCACTATTCAGTCTTGTTTTATTTTTTTTTATTTTGTCGTAGGTTGTGGCCTAGAGATTTTCTTCTTTTTTTCTTGTTCTTTTTGTTGTCCAAAAATAAATAAGTGACCACCCCCAGCTCAGCCGCCGGGAAAAACATGAAACGCACTGACCTGAGGGCAGAAGAACACCACCCAAAGATGGGGCAGCAGGGTCGCAACTGGGCTTTATGCATGGTCCTCAGGCCAGGCTAGCAGCGTAGATGGTAGAACATCGCCTGGACATTGTGTAGAGTCTAGATGTGGACAAGTGAAGCGGCAGGCCAACCTGACAGAACGAGAGCTGGAACCCCGGAACGACAGAGTCTGAGCCAACGGCCACTAACGTAAACAAATCGCAGCACACGAGCGATCTCAGGCAGCCTGGCAAACCACGACGACAAGTACCAAAAATGTACCGGTCAAACGACCCGGTACAGCAGTTGGGATCATTAAGATGCTTAATTAAGCTGCTTATTAAAAGCAGTTTAGCTCAGCTACAGCACACATATTGGCACGTTGATTCTGTATACCATCGTTAACTGAAAATTGCTTAGCCAACTTTAAAATTGCTTTTAATTAAATTATAAGATCAAATAAATTAGTTACACATACATATCGAACAGTTACAGCAAGTCTACAAAGACAAGGCTATACAATTTCCTGGAGATAGTTTAATAAAATGTGTGTATACATTTCCATTAATAAAACATTTAACTCAAAGGATTTCGTACATAATAACAGTGCATCTCAACAGTACAAGAGAGCCGCAGACAACAGCAGACAGTAACTAATTTAGAAAAGCGCTTACTGTTCACTGCTGTTGATCAACCTGCTTTCTGTAACTGTTGAGCAGGGATAGGCTGCAGCTGATAAGCAGGCATTCTCACTCCTGTTTAGTAGCTTCTCATCGTCTTCTAAGCTGCTTCAGCTTATTTAACACATCCCTAATCGCAACAGAGGGAGAGAGCTGCAGACAGCGACTAACATAAATAAGCGCTTACTTTTTATTGCTGTTGACCAACCTGCTTCCTGTAACTGTTGGGCGGAGACAGCTGCTGCCGATAAGCAGGCATTCTCCCTCAACTGTTTAGTAGCCGAGCTGCTTACTTCAATAAACCAGTTGTTTCATCTTATTTAGCACATCCATAGTTCACGTTTGCCAGAACGCAACAGTGCAAGAGAGCTGCAGACAGCAGCTTATATAGAAGAGCACTTACTGTTCACTGCTGTTGACCAATCTGCTTTCTGTAACTGTTGGACAAGGATAACTTGTGCCGAAAAGCAGGTATTCTTACTCAACCTTAGTAGCTGAGCTGCTTTTTTTAATAAGCTGCTGATCTAAGCTTGTAACGTATCACCTTTAAGAGGTCGTTACATTAATTACTTCACTTAATTTATTCAATTAAATTATTTAACAAATTAACTTTTCTTTGAATTCTTTTTATGAAATCTCTTTTCTCAGGGTCTAAAACGGGTAATTCGGTGAGATGACGTAGTATAATGAAACAAATGTTACTTTACAAAATTTAATTTATTTTACATTATTCAAAATCATTACGTTACTCTAATAGTATTTGCAATACCATAAAATAAGATTGAAAATTGTATTATCTAAAACTAGATAATTTCTTTTAAGTTAAATAAATCATTTAAATTTGATTTACAAAATCAATATTAACTTTTTTTTTTTTATCAATAATTTATTCTAACAACTTATCTGAAGTATATCACTATGGATGATGATGGGATCCATCTCATGTCCGATCGTATACTTAACGGAACGGAAATTTAATGTAACATAAACTTTAATTCATAGCGACAACTTTTAGTTAGTATATTTAAAACGCACAAGTATTTCACCACATTTTCCCGGAAACGTAGCCCGATGCCGGTGATGTCTGTGGAAGACGATCCTCGTCGATCTCCAACTATTTGCAAACTGGGGCGAGGAACGTTCTTCAACCGTTGAAGTCGGATTCCCGCCTTTTTTCCTTTGGGTACGCGACTATGACCCTTCTGGGTATATCACGATGTAGCTGTTTTGACAGCTGCTGCGGCCTACGGGCAAATTTTGAATCATATGTCCCGTTCTGATTGGTTCGTTTCAGAACTCGTCATCTGAGTTCTTTTACTGCACATCAGTCACTTGTGACATGGTGGGGTTTAATGGAAAATAACCAACCGACGTGATGTAGCTTGTCCCTCAAATATGCTTACATGTTTACGATTGCAATTCTCGGAACCGGCCCACCCATCCTGTTTTGAACAAAGAGTTTTGTTTACTACGACTTATTTCTGGGGCCTCGTCTGTCCCACGGTTATTTTCCACACGACAATTCTCTAATATGATTTGACACTTCTCCATCTATTTTGATTAAATATATTCCTTTTCTTCTATATAATAATTTATTATTTATCTAAATTAATTAATTTGCCTATCAATTTGGTGGACCTGTTACAAGCTGCTTAAACTTATTTGGCACATCCCTACTTTAAAATATCAACTAAGAAAAGAAAATGTCACTTTAGATTGTAAAACAACTAATAAAATAGGAAAACTGTTAAATATCCAAAATAAACCAAATCCTACTGCCTTAGATACCACTGGCGTATATAAAATCAAATGTTCAGATTGTCCAAAAATTTATATAGGACAGACAGGCCATTCTTTCAAAAAGCGTTTCAATGAACACCTACCAAAAAACGTTAATAAGCCTAAAACATTTCGCTTTGCTGAACATTTAATTAACACCAATCATAACATTAAGGACATTGACACCAAACTAGATATTCTCCATAAATGTAATAAAGGTGCGACAATGAATACTCTAGAAACTTATGAAATATATAAAGCCATAAAGAGCAACCCAACTACTATGCTAATGAAAAATTAAAGTTCTCCACAAATATTTTGTTTGATCGGATTAAAAGTTTGAGTCAACCGATGAAAGAAGACAGACAGCCAGAGAAGAGACAAGATAGAGACAAGATTGTTCAAGGTCAAGTAGGCATTGGATAACATCGGTCCAGCTGAATACTCAATCTGGATCTGACAATCATAACAGCCGGCCATGTTATAATGTGTTTTATTTTTGTAAATATGTAAATTTTCTTATACATATTTTTAACCCGTGAGAACACGCCTAGCCAAAACTTGAGTGGTAGCACGCAAGTGAGCGCTCCGCTCACCCTGACATAAATTGAACAAATATATCTTATTATTATATATATATATCTTTCAATATTAACTTATTGGACGACAGCAATGCCAAACACTCGTTTTTGAATATTTTACGCTCTTTCAATCTTAAACCATGTTTTAATGAGCCCACACGTGTAACAAATTTAACAAAAACCTGTCTCGATAATATTTTTTCAAACGTTAATTGTAACCTTGGGAGTGTTATAGAGACTGGTTTATCTGACCACTTAGGTCAATTAATTACAGTTAAATTATCATCTTGTTTACCAAGCAATAATTCTTTAAAATCAGAAAAAATGTTCAAACGTTCATTTACGAAGGAGCCCATTAGTAGTTTTAACAAGAACGTAGCTAATATATGTTGGCCTCATTTGTCCAAAGCTAAAAGTCTAAATAATTATAATGTTAATTCTAATTATAAAGAATTTATAAATCTATTTAAATTACAATTTATGGAGGATTTTCCCCTGAAGGCTGTTAAAAATTGTACACTAGATAAGTTTAGCAAAAGCTGGATGACAAATGGGCTGAGAATATCGAGTGAAAGAAAACGAGAACTACACCAATTATCAAAAACTTCTAAAAATCCACATTTTCTTAATTATTTTAAAAGGTATAAAATGATTTTTAATAGGTGTGTGGCAATGGCAAAACTAAAATGGAACAGTTCCTATATATCTCAGGCTAGCAATAAGGTTAAAGCTGTTTGGAATGTAGTAGGGAGAGAGGCAGGAAAAATAAAACGCTTACCATGTGTTCAGAAAATTAAACACAACAATCACGAAATTACTGACTTAACAGAAATGGCAAGCTTGTTTAATCTGCATTTCAGTTCAGTAACTCACAAGTTAAAGGTCAATTCTAATTTTCATAACTCAATTGGTATGGTCCCGGATATCCTCACACCCCAGGAAAAATTAACATCATTTGGAATAGTAAATGAAAGAGAAATCTTTCGTATTCTAAAGAATATGAAACCTAACCTGTCATCAGGATGGGATGAAGTACCGCCACTACTAATCAGGTCTTGCGCGGAAACTCTGACGAAACCACTTACATTTCTAGTCAATCAGTCACTCCAGGGCGTCTTTCCAGAACTATTAAAAATTTCAATTATTAAACCAATACAAAAGAACCAAAACATTTCCGAGTTAGATAACTTCCGACCTATTTCTCTACTTTCAACTTTTTCTAAGGTTTTTGAGCGAGTTGTTTTTGACAGACTTTACAACTTTCTTGAAAAAAACAACATCTTTCACCACCATCAATTTGGGTTCTTAAAAGGTAAAACAACAACTGATGCTATCTTCGAGCTTTTATCGGCAGTGTCGGACGCCGTGGATGGGTCGCTGTGCACTGTTGGTGTTTTTTGCGACCTGTCCAAGGCGTTTGATTCCGTTAATCACGACGTCCTGATTGGAAAGTTATGGTGCTATGGTATCCGGGACGTTGCACTAAATTGGTTTGCCTCCTATTTAATAAATCGTAAACAGTGTGTTGCGATTGATTCTGTCAAAAGTGGGTTTTGTAGGGTGCATGAAGGGGTGCCTCAGGGTTCAATTTTGGGGCCGCTACTCTTCCTAATTTTTGTGAATGATCTCCCCGAAATTACATCTAGGGGGAAAACATTTCTTTATGCTGACGACACCTCAATGGTTGTTTCAGATAAAAATGGGAGTATTCTTTCAAAACACCTGTCTGAGGAGTTAAATCTCTTAAACAAATGGTTTTCTGCAAATGGCCTCCATTTAAATTCTAATAAAACACAGTTTATAAATTTCCACATCAATAACAGATCCTGCCCCCAAATTAAGACAACACTTTATCTGCCTCAATACAACATAGTTCCATCAGCTAAATTCTTAGGCATTGAAATTGACTCTTGTCTTACATTCCGTCAGCATATTAACAAATTACTCTCTAGACTAAGCAAGGCCCATTATGCTATCTTAACACTTTCACGTGTTGTTGACCTATTCACCCTAAAACAAGTCTACTTTGCTTACGTTCATTCCATTGTTTCATTGGGATCATTTTTTGGGGAGGTTCCTCTGATTCAGTGAGAGTCTTCAGAATGCAGAAAAAAATAATTAGGTTAATAACTAAATCTCCTTTTAATCACCCTTGCAGAGAACTGTTCAAGAAACTTAAAATATTTCCTCTACCCTCAATATATATCTATCACAGTCTCTTGTACGTAAAATCTCACTATAATCTATTTTTTAAAAAGAACCACATTCACTCCTATTCAACAAGACACTCCTCTATTTTGCAATATCCGATCCACCGCACAGCTTTCTTTGAAAAATCTCCCTACTATTCGTGCATTAAATTATATAATTGTCTTCCTCAAGAATTGCAAAATATTCATGAATTGGCACCCTTTCGCAAGCGCCTGTACGAATATATAAGCACACACTTATTTTATGATGTTGAAGAGTACGTGACAGCTAACTTGTGATCTATACATTAACTATGACTAATTATTGACATATGTCCTAAATTACTATTTTTGCTCATAGCTATTGACGTTTTGCTAACTTTGTAACATAAGGTATATTATTTGTGTTGAAATTCTTTGTGTAATTATGCTGATCTTGTAATGTACTATTGACAAGTCATCTACCTATCACAGTTGTTCTGTTTTAAGGTGTTTGTGACAAATGTAAAAATAAAATAATAAATAAAAATAAATAAATATCATGTCTCATGTATTTATTATATTTATTTTTAGTTATAAATTTGTAATACTTCTTGTTAAACATTTTGGTCAGTAAATAAAACATATTTTGGTAAAAACAAATATATATTTACATATTTAATGTACATATGTAATGAGAAACTAAAAATGTAGTTGTATGTATGTTTCAATTTCATTAGATAAAATAGTATAAATACTTCTATATATATATATATATATATATATATATATATATATATATATATATATATATATATATATATACTTCTAAAATTGCAAATATAGTATATACCTCTTAGAATAGTTCTTATTTAGTCCTCATATAGTCAAAAACAGAACATTAATTTTAAATAAAAATATATACAAAACACAATACATGTACAAAATAACACAATTGCAAAGTTAACCTTCCGTCGGGCGCATTCTTTCCATAACGTGAGAGGGCGCACACGGAGGTAACCTTCGGGATCGAAAAATTAATGAAAAATAATTCATATTTTTGTTATAAATAAATTTTATTGTACTTAAATTGTATAATAAGTGTAGTATTACAAATAAATCATGAACTGATAGGAATTATCCCTTTTATACATTAATTAATATAATTATGTATATTTATTGTCAAAAAAGTTAATTCTCCATAATAGTTATAAGTTTATGTAAACAATAATACTTTTAAAATATTAAAATCATAAAAAATATTATTACTAGTCATTACAAATATATAACCTAACCTAACCTAACCTTATATAATTATGTATATATATATATATATATATATATATATTGTCAAAAAAGTTAATTCTCCAAAATAGTTATAAGTTTATGTGAACAATAATACTTTTAAAATATTAAAATCATAAAAAAATATTATTACTAGTCATTACAAATATATAACCTTACCTAACCTTATATAATTATGTATATATATATATATATATATATATATATATTGTCAAAAAAGTTAATTCTCCAAAATAGTTATAAGTTTGTGTAAACAATAATACGTTTAAAATATTAAAATCATAAAAAATATCATTACTAGTCATTACAAATATATAACCTAACCTAACCTTATATAATTATGTATATATATATATATATATATATATATATATATATACATATATATATTGTCAAAAAAGTTAATTCTCCAAAATAGTTATAAGTTTATGTAAACAATAATACTTTTAAAATATTAAAATCATAAAAAATATTATTACTAGCCATTACAAATATAGCCTTTGTAGTCTCTCTTCCTCTAAGGCATCCATTGTATAATATATACACACTATTTGCAGCAAAAAAACTATATTTAAAGCAAAAAAACTATATACAGCAACAAACTAATAAAAAATGGTCAAATACTTTGTACAAAATATATACAACGTCTAATATTTTACTTCACACCATAACATGCACTTTGGAGAAAGTTCCGGATTTTACAAACACAGTAGGGCGCACACGGAAGTAGACTCCGCACGGACAGTAACGCGGCAAGGCGCACAAGGAAGCAACCTCCAGGTAGCTGCGCGATACTCGACTAAGGCTAAACCAGACTGTGTAAAGGGGTGGCGGTTGTGACAAATAATTCTTGGAAGGGAGCTCGTGAAGTACACCAACGGATGGCGCTGCAGACCGCAAGTGACAATTTTAATTTAGAAATATTTAGCCACACGGAGGTAAACTCCGTGATGCGCCCGACGGAAGGTTAAAAAAAGAACAAACAAATAAAACTGCAAATTTAAACAATTATAAAAGGCATATAAAATACTTGCTGAACACACGCACCTGAACGCAGCGCTCACCTTACTGAACAATGTAAGGTTAGATGTCCATAACTGATGCGTAGGGCAGTGGAATTTAGTGGTGGGGAGGATGGAACGACTCAACAACAGTTCCTTGAAAGGTACACTCTGTTTCAGAATCCAAACTCAAGCCACACCCTAGTACAGTCAAAATAACTACAATGGGTGAGCGCTCCACTCAGTTGCGTGTTCTCACGGGTTAATGTGACTGTTTTAAGGGTTTGAAAACGTACAGTGAGTGTAACCATGGAGTTCTTGCTCCGAAACCGGTAATCCAATATTTAGGATTTTGAAGCTGAAGATGTCAAGGTATGGTTCCCTTATTATTTGTCATATTTTTTTTTTCTTTGAAAAGTATAGTGGTATTGTCTGCATATAAGATAAGCGACTTTGGTTGGGAAATTACTAGGTAAGTCATTTATATATATTAAAAAAAAGAAATGGGCCCAATATGAATCACTGAGGGACACCATTGTTTCATTTACCCATTTAAAGTATTGTTTGGAGGAAGAGGTTCGAATAACTGTTCTTTGCTTTCGATGTTCCAGGCAGCTCTGGATAAGTTTTATTGCTTTTCCACTGATACCAACTTTTCTTAACTTAGCTATGTATATGTTCATGACTTACACAATCAAATTGTTGAGCCTTGGTTAAGTCACAGAAAACTCTTGCTGTGATCTATTACTTATCTAAGGTACTGAGAACATTATTTACAAATGTAGAAAGTGCAAGTTGAGTGTTCAAATTGTTTCGAACAGAATAAATTGTTTGATGTATTACAAGTATATGTATTCTATTAGCTGTGAATGAATAATTCTATTAATACGTTTTTAATATATTACTTAATATACTAACTGGTCTATAATTGGCTATTTAATTTTTATTCTTTAATTCGATTTATTTTGTTTTTAAACACTGGTACAACCTCAAAAAGTTTTAGTAGATTTGGGAAGACGACCTTAGAAAAATATTGATTTATTAATTTTACTAAGATATTTAATATTATATCAACAGACGTTTTTAAAGCCTTGTTGGAACTTCATCCTGACCAAAATAATTACTGTTATTTAGGCTTAAAATAATGCTTTTTACTTCACATTTTGACATTGGAGTAAACAAATTTATAACTAGATATTCAATTTAGTTGATATCAGAACATATTGATGGGTAAGGGTATAAAAATATAATGTTATAAGGCCAGAGAAAAGTGTAGCTTGTAAACAGAAATGAGGTCAATGTATGTCACATGAAATAAGAAAGCTCATAAAAATATGGTACATGGTACTTTGTGTTGTCTTTCATGCTCTACTACTTCTGCTAAAATACTTACAAGTTGAAACTGCTGAATGGCTTTTTGGGCATGCCGGAGGGCCATTGGGACAACGTGGGGCCTTAAACCAAAGACGGTTTATTGGCTATACACAAATGTACTTCGGCCCTCTTTATGTTTATAATTGGTCGGTAGCGTAGTTGGTTCAACCCCAGCTTCATGTGCTAAAGGTTCTCAGTTAGATCCCAATCAGAGTCAATACATTTTGAGAAGGATCAGGTAATAATCACCGGCTGTTCATTTGTCATTGGGCTATTAATTAATGACACTTTCTAAGGAATAGTCGGACTTGGTTTGTAACAATGACTACATTCGCTCATCTACACTCATTCGAAATCCATATTCGCCCATATCTTGACGATCGGCGTCTTATGAATAAATAAAATAAATAAATGCTATGCGGCAGGTATCTAGTGGTCTAGTGGTCGGCCATGCCACAAAACAGTGCAAGGCTAACATTAGAGAGATGCCAGAGAATGGCATGCCTGGGAATTACAGGCGCAATTAGAACAACCCCATTAGCGGCGATGGAGGTCCTTATTGGGCTCCGCCTTTTGGACCTGTTTATAAAAGGGGAAGCTTGTGAAGAGGCCTTTAGAATTAGGACGACTGGTGGCTGGTTGCCTGACCAACCAGGACTTCATGGCGAAATACTATCTAGGGACATTGGTCTGGACCCGTTGCTTACAATGGGAACAGACTCAATGACACCTAGGTACAGATTTGATAGGCAGGTCAGGTCTTTCCTTCCAAGCAGAGATAAGTGGATGGGGAATACCGAGCCTGTACAAATCAAAGGAAGCGTCTGGTTTACAGATGGCTCACTTATAGAAGGTGGTGCGGATGCTGGGGCGTACGGGAGGGGTGCACAGAAAGTTCTGTCTGTACCTCTCGGAGTCCATACTACCGTCTTCCAAGTGGAGGTGATGGCAATCATGACAGCTGCACAGGAAGAAATGCGTCTAGGTGGCTTCAGAGGAGTTGTCTCCATCTGCTCAGATAGTCAGGCGGCGATAAAGGTACCAGTACTAAGTTGGTATGGGAGTGCCAGGGGATCCTAGGGACCCTTTGTCAGCGTAAACAGGTGAGACTAATATGGGTCCCTGGGCATGCTGGCATCGATGGAAATGAGAGGGCTGATGCACTGGCTAGGAGAGGGGCAAAGGAGAAGCTGCCCTCTTCTGGGACCGGAGCCAGCCCTTGACATTCCTTTCCAAAAGGTCAAGAGAAGAATTGATTGGTGGACCTCTGAGGGACATGCTGGTAGATGGAGGACCAAGTCCGGGCTTAGGCAGTCTCGTGCACTCATCCAAGGACCAGATTGCATTTATAGCCGAGCTTTGCTGAGCTGCGACCGGGCCTAGGTCCCTTCATAGACACATGAAGATTATGGGCCTAACAGAGAATCCCACATGTAGGCTCTGTGAAGAAGAAGAAGAGGAGAGCTCCATACACATCTTGTGTCATTGTGGAGCACTTTCATCTCTTAGGTACAGGACTATGGGTGCCGCTTTTCTGAAAACAGAGGACATCAGACGGGCTACACTCGGGGAGACCCTGTCCTTCATAAGGGGGACTGGGCTTTTGTGACACTGTTGCCAGGCTCGGGGCGCAAAGGGCCACTGAGTCTAGGCGTGGTGGGCTTGGTGACAAGACCACAACCCAGTGTATTCCACTAACTAACTAACTAACTGCTAAAATTAGCATATTTAAATCAGTATATAATGTTTTCATAATCTCTTATGGTGCTGTCAACACACAATGTCTACGGCCAGATATAATACCCATTCGTATATTTCACCTGAAAGGGAAGCTGAATTATGAGTCTTGATCATTGCTGAATTAAAATGGTTGTGAAACAGATAAAAGGAAATTTCACTGCTAGTAAGGGAAATATAGTGGTTTGATTTTTAACCATCACATAATTTACTTAAAAACTTACCTCCATACCACCACATCACTATTCGAATAAGAAACACCCACAGCCCAACTACGTATGCTAAGCCTTGAACATATTTGTCATCTGGGACCCAAGGAATCCAATTCTCTTTCAAATTCTAGAAAATATAAATGACAGATTAACAGATTGTATAGATGATAAACACTAGTTGCAGCATTTGTAGTTGTCAGTAACATATTGATATACTAATTAATTTATGATAATGTCTCTAAAACAAGGTCTATCAATAATAACTAAAAAAAATACTGTAATGGCATCTGTTGAAGCATAATAAGAGTCTTGTTCTAGCCAAAATTCCAATGAGGCATGATCAACCTAAATTCTACATGAATTATATCAAGAGTTAATGCATATTTGAAAACTTAGCTCAAAACCTTACTGTCTAATTCAAAATTATGGGTATCGAGTTTGAGCAAAAACTGCACAATAACCACTAAGTGTTGTTATTGTGCTAACAATTAGCATGAAGATAAAATGATAGCATAAGAACTTTTATTGAAATATTAATAGATGTAAAAACGAGATATAACCACAAGGTTCATAAAGGGTAACATTAATGAAAACTTATGGTTTTTTTTTTTAATGAGCTAATTTATAGCATTACAGCTCTCCATTAGTGAAAAACAAGGTATGAAAGGTAAACTGGATTGGTATAATGATAAAAATAAGAAAGCTTTTTTAAACATTGTAAAAACCATTTTCCATTGTATAAGGGTAATCTCAAAGGTAAGGTCTGCTAAACACTGAGGGTGAAAGCAAAGTGTAGGTAACACTTTTGTGATCATTGGTACCCCACTTACATAATAATAATAATTTTTATTCATCTCAACAAACTGTACACATAAACATTTACAAACAATATGAGAAAGCCACCACATGAGCTACTTCCTACTGTCTGTGGGTGATGGTTGGTTCATTCAGTCAATGAATTATTACTAAATGCTAAATACTTAATACTAAAACATTTTATAACATGAACTAAAAAACATTATGAAACTAAAAAACATTGTGAAGATATGTGAAATTACATCTAATAATGGAAACTATCATAAACTAAAAATAAAATAGAGTTAAAGAGTTGAAGAAATGTCACCATCACTGTACACTCACATTCATGTTCAAACACTCGAAAGATAACACTTACATTGCACACTCACGTTCAAAACACTCAGACCCTCAACACTATCATTGCACATTCACATTCAAACCACTTTAAAGATGACACTCTCATAGCACACTCACCTTCAGGGACTCAAAAGATGACACTCTCATTGTACACTCACGTTCAAACCACTCTGAAGATGACACTTACACTGCAAACTCACACTCAAACCACTTGAAAGATGACACTTTCATTGCACACTCATACTCATGTTCAACCTCTGAAACCTGACTTGTTCGCATTCACTCACGCATAAACATGCCACACATATCCTACACGCTTGCTTACTTTACTCACTCAATCATTCCAATCGCTCTGAAAACATGTCCAAAACCTGTTACGCTCACCAGGCTGACCGTCATGTTTGGTACCCCGACCGTAACAAGACATGGGAAGTATCCCTACCCAACTCTAGTAACCATAATGTAATTTTTTTCTTAAAATATGTTTTACGATCAAAATATATGGCTTTCATATTTTACAGAAGATAATAAAACAAAATATGAGCCAAGTACATTGCATTTGTCTTATTGACTGATTTCGTTACACGAGGCGTATTTAAACCTATATTCACTTGGTGCCTGGTGGCATAAGAGTGATGAACGGTTTCATAAAAACTGTGGCTATGTTTGAAAATATACAAAAGCATAACTTTAATGAACAATTGTTTGACATTTAGAACTTTAAATGTTTCAAAGAGATCACCTGGCGGATATGTAATTGGTTTTTTCAAAGCTGCTTTTAAAATTTCCTTCTGCGTTATTAATAAAGGTTGAGTATATGAAAAATATGCTCCTTCCCACGCAATTATTCCATATTGTAACACTGACTGTATATAAGCAAAGTAAACTGTTCTTAATAACTTCAAATTAAGTATTCTAGACAAAACTTTAAACATACACCGACGTAGTTTAGAATTTAAGAACTGTATATGCGCTGTCCAACTGAGTCTATTATCAAATATTATACCTAAGTACTTATACCTCTCAAGAGACCCACAAGCACGTGCCACAGTACGCCCGGCTCCACAGGTGTGAAGACCAGCAGCTCGTAGGGACACTGCCATGTACTTTGTCTTACCCACATTCACGGTCAGCCGGTTCTGGTCAAACCACCGCTTGACAGTGAGCAACCCACATTCAGCATGCTGGAAAGCCGCATTCCAGCTGTTGCCCTCAAACAATAGTGCCGTATCGTCCACATACAAATACATTTTACCTTTGTTTGTTTATTTTAGATATTATTTATATATATCGAGAACAATATCGCAAGGACTTAATCTCACTCCTGGAACCTCAGACATATACTAACTATTCCCTATCTTTTAAATAGCTCATAAACCAATCTATTGCATTCTCTCTGATTCCAAGAAAATGTAATTTTCTAATCAATATATCTCTATCTAAGGAATCGAAGGCCTTTGCCAAGTCAATAAAGATTAATAAAATTCGTGAATTGTTTGCTAAATTGATGTGTATTTCACTTACTAAATTAAAAATTGTGTTATCATAATTTAAGTCACTTCTAAACCCAAAATGATAGTTGCTGATAATTTTATTGTGAAATAAATATTTAACTAATTTTCTTAACACATTTTTCTAGTGCCTTGCCCACCACGCTCAACAATAATATAGGTTGATAATCAGAGCATTGTCCTTTATCTCCCCCCCCCCCCCATAAATAACGGAATAACTCTTGGTACTTTAAATGAATCCAGAAACACACCATTTTTAATACTGTTATTCACAACTTTCAAGAGAGCCACTTTTAATTGGTTAAAATTTAGTTTTATAACATTTGCGTGTATATTATCAACCCCCCGTGTTGAGCCATCTCGCAACTCATTGATACAAGCCTCCAGCTCACACTCAGTCACTGGGACCAATCTAAACTCAAAGGACACAGCATCACCAGCCACACAAGGCCCCACTGACACCACAATGACACACCAACTCCTCTACTACACGTACGAAATAGTAATTTAGAAAATTTGCCACTTCAACATCTTTACTATCACAATTATCTGGTAATGCGAAATGTTTGGTCAAGATATTTACCTTTTTTTGTTATTTTTGTACCTCCATAGCCTTTTAGGATTACCTGTACATTTGTTTATTTCATTTTTAAAACACAATTCCTTTGATCTTTAATTTATATTACTCAAGCAATTCCTATAAGCTCTAAAACGATTTAATAATTCAAAATAATTGTTTTAACTCTTCTACTCAATTAGTCACGCCGCCTTATAGATCTTAGGATTCCAGAGGTAATCTAAATTTTTAACCTGACTTTATTTTTTTGAGATATTGTTTTGTGTACTTGACTCTTGAATTATATCAGACAGCTTTGTTATGAATGGTTTGAATGCATAACAGCTTTGTTATGAATGGAATGGACGCACATAAAGAGGCGTCATTACAGTTTTCGACAGAATCCCAATTTTTAACCATTAATAAATTATTTATTATTTATTCCCCTCCCCTTTAGGGGAACCGAGCCTCAGGTAAAGGGCGGGTCACAGGTGGCGGATAGTGAATGTTCCACCAGATATGGTGGACAGCTGCGAATAAGGGGTAACCCGAATAAGCAGTCCCGGACCGAGGCGGCAGCACCGGAGGGCGTGGGAGGGTGATCTGTGGCGGGGTCACACTCAGCAAGTCCACATGAGCCCGATGATAGTGCTGTGTCATGGCGAGGAAGTGCCGCCATCAAATAAGCACTGCCCGTACTGCCTTGTACGATAGGGTTTGGGTACCCGAAGGCTAGGAGAAGGTCACTCTGATGTAACACCGAGGCCAGGCCAACGTCTTGAAGCTGCAGTGAAAGCAATTGGCCTAGGAGAAGAAGACTCTGATCACAAACTCCTGGTCCTCCAGGTTGGGGGTTGAGCATTGGGCTGACAACCCGCCTCGTAAAAACTAGCTCGTTACGTATCACCAACAAAATGCTTTGAAACAGGACTGGAACTTAAGGAATAAGACCCAGCTTTGCATAAAGGAATTGAGATTTGGTACATGGAACGTTCGAAGTTTAGCCATACCAGGTGCAATAGACATTCTGTCAAAGGAGCTAGAAGAAAGAAACATGGATATTGTAGCACTTCAAGAGACAATATGGCCTTTGGCAGGAAGAGTTAATACCAAAGAGTATGTGATATATTATAGTGGCTGTGATTATAATAGATACTACGGAGGTACCGGTTTTGCGGTTAAAAGAAAGTGGAGCGAAGCAGTTTTATCTTTTAATCCTTGTAATGAAAGACTATGTACAATAAGAATTAGAGGAAGGTTTTCAAACATATCGCTGGTGAGCATTTATGCTCCCACAGAGGATGCTGAAGAAGATGATAAAGACAGATTTTATGAAAATCTGGAAGAAGTTACCAATGACTTTCCTCAGTATGACCTAAGGATGATAATAGGAGATGCAAACACCAAAATAGGGAAAGAGAAAATATGGACTGCCGTTGCCGGCAAGGAAAGTCTCCACAAAACATCCAACGATAATGGAATCAGACTGTTAAGTTTCAGTGAAGCAAGCAACTTCAAAATAATGAGTACAATGTTCCCCCACAAAAGAATACATAAAGAAACTTGGGTATCACCGAATGGACTCGTAAAGAACCAGATTGACCACATATTAATAGATCAAAGGCATAAAACAAGCATCCTTGATGTACACAGTCTAAGGAGCGCAGAGTGTGGCTCGGACCATAATCTTGTCCTCCTAACAGTTTTTCAAAGAATAGCAGTAGAGAAGAAAAAGGGACAAAGACAAACTGATATTTATGAAATAGATAAATTAAAGATAAAAGAAGTGGCGGTTAAATTTAAACTAACTCTTAAGAATAGGTTCCAAGTGCTTACTGACCTAGAAGCTGAAACTGAAACAAGTATAGAAGATAGATGGATTAGTCTGAAAAGTGCTATACAAGAAACAACTATGGAGATATGTGGAAAAAGGAAAAGGAAAAAGAGAAATGTCTGGTTCGATGAAGAATGTGAGAAGAAACTGGAAGAGAGAAAAGATCTAAGGAAAAAATGGCTACAAGAACAATCAGAGGAATCAAATCAGAGGTACAGAAGGTTTCAAAACGAAACAAATAAACTGTTGATAAAGAAGAAAAGACAGTGTATAAATAGTATAATAGGCAAAGTAGAATCTATGCATAGTGAAAACACTAAAATATTTTATAAGACAGTAAAAATCTTTAAGAAAGGATTCCAACCGAACTCCTGTGGGATTAAGCTTGAAGGAAAAGTCATTGTAGAAAAACCTAAAGTCCTAGAAATATGGAGAAAATATTTTGACTATCTATTAAATGTAGAAAACGATTTTACAAACAATAATAGTGACTGTGTATTCCTAAATGTACAACCAAAAGTAGAAGAACCAAATATGGAGGAAGTAAAAAGGGTAATAAAAGAGATGAAAAGTAACAAAGCACCTGGCGCAGATGGTATCAGTGCCGAAATGATAAAGGCAGGAGGTAAATATTTAATCACCCAAATCCATAAGCTGTTATTACAAATCTGGAAAGAAGAATACGTACCGAAGGAATGGGAAGAAGCAATAATAATACCACTTCATAAGAAAGGCGACAAACAGAACCCAGAAAACTACAGAGGAATATCTCTTTTAAACACTACCTACAAAATCTTCTCCAAAATTGTACTTAGAAGACTAGAAACCTACACCAATGAAATTATAGAACACCACCAAGCTGGATTCATAAAAAGCAGATCCACCGCAGACCAAATTTTCATTCTTAAACAAGCCATTTCAAAATACTGGGAGTTTAACAAACATTTTTTTGGAATTTTTATCGATTTCAGCAAAGCCTATGATAGTTTGTGTAGAGAAAAGATATGGGAAAAAATGGAAGGTTTCGGAATACCAAGGAAAATCATAAAATTGGCAAGGCTTAGTGTAAATAACAGCAGATGTAGAGTAAAAGTGGAAAACGACTACACCACAACCTTTGAAGTTAAGACAGGAGTGAGACAAGGTGATGGCTTGTCCCCTATTCTTTTTAATATCGCATTGGAAGGAGCATTAAAAGAAGTAAAGAAAACTAATATAGGGATAGAAATAGGGGATAAAATATCAGCTCTGGCCTTTGCAGATGACGTAGTTTTGTTGGCAGAAAGCAAAGAAGATCTGAAAATTATAACTGAAATTTTAATTAAAGAAACCCAAGAAGTTGGACATAAAGTTGGCAATGAAAAAACTAAATTTATGTATTTTGGCCGAAATCCTGACAACACACAAAATTTTACAGTAGAAGGAAACAATTTTGAAAGAGTAGATGAATTCAAATACCTTGGTACAATAATTAGCTCTAACAACAGTGAACACACAGAAATTCAAAGTAGAATAAACTCAGCTAACAGAAGCATGTTTGCTCTAAATAAACTTATGTCATAAAAACTTTTGTCTTACCATACAAAAATTAAAATTTACAAAACAATAATCAGACCAGTAATTCTCTACGGAGCTGAGTCATGGATTATCGACAAAAACACAGAAAAAAGCTGATCACTTTTGAGAACAAAGTACTCAGAAAAATCTTTGGACCCACAATAGAAAACGGAGTATGGAGGCTGAAGCACAACAGAGAAATTAGAGATCTATTCAAAGAACCAGACATTATAGCTGAAGCCAAGTGCCGATGTTTGCGGTGGGCGGGGCATGTAATGAGAAGAAATAATAATACTATGATAAAACAAGTGTGGAAAGAAAACCCTGACGGTAGAAGGCCCCCTGGACGTCCTAAGAAAAGATGGAAGGATCAAGTGGTCATCGACATGAATAAATTAAGGATCAATGAAGAAGATGCAGAGGATCGTGAGAAGTGGAGGCAAATTGTTGGTGAGGCCAAATACCACCTTGGGTATCAGTGGCCATGGGAGTAAGAGTAAGTAAGTAAGTAATAAATTATTTAATTTGTAGTAATCAATTTTTGTTAATAGGACGTTAAAGTTGTTGCTACTTTCCTTTATAGCAGTGCTTTTTCGATTTGCCAGAATAATAAAATGATCCTTTAAACTGGATTTGATGACAAAAGTCTCAATCTGATCAGTGTTTTTACAATCAACAAATATGTGGTGAATGAGTTGTCTGGAGTATCCCGTGACCCTCGTCAGCTTATCAAAACAAGATACAAAACTGGCCCCGTACAATACGTCCTGATAGTGGTCTGCCGCCGGAGTCCTCTCCAAAATGCAACAATTAATATCGCCAACCAGCCAGTGGATCCGATCCCGAGACCTGTTATGACAATACTGCTCAAGATCCGTCACAAAAAGCTCAAGGTCACTGTCCCCCGACAGACTGTGATATACCGCCAACAATATGTATAGTTTTGTTAAGATGGTGGACAAGTGTCATCTCAAGAAAAAATTCTCCCCATTCATGTGAAGTTTTTAATTGGAAAATCAACAATATTTCTGATTAAGCTACAGAATACTTCAAATACAGTAAGTTTCATAATGACATTTACTTACCATATCAAAGAAGATTATTACTAACACAAAAATCTACTCATTAAGGAGGCACATTCACAAAGTTAATAACAACAACTTTGATAACTCATACTGTAACACTATCAAGCTTTCTTTTTATTTTAATTGACAAGCCTAAATAAAATTTAAAAAATTCTTGTCACTAAGAAATTCAAACAAAAAATAAGAAGAAATAATTCCTGGACAAAAAATATTTTCTACTGTATATTCTTGATGGAATTGGTTAGGTTGTAAATAGAAAGTAATTTTGTAGTAAAATTCCACAAATTTAATTTTCATTAAGAGCGCTTTCACCGGTTAAGGCATCTTCAGTTGTAAATACAGTATAAACAGAAAACATATGTGAATAAAAATAACAAAAAACCACATGTAAAACATTTCAATGAGATTAAGTAAAGTTAATTCAAAATTTAACATCCAAACTTTATTTAATTCGTCCAACAATCTAAGAAGCCATTTAACTAAATTAAAACCGAAAAATAAACAACAAGAAACAACAAAAATTTAATATATAACATTGATTGTCATTACATAGTTCAAACATCAAGACCAATTTCAAAAAGAATAAATGAACACATTTACAATTATAAAAAAGAAAATATAGAAAAATCAAAATTATTTCAACATGCTATGATTGAAAACATGATATACATTTTAATTCTACAAGTGTAATTTTAAAAGAACCCTTATGGACCAAAAGAAACTAAATTGAAAGTGAGTTTTGAAAGATGAATATATTTCCCTACTGTCTCTAAATTTTAGTAATATATTTTTACCTTTAATTAAAGATAACATCTCAAAACCATATTTTAATTCATAATAATTCTTATCAAACTTAGCCACTTAAATTTAACTAGTATTTAATGTATATATGTGATTTTTTTGTTATTTTTATTCACATATGTTTTCTGTTTATACTGTATTTACAACTGAAGATGCCTTAACCGGTGAAAGGGCTCTTAATGAAAATTAAACTTGTGGAATTTTACTAAAAAATTACTTTCTATTTAAAATACAAATATTTATGAATTAGAGCTAATAGTGACGTTAATACCACCTCACTACTTATAAACAGCTGCCAAAACACCAAGCACAGAATATAAATATAGAGGCCATCTGGCGCAGAGTGAAGCCAGGCGATCTGCTGCATTCACTACCAAAAGATGGCGGCCGACAGTGAGTAACCCTAGTCCAGAGCGTCTGAGCACTCCTAACTACACTGCGTCTTCATTTTCCCAGTGATTCTTCTTGCCCCCAGTCTGCTTGGAGAGACACCTGTCATTCCTTTTATGACTGTCTTTAGTTTAGAAAAGTCTGCAAAGTTGTGTTGCGTTTGGTTGTAATAACAAAAGAAAAATTGACGGAGTTACCTTTCACAGATAATGCATTATTTGTATAATTACAATACTTGTACATTACAATAATTTTTGTTATGAGTAAATTGACTATTACAAATGTTCAAAAAATATAAAATTTGAAACCCGTCAAGTATATTATATAGTTATAATAAAGTTTTATAGTCAACAAATATTTAACCCTTTTGCTCCCATGCATTTTCTACCTTGGTGCGTGAAGACTCCTAAACATGATTTTTGCAATATTGCATAAATTTGTTTATTTCGCCATAGTTTCTTTATTTATCAACATATCTTTAAACTTTTCTTGCCATGAGTTGCTCTGTAAATTATTACCAGTTTTATTATTATTATTAAAAAATTTTTTTTCAAAACTTATAAAAAAAATAAATATTTTTTAAATTTCATATTTGAAACTATCTGCAGCCTAGAAAAAAATCTTAGCTCTACAAAAGTAATTTTATTTCAAAGTATTTGTATTTGATAGCATGCATACAAGTTTTTAGTGTTGATAATTGTCCAAGATATTGTCCTTTTCTTGTGACAGTTAGACAATAGACAATATCCTTTATTGCAATTTCATCAAAAACAGCTTTTTCTTTCTTTTTTTAAAAAAACTACTTGCCATTTGACATGGGCCTACAGGCCTGTGTGTCAACTTTATTCAAAGAGTGAAGTACAGACTGTTGGCTCAGTGGAGATTTCGAACCTTTGACCTTGGCTTCCGCAGTTTGAAACCTTATCCATTAAGCCACCACGCCGGCAATGAGTTACAGCGTAAATTTTAAATCATAATGATATAAAAGATACATAGTGAAATGAAAAGCTTCTTCCTTGTTTCTGTGTGGTCTCTCCAAGTAAAGCATTCATTTAGGGTGTAGAAAGCCTTGTCTAGCAGTCATCTCCGTAGCTTCCTCTTCATTAGCACAGGGTCTCCAACTTTCAAGTGGTCTGGTAGCTTGTTGAGCATCTCCACTCCTGCATACAATGGTTTCTTTTCATACATGGCTGTTCTGTGACCTGGCAGCACATAGTTTCCTGCATGTCTGATGTTGTATTCATGAACATCACTTTGTTTAGGGGGATCTTTAGTCACACAGTACAGGACAGTATCTAGGATGTAGATGGAAGTCACCGTCAGGATGTTTAGGTTTTTGAAAACATCTCTACAGCTTTGTCTTGGACTTAAGCCTGCTATTATTATAATTACCCTTTTCTGCATTACCAGGAGACAGTTGAGATTGCCCATAGTGGATCCACCCAGGACAGTAATACCATAGCATACATGGTTTTCAAACAATGCATGGTATGCATTGATTCCTAGTTGCCTTAGTTTGTTTTATGGCATAGAGAGCTAACCTAAGTTTTAGGCAGAGATTGTCTACATGACTGTTCCAGGACAAATTATCATCGAGTATGACACCTAGATGTTTGATTTCGTCAGCTGCTGCAAGGTTGAGCATTTCATATACTGTAGCCTTTTTATTTCCAAATGACATTTACTTGATCTTACTTTCATTGAGAATGTCATTTTTCATACAGTAGTCCTGTGTCATATTGAAGGCAATAAAAGTGATCACTTCTATCTACATTTCTGTTTGCTGTAAGCAGCACAGTGTCGTCCGCATACATAACCATCTTGCTGTATTTCTGTAGATGTTCCGTAAAGTCATTAATGAACAGCACAAACAGAATTGGCCCTAGGACAGAACCTTGGGGACTCCTCTATTAGTTGGCAACAATTCAGATCTGACAATGCTTATAAATCCTTTTGTTGTATGTTTCATTTCTAACATTTTGCTTTGTCCCTTTAGAGAACTTGCAAACAATTTCAGTGCTGTTTGTTGGATTCCTAAATTTAGAAGTTTAGTTAGAATAAGATCATGGCCCAGGAAGTCAAAAGCCTTGCTTAGGTCAAGATACAGGCTGGTGATAGTGTTGCCAACTTCTATATTTTCAATAATATACTCAGCAAGGTCTATCAATGCAGTTATGGTTGATTTCCCAGTAACAAACCCATGTTGGCTGTTTGTCAATGATTGGTTTTGATTAAGATGTTCCTGGAGTCTTGTTTTTATAATTTTTTCAATAAGCATGGAGACAGATGAAAGCAGTGAGATAGGTCTGTTTGTGTTTAGGAAATACCTTGGTTATTTTCAATTAGGATAGAAAAATAACATCTGCCATATGTTGGCGTTCTTCTCTAGAGGTGTTATTAGCTCATCTGCACGTTTTCAGGATCTTGGAAGATATTTCATCAATACCTGACGATGTGGAATTCTTTACTGATTGAATGGTTCTGCCTATTTCCTCAGTTGTTGTTGGACCTAAAGAAGAAAGAGGATTAACTGTGTTAGCTGGGGATTTTGAATTATTGGTGGTGTGTTGTTTATGCAGCTCTTTTTTAATGTTTCCTCAGCTATGTTTACAAAGTAATAATTCAAATGTTTTGCTTCATATGTCAGGTCAGAAAGTTTCTTTCCATTGTAGTTTAATTCTATTGCAGAGTTGTCAAGTTCTTTCCTCCCTTGTCTCTCACTATTGATGGTGTTCCTTTGTTTTCTGCTTGTTCAATGTATGCAGCATTTGTTGCCTGCATTGTCTTTTTTAGTTTTTGGTCGAAAGATTTCTTCATATCTGTGGCAGTCTTCTTGTCATTAGGATGTCCAGTTAGGAGAATTTTGTCTTCTGCTTTTAAAAACTCCTTTTTAAGTGTCATAATTTCTTCGTCATACATCAAACGTTAATCCCTTTTTTGTGCAATTCAAGGTCTTTTTTTTGGACATGAATTGTCAAGTGCAAACTAGCCTTGTTTAAGAAAGCCTCTTCCACACCATTTCCCCTAAAAACAGTCTCCCAATGTACAATGGAAAGTTCATTTTATAAAGTAAGAAGACTGTTGTGGTTAAAATTCAGTCTTGATGTATATGTTGTTTCTGCTTTTATTTTCGAGAAGTCCAGGGTGCAGTATTGTCCTGTGTGGTCTGATAGACCTGTATGACAGACCACCACTTTAAGCCTGTCATCGTGAAGATTTGAACACACCACATTGATTGAGGACACTGAGGTCTCTGGGATTCTTGTAGCTGGGAGATCTAATCTGCTTATGTTGTAACCAGCCAATAACGCAATTAGTGCAGTGGATTCTCTACAGACCTCGTCTAAATTGTCAATGTCCCCCATGATGAGTGTCTCTGAGTAGGGAGGCTGTCTATGGCATCTGACAGAACTTGAAGTGATGAATCAAGGTCAGCAAAAGGGAGTTGATACACTCCAAATAGGCACAGGCTCTTCTTATTGTTTATGTGTATTTTTACTGCTGTTACTTCACATACCATTTCTAAGCTGTATATTTCTATCTGAAAACTTTCAGTTTTGTTGGCTATTCTGTTATGCCTATAAATAACAGCCAACGTAGCATGGTTTATTGCATTACCTTTTAGTCCATGTTCTGTAAGAATTACAAAGTTCGGGTTAATGCTATGTAACAGGTGTTCCAGTCTTTCAATGTTGTTTGTCATCCTGTCCATGTTTTGGTGGAAGAAGATAAGTTGATTTGTAGGTTTACTTTTTGACTTTGTCTTAACTTGCTTGTAAGTTACTTATTTTGCTTGTAAGTTAGCCTGTTCCCTGGGTGAAGCGAGTTTACAAGTTCCTGGTTTTGAACTTTTGTTTGAGTTTGCTGATTTTTCTTGGGTAAAGGTCTAAAAAAGACTAAAAGAGATCCTGGTCCTCCAGGTTGGGGGTTGGGGGTAAGGCTGACTCCTAAAAACCACTGCTGTCCAGAATCGTCAACACTTACTCGGAATTGGATAGAAATAATAAATGTAGACCTCAGCTTCATTTAGAGGACTTAATAATTGGTATGTGGAATGTCAAGACTCTGGCAACCCCAGGAAAAATGGATCTAGTCATTGACGAAATCAGTAATTACAAGTTAGATATAGTTGCTCTCCAAGAGACTAGATGGCCTTTAGTGGCAAATTAAATTCAAATAATTACATTCTGTACTATAGTGGCTGTGATAATGGCAACCATTATACAGGTGTTTGTGTTGCCATAAAGAAGAAGTTAATAGATTATATTATTAATCTTAACCCCATAATTGAAAGAGTATGCTACTTACGTTTAAAAGGAAGATTCAGGAATATATCAGTACTGTGCTTCTATGCCCCTACGGAAGATGCTGAGGATGATGCCAAAGATACTTTTTATGACACTAGACCACATTATGATGTCACTACCCAACTACGACATGAAAATACTCATGGGTGATACAAATGCAAATGTTGGGAATGAACCATGCTGGAGACAATATACAGGTGGGAACAGCATACATGCTAGCACAAATCAAAATTATGCGGTAATAAGCTTTGCAAGTGCAAAAAATCTTAAAATAATGTCCACAAGCTCCCCTTATAAAAATATACATAAAATAACTTGGACTCCTCCCAACGGCACTGTCCACAACCAAATAGATCATGTTGTAAATTGATCAGTGTTTCAAGAACAGTATTTCTGACGTTAGAAGTATGAGAGGGGCGGAATGCGGAACTGACCACTTCTTGGTAAAAATAAAGATAAAACAAAACTCTGCAAAGGAAAAAGAGAACCACAGAAAATGAAACCAATCATAAATACCAAAACGTAAATCAAACCGTAAGTTCCAATTTCAAAATTGACCTTCAAAAAGACTTCAAATGCTTGTAAGTGAAGAAAATGAAAATGAAACAGTTCAGTCCTTATGGAGTGAAGTTAAAGACTCTGTTCAAGACATAGCTGAAAAAGTTGTGGGTGTAAAAAGGAAATCTCATAAAACAAAACCATGGTTCTCTGAAGACTGTCAAAAACTAATTGATAAAAGGAGGTAATCCAAACAAACACTCATGTCTATCAACACTATAGAAAACAGAAAAAATTATAACACCTGTAAAAGAGAGGTAAATACAAGACTACGAGCAGCAAAAAGAAAATTTATAAAAGATCAAATAAGAAAAGCGGATGATGACAGAACTTATAACAATAGCAAAGATCTTTTCCGAACTGTAAGATTTTTCAAGAAAGGATACATAGCAAAAACGTTCGGTGGTTAAAGACAATGAAGGTAAAATTACCTGCAATAGAAAAGAGGTTTTGGATATACGGAGTAAATATTTTGAAAATCTGCTAAATGAAAATGAGATTACTTACCAAAATGAAGAATATGAATTGTCACAGCAGAGACAACCAACATAAGTAGAAGAACCGTCCTTGGAAGAGGTGGGAGAAGTTCTTAAGTTCTTAAAAAATAACAAATATCCAGGAGAGGATGGTCTATCAGTAGAGCTATTAAAGGCAGGAGGGCAGGTTCTCCTCAAGAAAATATATAATTTAATAGGAAGTGTTTGGAAAAATAGAGGACTTGAAAACTGCCGTTATAGTGCCAATTCACAAAAAATGTGATAAGTTAGATTATAATGACTATAGAGGTATCTCATTTATAAGCACTACCTACAAGATACTTTCAAAAATATTTTACAATAGATTATTAAAGTATTTTGAAGATATTATTGATGATCACATGGCAGGTTTCAGAAAAAAAGGGTCAACAACAGATCAGTTATTTATTTTAAAACAAATGTTATCAAAATACTGGGAATTCAATAAAATAAATATTTTATTCATATATTTTTAAAAAGAATATAATAGCATTGCCAGACAGCAAATGTAGAAACTTTTAAAACAATATGGAATACTTGAAAAACTAATAAACTTAATGAAAGCTTGCATTACTGGATCTTAAGTAAAAGTGAGGGTCCATGGTGAATACAGTAATACCTTCAACATAAATACAGGAGTGAGACAGGGGGGTGGCCTATCACCTCTCCTCTTTAATTTAGCCCTAGAAAAGATGGAAAAGCTTCAAATGGGGGTAACATTGGGACAACAAATAAATATTCTAGCTTTTGCTGATGACATAGCTTTAATATCAGAAAGCTACAATGGCTTTAAAACTCCGGCAGGAGAGCTCATCATGCAAGCTGGAAAAGTCAGACTTTAAGTAAGCGAAGAGAAAACCAAATATCTAGTTGTAGACAGAATTCCGAATATGTTCCATAACTCACTAGAAGTAAATTATCATACTTTCAAAAGGTGCCAAGATTTTAAATAGTTAGGAATTACAATAGACAATAATAACAATGAAGAGACAGAAATTAAAATCAGAATTCTACAAGATAATAGATGTTATTGGGCATTACAAAATCTAATGAAAATCAAAATACTTTGAAAAACTACCAAATTAAGACTATACAAAAGCATGGTATTACCTATTATACTATATGGATCTGAAACCTGGGCACTCAGTAAAAAATCTAAAAAGAAACTTATAGTGATTGAAAATAGAATATTACGCACTATTTTTGGCCCAGTTAATGACCAAGGAACTTGGAGAATAAGGACAAATAAATAAATTAGAGATCTCTACAAAGATATTGACATTGTTGCCAAAATTAAAAGCAAAAGGTTCAGATGGGCTGGCCACATCAAAAGAAGGGAGCTGGACTCCATACTAAGAATTGTGACAGAAAGTGTTCCACAAAGTAGACGGCCACTGGGACGCCCAAGACTATGGGGGGGAGACCAAATAATGAAAGACATGAGAAGGCTGAATATAACACCAGAAATGATGCAAGACCGAGAAGGATGGTGAAGAGTTGTTGCAAGGCCAAATACCTTCTTAAGTTTCAGTGGCCACATAGTGCTGTAACCCAGCTACATGGGGACAAAGTGTTTGGGAGATTGTAGGCGATAGGTTGGATGCTCGGTCCTCCTAATACCGACATGGCATCCGCTTGATGGTTGCTATCGGCGTGGATACTAATAGAGAAGTCTGGGGTGTCCATGTGGTTGGTAATCATTGTGCAGATGTTTTGTGGGGGAGATAACTGAGTATCAGGCTTGTCAATTAGCTAAAAATCAGACAAGCACTACGTGGTTTGGATTCCACGTAAAGCTAGGTCCCTTAGTTGCCCTGGCTGTTGGGCTATTAATAAACTGCCCTTTCTGAGGAACAGTTGAACTCAGATAGTAACCAGACTACACTCATCCACACTCATCCTACACTCATATAACCATTCATATTCGCCTTAAAATACCAACAACGTTGTGTCGGCGTCTCATATGTAAGAAGAAAGAAAATAATGTAAGGCAAAGGTCTAAAAAATGCTTGTTTTGATGTACATGGCCATCCCTCTGTTGTTTTGGTGGTGACTAGTTGTTTGGAAAATGAACCTGTGCTTCTGTTGAGAACTGACCAAACCTCTTGTAAATATAATTAATTAGTCATTTGCATAGGGTGTATTTCCTTCTTTACTGAAAATTGCAAAAGTTTACCCCAAATTCAAAAAAGGAGGTAAAAAACAGCCAACCAGTTATTCCCCAATCTCACTTCTCTCTGCCTTCTCTAAAATAATTGAAGAAAATAGTTTAAACAGGCTGCTGCAACACAAAAAACTCACAACCTGATCACAGCTCAAAACATGGTTTTACTGCTGGGAAGTCAACAACAACAGTCATAATCAGCCTTATAGAAAAACTAATAGACAATATAGATGCTGGGAACACTGTGACAACCATCCTGCTCGACTAAAGTAAGGCACTCGACTGAATTGCTCCTAAAATAATTAGAAAGGATTGGTGTGACCGGTACTGCCTAAAAATGGTTTAAAAGCTATTTAAAAGGGAGGTCACAAGTTGTTGAGTTAAGTTGCACAATAAAAGGAAAGATACAAAATATTCTATCAGAAGCTCAAAAATTAGATAGATATGTACCACAAGGGCTCAGTTCTTGACCGTTTTTTGTTCATCATTTTCACTCGATGCCAGATCTCCTTGACCAATCCTGCTCAGTGCTCATGTATGCAGATAAAACTGCCTTTATATAAAGTACAAAAACACCTGTAGAAATGGAAATAAGTGCATAAATAGCTTACAACATGACACTTTAATACTGCCAAAACAATGATCTGACTGTAAATGAGAGTAAAACCACATAGCTCTTCTTTGGACAGAAAAGACTCAAAACAGCTGAAAAACCTGGACTAAGTAAAACTGAACAAGCCAAATACCTCGGTATTACCATCGACTCTAACTTGTCATGGAATTACTATGTAGATGCAGTATGCGCAAAACTTAGTTTAAGTGTATAACAGAAAATCATACTCTGAACAGCCTATTCTGCACTCGCCAAGTCCCATCTAGGGTTTGGCCTTGTGCTATGGGGTAACTCATATAAAAATAACCTCCAACAAATGCTAGCACACCAAAATAGATCATTAGATCCATGCTTGGTCTAGGACCCTAGGAATCCTGCCAGAGAGCTTTCAAGAACTTAAAACCCCTTACTGAACCAGCACTCTATATCTTTGAGGTAATTCTCTAAGCTGCAAGCCAGTAACTCCCCAAAAGACAACACTTAGAACTACTTCATAAGAAATGGTAATGACTATTCTCTTCCCAAACACAAACTGACCTTCTATGAGAAGAAGCCTACATGCATTGGAGCTAAGCTTACCAACTGTCTACATGAAGAGCTGAAAACCCCAAGAATTATCAGCTAAATGCTGGCTCCTAGCTCATTCCATATATTCCATTGAGGAATTCGTTCATTGGAGAGAAGAGCTCTTCGTTCCAGACTAGACCAAGAAACTTCCACGTCTATTTACTTCCATAAACTAGAAAGAAAAAAAAAAGAAGAAACTTGTACTTTTTGTAATTTACAGTATTGACAATATTTTATTTTTATTTATTGATTTTATTTAAGTGCTACAAAACAGAAAACAGATAATGCCTATTACATTATAGCACTAATGAGGAAAAGAAACATTTTTATAACAACAACAAAAAGAAATAGTAAGATCTTGTTTGTCAGATGCACCACATAACACTGTTTTTCCAGTTCTAAAAAAAATAAACCAGTCTAATATTCACTTCTTCCAACAGAGTTCTCAAAGCCGAAACAAATCGCTAAGAATGTAAAGCATATGGAATTGCTTAACAAAAAAGATATAACTTAAATAAATATATTATTATAGCAAACAAATAGCATTTATGCACATATAAGTATATGAAACAAGGAACTATATTAACAGAAAAATTTAATAACAAAAGTAAATAATAAATATCCAAAAATTCAACAATAACAATGTATAAATAATTATTTCAACAAACAACAACAACAAAATAAAGACATTAGTGATTGAGGATAACATTAATTAGGTAGGCCTACGGCTATTCTTAAACATTTAATGATATTACTGTACTCAATGTTCATGTAATAAAGATATTTGTCTATTGTGTGATGCTCACTGCCACCCAACAAGTCTATCTTCAGATATGTTGCACCATGCATGCATACATACATTCATCCATTCAAGAAACATTAAACTTATTACTAACATAACAGAGAACATCATAATTCTGGTTCCTTTTATTATTACTGCAGAAATAGTTGTACTTCTCCAATTCTTCTAAATATTGATCACCACTTTCTATCCAAGTTTCAGTTAAAACAAGAACATCTCGCCTAAATTGTGTTCCACTATTAAGAATTTATTAGTTAATAAGAATTTTGATGGGTTAGTAGCAATATTAATTCCTACTAACCCATCAAAATTCTTATTGTAACTTCGAATGTTCAGATGTAATATACTAATATTGTTTGAAATAAGTAACTTATAATCCATGTCTAACACATTCATCCATGTTCTCAAGTAACTTATAATCCATGTCTAACACATTCATCCATGTTCTCACATTCCATACAAGTTACATTTCTGAAATCATTCAAACATTTGGCAACAATGTCCATCCCAAAATATCAGCTCCACCTCACTCAGCCCGACATACATACTTGATACATAAAAAAAAACACCACCGCACTGCTGCCTTACATACATAGACTCATCAACTGCCTTCAACTACCTTAAACTCATACAGATATAAAGTACTAATAGTATAGTCAGTTTAGTTACTAAATTAAATAAACCTATACTAAATTTGAAATTAAATTACTGTAAGATAAAATCATTTAAATTACTTTTATACTTGCCATAACATGTTCATGTACAGTATTTAACACCAAATATTCTCCTTACAGATATCAATTTAAAATTTATAAATAGTAATAGTATGACATGTCATTAGTTAACAATGACTTCTACAAACATTCATGAAACAATTTTACTAACAATAATCTAGAAATAACTCTATAATCAAGAAAAAAAAATGTTCATATCATTCATCTCTCATACACTCACATTCCCACCATACAGTCATAGTTATATTGCAATTAAAAATATTTTTCAATGTGCATTTAAAATTAAAAATGTTTAAAAGGAACAGATAACCCTTGATGTCCTTTACAGTTACAAATAATGTGTAATTTGGCACCAAATTTTATTTCCTATTATTTAATCATTACATAAATTTTCACTGCAACAGTTTGTGACAAAATAGAAATTAAACCTTTTAACTATTTACAAAAATAATAAAATTATCCTTCACCATTTTGTTGTCCTTCACCATCCTGACTTATCTGTGATGCCACTTCTTGCCTCTTCTCCTTAGCTGCAGCTAACCACAAACCCCTCGTTTGCCGTGAGATAAACTTAACGATGATGGGTGGGCACGAGATAAACTTAACTTGCCCAGGGCCCGATGTGCCACTGAAAAGTCTTCCTTATCGAAATGTATCTAAAGGACTTCCGCAATACTCTCGAGATTGATGACAGAGCCTAGTTTGGCAGTCATTGAGAATGGAGATTCAAGTGTGAAGTCTCTGCAGTTATTTAATTTTTGAACACAAAGTGCATTGAAACAATTAAAAATTATGACTAACAGAACAGAAATGTGTGGAGAATTGTGAATGGATGACAAAAACCTTTGTATAGGATGTAGAGAATTTACAGTCAGAAATAGTGTTATTTACAATGAACAAAGGAGCATGAAAGTATGACATTGTCACCAAACTTACATGGATGGACGGGTCATTTCCTTTCTACGTGGGTGAGTGGATCAATACTACCCTACCCAGGAGTCAATTTCAGAGAGTCTATTGCATAGGTTGAGCAAACCATGAAGTAGATCATTCAGATCTCTGTATTTTGATTCCTATAGTTTTCAAAGTTTAATTTATACGATGATAATGGAAAAGCTGTAAAATCCTGAGCTGGTAAGAATTTTGAGTAAAGACATAAGTATTTTCTATAACAAAGCTCTCTCTCTCAATTTGGTAGTTAAATAATAGCTCTTCTGCAAGTGTTTGGACAAAACATCGTAACGCATTCGCAATTAAGTCCTGATTTGGTAACCAGTGATTGCCAACTGTTTCCTGGGCTGAAGTAACATCTAGGCAGTAGAGGATTCAACACAAACAATGTGAAAGATTGTGTTTCAATACTTTCTCAAGACATGGTACACCATGGGCGTACAAAACTGTTACAGCGTCTTTAAAGTACATAAACTGAAAAAAAGGGTATTATAAAGAAAATATATTCATGTTCATCTTTAAAACTATGCAAATATTATACAAAATAAACGGATTTTTTTTACTATAAAAATAACAGAGCTTATTTTTGGACTTAGTATTATAAAAAAAATTTATTGAAGGTAAAGAACAAGTCAGCTGAATGTTGCATTCTTAAGATAGGGCGCTTTATGAAAAGGAACTGTACTACGACCAGTCTCAGTCATCTTAGTTTGTGTCTATCGAAAGAATGTTAACCATGACTTGATTTTCTATTGCTTAATTCATTTTCAAGTCCAAATCTGGTAGATGATGTATTATTATGGCATGATATATATAATTTATGTAATTTAAATGAAATTGGTTTAATTTAAAGCCAATGAAATATATGTATGATAAAACTTTACAAGCTCAACTGTTAGTTATGATTTAAGTTAATCACTTACTGATTTTTCAGGAAGCAGTGATGTTGGATAGTACAATCGAATAAATATGCCTACATGCGAATATTCCGTCATCAAATCAGCACAAGATGTACCATAGGGTCCTACAACAGAGACTGAAGGTTAGTACAATAACTAACTGTTGTCAAATTTCAAAAATTAGATACTGGAATTCAATCTTTGTTTAGGAAAAAATATTAAAATGTTAAATTATAGCATGCATATATATATAAGCTGTTTAACTCTTTTTACAGCCAAATATACAACATATTTTATTAGTTTAATGTTTAATCTATAATATTAATAATGAACAAATAATTTACTAAATAACATGAAAGAGAAGAAATTGAGAATTTATGTTATTATTAGTATAATCTCTTACAGCACGGCTAAATGGAATGTACATGCCTTGCTACAAGCAAGAAACTAAGAAAAACACTAAAGAAGAAATGGAAAGAAACAAATTGGTCATACACAGGGTAATGGGTGGAGTCTTGGGAGGCCGGCCCCCCATGAATTTGGAATAGAAATATTCAAACCTTGTATAACAACTTAACTTATTTAATCAACTAATTTTCAGATATATCTGATAAACTAACTAACAGTATTTTCAACTAAATTTAAAAAATAATTATCTATTCTTTATTTGCATTCCTCTCTGGTGGTTCACTTGGAAAGATAGGTAGGCCTTTGAGGTTATCTCATATTAAATTGACAGTTGTCAAATACTAAATAGTTTAACCCTCAAATGGTTATCCCAGTTTTCCGAAGATGATGTGCAGGTCTGGTAGGTTATGCGTCGGTTTTATGACAACCAGACATCATTGTAAATAAACAACAGCAGATGGGTTATTTGTAGCATAAATATAGCATATAATATATCGTTCCTTTATTGATCCTAATCTATCGCTTTAGACAATTTATTTCGTTTTCTTTGTATAATTCTAGAATTTGTTTACAAAATATAGTTGTTCACATACTATATTGTAAAGTTGGTATATGCAATTATTAGGTTTTATGTATATATAATATACACACATGTACAAATGGTACTAAGTATTTATAAAAATCTAAAAGAATTCAAAATTCTCTATAATTTGGCTATTTTGGAACATTAAATAAATTGTTAATGTAATTTGTAGAGGAGGGTCTATAAAACTTTTTATTTACAAATCTCTTAGTATATCAGTTGCAATATTTTATTCTTAATTCTCTACTTCATATTGAATAAGGAAATAAGCTATTTGATATTCTTTTTATTGTAAATTCTAGTTTTATGATTTTTAAATAAACACTGCAACACTAGCAAAACAGGTGTAACCGCAACGAGTGTTATAGTGAACCGATAATGGGTTAAAAGTATTAATTTTATTTTTACCCATGTCGTGAATATTATAATACTGAAAAATCGAATGCAATGGTACCATTGAATGGTAACCAGGACCAAGTAGGCTCCGTTATGTTGGGTCATAGTGTCAGTCCGGTTCAGTTTCATCACATTCATTTAGACAGTGCGTTGTGTGTGTATAAACAATGAGAAAATCCGAGGGCACTGAGGGGTGCTGATCCCAGATGAGTGTATAAATTCCTAGCGCCCTAAAAGGGCGCTGATACCAGGTCTAGGGTTAAATGAAGTATGCAGACTTATTCTACTGGATCTGCCCTATCCAACAGTATACATTTCATCTCAAACCGGTTAATACATGGGGATTGAATTATTATTCATTGTCTTGTGATCATATTCATGTTTTTAATTTGAGGTTAAGTTTAATCAGTGTCAAGTAGCTCCCCATCAAAATTATAGTTGTCTGTGATTGGTCACTACAATGTCAGGTGACATTTCTCTAATTCCCTACTGTTGGTATACTACAATGTTAAGTGACATTTCCCAATTCCCTACTGTTTGGATGAGATATTGGACAGTTTCACAAATCGTCAAGTGTATAAACCTACTACTGACAAAATTTACTAAGAAAAAGTGACTTTCCTGTTATAAGAAAATACAACGACATTGTTAAAATTGAATACTAAAAAAAATTCGGTCTAAAATAAATAATATAAAAAAATGAAAAATAGGCCTATACTATAAGGATAAATTTTCATACAAATACATACCAGTTGGTAAAGGTAGAACTTTCTTCTTAGAGAACAAACCCATTTATAACAATTAATTATTCTGATGTGCAAAGACTGCATAAAAGGCCTAAGTTTAATTGAATTGTACAAAAAAAGACTGTCAGTTTAAATTATACTTCCAGTTCACAATAAAACCACGCATATGCCTGATTATGAATTAAGTGGTGCTTGGAAGTGCATATTTGTTTAGATCAGAAAGTAATGAAATAGTATTGCTAAGTAAATGAACAAGTTAGGCTAAGGTTATTTCAATTTATAACCAATCACAACACATACATTTGTTGTTAGTTACTGTTACCCCAGCCCCCAGGTGAGGTAAGTAGAATAACATAAGGTAGTATCATGACGTCATTGGAGAGATCGTTCCACCAGCTGTCGAAATAAGCGTTATTTTACGCAACATAATAAACAAAAGTATTGCTTATAATAAACTGTTATCGCTGTAGCCTGTCGCGGTAAACTATAACTAACCTTTGTAATATCTGGAACTGAAACTGCAGAAACTGTTTGGCAGGTAGCATCTTTACGTGAGAACATGTATTAGGCCTGTACATGTTCTCACGTAAACCAAACAATTTATCGTAACTAAATTTTGTAAAATAATTTTTTTAAACCAACATAATTTTATTTTTTTCATTTAATAAAAAGAATAATATCGGCCTCTGTTTATATTAAATTAGTGTCATTTCTAATTTATATACAATATATAACTAAACATTTGTATTTCTAGGTTAACAATACTTTTAATTATATTTTAATAACATCATTACATTAAATTCTTCTTGAATTAATCAAATATTACTTATTGACACAAGCTTTTAAAAAAATGAATACAGTAGTAAATAAATATGAAACACTAATGTGGGAAATCAGCTGTAAAAACATTGTTATGAAAATACTAGGTTATCGTAACGTGTTACTGGAGGCGATGCCAACCTAGGGAGAATTTCCCTAGATTTAGGGAAGTCTTGAAGATCCTAAGGAAACAGGGAAAAGGCACTAATATTTAGGGAAATATAGGCAGTCTTGCAAGTAAATATTGAATATATATTTTATATAAATATAAAATATATTGCCGTGTAATAAAACCGTAATATTTGGCTTCTTCATACTACAACAGACTTGGGGTAATTTCATATTACATGCAGGGTAATTTCCCTGTATGTAGGGGATTCAGTGATGATACAATGGAAATATTTATGGTCTGTTTAGAGTTTACATTAAAAACCTAGATCTGGTTATCAGTATCAAGTCATGCTAATCTCATCGTAATAATGGTGGAAAAAGCATAATTTCCCATACGCCATTTTGTTTTACTAAATTGTTGATGTCAAAATCATAATAAGCGATTTAAAAAACCCCTGGTTACTAATTTTCATTAAAATATGTAGTGTATTTTTTCGATTTATTCCAATTATTTACTTCTTTTGTTTACTTTGTAATTGAACCATTTCCGAACTTTACAATTAGTATATTTCTGGTGTTGAGGCCTTTCTTATCAAGTTGAAAGTTTTCAAATCGATTTATCTACTTTATAATTAATCTGAACGTTTCCACAATTTATTACCTGGTTTCATGTACTAATATTTCTATTCTATGGACTTGTCTTCTCTATTCCAATGTGTCCTCGCTGTATTTACGCAAGATTCACGTATCTAGGGAGGGAATTTCTTAGTAATCTAGGGAAATTTAGATTGTTCATCTAGGGAAAAAACCCCCAAGTTAGGTTGGCAACGTACTGACGGCTTCGGCATAAAGTCAGCTGTTCTCACCAATGATGTCATCATGATCCCTACCTTATAATTTTCTACTTACCCATGGTGGAAGGACTAATTAACATTACCCACTTCCTCCACCAAACCAGTGTTGCCAAAAAGTCGCATAAGATTTATTGTACGAACAGCTTAAAATTGTCATATTTCTGGCATCATAATCGTACAGCCGCTAAATTCTTTTCAAAACGTGATATGTAGAAAATAATATGAAATTATACCGGTACTTAAAATAATTTGTCCATTTATTTATTCTCAGTGAATTATTAGTTTTAGAGTAATTTAAGTACATAAAAAATATGTAAAGTAGGTTAACTTTGATACCGAAGATGAAGTGATTCTGAATGCCAAGGGTAGCTTCATATAAAATGTTTCGGCGTAACCAAATCCAAGAATTCAACATATGCTAATAATATAAATAAAAAATGGTACTGCCAGAGAGTTGATTGTTAATATACAAATTCTAATCCGTCACAGCAACTCATGAATTTGCTTATTGAGGACAAGTTACTCAACAAGTTCTCACAACTCGCAACAAAAGAAGAAGTGTATGGGATTTCGGATGGGTTGCAAGAGATAAAATCGGATTTAGACAAACTAAGTACAAAGATAAATTCTTTTGAGACACGCATTGAGAAGCTTGAGGGTGAACTTCTCGATTTAAAGACTAATACTGTCAATTGTAATATGCCAATTGAGAACCTCTTAAAAGAAATTAATGACAGATAACGTCCGGCACGCAACGTAATTATTCATGGCCTTATAGAATGCAAATCAACTTCGCCAGCAACTGTGAAAGTTCATAACAGTGACCTCATCTAAAAAATTCTGGATTGTTGTGATCTTGGACCATCTTTAAATGGAGCCCGTTTCTTTAGAATTGGGAAGACTGATAAGAATAAACCTCGAGCTATCAATTTATGCATTTTGTCGGAAGGTGAAGCCTCCACACTCTTCCGAAGTTTCAACTCAAGAAAGGCTCAGATGTTGGCTTTAATGGTGTCTCTCTTGCCCGTGATCGCACTTTGAAGGAAAGACAGTATCTATCTGATTTGCAAAACACTCTTACAGCCTGTACAGAATCTGGTGAACTGGACCTGACCATAAACTATTTGAATGAAATTCCCAAGATTGCACAACAAACTAATATCTTCCAACGGGAAACATTACTTAAATGTATACTTTCAACATGTAAATAGCCTACGTACCAAACTTCTATAGCTAAAAAATGGTCTTGCTTGCAATAACATCGCCTCTTATGACTGCACTACTCCTGAACGTTCCGTTTCTGATCGATCCAAGAAAGAACTTCTCGAAAATCTCGCTGAACTTCATTCCTTGGACCAAATTAATCACATCAAGAACTTTAGACAAGTAACGTTGGATTTGGTTTTCTCTAGCTTCAAGTCGGTCCCCGTTAACGCTGCAGATGAGTATCTGGTTCTAGCCAATCCCCATCACCCTCCTTTGTTTTTCTCGCTGCCAGTTAATCAAGGTCTCCCTCCTGACAAATTCTACACCTGTCCAAGTGCAACCTGTTTGCTACCTCTGAAATGCTCTCAACAGTGGACTTTTCTTTTGTACACGATTTAACTGACGTCCAGGAGTTTTGGAAGAATGATTTCATTGCTTGATGATATTTGCGTTGAGTGCAGTCCCATAAAATGAATCGGAACTTCACCCTTCCCCAAGTGGTTCTCCGCGGAGCTCATAAATAAATCTGATTATTCAGAAGAAGATAGTCCATAAGCACTACAGACAAACATTCCTTCCAACACACTATTCAAGGTTTTGCGTGTTGCGTAATGTTTGCAGGAATCTGAGTCGCATATGTCATAGAAATTATCTGAAGCACATGGAAGACTCAGTTCCTCACAACCTTAAAAGCTTCTGGAGTTTTATTTGTTCCTCTGATGAATCTCCAGCTATACCATACTCTTCAAATGAACCAATGGAGAGAGCTAATATGTTCTCAGCATTCTTTTCGTCTGTTTTCTCGAAGCCCGTAAATTCACCACCGCCTTTAACTTTAGTGCCAACTTCTCCCTGTCGATCATCTCCTTCTTGGAAGCCCTCAGGAAAATTGATGTCAGGAAGAGTGCTGGCCCAGATAATGTAGCTCCGTCCTTTTTACAACACTGCAGCGACACTTTGGCCCTACCGCTGACTATATTATTCAACATGTCCATTCCATAAGGAATATTTCCTGAAACTCTCAAGACGGGGATATTGTTCCTATTCCCAAAGGGGGCAATCCATCGAAAATGGAGAACTATCGACCTATTTCCATCCTATCAGTAATGGGGTAGGTATTTGAAATGCTAGTGCTCTCTCAACTCAAACCCTTTCTTAAACCCCTAATTTTTCCAAGTCAACATGGCTTCACCTCCTCCAAGTCAACTGTCACCAACATGCTAATATTTGAGGAATGCATATTATCTGCCTTACGATCAGGTAAACAGCTTGATGTTGCCTTTATTGACTTTGCCAAGGCATTTACCTCTCCATCCTCATTAGCAAGCTTAAAGCTTATAGAATCAATGGCCCTTTATTTTCCTGGTTCAGCGACTATCTGTTTGGCCGGAGCTTGAGAGTAAAATTGCCTGGTGCGCTTTCCCAGGAATTTCTGTAAACTTCCGGTGTGCCTCAAAGGTCCCTACTTGGTCCTCATCTATTCATCATGTTCATCAATGATATAACGTCTGTTCTTCAGGTGGATGCTCTACTCTTCACCGACGATGTCAAGATTCACACAGTGGTCTCCAGTTATGAGGACTATGACTTTGACTGGACTCTTTAATTAAGAGAATTGTCAAAGTAGTTTTTTATGGGCTTAAACTTAATAAAACTGCGTTCATAACTAGCTACGGTTACGGGCATGGTAAAAATATCCTGAGTTTGATTTCTATATTAAGACACGCTACATTTAGATAGTTTATAAGAATGTATAGCTTTAAGCAGATCTAACTGTATCGGCCGCAACCACCTCTAGTATCCCCGCTTCGCACTGATGTCGCGCAGAAATTATGAGTACCCAAGTTTGAAGGTTGATTCATAAGAAACTAGAGGACTAGGCCTATATAAAATCCAATCACAACATTTTCCTCATCAACATGTAACTTAAATGTTATCATGTAACGTTTAAGTGTACATGATTAACATAAGCGTTATTAATTTTTAATAGGTTTTAATTATTTTTATTCTAGTAGGAGCAAAATAGTACCGAAATTTTAACTCGTTTTTTGTGGGCGTCAACTTTACACATTTATTACTCAAACACCCGTTTAGGGGCTGTCCCTAAATTACGTAACGCTGAAATCGGGCTTTTCAGACCCCCTCCCTTCCGTGAACGAACTTGTAACGGTAATACCTATCACCCCTTAATAATTACGTAACGCTGTGACCAACCCTACTTCCAATTGTTGTCATCCATTTTCATATATATATTATGATTTATGATATTCAATGTTTTGTTTTGTTGGCTTTCTAATGGGGTAAGAATATATTACTAACTTTAAAATCTTTTATTTTTGAAAGAAAACATCCAATTTTGTGAATGAATTAAAACAAATTGTTGCGGTTTAATATATAGGTAACGCCACGTAGAAAACCCTCCCCCTCCCCCGTAACGGTGTACAACGCTGCCAAAAACCTCTCTCCCCCCTAAAGGCGATTCGTAATATAGCGACAGCTCCTTAATGAATCGCATTTATATTTCAAGTACCGGGAGACCGAGCTTCGCTCAAGTGAATTTGCAAACTGAAGAGGTAGAATCCATATATCCCAGATGATCCTGAATATCGTTTGTTGTTGCTTTCCCTTGTAGGTTATTACGACCTCGTGGGGTAGCTCTGCCTACGGCTTCGCCGTGACGCTCTACAATAGGCCTCTTTGTTGAACTCAGCCTACGGCCTCGCGGGGCAAGTTCGACCTGCGGTTTCACCAAGGCACTCTGCTTCAGTCCGATTTGTGGATCTCGGCATGTCGCCTCGTGAGGAAAATCGGCCTACGGCCTCGCCAGGATTCTTAAGCAGTATGACTATGAATTTGGGTTGTTGGGACAGTGTAGCCCGTAAACATAGTCTTTTCTAAGATCTGATGGTATATTATGAATTAAAATAAAAATACCTTTAATTTGATACCTCACTTCAATATATTAGTTTACATTACCCAATGTTGGGTTTTTGAGTATATTTGTTATTTGGGAGTAGGGCAGAGCCATTTAATGTTGTCTCTTCCGAAATGTAGTTGTGTAATGTGATTTAGAAGATAAATAATCCTATAGTTTGATACCCCACTTTCTGCTAGAAGTCGAAATGGTTCCATATTGTTTTTTCGTTTTATTGTTTTTTTTCTGGAAGTTGATAACACGGGACGTCTAGGAGCCTCTGGGGCAGAAATGAGAATTTTCCCAGTGCTGAGACTGGTGCCAATCGATTTCTCGTGATCGAAAACCCTCCCAAAATATTAATAATCCTTGGAGCCAAAAAATATTTCTTCCAGACGCTGCTTCTTTTAGATAATAAAATAGTAAAAAGAGAATTTATTGATTAATTATGAATATAAAAACAAATAGAATATAAACACATTAATTAATAAGGAATAAAAAGAAAAACAGTAATAGTAAAAAACAATCTGACATAGTGTATAAGTTGGTAGCTATACACAAACACATGTTAATATATATATATATATATATATATATATATAAAGTAATATATTAAATAATATATATCCGTACAATTATTTAATATATTGTATGTATATATAAAATAATTCCACCCTATGTGGATAAGTAAGTCAATCGATAAATGGAGACCGGTGCCAATAGAATTCTTGTTGTCGGAAATCCCCAAAAAAATTAAAAATCTTTGGAACCAAGAAAAATTCCTAATTTGTGAAACTTATAGAAAACAGTCTTTTTAACCACTTAATTAAATTAAAATGCAATAAGTTAACTTTTTTTAGTTAAAAAAGTGTGTAACTATGCATGCACAGTGAAAACTAGTTAAAATGTCGGTTCCTACTAAGATAGAAATTAACCATCGTGATAAAATGTAATAATGCATATGCCATAATGTAAAATTAAACGAGCAAAACCATGGTGTGTTGGATTTTTCATAGGACATAATTTCATAATAACATGATTTTTTCTGCACCGACAGTAGCTAGCTATCGGGACATCCGACACATAACAGACAAAAGTACTGCCAACTGTCTGGATTATGACAATTGAAATTTCCTCATTCATAACTCATCTTCCTATTTACTTCATCATATTGAAAGCCCAAAACATGTTGTAATTTTTAAAATACTACTGTATACCACTATATATTTTCAACACTTTTTTTAACGATCCCATACAAAAATATGAATAAAAAATGTAATATTTAATTTTTACTATAGTTCAAAAGCCAATTTCTTCCTGCCCCTATACTTTCTGCGCCCTTGGTGGCGGCCTCTACCGCCAATGCCTAGTTACGTACCTGGCGGGTCACCCACATACACTTACCACGGCTTACGACCATTATGGAGGCGACTACAGTTTCATTGCAGTTGGGAGGAGTAGAAACTGAGATTACATCCCTTTACGTTCAGCCGGGCAGGCTGATCTCAGCAGATCTTGACAGGCTACTTCATCCGGATGTTGTGGCGATAGTGGGTGGAGACTTCAACTCCAAACATACTGCCTGGGGTTGCAGGATATCCAATGCATGTGGAGACAGTTTACACGTTTTTCTTCAGACACGACCTCACATTGACCTAGCTGTTCCACAACAACCCACCCACTACCATTACAACGTCTGTTTTTCTTGATATCAGTAAGGCTTTTGACAGTCTGGCACGAGGGGCTCCTCTACAAGCTGGCCCATAGTTCCCTTCCCAGGAGTCTGATGCTTCTTCTGCGGTTCTACCTAGCTTTTCGGTAATCTTCGGTAATTTTCGGTTCTAGCAGCTTTTGCGGTAATCGACTTTTCGCGTGGATTCTGTTGGTGCGGCAATTTCACCAACCGGTAGCTGCTGGTGTGCCTTAAACTGCGTCTACCACCCTCTGTTGCTTCTTAATCTTAAGGTATTTGGGTGTTCTCCTGATTGTGTTGCTTGGGTAAAATCATACTTAAAAGATAGCAGTGTGTTTGAGTCTTCAAATGGGTACCTTGTCCTCAGAGGTGTTCCTTATGGATCTGTTTTGGTCCATTGTTAGGTAATAAAATAATTGTATATATTTGATATATTATGTAATTTTAATATTTGATTTATTTTATTTACATTTTAACTCTAACCAAGAGGGAGAGAGGAAGTTATCCAGCCCAAGAATACACATCACCCCATATCAAACTCGAGCTCTCGTTGGTTATCCCAAATAGACTCCCCTCGGGTAAGGTCCACACTACCTCGTGAGCCTCACTCACAGGCCAACCCTTTGTCGAACAACTCACTGTATGACTGTGCTGTCAAGGGCCTCTCTTGCCCTTGTTACTCAATTGTTAACTGTGTTATTAATTTTTCTTTTTCCTAAATTTGTTTTCAATTCTTTAAAAGGTTTTCTATTTTTAAATTTTCAATTCATTTTGACGTTAAATTTAGTGCTGATTAGTGTTCTTCAACTTACTTCCAGACCTCCAATATCTTCATTTGTGCGGTGCGCGGTCGGTCTTCTGGAAATTCGTTACGTACTTGCTTTCATGGCCTTTCGTCAACCTCCTAGAACAACTGGACTGGACTCTCTGAAGTTTGTTAATTACTTTTTTTATTTCTGCTACTCTTTTATTATTATTCCTCTCTCGTCTGCTCCGGTAGAGCAGTAGTCCTCCTTTTTTTCGAATTCAGTGTTATTAACTCTCTCTCACAAATACCACTTGTACGTGAAAGGGTGGGCGGGTGTGTCAATACCACTGTACGTGTAAGGGTGGGCGGGTGGGTCAATACCACTGTACGTGTAAGGGTGGCCGGGTAATGTTTTTGTGGTTGGGTTAAACATGGAGGCCAATTTAAAAAAAAATTAAATTTATAACACAGTGTGTAAGCATTACAAACTGTATAGTATTTAGAATTTAATAAATAGTTTCTTAACTACCATAATTACTTTATGGCAGAAATAGAATACAAATGAACATCCCACAATCAAATATATTACAAACCGTTTGTGAATCTCTCTCTCTCTCTCTCTCTCTCTCTCTCTCTCTCTCTCTCTCTCTCTCTCTCTCTCTCTCTCTCTCTCTCTCTCTCTCTCTCTCTCTCTCTCTCTCTCTCTCTCTCTCTCTCTCTCTCTCTCTCTCTCTCTCTCTCTCTCTCTCTCTCTCTCTCTCTCTCTCTCTCTCTCTCTCTCTCTCTCTCTCTCTCTCTCTCTCTCTCTCTCTCTCTCTCTCTCTCTCTCTCTCTCTCTCTCTCTCTCTCTCTCTCTCTCTCTCTCTCTCTCTCTCTCTCTCTCTCTCTCTCTCTCTCTCTCTCTCTCTCTCTCTCTCTCTCTCTCTCTCTCTCTCTCTCTCTCTCTCTCTCTCTCTCTCTCTCTCTCTCTCTCTCTCTCTCTCTCTCTCTCTCTCTCTCTCTCTCTCTCTCTCTCTCTCTCTCTCTCTCTCTCTCTCTCTCTCTCTCTCCCTCTCTCTCTCTCTCTCCCTCTCTCTCTCTCTCTCTCTCTCTCTCTCTCTCTCTCTCTCTCTCTCTCTCTCTCTCTCTCTCTCTCTCTCTCTCTCTCTGCGGATGATGCTATGCTTCAGTGAACATCCATCAGTCCTGCGTCTATGTTCAGAGACAGCTCGATCTCCTTTCTCTGTGGCTTTGAGGCCCAAAGTAACCCTACAAAGTGCGAGGCCATCTGCTTCACGAGGAAACACTATGGGGGTGTGGTGAGACACAGGGTGATCTTGAACGGGGAAGTCATCCCATGGCGCATGAAGGGCAAATACACGGTTATCACACTGGATAGGATGCTATCTTTCCATGGACATGTTACCACGAAGCTTCAAGCAGTCGGGGATGTAGCTTGGAAGCTTGGTCCATTGATAAATCGTATCTGTCTTTCAAATTCATCTTAGATCATATGTTTTTGTATCTGTTTTTAGCACATTTCCCTTTTTTATATAAATATGCATTTCTTAAATGTTTCTTTGCTTGGTGCAAAAGCATTTTCAATTCAGCATTTTCAAGCATTTTCAACACCCTACTTCATGCCATTGGATTCTCTTCCAGATGCATGAAAAAAATGGGAAGAGTCCCAAACATCTGAACTTGTTAGCATTTACGTCATAGGGAGGGAGGCCTCAGCTGCGTTTTTCTGCCTTCACTGCTGTAAACAAAACAAACCACAACAATGTAAAACATCTGATATTCGTACTCTCGATGACAGTTCATTCTACTTTGTTTAGTTTTGAATATGATTTTATTTGAATTGTGAATTCATATGTCCATGACGTATTTTAATATTGATATTATTTAGTACTGTAGTTACTAATTAACTATAATCCAGCAACACATGAAAAATGACACTTTGCTGCGTTAAATTAATATTAAAATGCCAGAAATTTAAATAATTCTAAAATAATCTTGAAAACAATATAGTAATGGTTTTTAGTATAGTTTTAATTGTTCAGCACAACACCACAGTATAAAACACCATACTGTGACAACACACTGTGTTGGAGGCACAGAGTAAGTAATACAACCCAGCTTATATAGACCATAATATGAGAAATGAGGTAACCTGTTGTATAGGAATATTGCACTCCCACAACGTCATTTGTACACTCTAGACTACAAAATACAATAATAACAAAACACAATACAACCCAACCAACGACCTCAAACTTGAATATGCAAAAACACGTAAACTGTCGCGTCAATCGCATGCATTACTCATTCGTTCTAGCAACACCAACTAGGCCTATACAGTTTATTCTCACTGATGGCACTCTTATAATCCAAATCGTCTTAGAGGATACTTGACATATAAATATAAACTTATTACATGGATTAGAATTTCTTTTTCATGAATTATCGTCGTAATCCTAACATCCAAATTAATTTAATAAAAATGCTGTAAAAATTGTTTATTCAATCGTCCCAGTGACTCCTTATAAACTCCTCCAGAGCATAAATGCCTTGGACAGAGTTTTAGATGAGTATATTAGGTTTAAAATATTAGCTAATTTAAAAATTACTAGTGGGTCCCGTTGCTCGAAATCGAGCAATTAAATTATCTCTAAAATCCAATCCAGAGGGTATCTCTGGACATATTTTAACACTGGATAGGGATAGACTAAATAACTAATTAGTAAACTAATGCAATGAATTTTTTTCAATGAAAAAACCAAATTAAATTCAATACCTTTTCTAAGTAGCAACGTTATTTTCAATTGTTTGTTTTTTCAGCAGTCCTTTATAAACAATATTTTGTGTGTAGACTTTTTCGTTTTTCATTGTTCCCTGGTTTCTATGACATAATATCGTAATCCATCAAATGCGCTCATTTGATGAATTACGCTGCTAGCTCTACTTGCTGCTACGCACAGTTGGCCGTGCTAAAATACTGGATTGGGCAAATAGATTCCAGCAATATTAACGACTGACCTGTGCATTAATCTAAACCCTGAACGTATTGTAAGCCGATGAGAAGCGTATTGCAACAGGGTAGTCTTAGTTCGATGTTTTGAATGACCTAAAGCATGTTCTGTTGAAAATTTTCCATCCAAGATCACCGTTGGGGAAAAGTAGTGGATAAACTAACGGATCCAAAGTTCAAGTACAGAGACATGATGAACGCTGTTGGATCGAGAATAGACAGTACAATACATCAGCATTTCAGTATAGTATATTAGATCAGCATTTCAAATATACTCACCATCTCGTGACATTAACTGTTTGTAGTTATCAGCACTTTGTTCTAGGTTATGACTGATCACCAACAGTAAAATTTTCATAGTTATGCCATTCATTACAAATAAAATTTCAACAACTCGCAGCGCAGCCTAATTTCACTGTGGCTATCTTGATGGGGGAAAAACACACACATATACACAACGCAGAACAGGCAATTGCCATCACCAACTATCTCTATAACGTTTTGCATACCTGAAATAAAGACAATAACAAAATTAACAAAACAATAAAATAAAAATAGTAAAACGTAATAAAATAGTGTCCATTTGTATATCAATGAGGACTCCAAATTGGTTTAAGGTTAAAATGCTTGTAGTTTTTAAGTTGCAATCTGTTTACAAACAAAAAATTTGTCACCTGAACAATACTCTACTCTAAAAAAATAACATATGGCCTACTGAAAATGTAAAGGATGATTCCTCTAACTTAGGACTATTTCTTGCCCTCTTCTTCTTTTATTCATAAAAAAATATATTCGTGGAACCTAAAGATCGAGACACCTCAATCACAAAAAATCGGTCCAGTAATTCCTGAGATCTCAGCGTAACACAAACTCTGCTTGCGTATTAAATATACAGTCATGCAGTAGTTTAATAAATTAGACAACGATTTGAATTTGAAATTTCATCACTATTTATTCTAAAACCTTAAATATCTACTCTATCCTTAACTTATTATTTTGCCGCTTTCATGCCCCACCAAGATTTAAATATTACTTAGATTATCTAGATATTAGTATGTCTTTGCTTTGTGATGACTGCTGTTGTGGAACCAGCCCTTTTCAAGATTAACCGTTTTCTAAAACTTAACCTACACGTTAAAACAAACAACAAATTAAATTATGCAATTTTTTATCAAAGTCATATGAACAAGTAAAACGTATTTACGATTGTTAGAGAGATGCTATGAGATGTCATAACAACAGTTGAACTTCGAATCGATTTAAATTACGGTTTTAGCACCATTTTGACCATTTTTAAAATTCAATCAGATCAATTCGTGAGAAAAATGATCGCGTCTGATTCGCACCCAAGACATCAATCACATAGCCGACGGGTATGTATAATTTTCTCCCTATATTCATGTTAGGTTATTCATTTGAATATTGTGTTTTTACTTAGTTTAATTAATACACTGTTAGTCCATAAAATCTCCAGAGTGTCATCCTGATCCCTATTGCCACTCTTCCCTCTCCCTCCTGTCTAACGTTCTTGTTTACCTTTCTTATATAGGAACAAATGCTTTTGCAATTAAGTTAATGTTCTCAGTTATACAGTTGTTGGACGCCCTTTATACCTTCTCAGCCCCTCGTCTACCACCGCTTCCGGAGTCCAAGTCTACCATTATAAAAATTGAACAGATTCTATCATACAGTTCAATTTTTATAATGGTAGACTTGGGCTCCGGGAGCTCCGTCTTACAAACATTCCCTCAAATTAGGTCACTCATGCAAGAATGACTCATCGGACTGCATTCATTGGTTTAGGTTAGTAGTGCACTTCCGAGTCTGTGGTTATAACAATTGTACTATACCATGATCTTCTTGATATTCTTGGATATATCGTACAAATACAATATCCAGACATTCGAATGCTTTTTATTAGTTGAACACAATCATGCACAAACTTGACATTTATAATTAATTGTAACTATCTGAGAGATATTCTATATTTTATTCACTCTAAAATATTCGTTAACCTAATTAATATTTCAAATGTAATATCTTAATATTTATTGTTATATTTACAGAGGAAAAGAATAAAAGGAAAATTAAGTGGAAAGACAAGGTTTCGCGCATTGGTGAGACAGGTTATAAGTAATATGCCTTGGCTGTCGGACACCTTGATGTCCAAGGGCATGGATGCTGTCATAAAGGAGAATGTGTTGATGATAGATGTTATCTCAAGGGAGAAGTACCAAAGCCTCACACTTGCAGTAAGTGGGATGATTATTTGTATTATTTAAATGTTAAAAATACAAATATCTGTAACAGTGCTCTATCTTTTGAAACGTATTCAAAGGTTGTGTATTCGGGGTGCACCCCCCTCCCAATATACTGTTATAGAGCAATTTCAACAATTTAAAAATAAGGTAAACCTTTTACTTTAATTTATGTGCCAACAGTGGTTACAAAGATTTGTCTGAACACTACTTACAATAGAGTACATTTCACATATTTAAATTTTTCCACATTAGAGAATGTGAAACAACCTTATCCTAAAAGCCTGTCTATCGATAACTTGCGCGTTGTTCACGTTTAACAGAGTGAAACTAAACCATATTAGATGAGGAAAATAAACATTTAGTGATTATATACTTGTATGACAATTGGTTTATTTTTGTTTTTGGAGTTCACCTTAACACCCACCCCACCTCTGGTCTCTATAGTTAGGGTTCTAAAATTATCATGATATTCTTGGGCAATGTTTTAAATGGATTCGTTTATTTTATTATACAGGGTGTTTAAAAATTGTGGGGCAAAACTTCAGAAAATTATTAAATAGGTAAAAATCAACAAAAAAGTTCCAATGAAGCGTGCCTTATCTCGCTTAGTTTGGCGTATGTCTGTCTATAGGCCTATGCGTGTTCTTTAAAAAATGCCACATCTCCTAAACAGTATTAGCTATAGTTTTGAAACTTGACACCAATATTGAACTTTACACCACCTAATATACCTTAAAAATATAAACTAATATTTTTACCCGTTTCAAAATAGCAGCCGTTTAAAAATTGTAATGCTAAATTTCATGAAAACCAAAGCAAAAATGATAAATTGTCTTGATACTTAATATTGTAACAATTGTTAATTGTTGCATTATAATTAAATTAGAAAAATTGTATTTAGAAAATGTTAAATTTTGTAAGAACTGAGAGGTTTAGGAGTTTGTTTTGTTTTCCAAAAGTTTTAGATATAAATTCTCCAAGTTTTGAGAAAAATTCAGAATCTTCCCCTTTCAAATAAAAAATTAGTTTTTCCCATATAAAATAGTTAAATAACCAGTATTTTCACGTTTGTTAATTTCCTGTCAATTTCATGCGACATGTTTTCTGAAGGCAACATGTTTGGTGAGCCTTACCTGTTCAGATGTCCTGGTTTAGAGGGTTCTAATTGGTTGGTTTAGCTTCTAGAGTTAAGTGGGGGTAAGTTCGTTGGTGGAAGCGTGCGGCCGTTTGCGCAGTTTTCCAATAACTTTCTGAGTGTGACCACGTTTGTTCCGCTTTCGAGTACACGGTGACTTGTACCGTTTCGGTTTTCCTTTACCGTTGCGGCAATTTTTCTGTATTTCGCGTGTGAGTGATTGTTTGAATGCCGGACGAGCTTTGTTGTGGTCAATTTTGGATTCGAAACCTCCAGGTTTTTAATCCATCTCCAGGCCTACATCTCCCGGAGGCAATTTTAAAGCAATTTTAAAACAATTTTAGAAAATTTAAGAAAATTCAATTTAGAAAATTTTAGACAATTTAATACAATTTAGAATTTTGAATTTTTTGATTTAAAAGTTTAAAGAAATTTATTGAAAAAGTTAAATAAATAAAAAAAGGTTCTGGTCAGAAGATATTTAATTTATCATTTTGGAAGAGTTGTTTTAATTTATTTATGTTCCATTGAGTCAATAAAAGAAGAGATTATTATTTTCGTTTTTATCACTATTTTAAGAAGAAACCAATTTTATTATTTGAATTTATTTATAAGAAGATAAATAAAGAAAAATTTTTATCACTGGACAATTCTTATTTTAATCTCTCATTTAAGTTTGTTCAACATATCAAAAATAAATAGTAGCTTTAATAAGGCTACAATATGTATCTTAAAAAGAGGCAAATCTCTTATTACTTGATTTGTTACAATCGGACAGTAAATAACTGAGAAAATGTAATTCTTATGATTGTGTGCTAAACTTTACTTGGGGTTTTGTTCAAGGCAATAGACACAAGTATACGAAAGTTGCAAAAACATTTTGCACATAATCATAAAAATAACATATTTAGGTATTTACCGTCCGATTTTAATAAATGAGGTATCAAAAGATTTACCTCTTTTTAAGCTAAATATCAGATATCGTAACAATTTTTTGTGCCTGCTTTCATGAAATTTATCAATACAATTTTTAAACGACCGCCATTTTGAAACTGAGAAAAATATTAGTTTATATTTTTAGAGTATATTATGTAGTGTAAAGTTCAATATTTGTGTCAAGTTTCAAAACTACAGCTAATACTGTTTAGGAGATGTGGCATTTTGTTTAAAACACACATACAGACAGACAGACGCCAAACTAAGCGAGATAAGGCACATCTTCATAGGAACTTTTTTTATTTTTACCTATATAATCATTTTCTGAAGTTTTGCCGCACACTTTTCAAACACTCTGTATAAATTACAAAATATTGAATCTGCATATTTGTAGTTCGGATAACAATAAATATATTATGAAAACGTTTTAATCTTTATGAAATATGACATTTATCATCCTTTTGGAACTTTCATGAATACTTCAAACTGTCCTCATAAACAACTGTCACATTCTTATATGATGTGCATTAAAAAAACGGGCATTAAAAAATTACATATTTAAAAAATATACAGAGTGTAAATCTATGATAATCATAAAAAACCCCTCTGTTGTTCCAAATGAAGAAAACGTATAAAATGCACCTATTACTAAATCCATAACGTTTTCCCACATAGTTGAATATTCAACATGTGTTAACCATACGGAATCACCGTCTTTAATACAATCTAACAAACTGTAATGCATACATTTATGACCAAATAATTATTGAACAATGTTATAAAGAAATTAAAATACCTCAAATGTATTGTAAAAATCTTTATACATTTAAAGTAGTTTTTAAAAAGCTAATAGAAAATATTAAAATTAGTCATTAAGTATAAGTAGTGTGCAAAATCAATTCTTATGCAAATAAATTGTTGCTGTTAAATATTTAATGTATAATATTGAATTATTAGCAGTTTTGTAAAACTCAAACATAAATTTGTCCATGTGTAAACACTGGTTTTTCAGTTGAATACCAGCTTCTTAAAGGTTTGGCCTTGTCAATTAGGTTGTAACACATTAACAGCTGGAATATTGTATTTGTCTTATTTAATGCATGTATTATATTTAATGCATATTACCACAGTATTAAAACTCACAAAAGTTCTTCCCATACGATTAACATGGGAATTTGGAGGGCTAATGGGGTGGATCCCTTATGGGGTGGATCACAAAGCTTTCATTTTTCCCATCTACAATATCAGAGCTTTAAAATGATCCATTTCCGAAGGCTGTAGGTGAAGTATAACGCTTGGAATTTTGAGACAACCGATTTGCCTTACGAAATTAAATATATCTAATATCTACATAGCCGCATGTGTAACTCACTGACTCACGTATTCTAACCAACTTCCAGATGAACTAGAAACTTGAAATTTGGCACACTTGTAGCTTTTACCGAGCAACCAACGGGAAAATTCCGAAAAATATTTAATTTTTAACCCCCCAAAAAATCAAAATGGCGTAAGGGAATTTTGAATTGTGTGCAGTTTTACTTACGGCTTCATTGTGAGCATCCCGTTGGTTGAAGAGCAAATCTGACAGAATACTTAAGATTTGTAATTAAATTTCCTACAATTGGGTTAATAAGTTTTTTTTTTTATTTTTGAAATTAACTATGCAAAAAATCATCAAATTACACTTTCCATTCAAAAAATTCTATTTTTGTTAGTTTTTCGTGTTTTATTGCCGTATTATGATAATTTAAGAACGTACACATAGTTTCAATTTACTACTTTGTTACCAAAACTGCTTTGAAATTTGATTTTGGTCAAAAACATGTGATTTGTTTGGAAGAGTTCCTCCCATTTAAGCATACTTAAAATAAGCTAGACACTTAAATCCTTACACACTATTTACCTTCACTCTTATGTCAAGAAAAATGCTACAATTAGATTTTGCACTTTTTATAACCCAGAAAAATTTCAAAATGGCTGACGAGAAACTGCTGACTTGTTTGCACAGTTGAAGTTTTTATTTTACTGACGCTGTTATATTTACTTTAGATAGAATAAACGAAGTGTTCAAATTAACAATAATATTCTGTACAAAAAGTTCCATACTCATTTTTGTGGTACAAACTATAGTTCCTTCCCAATAAGTCGGTAAATTTGAGTTTTGTCGAAAACATGTGATTTAAAAAAAATAATTGCTCCAATTTAAATATGATTAAAAGAAGCTAATTTTAGAAGCAATTTAAGCTAAGAAGAAAAAAATAGACTTAAACCCCTACATAATATTTACCATTATTTTCCTGTTAGCAAAAATGATATAACATTTTATTGGGCAATTTCATAACCTGGACAAAATTCAAAATGGCTGACGAGAAAGCGTTTACCTGTTTGCACAGCTGAGGTTTTTGTTTTACTGAACCTGTAATATTTAGTTAACATCAAATGAAATATTTATACTGACAATTAGATTGTGTATAAAAAGAATATTTGTGGAATATGCTACCGTTTCCTTACTAAAAGTCGGCAAAGTTCAGATTTGTCAAAAACACGTAATTTTATAGAATAGTTCCTCCAATTTAAGTACGAATAAAATAAGTTAGAAAGTATAAACCTTACAGACTATTTAACTGTTTTTATATTTGATATTTCACCTTTCAAAATAAACAAAAATTCAAATAATATACATGAAAATGCTAGCCTTCGTGTACTGTTGAGGTATTAGTTTTTCTTTAGTTGCAATATTTCGTTTAGAAGACATCAACTGAAGTTGTTTTATTCATAATAACGTTTACTACAATAATGTTTATATTCTTATATGCTGTATATGCAACAGTTTCCTTACAAAAAGTAGGTTAAGTTGAGCTTTTTGTCAAAAAAATGTGATTTTTTAAAAATATATCCTCTCATTTAAGCACGATTAAAACAAGCTAGAAATTTAAAACCTTGCACACTATTTACGTTTACCATTCTGTTGACCAGCTAACCACTCATGATCATCTTCGGTAGCCACCCGTTTTAATATTGGAAATGGTTATATACCTCCATGCTGTATAAACTACTTTTACCTCACAAAAAGTCGGTAAAGTTGACATTTTTTTCCAAAAACATGTGATGTTTTAGAATATAACCTATTTCAGCATGGTTAAAGTAGGCTGGATACTTCAAACCTTGCACACTATTTACGTTGACCTTTTCGTTTACCAGCCCGTGTGATCAACTTCGGTTGTACACAGTCATAGATTTACACAATCCCCGGTGATGACCTTGGTTTGACTCTGTGATCTACATTGGCAGACTCCCATGACCAACATGCGTAGATCCCGTGATCATGTTAAGAACCCCCTGTGATCAACTTGGTTAATCATCCGTGATCATCTTGGGTATCACCCATTATCGATTAGGTTAACTGGCCGTCAACCACTTAGGTAGACTTCATGATGATCTTTTATAGTCCTCCATGATCCACTTTGGTAACCACCCGTAATAGTCTTGTGTAGCTTGTGATCGACTTGGAAAGCTCCTGATAATCTACTTTGGTAGTCACCCGTTATCATATTGGAAAGCACCCGTAACCTGACTAGCTATTGATGCTTAAACCAGAAGGGGGTTTGGGGGCGAAGCCCCCAACGAGCGGAGCGAGTATATAGATGTAAAAGGCAAAGCCCTGGTTGACTCACTCACTCATCACTAATTCTCCAACTTCCCATGTAGGTAGAGAGTTGAAATTTTGTACACTGTTTCTTTAGGTCTTAAATAGGACGACTAAAGTATTTTCATCATTTTCTAAAGGGTAGAAACTGCCCCTAAAAGATTGTTCCAAAAGGATAACGTTGGGTTGAAACCCTGGAACCGTACACCGGGGCACTCAGTGCCCCAGAGTATTTTTATTTTGTCATAGTTTTGTGTTGGCAACCCTTAGCGTCACCAACCTCCGTGACTTTCACTTGTCCTTGACCATCTTTCAGTTGCCATTTAGTTCGTGTCAATAACCTATCGCATTATTGCTACAGACTGGTTTTGGGGCATCCAGTGCCCCGGTGTACGGTTAGTGTAATTTTTTGTGTAGTGTAGACAATTTGTTTTTCCAGATTTTTATGTATATTTGTGATTAGTTTAAGTTGTAAATATTTTAGTTATATAACAGTAATTAGTAATGGATAACCTTGAGACTGATTACGATATTCTAAATGAATTATTACGTCCATCTCAACCTGATAATATAGACTTTCACGAAGATAATTCTGATAATGAAAACGAAAATGACATTGTAGAAGAAGATGATGTTTTATGAGACGTATTTTCACCCGATGGAACAGAAGATGAATATTTTCCAAGTGAAGAAGAAGACTATCAACAACCTAGAAAAAAGAAGAAACATGGAAGTAAGGACTGCAGTTCTGTTGAACCTAATCCCTCAACTTCAGGACAAAACAGTTTGCAAGAATTAGAAGAAGAAGAGAATAATGACGATAATGAAGTAGCTGTTTTATCTAACTACGTTATACAACTGAATAAAGTACAGCTCGTTGGGAAAAATAAACACCGGTGGTCTACAAAGCCTCCTTCAAGAACCGGAAGAACACCCAGACGAAATATAATTTTATTCCGATCTCGACCAGAGGGAGCGGCTAAGGGTATCACTGATCCTTTACAGGTATTTGACTTATTTATAGATAATACTATTATACACACTATAATTGTTCAAACCAACAAAGAGATTGCATTTCAAAAATTAAAATACAATGATCAAAGTTGTACTGGAGAAACATCGGTGATTGAAATTAGAGCTTTGCTTGGTCTTATCATTTATTTTGGAGCACAAAAACAAAATCACACTTCAGGTGAAACACTATGGCATGTATCAAGGGGGCTTAGAATAACTAGAACTGTCACGCCCCTTCGAAGATTTGAATCTCTTGTTAATAGTTTAAGATTTGATGAAAAAACCACTCGTGCTGCAAGGAAGGAGCTGGATCCTTTTGCGGCAATAAGAGATGTGTGGGATGTATTCATACAACATTGCAAAGAACTGTACACCCCTGGACCATACTGTACAATTGATGAACAGCTTCTAGCCTTCAGGGGTAAGTGTCCATTCAGTATGTACATACCCAACAAGCCAGCCAAATATGGTGTAAAAATTTTTATGTTATTCAACTCCAATGGGTATTTGATCAATGCTATACCATATACTCGTAAAAAAATGGATAGTGAAGGTAAGGCCCAAGCAATATATTTTGTTGAGAAGTTATCAGAAACTATACAAGGTACCAATCGTAATATTACGGTTGATAACTGGTTTACATCAGTACCTCTCTTCAATGACATGCTTAAAAATCGTAATATTACAATGGTTGGTACATTGCGAAAGAATAAGCCGCATATCCCCCCTGAAATGATAAAAAACAGGCCAGCTGAGTCATCTTTATTCTTGTTTGACAGAGAGCTGACAATGGTTTCGTATGCACCCAAAAGGAACAAAACTGTACTTCTCCTGTCAAACATGCATCAAGGTTTCAGCTTCCAAAAGGATAGTAAATTGCCAGAAATTATTCATTTTTATAATTCAACAAAAGGAGGTGTTGATTTACTTGACCAAATGTCGGCACAGTACTCCTGTAGCAGAAAAACAAGACAATGGCCACTATGTATTTTTTACGGGATACTGAATAGCGCAAATTTGAACTATTACATCATCTACAGAGACAATATGCATCTTTCAAAACAAATTCCAATGTCAAGAAACAATTTCCTTTTTATGTTAGCAGAAGACCTCAAGAGACCATGGATGATAGAGCGCCTTGAAAATAGATCAATAAGAATAGGAATAAGAACATCTATCGCCGAGCAACTGCGCGTCCCTATGCCAGTGCCACCAGAACCTATGAATCGGAAAGCCGGAAGGTGCAACATCTGTCCCCGAAGCAAAGACACAAAGACAACTATTTATTGTGCTGATTGCAGGCAATTCACCTGTAAAACCCATTCTTCAGTAGTTTGTGACAATTGCAAAAATTAAAATTATGTATAATTTAAAAAATCCAAACTGTTGCAAACATTTGTAAAAATATGTAAGCATTTGTGTTTTATTTTTTTATAAAGTGTTGTATAATAATTATCTACAAACAAATTATTGATAGTACTCTTATGAGCCACAGGAATAAGAGTATACTTTGTTCTATATAAATATATGCATTCTTACATCTTATATTGTGTTTTCAATTTTGGGGCATCCAGTACCCCGGTGTACGGTTAGTGTAACAAAACTTTAGGTGTATGGTTCCAGGGTTTTAAGTAAATTAATAACAGCTATTTTGTAAATAAATAAACATGTTTATTTTGTATGTTTGACGTTATACCATTGATTTATTTTTAAGTACCGAGTGACCGAGCTTCGCTCAGTAGAATTTTGCACACTGAGAGGTAGGTAGCATTCATGTTTCCCATAGGACCCTGAGGATCGTTTGTTGTTGCCAAACCTTTTAGGTTATTGATAAAATTTCGTTTCGGAGGTCTTCCGCGTTTACCTTTAGCCTCTTTGTGGAACTCGGTTTGTGGCCTCACCAAGGCACTCTGCTACAGTCCCATTTATGGATCTCGGCACGTCGCCTCGTGAGGAAGATCCTACGGTCTCGCCAGGATTCTTAAGCAGTATGACTATGAATTTTGGTTTTTGGGACAGTGAAGCTGTAATTTGTAAAAGAATACCTGTAATTTGACACCCCACTTGGGTGTATTAGTTTTTAATATTACCCAATTTTGGGTTTTTGAGCATATTTTTTATTTGGGGGCAGAGCCATTAAATGTTGTATGTTCCAAATATAATGTGATTTAAGAGATTTACACTGAAAATCAAAACTTTGAAAATTACCGGCTTGATTCCCAAATATGTTTTTTTGCCATAGCTCAAAAACTGATCAAGTTAGAGACGTGCGGTTTTTACTAAAATATTTTAAATTGTAATTCATATCTTTCCTGAAAATTTAATGAAAATCTCTAGAGCCGTTTTTGATACATTTCCATTTTTGTATGTTTTTGCCCATAAAAATAAAAAAAAAAAATCAAAAACTAAAATTTTATGAAAGTAAAAAAAATAGTCTGGAGATATTGGCTGAATACAAATATATTCCAAATTTAATAAAAATCTATCCATCCGTTTGGTCTCCAGTGAAGTGCACATACACACAGACATACACAGATACGGAAAGACATTAAAAGTTTTTTTTCGAAAAAACACTTTTTGGGTTCAGAGGACCCTAAAATAGATTATTAAAAAAAATACGTTGTATATATTTATAGCTTGAGATAATTGGCTTCAAGTTGGCAGCCATATTATCGGACTATATATATTTAATTTAAATTTTTTTCTTTTCACTACCGAGGCTTTTCAACTCCTCCAAAGAAACTAAACTGACAGGCAGGAGGGAGTGGGTTTCTATTTTATGTTTATGGTACTGATTAACGATGCTTTGAACTATACTAATGACAGAACTATAACCTGTGAAACTATTGACTGTTCTACTAAACTTATGGGACTATTTACAACAAACGATAATTACATGAGTCTAAAAATTGTGCATCAATAATTGTGTATCAATATTCATTGTTAAAGTATAAAAATGTTGATCCTTTGTTAGTATTACTAGAATGTTTACTTGTGGATGTTGATGTTATTGTTTTGAGCGAGACACGGACGGACAAACACGAGACATTGGCTGGACTGGACGGTTACGATATTTACTGTACAAGCAATACTTGGAATAGAAATGAGACCATTATTATCTACTTTAAAAATAACTTAGAGTCAACTATCAAAGGAGTAAAGATGGCTGACAATACTGGGCTTTAACTGAACATTACACTTAACGGACGCCATTACAGTATTCTGGCGGTCTACAGAAGTCCCTCAATGGACTGTAATATTTCTTATCTGACCTGACTGACTACTACAACAACAGTAACAGCACTAGGCATACGAATCGGGTGTTCATATGAGATACGAATATCGGTATAATACCAGAAAACTATAACGATCCAGTAAAAGAAATGTACATAAATTTACTATACAGTGTAGGTTTTGTCAGCTGTGTTGATAAGCCCACTCGGGTGGAGGCAACGTCTAAAACTGTCCTGATCATATTTTCACTGGGAGGCCACTGCCGTCATATCAACGGTGCTGCAGACATCAATAACTGACCGTTTTGCTGTGGCGTCGAACATTAAACTAGACACTAAAATGACACACACCGACTCGGTCAAACAGCCTACCTTACTTAGACTACGAGGTGTTAGGGAGACTTATTGAGGCTCAGTCGTGGGATCATGTCCTGACTCTGCAAGATGTTAACGACTGTTGCACTGGCAATAAAAATACTAACCACAAAAAAATTTAAATAAAAACTCTCGTTAACAAAACTTTAACCTTGGATTACTGTTAATTTGATAAAATGATTTGACAGAGAGATAAATTGAGCAAAATTATGATAAAAACCCTTTTACTTGGCTGCTAGATTAAATTACATCCGTTATCGAAACCATCTAAACGCTGTAATAAAAAGAGCCAAATCCATGTATTTTAGAGACAAACTTTCTAACTGTCAATGTGTACCGGGTCTTTAGACCGGTACATTTCGTTTTTTCATCGTAGTCTGCCGGGCTGCCTGAGATTCGCTTTTGCCCGGCGTTTCACGTACGTTGGTGGCCGTTGGCCCAGTTCCGTTTCGTTCCGTGTTCCAGCAGCTTCGGTCAAGTTGGCCTGTCTGTTCACTTGTTCTCAGCAGCCGTTCGTCACGAGAATATGTTAGGCTAAGGTTCCCAAAACTCCAGGGTCCTTGAGTAGGACGTTTCACCCTCGGCCTGCCGTCGGGGAATTGCCGACCTTCTGCACTGCTAGCCTGGCCTGAGGACCATGTTGGAGCCTGGAGTCGCCCGTTACCCGCTCTACATCTTTGTGGTATAAGTCTCCTGTTCTCAGGTCAGTGTTTTCCATCTTGTTTTCCCGGCGGCTGAGCTGGGGGTTTTGCTGTTGAAATTTTTACATAAAAAAATAAACCAAGAAAAACCAGTGATATCTATAAAGAAAAAAAAGAAGAAAAGAATGGTGGTGGAACAATTTAATGTGGGCTAGGCCTAAAACAAACAGTTTATGCAACACAGCCATTGGGGACTTATATATTTTTTTTTTATTAAAGAAAGAAAAACTTGAAATACAAAAAGAACTTTTGGGTGTTAATATTTATTTATATTTATATTTCTTGTTATTAATTAATTAGTTTTATTTGTTGTTATATCTTTTTAGATTTTATAGTTGTTAGGTCCCTATGGTTAAGTTATGTTATTTATTTATATGTTTAGGCCTAGTGATTGTTATTTATATTTTTTTGTTCATTGTATTATGGAGGTCGTGAAGTGACTTTTTACTAAAACGGTACCGTGTTATATATATTTTTTTAAATTGTTTAATTTTTATCTCACCAAAAGGGGATTATGGGACTTTTACTTAACTTCTAATTCGGAGCTGCCCAGGGATTCCGGCTTACTCGCTGGCCCGGTGGAATCAAGGGATGTGGGCTGAATTGCCGGTGTTATTTTGGGGTTATCAAAAATTTTATAAATTTTTTTCACTTTAAAATTGTTAATTAATTTGGCTTACGTTTTGGGGTGTCTCAGGCTAAACTGCAGATAGGCCATGTAGTTGTTTTTTTGGCAATTTTGGTATTTGTAGAGTTTGTGGTATTTATAGCGTTTGTTATTAATGTGTAGTATCTTGTTAAATTTAGTGTTTGTTATTATTTAAGTGCGAATTGGGTTGTGGCCTTCTGCCTATTTATATTGTGGCTTTCTGCCGTGTTTGATTTATTAAATTTCTTGCTTGCCTGGTAATAAATTAGTTTTGCTCAGCTGCCGAGTGTTATTTTGACCCTCCAACTGCCACCCGTGATCCCATCACTTTACTCGTTTTGAGCCATCCCCCAGTTGGCACGCTTCCCAGCTTTGGTGGGGGGGATGGGTCTCAATTGGTAGCAGAGCGTGGTTGCCTAAAAAAAAAAAAAAAAAAAAAAAAAAAAAAAAAAAAAAAAAAAATTATTCTCTCTTGGTTGTTGACGGTGGGTGTTTGTCTGTTAGTAGGCCATGGTTGGCCGACCTACCGTCAAGGTGTTTTGGTAATACGTAAAAAAAAAAAAAATAAAGGAACAAATAAATAATTATTTAAAAAGAAAAAAAAACCAAATAAATAATTTAACTTATATATATTAAAAAAAAAAAAAAAAAACTAGGCAATCCGCTTGGTTACTTTGTTGAATGGGTTTCATGGGTGGATTGGAGTGGTCGGCAGTGGCTCGGTAGGCTGAGGGTTTTGTTCGTCTTGGACCCTGGAGTTGTCGTTTTTGTGTATTGTTGAAAATTTTGTTTTGCGAGATGGCATATCTGCAGAATGTTGCGCTCCTAGTCAAGGAGGAGTTGATATTTGAGTTGAGGTCGCGTGGTGTGACTCCGGAGGGTGATGTTCTGAATCTCCGGAGGTTGCTGCGGGAGCAGTTGTCCGCGGGTACGGCGGTGGATTGGTCTGATCTACTGGAGGTTGGGGATGAGTTGTCTGTTTGTAAGCGCAAGGTGGAAGATTGGGAAGGGGTTTTGGAAGATCTGCAGTTTGAACCTCCAGTAGGTCGTGACCGGGCCTGCCGTCTTGTACGTTTGGGGCATCTGCTTGCCCGTTTAAGGCTGGTCAACCGGGCACCGGGGTTGGAACCGTCGGATAGGGCGTGGATCTTGGAGAGTGTGTCTAGGCTGGATGAGATTTTTCAGGCACTCTCCGGTTCCACGACTCCTACGGGTCTGGGTCAGCGGCCTAATTTCGCGCTGTCGCCTAATGTGTCGAGGCCGCAGGCTGAGACAATGGCTCTCACTGTGCCTGAGGCTCCTTCTGAGCCTGCAGGCGTTTCTGTTGAGGTTGCTTGTGGTTCGGCTCCAGCTGCTGCTCCTTCTTATTCTTTGTGTTCACCTGCTCTTCTGCAGCTGAGCTACCACAAGCTACCTAACCCTCTCACGCCCATGATCCAGAATCTCCCTGTAATCGATGGGATGGATCCTGAGGAGCTTCTTAAGTTTCTGGTGGCCTTTCTCAGACTTAGTGAGATGCCCGGCATGCAGGCTGGGGACTTGCTTCGTCTGGTTTTCCCTTATTGCAGAAGTCCCGTTGGGGAGTTGCTGAGTTCTGTCTTGGCCAGTGATGCCTCGGTGGACTCGTTCCATCGAGAGTTACTTTCGTCATTTCTTCCCATTCGACTCAGGGAGAGGATGGTCATGGACAGATTTTATCGGTCGCAGGGTAGGGGCGAGTCTCTGGCAGCCTATGTCTCTTCAGTCAAGGAAGCTCGTCAAGCGTTGCGCCTCACACTTTCTGAAGCTGACACCGTTCGTGTCATCCTGGATGGCATTTCGCCTGAAGAACGGTGCAGATTGGTTTTTGCTGGTGTTCCTTCGACTTTTCGGGAGCTGCATCAGCTGTGCATTGTTTCGCGCAGCGTGCAGTTCTCAGACCAGCAAGGGAGGGATTCTGAGAGTCATCGTGCTCTCCCCACCCGTCGACCGGCTATGTCTGTAGGTGTGAGTCAGCCAGTGGAGGGTCGTGGTTCTCGACCCCCGGTTGTGTGTTTTGCTTGTGGCCAACCTGGTCACATTCGACGTGACTGTCCACGTGCTCGAGGTCGTGGGGCGGGAAACGCTCAGTGTGGGGGGGTTGCCTCCACAGTAGCTCCCCGCGTTGTTGCGACTGACCGTGGCCATTTGCCTCTGACACGTGCCCATAGCCGGAGTGTCGGGGATTTTTCGGGCCTTGCTGGCATGGCTTCTCTGGGACTTAGTGCGGTCACCTCGGTGTGTCCTGGCGTTTTTGTTTCTTTTGGTGGTACGGTGTGTCGAGCCCTTCTTGATTCTGGTTCGGCATGCAGTATCATCAGCCTTTCTCTTTTTGAGTCCCTTGACGCCTTAGGACTTGTCAGGCACACCGAGCCTTCTTCTATCACGTGCTGGACGGCATCCCAAACTCCTCTTCCTATAATTCTAAAGGCGTTTTTCCATTTTAAAATTGAAGGATTTTCCTGGAGGTGGGGTTTTCTTGTTGCCAAGGACCTGGCGGTTTCTTGTATCCTAGGGGCAGACTTTATTTCTAAGAGTGGTATGGTGCTTGACCTCCAGAAGCGCCAGATATTTTTCAAGTTTAATCGGCGAGTTTTGGTGCCTCTAGTAGGTGATTCTGACTGCCCTCCTGCAGTCAGAGAGGTGGGTTGTGAGCCCGAACAACCCAAGGTGGATCCGGTTGGTCATCTCCCCCCTGAGCAGGCGGAGGCCATTAGGAGGCTGTGTTTGCGGTTTCCTGATGTGCTTACGCCGGAGCTTGGGGTCACTTCTCTTCTGGAGTATGAGATCCACCTCACCGATTCTCAGCCAGTTAGAAGTCATCCGTACAAACTTGCTCCCCCAAAGATGGAGGTTATGAGGGCTATGATTGAGGATCTTCTGAGCAAGGGTGTGATTGAACCGTCTCGTTCTGCTTATGCCAGTCCAGCTTTTCTTGTGCCCAAGCCTAATGGTAAGTCTAGGCTTGTGATGGATTATCGGAGGCTCAAGGCTAAGGTCGCTATTGACTCGGTACCTCTGCCTGATTTGCATTCTGCGTTTGATTGGTTCGGTAAGGCTAAGTTTTTCAGTGTTTTCGATTTGAACCAGGCCTACCATCAGATTCCATTGAAGAAGGAATCACGGCCCATGACTAGCTTCTGTGTTCCCGTGAATCTCTATCAGTTCACTAGGGTTCCTATGGGTCTTGCTGTGGGTGCCCAGACTCTTACTCGTCTGCTTGATTCCATCTTCCATGATGTGAAGTTCAAGTTTGTCTTCAATTACCTGGACGACCTTCTTGTCTACAGTGAGACTTTCGGGGAACACATGCAACATCTGGAGGAAGTTCTTAGTCGCCTCAAATCAGCTGGCCTTACCGTCAATCCAGAGAAAGTCACTTTTGCTCGTCCTGAGATTTCTTTTCTGGGTCATCTTATCTCTTCTCGAGGCGTCTGCATTGATCCTGCGAGGACCCAGGGCATTCGGGATTTTCCTCCACCCAGAGATGCCAAGGGGATTGCCCGTTTTGTGGGGATGGTGAATTTTTACCGTCGCTTCATCCCTAACGTGGCCGAGCTTGCTGCCCCGTTGAACGAGTTGCGGAAGAAAGGTGTCCCTTTTGTGTGGGGCCAAGCTCAGCAGACTGCCTTTGATGCTCTCAAGGAGGCTATCATGCAACCTCCTGTCCTGCGTATGCCTGATTTCAGCAGAGAATTCATCCTTCAGACTGCTGCCTCCTCCTCCGCCATTGCTGCTGTTCTTTCTCAGGAGTTTGATGGGGTCAGGCAGCCCATCGCTTTTGCTTCGAGGACGTTGTCTCACCAGGAACAGAAAGATTCTTCCATCTATGAGTTAGAGTGTCTGGCTGTTGTCTTTGGTACGGACAAGTTTCGGCGTTTCTTGGAACACGCTGAGTTCTTGCTGGAGACGGACAATCAGGCACTGTCTTGGCTTCTTGCCCATCCCAGACAGCTTGGGAAAATTGGTCGCTGGGTGGTCAAAATTTCTGCTTTTAAGTTCCGAGTCCAACATCTTAGGGGTACCCAGAATGTCATCGTGGATGCTCTTTCCCGCATGTACCACGAACCCAGTGATCCACCGACTGAGGCTGTTGCTCACTGTGGTGCTGTTCTTCTGGATTTTCCTCTGGCTTTTGACGACCTACTGTCCCATCAGCAGAAAGATCCCGAGCTGTCAGTCATCTTAGGTGAGCTTCAAGAGGGAGGTGCCCACCCTCCCTATTTTCTGTCCAAAGGGGTACTCTGTTGCCGTCCTCGACAGAGGGGTGAACCCCGTGTAGTGCTGCCTAGTCATCTAGTACCGATGGTCTTTCAGTATTTTCACTCTTCCCTTGTGGGCGGTCATCTTGGCATTCATAAGACCATCGCTAAGATTCGTAGGTACTTCATCTGGAAGGGCATGGACCGGGATGTTGCGGGCAGAGTGCGGGCTTGTCACCTGTGCTCTCTCAGCAAGCCTAGTCAGAATGCAAGGTTAGGGTTGTTATCTTCTGAGGTGGCCGAGCGTCCTTTTGAGAAGGTGTTCATCGACTACGTGGGTCCTTTTCCCCGTAGCAAGTCAGGTAGCTCCTACCTACTTGTTTGTGTGGATGCTTTCTCGAAGTTCGTTTGGCTTTTCCCACTTCGGAGTGCCACGGCTAAGCTCACCATCCGTGCTCTCCAGTCCCAACTCTTCCAGCACTTTGGTGTCCCTTCCACTCTTGTGTCCGACAACGGTAGCCAGTTTACCTCACACGAGTTTCGTAGGTTCTGTTTTGGCAATGGTATCAGGCATGTGACTACCTCTCCTTATTACCCACAGCCTTCTCATGCAGAGCGGTTCAACCGCAATCTTCGGTCTGCCCTTATTACTTTCCATGCTGAGAAGCAGAACACCTGGGATGAGAGTCTCTCTTGGCTCCAGCTTGCTTTTAATTCTTCCAAGCATGAGAGTCACAATGCCACTCCCTTCGAGATTCTACATGGCTACCCTCCTAACAACCCTTTGTCCAACTTGTGGAGGCTAGAGGATCTTCTACCTACGCCAGGTGCCACTGACGTAGTGTCCACGTGGCGGGCTGCTCGGCGCAACCTGCTACGTGCTAGAGAGAGAGTGAGGAGGAGGTATGATAAGGGTCGTACTCCTAACCCTTTTCAGGTTGGAGATCTGGTGCTTTGTCAGGCTCACCCGGTCAGTTCGGCCGCGGAACGAAGAGCTGCAAAGTTGTGCTATCGGTGGTCTGGTCCCCACCGCATCGACAGGTTTTTGTCACCGGTGACTGCTCTGCTGGTTGATCCCCAGTCAGGCAGGGTGTTTAGGAAAGCCCATGTGTCCCAGCTTAAGGCTTTCCGGGGAACGGTTGATCCAGGAGTTGGTGTTCCTGGGGGTTCCTTGGGGCAAAGAGATTGATCACCTCTGCGCCCTAGGTGGCTGTTCTGAGAGAGTCTCTCTCTCTTTTTTTTCTTGTCGGGCCCGACAGTCAGGGTAGTTTGCTCCCTGTTCGAGGGGTTTCCCCTCTTAGATTCTCTTTGGCGTCCTTGGAGCACCACTCTTTGGAGGTTTCTTCTTCTTCCTCTTGGTTCCCTGAGGTACCGAGTTTTCCCCTGCCTGGGTGTGTTGAGTTTTGCAGAGGGAGGTTGTACCGGGTCTTTAGACCGGTACATTTCGTTTTTTCATCGTAGTCTGCCGGGCTGCCTGAGATTCGCTTTTGCCCGGCGTTTCGCGTACGTTGGTGGCCGTTGGCCCAGTTCCGTTTCGTTCCGTGTTCCAGCAGCTTCGGTCAAGTTGGCCTGTCTGTTCACTTGTTCTCAGCAGCCGTTCGTCACGAGAATATGTTAGGCTAAGGTTCCCAAAACTCCAGGGTCCTTGAGTAGGACGGTTCACCCTCGGCCTGCCGTCCGGGGATTGCCGACCATTCTGCACTGCTAGCCTGGCCTGAGGACCATGTTGGAGCCTGGAGGCGCCCGCTACCCGCTCTACATCTTTGTGGTATAAGTCTCCTGTTCTCAGGTCAGTGTTTTCCATCTTGTTTTCCCGGCGGCTGAGCTGGGGGTTTTGCTATTGAAATTTTTACATAAAAAAATAAACCAAGAAAAACCAGTGATATCTATAAAGAAAAAAAAGAAGAAAAGAATGGTGGTGGAACAATTTAATGTGGGCTAGGCCTAAAACAAACAGTTTATGCAACACAGCCATTGGGGACTTATATATATATTTTTTTTTATTAAAGAAAGAAAAACTTGAAATACAAAAAGAACTTTTGGGTGTTAATATTTATTTATATTTATATTTCTTGTTATTAATTAATTAGTTTTATTTGTTGTTATATCTTTTTAGATTTTATAGTTGTTAGGTCCCTATGGTTAAGTTATGTTATTTATTTATATGTTTAGGCCTAGTGATTGTTATTTATATTTTTTGTTCATTGTATTATGGAGGTCGTGAAGTGACTTTTTACTAAAACGGTACCGTGTTATATATATTTTTTTAAATTGTTTAATTTTTATCTCACCAAAAGGGGATTATGGGACTTTTACTTAACTTCTAATTCGGAGCTGCCCAGGGATTCCGGCTTACTCCCTGGCACGGTGGAATCAAGGGATGTGGGCTGAATTGCCGGTGTTATTTTGGGGTTATCAAAAATTTTATAAATTTTTTTCACTTTAAAATTGTTAATTAATTTGGCTTACGTTTTGGGGTGTCTCAGGCTAAACTGCAGATAGGCCATGTAGTTGTTTTTTTGGCAATTTTGGTATTTGTAGAGTTTGTGGTATTTATAGCGTTTGTTATTAATGTGTAGTATCTTGTTAATTTTAGTGTTTGTTATTATTTAAGTGCGAATTGGGTTGTGGCCTTCTGCCTATTTATATTGTGGCTTTCTGCCGTGTTTGATTTATTAAATTTCTTGCTTGCCTGGTAATAAATTAGTTTTGCTCAGCTGCCGAGTGTTATTTTGACCCTCCAACTGCCACCCGTGATCCCATCACTTTACTCGTTTTGAGCCATCCCCCAGTTGGCACGCTTCCCAGCTTTGGTGGGGGGGATGGGTCTCAAATGTAATCCTAAAGAGTTCTGGGAAATAAAAAAATAATTCAATGGTGTTAAGTCGAGGAAGACTCCTTTTCAAATTAAGCATTTTTTGCGGGGCGAAGACATCACCGAGCGGTCGATGCGGGAGGTAGCCAACTCATTTAACTATTATTCCGTGAGTGTTGGAGACAAGTTAGCGAGCGCGTTGCCTCCCTCCGCCGGGCCGCCGGTGGTGGCGACGCCACCTACAGAGCCGGTCAATACCACTGTACGTATATGGGCGGGTGGGTCAATACGACTGTACGTGTATGGGTGGGCAGGTGGGTCAATACCACTGTACGTGTATGGGTGGGTGGCTCAATACCACTGTACGTGTATGCGTGGGCAGGTGGGTCAATACCACTGTACGTGTATGGGTGGGCGGATGGGTAAATATCATTGTACGTGTATGGGTGGGCGGGTGGGTTAATACCACTGTACGTGTATGGGTGGGCGGATGGGTAAAGTTCATTGTACGTGTATGGGTGGGCGGGTGGGTCAATATCACTGTACGTGTATGGGCGGGCAGGTGGGTCAATATCACTGTACGTGTATGGGTGGGCGGGTGGGTCAATACCACTGTACGTGTATGGGTGGGCATGTAGGTCAAAATCATTGTACGTGTATCGGCGGGCGGGTGGGTCAATACCACTTTACGTGTATGGGTGGGTGGGTGTGTTCACATTGGAGCCGGCAATGACTACAAATACACTAAGACGAAAAGTTCTTATGGGAATTTTTCAGACAAGCGGGAGGGAAGCTTACGCAAACAGCCGCTACGAGCGCTGCTCCGAAAGACAGGGAGCAGGCGGGCGAGCGCTCGTGCCTCCTAGTGGCCGTTTGCGTAAAGTCGAGTTTCTACCTGGACGACTGGTCTGAAATTTTTACATGGCTACTTTTCGTCTTAGTGTATTTGTAGTCATTGGAGCCGGTCACCGAGAGCCAGGTGGAGCGGTGTGTCGTCGAGATGCGCGGCAACTCTGACCCAGGAATCTATGAATTCTCTCCCGCAGTTTTGAAAAATTATATAAAACATATAATCACACGACTAACCCACATAATTAATATTAGTTTAACCTCCACTATATTTCCAAATTGTTTTCAAATTACTTAAGTCATACTACTTTATAAATCTGGTGATAAATCGACATACAGTAATTTTAGGCCCATCTCGTTGCTCAGGAAACTGTCCAAAGAATTGGAGAAGTGTGTAAAAAAAACAATTACAAGCGTACCTGGAGTCAAAACATTTACTTTCAAGTCGACATTATGGCTCTAGAAGTGGTAATAACTCTGCTGACGCGTTATTTATGTTAAATAAAATCATAGTGAATAATATTAGTAATGGTGAAACAATTTGACAGCATTTTTGGATTACATTTGAATTGGATTACTTTTGAATTGGTTTAAAAGTTATTCAAGTGACCGATGCCAAAATATTTCGATAAATGAAGTGAAAAGTGACACTATGAGTTACGACTACGGAGTTGTTCAAGTAAGCAACCTAGGTCCATATTTATTTTTAATTTACATAAATAATATCTTAATATATAAAAATTAGTACCTGAAATTCGTTTACATTCCAGCACTTGACAACGCCTTAACAGATTTCTTTCATCTTTTTTATTAAAGTTTCTTAATTTTTCGTAAAATGTTCCTGAAGAAAGAAAAAGGAAATAAATCAAGATGAAACTGATGTATGTTATTTCTTGATAATATACTGTATGAAATGTTAGTAAATAAACTAATTTTATATTAAGATATTTACCAACATTTCATACAATATATTAATTTTAGACTGAATGCAATGCAATTATGTCAATGATATTTATATTATAATCCCCGTCCATCGTATGGGTTACAATATTTATAATTAATTATTTAAATAAGTGAATTTATTTGTTTACATTGTGTCTCATATTGAATATGCAAATTCCATGAGTGGAAGGAAACACCATATATGTTCAGGTAAATAGATTTTTTTGTTACGATCAGTGTTTTGTATTATTTTCAGTTTGTTCAGTTATTTCTATTAGAATATGTTTCGCGGTCTTAAATTGTCTATTTAAAGTTTGTCATGTTTTGTTGAATTTTGGTAATTCAAAATGCCACCAGTTAGACGTACTAACTTAAGTCGCAGAACTCGCAATGCTGCAAATAATATATATATATATATATATATATATATATATATATATATATAACTACGAGCAAATCAAACTGACGAGCAACGCAATGCCAACAGCAGAGAAATTTTGCTTTTAATCTCAGTCGAGCTGCTTTCAGTTACAGCGTGGCAACCGATTACTATTTACTGCCCATCGTTGCTATTGGGGTAATAAACATTGTGTGTCCACCCTGCAAGGCATTAAAGTTTAAAAATGAAGCCCCTGGATTGTGTTGCGCGAGTGGAAAAGTTAAGTTGACGCCATTAGTCCCGCCATCAGAGCCGTTACAGTAATTGATTTCCGGAAATGAGCCAGATTCTGGACATTTTTTGACTGATATTCAGCAATACAATAATTGCTTTCAAATGACATAATTTGGTGCAACAAAAATTATTCAAGTCAAATTTATGCCTACTTTCAAGACTCAGGGTTAAATATACCATAGAACAGGTTCCTTATTACCAATATCAGACAGTGAATACAAATTGTTGCAAATTGAAATATGCTTACGAGACAATTGTGAAAGGAGTGAACGAAGGAACTGGCGGTATTTATTTCTTTGGTGCTCCAGGTGGAACTGGAAAAACGTTTAAATATAATTGGTTTTGGCAACAATTCGACCACAAAATAAAAATTGCATTCTCACTTCCCTCTTCAGGTATTGGAAGGTGGTCGAAAAGCTCATTGAGCACTCAAGTTGTCGTTGAATATGCAAACAATTGAAACTCCAACTTGCAATCTTTCAAATAATTCTACAATGATCACAGTGTTGCAGCAAAGCAAACTGATCGTGTGGGACGAATGCACTATGGCACACAAAAAATCTTTGGAAAAAATAGACCGCATGGTGCAAGATTTACGAAACAACAAAAACCTGTGATGCTATGATACTTTTGGCAGGTGATTTTCAACAAACACTACCAGTAATTCCTCGATCAACACCAGCCGATGAACTTAATGTGTGTTTTAAAATCATCTAATTATGGAAGTATGTCTAAACACGAATTAAACACGAACATGAGAGTAGAATTACAGAATGACCGATCTGGAAATATGTTTTCAAAACAACTGCTCGACATTGATAATGACAAAATTCCTGTTGACGCATCGTCAGGATACATTACATTCCCTAACAATTTTTGTCAATTTACTGAATATAAAATGAACCCATCGAAATGGTATTTCCAAACCTTGCACAGAATTACGAGGTTAGGTTAGGTTATTTACAATGATCACGTGTTTTTGAGCGAACATGCTATACTGGCTGCAAAAAACTGTCACGTTAAAGAAATGCATTTTCAAATTCAAAATAAGATAGCAGGCGATCTGATAACATACAAATCGATTCATTCTGTTAACAACACAGATGATGTTGTCAACTATCCCACAGAATTTTTAATTGCACCTGAATTGCCCGGTTTACCACCTCATAATCTGCAATTGAAAGTTGGTGCAGAATATTAGCAGAGTATTAATCAACCAAGGCTTTGTAGTGGCACTAGGCTTACAGTGAAAACATTAATGAACAATGAGATCGAAGCCAACATTTTGAATGGAAATTTCAAGGGGGAAACCGTTTTGATCCCACGTATTCCCATGATTCCTAAAGACGTGTCTTTTGATTTTAAATAATTACAATTTCCTATCTAAATTGAATTTGCCATGTCTATAAATATATCATAGGGGCAATCGTTATCTGTATGTGGCATAAATCTTGAAATTCCACGTTTTTCACGTGGGAAATTATATATCGCCTGTTCTCGAGTTGGAAAACCATCATCTCTATTTATTTATGCCCCAGAAAAAAATTAAAATGTTGTGTATGAAAAAGCATTGCAATAAACAGTTTGTATTTGATATCTTTTTTATATTTATTTATTCTAATTGAAATTGAATACTCATGAATAAGACAGGGCAACGCCTGTCGGGTCACCTATTAGATAAAATAAATATTTCTGTATATCTGTTTTTGTTTGCGGACAATGTACTGTTCCATGCTGAAACCCACACCGATGTTTTCAAAATGGCGTCACAAGATCTAACAATAAGCAGTGGTTTGATCAAAATGTCCTCAGAATGAATATTAAGAAAACAAAATGTTTACCCATAGCTCTTCGCAAAGGGTCAGAACCTGCTGCGGAGCTGAGAGTGGTGGTGCACTCGTGCGATGATCCCGCTAAAGAACACTATGACTGTCAAGTCATAGAGAGAGTCGACCACTACAAGTACCTGGGCGTCATTATTGATAACCAGCTACTGTGGGACAAACATATAGACATCTTAAAGTCTAAAGTAAGAAAGTTCATATATTTTTTTAAACAATTAAGTACATTTTTAAAAACTCGTGACATTAAAACTGTATACTGTATTTTGCATACGTCCATTCCATTTTAGAATAAGGTATTATTTCTTGGGGAGGTGTTTTTAAATCTATAATAGAACCGTTGTCTGCTATCCAAAAATCCATTTTGAAATTAGGCTTCAGTAAGATAAAAGTTTTTTCGTCCGATTTACCTTTTCAAGAAAAAGGTGTTCTAACAATCAGATAAATATTCATCAAAAATCTTCTAAATTTCATTTTTCATCATTCCGATTTAATAACTACACGTCTATTTCACATAATTACAGAACAAGAAATGCCTTGAATGTTGGTGTCCAGGCACTTAGAACAGTTAAATCTATAAACAATATAAATTCTTTCTTCGTGGCAAATGTTTTATACTGCAACGTACCGTGGGACAAAAGGGATCTACATGCTACCGTCAGTAACTACTACTCGGATAGTAGCCTCCGGGACGCTGTGATTACCTTCTCAAGTAATTCTACGCCTGACAACACGATTACTTGACTCCATCACTTCTTTGCTTCACTTCCCCAACTGATACTATCTTACTTGACTCTATCCAATAACATCAAACCCTTATTTAAATAAGTAACTAATATTAGTAACTATATTTTAAAATTAAAAGCTCTTGGTACTCAATTACTTTCTTTATTTTAAAAATGTATTTTTATTTTCCTCTGTTATAAGATTATGTCTTCTTTTTAAATTATTTTATCTTTGTAATAGTCAAAATCTAACCAATTATTTTCTTTAGTATAGGAAATACATTTTTGTTATTTATTATGATAATTATTTTACACATTTATACGCTAACTACCTATTAAAGTTTATGTGTCTGATTCAATCATAATATAATGTTTATTTAATTAGATTTACGCACAGAAAAAAACTTATGTAAAACCTTTTCCCGCTATATTAAATGCTTAAATTCAGCTTATGTAAACTTAAAACAGGAAATAAATAGATTTTCTTTCTTTCTTTATTTCAATTGTAATAATTGTTCGCACAAAAAACTATTATTGTTATTATCATTCGTGCTTTGTAGGACAAGGCATTGCTAAGAAGGGATGCCAAGCTGAGAACGAAGGAAGACATTGAACATCTGTACAGAGTAATTGGGAACTTAAAATGTTTCCGTCGATATCCCGAGGTAAGCTGACACTAGATTGTGTATACTTTATAGATAGATGAGATGCTAAGCTGAGAACGCAGGAAGACATCGACTACCTGTACAGTGGTGACTTAAAGTGTTTTCGTCTATATTCCGAAATAATCTGACACTCGATTGTGTATACTTTATAGGTAGGAGAGATGCTAACCTGAGAACGTAGAAAGACACAACTACCTGTGCAGTAGTGACTTAAAGTGTTTCCGTCGATATCCCGAGGTAAGCTGACACTCAATTGTGAGTTGTGTAAAACCTTGTTTGACAAACGTCTGAGTACCGAGTTTCGGTCAAGTGGCGACCGAAGTGCCAGTCCGGATTTCTTGGGCTAGCTTTTGTTTTGGTTACCTCCATCAAGTCACGTGATGAAAATAAAGAATTGTGATTGGCTAAAATATCTATTATGGCTGCCATATAGACTTAACATAGTTATATTTAAATTTTGTACTAAATATTACTTTACATATTATAGTTAGTGTATGTATATGTAATTGTTAAATATAGGGTGTGAAATGGAGGACCACCTGATGAAATCAGGAATAAGAAAATAAGTTAGGGCTAGGTTGAATAAATGTGGTTTTATTAACCTACAGATGTACAGATAATGGAAATGGATGTTATATAATTATACAATTTTTAGTATTGATAATATAATTAATGAATTACAGTATAACAATTTTGTATAACCATACAGAGTTATAATAAGCTTCTTTCTTCTGTCTGGCCAGACCACTGTCTGGCTTCTAGGCTACTACAGGCTACACACTGGATAATGTCTTCAGATTCAAAATAAACTGATGGTAAAGAGAATTGCGGTTGTTATAAAATTTAATATATATGAATAAAAGAGAAATTTTATACATTTTTGAGTTTTTAAATTAAATTATAAAAGAGAAATATGAAATGAGGTGAAAGAGAGGCTGTATAAGGTGAGGAGAAAAGTTTAAAATCTATATCTATAAGGTATTATAATTATTTATTCATGATTAGCCTTCTGGGATTGGCACTTGAAAAACAGGTTACGTACCTTATCATCCTCAATTCCTGTATAGTAATAGAGTTTACTATAGTCTCAACTATCAAGTAGTCATTTTCAAAACATCACGAACGTTACATTTTCATCTAAATTGATGTCGTCAAAGAATAAATATTAATATAAAACACATTTAGCAACATTTAAACACATAGAAAACATTGTTTACCGGCCGGTACTCGTCACTGAACTGATTTGACAGGTTGATTAGCCTACACCGTTCCTTGAGTCAGCCGTTTGGTCATGATCAGTACTACCAATTTTGTTATCTTCTTGAAGCTGAAGGACTATATTGAACAGTTTATTTGAGCCACACAATAATTTCTCATTCAACATATTATTGGGGGCTTTTTTCGTGGCTTTGTAAATTTCGAACTCAAGAGTGTCCAACATGAAACGTTTTTTACATATATGCAGAATTTCTGTGTTTGTATCAAAATGATCTATTTTGTGATTGGAATCTATCAAGTGCTGAGTGAATTTGGATTTTTGCTGAGTGAGTTTTGGTTTAGTAGGTGTTCGGAAAAGCGTTTTTTAAATGATCTGCCAGTCTGGCCAATGTAATATTTTGGACAATCTGAGCAGTTTAATCGATAAGTCAAAAAGCTGTACTTTTTGGTACTGCGCTAGGCTTGGTTTTACTATTTAGTCTATATCCCAATTTTTTGTAGGACAAGGTTATGCCATTCTGTATCAGTTCACGTTTTAAAATGTATTCTAGTCCACTGTTATACTCGGTAGAAACAAATTTCTTTCTTTCAACTGGTTCTTGTAAGACATTTTTAGGCTGTGATTTATTTTTAAACTTACAAATGATTTTATCCACTATAGAACAGTTAAATCCGTTTTGTATAGCGGCTCCATTTCCTATTCACTTTCCTGACCAGCTAGTATCCCGCATAATTATACTCTCTGTTGAATGCTACCGATCCTGTTGAAATTGTCCCTAACCAAATTTAACTTCTCACTATTACTGTATATCTATTCTCCTTTGTAATGTATATACGTACTATAACAAATCTATATCCTATGTTAATGGTTACATGATCAATCACAGTCTTTATTAATCTCTTTATACTATAACAAATGCATATTCTATTACATTTATAAACGAAAGCAAATGTATATTCTATGTTTTTTTTGTCCCTCCGTACTTACTTCATAGAGGATTAACTCTCTGACAATCCTCCACATGACTTCAAATAGCGGAAAAGCACAAGGCAGTACTTGTGTTTTAATATCTTGTAATTTATTCAATTATTATATCACCTATTGTAATTAACTTTACGATCAGAGTAACCACTGCATGAATCCAAACAGCGAGTAGTCTATATAATACAAATATAATTTGAAATTTTACAATTCGATTTGCATAACACTTAGTTCTAACTAACCGTTTAGTCAAGCAAATCCACATACCCTAAATTGAAAACAGTAAAAATATAAGTAGTGGTAATGTGCCGGTAATATAGCACACAATATAAGTAGTGGTAATGTGCCAGTAATATAGCACACAATATAAGTAGTGGTAATGTGCCGGTAATATAAGTAGTGGTAATGTGCCGGTAAAATAGCACACAATATAAGTAGTGGTAATGTGCCGGTAATATAGCACACAATATAAGTAGCGGTAATGTGCCGGTAATATAAGTAGTGGTAATGTGCCGGTAATATAGCACACAATATAAGTAGTGGTAATGTGCCGGTAATATAAGTAGTGGTAATGTGCCGGTAATAGAAGTAGTGGTAATGTGCCGGTAATATAGCACACAATATAAGTAGTGGTAATGTGCCGGTAATATAAGTAGTGGTAATGTGCCGGTAATATAGCACACAATATAAGTAGTGGTAATGTTCCGGTAATATAAGTAGTGGTAATGTGCCGGTAATATAGCACACAATATAAGTAGTGGTAATGTGCCGGTAATATAAGTAGTGGTAATGTGCCGGTAATATAAGTAGTGGTAATGTGCCGGTAATATAGCACACAATATAAGTAGTGGTAATGTGCCGGTAATATAAGTAGTGGTAATGTGCCGGTAATATAGCACACAATATAAGTAGTGGTAATGTGCCGGTAATATAAGTAGTAGTAATGTGCCGGTAATATAGCACACAATATAAGTAGTGGTAATGTGCCGGTAATATAGCACACAATATAAGTAGTGGTAATGTGCCGGTAATATAAGTAGTGGTAATGTGCCGGTAATATAAGTAGTGGTAATGTGCCGGTAATATAAGTAGTGGTAATGTGCCGGTAATATAGCACACAATATAAGTAGTGGTAATGTGCCGGTAATATAAGTAGTGGTAATGTGCCGGTAATATAAGTAGTGGTAATGTGCCGGTAATATAAGTAGTGGTAATGTGCCGGTAATATAGCACACAATATAAGTAGTGGTAATGTGCCGGTAATATAGCACACAATATAAGTAGTGGTAATGTGCCGGTAATATAGCACACAATATAAGTAGTGGTAATGTGCCGGTAATATAGCACACAATATAAGTAGTGGTAATGTGCCGGTAATATAGCACACAATATAAGTAGTGGTAATGTGCCGGTAATATAAGTAGTGGTAATGTGCCGGTAATATAAGTAGTGGTAATGTGCCGGTAATATAAGTAGTGGTAATGTGCCGGTAATATAGCACACAATATAAGTAGTGGTAATGTGCCGGTAATATAAGTAGTGGTAATGTGCCGGTAATATAAGTAGTGGTAATGTGCCGGTAATATAAGTAGTGGTAATGTGCCGGTAATATAGCACACAATATAAGTAGTGGTAATGTGCCGGTAATATAAGTAGTGGTAATGTGCCAGTAATATAGCACACAATATAAGTAGTGGTAATGTGCCGGTAATATAAGTAGTGGTAATGTGCCGGTAATATAGCACACAATATAAGTAGTGGTAATGTGCCGGTAATATAGCACACAATATAAGTAGTGGTAATGTGCCGGTAATATAAGTAGTGGTAATGTGCCGGTAATATAAGTAGTGGTAATGTGCCGGTAATATAAGTAGTGGTAATGTGCCGGTAATATAGCACACAATATAAGTAGTGGTAATGTGCCGGTAATATAGGTAGTGGTAATGTGCCGGTAATATAAGTAGTGGTAATGTGCCGGTAATATAAGTAGTGGTAATGTGCCGGTAATTTAAGTAGTGGTAATGTGCCGGTAATATAAGTAGTGGTAATGTGCCGGTAATATAAGTAGTGGTAATGTGCCGGTAATATAAGTAGTGGTAATGTGCCGGTAATATAGCACACAATATAAGTAGTGGTAATGTGCCGGTAATATAGGTAGTGGTAATGTGCCGGTAATATAGCACACAATATAAGTAGTGGTAATGTGCCGGTAATATAAGTAGTGGTAATGTGCCGGTAATATAAGTAGTGGTAATGTGCCGGTAATATAAGTAGTGGTAATGTGCCGGTAATATAGCACACAATATAAGTAGTGGTAATGTGCCGGTAATATAGGTAGTGGTAATGTGCCGGTAATATAAGTAGTGGTAATGTGCCGGTAATATAGCACACAATTTTGAGTGAAAAAAACCTCCATATCATATACGTATACGTATTTAAAAAATAAAGTACGACATTTTAATAAGTAATAAGTGTGGCTTACGATGCTTTTAGCTGCCAAGTGTCTCGAGGTCACTACATATTTCCCGTTCACTTTCCTCACTGATATCCCACCAGCTAGTATCACACATTATTATACTTTGTGTTGAATTCTACCAGGCTTGTGAAAATTTCCTCTTTCCGAAATTCTTTTATACCTAATATATCTGTTCTTCTTTGCAGTCTATATATGTACTATAGCAAATCTATATTCTATACTAATTAGATTAGATCATGTCTAGAATGTATACAAATTCTAGACATGATCAACCACGGTCTACTCTTGATTGACCACCCACCTACTTTGTACTTAAATACAGTTAGGTATCATATAATCATGTTTTAATATGTTGTATATACCGTAAGATAGGTTAAACATAGCTAAAGATGTTCATTTTCTGCTGTATATGCTTGATGGAATTGTTTTTGTTCTAAAGAGAAAGTCATTTTTAATAAATTCCACAAATTTTAATTTTTAACAATAGTGCTTTCGCCGGTTAAGGCATCTTCAGTTGTAATAAAGTTTAAACAGAAAACATGTTTAAACTTTATTACAACTGAAGATGCCTTAACCGACGAAAGCGCTATTGTTAAAAATTAAAATTTGTGGAATTTATTAAAAAATGACTTTCTCTTTAGAACATAGCTAAAGACTTTTACTTTTCTCAGTCGGAGTTTACCACCTAATTGTTATTCTCTAATTAAGGTCAATATTTTATTGTTGTATTTCTACCAATATTTTAACATATTATATAAACAAGCTCATTCCTACTCTCTATTTCCATCCTTCAGTTATTATTAGCTCTTACCCTGAAAGAATGTTGCCTTAACCTTACACTTACAATAAGTATACAAAGTACCTTATAGACTGGGTATCTCATATTCTTACAAATATATGCAGAGAATAAGAGCTAAATTTATAATAAAATAATATTCACTACATATATAGAGGGTGACCAGATTCGACTGGATGACAAACGGGGAAACACGACAACCATAATAAAATCACCACGGATGTGCTTTCGCCATAGATCATCTAAGAAGCATCCCCCTAAACCAGCTCACTATACTTGTGTTAAAAGTAACCGACTATATTTTGAAAACCCTCATTTGTCTATAAAGATGATCTACAATCTTTTCCAGGAATACTTTAAGGAAAAGATAGAAACTTATCTTAAAAATGCAATACAAAACTTATTTTAAGTTTTTCAGCCAGACAAATTTTGATTAAAAAAAAAACCCAAACCCAAAACAGACATATGCGATTATTGTCGTGGATGTGAGGTAAAGCTTGCTCAAAATTCATCATTGGGTGTGATGCTTGTCATGTGGAATAAGGCTACATTCACATAAATAAGGTTGATGCCTATTTAAACCTAAAAAATGAGTTTATAAGAGATTCTAAAGAAGGAAGAGAGGTCCTGGTCATTGAATTTGATTACGCCCAAAATTTCCCCCTACTAAAACTTAATGTAATTTCACAGTAATACAAAAGACTTTGTGGTTTTGTGTCCATGTACACAATAATGATGCCACTTTCATGTATACTTTCCTAGAGTCTAAATGTAAAAAAGGATCAAATACAGTGGTTTCGTTTGTTTTTGATGTGTCAATAAGGAAATCCAAGACCTAACCAACACTAAGAAAGTTATTTTGCTGTCTGACGCAGCAGGAGGTCAAAATAAAAACCAAACTCTACTAGATTCTAATTATGGTGTATTAAGGGGGGCCGGCCAGGCCTATTAAGCCCATGTTAAATTCTCTTACTTAAGGTACATTTTTCTTAAAAAGTATAAAGGATAGAAACCTGATTTTTATGTTATTAGAAAGTCTGTATATTGTTGAATAGTTTCCATGTAACACATTATAAAATTATAATTTTAGGTATTATATAAAAAAATTTTTTAAAACTCTTTTTTTTAAAGATTTTTTTAAAAAAAATATTAAGAATGAAATTGATAGAACCCAAAGAAAAGGAAATTGCTACATGCAAAATGTGCAGGAAGAACTAATCTACAAAATAAAAAAAAAATTGTACTGATATCTTTATTAGTTTTTGAGATAAATGTACCTTTATGTGAAAAAACTAGATTTTCGGAAAAACTCATTCGAAACAAAAAAACATGTTATAATACAAGTTAAGCCTACCTCTAATGCATTCCTGCCCCATAATTAGGCTATCTTGTATTTTGGGGTAAAAACGATCAAATTTTATGAATGAATTCAAACAAATTGTTGAGGTTCAATAGTTACGTAACGCTGCGTAGAAACCCCCCACCCGCCCACCCATACATGTACAGTGATATTGACCCACCCACCCACCCATACATGTACAGTGGTATTGATCCACCCACCCACCCATACACGTAAAGTCGTATTGACCCACCCACCCACCCATACACGTACAGTGGTATTGATTGACCCACCCACCCACCCATACACGTACAGTGGTATTGACCCACCCACCCACCCATACACGTACTTTGGAATAGCGGTAAACAATAACAATATTCACACTACATGATCTACAGACAGCTGGGAGCAGTGCTGCCAATGATAAAATCAAAACAATGTAGACAGCCAGTAAAATAATCAGCAGAACAGTACTATAACAAATAAATGAACGCCTAGCGCCCTCTTAGGTTGAAGAATTCTTATGATATACGTTTGGAAATTTATCCATAACTTTTTTAATAATTTACAGAAATCAAAAAACTAAACGATCTTTTAAAGCTAATTAAATTTGGAATAAAAATCAATGATAAAAAAAAATCAATATTTTTTACTATAATTGGGGCCGACCCCCCTTAAGCTAAATAAATGTTGAGTATTTTATGAGTAAATGTACAATAAATCAATTAAAAACAGATTTTTAGTAAAACATTAAAAATGGCTGCTAAGCCAAGACGGATTACATAAGGAACATAAAAAATTGTACCATTTTATTGGCCTGTTAAAAAACCTCAAACCAAGAGCCAAACTTCCTGTACATATATGAACGCGCACCTTATATATGAATTTCATCCTTCAAACTTAAAGTATCAAATTAAATTTATTATTCTCTTGAATCCAAATAAACCATCAGATTTCGAAAAGGGAAATAATTAATAAGTGGCATAAGCTCCCAAAATAAAAGAGTTCCAAAAAAGATTAATGTGAATATAAACCACCCTAGTGGGGTATCAAACTATAGGTATGTATCTCCCAAATCACATTATAACATTGTATTTTAGAAGAGACGACGTTTAAGGGCTCAGCCCCCTCCCCCAAAATAAAAATATGCTCCAAAACCCAAAATTGGGTAAAGTTAAACTAATACACCCAAGTGGGGTATCAAATAAAAGGTATTCTTCAATCAATTACTAATATACCTTCAGATTGTATAAAAGACTATGTTTATGGGCTCCACTGCCCCTAAAACCAAATTGCAAGGTTTAACTGTTTAAAAATCCGTAGGCCAATCTCCCTCACGGACGACCCAAAAATGGGACTGTAGCATAGTGCCTTGATGATACCGCAGATCGAACTTTCATCGCGGGCCGTAGGCCGAGTTCCACAAAGGGGCTTAAGAAATACAAGAAGTTTAACTTTAACTTAGTTTTATCATAACTTATTTAATATTTAGCGGATTTAAAGCTAATTATTCTTATTGGAAATGTTATGTAGAATCTGAAAGTGGTATTATATTAAGCTAAATGTTGAGTTTTCTATGAGTAAATGCACAATAAATCAATTAAAATCAGATTTTTCGTAAAAAATTGAAAATGGCTGCTAAGCTAAGATCAAGAGAGAGAAGAACACAAAAATCCACCAATTTATTGGATTTTGTATGTAGTTACACCAGTTAAAACTGTCACACCAAGAGTTATATATAGCACATAAACACTCTATATATAGCACAAAAGTTAAACATCATTATTTTTTAAGTCTATATGGTGGCCATTTTGGATATTGTAGCCAATCACAGTTTTTTTTATCACGTGACTTGGTGGGGATACCCAAAACGTACACGTGATCAACATTTACACCTCTACAGAGTAATTGGTAACTTAAAGTGTTTCGTCCATATCCCCAGGTAAGCTGACACGCGATTGTGTATACTTTATAGTTAGTAGGGATGCCAAGCTGAGAACAGGAAGACATCGACTACCTGTACAATGGTGACTTAAACTGTTTCCGTCGGTATCCCGAGGTAAGCTGACACTCAATTGTGCATACTTTATAGGTAGGAGGGATGCTAAGCTGAGAACGCAGGAAGCCATCGAATACCTGTACAGTGGTGACTTAAAGTTTTTCCGTCGGTATCCCGAGGTATGCTGACACTAGATTGTGTATACTTTATAGGTAGGAGGGATGCTAAGCTGAGAACAGGAAGACATCGACTACCTGTACAGTGGTGACTTAAAGTGTTTCCGTCGGTATCCCGAGGTAAGCTGACACTCGATTGTGCATACTTTATAGGTAGGAGGAGGGATGCTAAGCTGAGAACGCAGTAAGACATCGACTACCTGTACAGTGGTGACTTAAAGTGTTTCCGTCGGTATCCCGAGGTATGCTGACACTCGATTGTGTATACTTTATAGGTAGGAGGGATGCTAAGCTGAGAACAGGAAGACATTGACTTCCTGTACAGTGGTGACTTAAAGTGTTTCCGTCGGTATCCCGAGGTAAGTTGACACTCGATTGTGCATACTTTATAGGTAGGAGGGATGCTAAGCTGAGAACGCAGGAAGACATCGACTACCTGTACAGTGGTGACTTAAAGTGTTTCCGTCCATATCCCGAGGTAAGCTGACACTCGATTGTGTATACCTTATAGGTACTGGATGCCAAGCTGAGAAGGAAGGAAGACATCGACTACCTGTACAGTGGTGACTTAAAGTGTTTCCGTCCATATCCCGAGGTAAGCTGACACTCGATTGTGTATACCTTATAGGTACTGGATGCCAAGCTGAGAAGGAAGGAAGACATCGAACTCATGTAGTGAGTTATTGGTAAGCTAATGTGTTTCCAATCATCCAAAGTGACAAGAAGTCTTCACAATCTAAGAGTCAATCGATGTTCACTGATTGATGGTCTGAACTAGTAATACCATTTGCACTTGTTACGAATAGCAAACAACATATGACAATTGTTACTACTGTACTATGCATTCTATAATAATCTAAATTATTACTGAATGTTTTATAATTATCAGCAGGAAACTTCCAGGAATGTGAAATTATTTTAAAATAATTTAGGCCTACGGCTAGATAGCCTACTGCTGCTGCAGATACTGAGATATTGAAAGCGTAGGTTAATTATTCTTCATGGCTGTAAGGGCACCCCAAGATGCTTTTTCACTATCTGCAACAAAAATGAGTTGATATTGTTACCTAACATATACAAAAGGGTAGTTCTTTTCTCAAATGTACAAGTTTGGCGCAAAAGCCAATTTTTTAGAAGAAACTTTCTCTGTTTTGTCTTTACGATTATATTTACGATGGTTTTCTTCAGGTTTTAAGTAACCTTGTATGTAATAGGTATAACGGGGTTTTTATGTATAATTTATTTGTTATTATAGTATTATAATATACACGATAGTAATGTTTGTCTATTTATACGTAGAAAGTACGCAAGGAGCTGGTTGCCACAACATATTTTGAATATTATGGACCAAAAAGAACAATAGTAAAACAAGATCATGAGTCTACATTTCTCGGTTTTGTGCTGAGAGGTGAGCTGGAGGTGACCTTCACCAAAATTGACCCTGTGTTTGGTAAACTGGAGACTGGAGTGACATCCTTCCTCTTGCCTGGTGATGTTTTTGGGGAGATATCTCTACTGCACAACATCCCACGCACTGCCACTGTCACCTCCAACAGTAAGGCTTATTGACGTAAATGTAGTCAAGTGTTTACATCGTGAACTAGCTTCCCGGCTTGATTAGAGTATCAAAATTCAAATTTCAAGAAGTAGATCTTGTAGTTCATTTTGTGTGTAAAAAACTATTTAATATCTGCATAGGAAATAGTTTTTTTTTTTTTATGGTAGTTAGTGACTCTTCACATCCAGTCGAGAATAGTAAAAAATTGTCGAGAATAGTAAAAAATTGTCAATGTAAACATAGGTCTCGATGTACATCATTTTAAAGGGGTTGTATAGCATATATTAAAACAGCAAACAGGACTTAAAATGGTTGATCCAGTATAAAGTTATAACAAAATGGTGTTAGCGAATTGGACAATGGTTGTTCATTAATTGGACAGAAAGTATTACCCCTTGGGGGGGGGGGATGGCTTACTTTCCCCATCCGAGGAAGGGGGCGAAACACCAGATGAGGGAATTAGCCCAGCAGAAAAGAATCCTAGCCAAGGCACTTTTGATTTTCATTGGCTTAGCACTAAGACCCTATAATCATATGTTGATTAAGTCATCATTATAAATCAATGATCTAATTTCGAGAATTAATCCATTATTAACCCACCCACCCATACACGTACAGTGGAAGTGGGTGATTTTCAACATTATAATGATCTATTAAGAGATCTATTATGAACAGTATTTATATCACACAATTAACACAATAAATACATTTATTATTATTATTATTATTAACTGATTTATAAAAATAACTTCATATTCAAGGTTAATTTCATGACAATGAGTAGAATAATTATAGATACAATTAACTATAGGCCTAGATTAATTTTTAACTATATGCACACGTACGGAGGAGGTATTGACCCATCCGCCCACCCATACACGTACGGAGGAGGTATTGACCCACCCGCCCAACCGTGTTTGGGTGGGTGGGTGGGTTAATGCCACTGTACGTGTATAGGCGAGCGGGTGGTTCAATTCCACTGTACGTGTATGGGCGGGTGGGTGGGACAGTGCCACTGTACGTGTATGAGCGGGCGGGTGGGTCAACGCCAATGTACGTGTATGAGCGGGTGGGTGGGTCAGTGGCAATGTACGTGTATGGGCGGGCGGGTAGTTCAATGCCACTGTACGTGTTTGCGCGGGTGAATGGGTCAACGCCACTGTACGTGTATGGGCGGGCGGGTAGGTCTGCAATCAAACTAACGGCATCAATAAACTCCAACGATTGGTGACCCCCCTCCCCACCACCGTACCACTAGCGGTCGTAAGTTGCAGAGCTGACCACGTATAATTATTATAATAGAATAGTCTCCATAACTTTTATATTATAGAAATAATACTGGTTCAAAGTAACCTTTTCTGTCGTAACGGTTATTCAATTAATTACTTTTTTTTATGTACTGCTGTACATTACAAGCAGTAATGTAATTGAAGAACTGTTACAACAGAAAAAGGTCATTTAAACCAGTATTATTTCTAGAACTTGAAGGTTGACACAGATGTTTAAATTTGTAGTAAACCGTTCTATTATCTTATGTTTGACATTTTCATCATTAGTTTGTACAGAAGTTGTATTCCCAGAGTCTCAAAGTTCAGTTCTCTCAAATATCAGACATAAACTTTGTCTGGTATTTTCATTTATGGGCGAATTAGTCTTGAATAGTGATGAAAAGAATGAGAAATAGTCTATGTACAATTGTTGTATATTTAACAAAAGGTAATAAAAAACGCCATTTAAGTGCAATCACAGTATAACAATATACAGTAGCGACACTTCTATTGCTGTGTCGTGGAGCTAGCGCGACGCTAGCGCTCCTACTGGCAGGGGCATACAACTACACCATATTACTGTTAAATTAATTGCATTGTGGCATTCAGAGAAGTGGAATCTATATTTATAAAAGAAGATGTTTGTATATATATATATATATATATATATATATATATATATATATATATATATGTATGTTTGAAGTTTATGCGCTGCCAAACCATCCAACCGATCGCCATGAAACTTTAGGATGTTGTCCTGTATACTCCCGAGATGGTTTCTGTGAAGTTTGATGCAGATCCGTCCACAGGGTCCCGCCCCAGGGCTCCTAAAGATCCCATGTTATTCAAATGGAGAATCTGAATTGTTTACAAAAAACATATGACTGTGTGGTTTAATGTAGTTTCACATGCCATAAACAGTTTGAAGTTCTCACAACAACAGTACTGTATATGTTTTGATTTATTGTAGTTCTACATTTCACCTTGAGAGTGTAGCACACACTACAAAAAACCTTTACATTTATACACCAAATAAGAAGACCAAAAATATTGTTTACCCTCTTGCACTCATTTAATAAATAATGGTTTTTTTCTATAATTCTTTTTATTGCTTTATTTTGGTATGTCAATGAAAAATGAAAGGTGAGACAAAGTCCGCCGGGTTCAGCTAGTAGTAAAGAAAAGTGATATGAAGGATTATAGGCATAAGTTATTTGATATTTACTAAATAACAGCTGTAGATGTAAATAGTACAGAAATATTCGCTTCTCTCTCTACTCCCACCGCCAAGAACGCTAGCGTCGTGCGTGTCACCAATTTTTAAAGTATATAGATAATATATACATAAGCGACATTCCTTTAACACTCATCACTATTTCTCCAAAATTATACGTCCGATGGACTTGAAAATGTGTACATAGGTTTATCTTGGTCCCTAGAGGCTCACTAAGAAAGGAATTTCCTCGCCGATAGCTTCCAAAATGTCCATGGTATTCTTATAGAGCTATACTAGCTGTACCCGCCCGCTTCGCCGGTCATAATATTGAGTTTGATTTAGAACCTAATAGGTGAAAGAATTCGAGCATTTTTGCTTCTTCTACCAATATTAGATTTTTAGGAGGCATGTCATTAAAAGTAAACTGCAAAACAAATAATTATTTATTTTTTATTTTCACGTTTCACCACATGTTTTAATTACCGAGGAAAAAAGGTTAACACCAAATACAGATCACCCGATCAAGTAAAAGTAGTGTGTGCTACACTCTCAAGGTGAAATGTAGAACTACAATAAATCAAAAGATATACAGTACTGTTGTTGTGAGAACTTCAATCTGCTTATGGCATGTGAAACCACACAGTCATATGTTTTTTGTAAACAATTCATATTCTCCATTTGAATAACATGGGATCTTTAGGAGCCTGTGGGGCGGGACCCTGTGGACGGATCTGCATCAAACTTCACAGAAACCATCTCGGGAGTATACAGGACAACATCCTAAAGTTTCATGGCGATCGGTTGGATGGTTTGGCAGCGCATAAACTTTAAATATACAAACATCCTCTTTTATAAATATAGATTATTTGATTTATTTATTTGATTAACAGCTGTTAAATAAAAACAAATTGAATAAAATTATTGTCGTAGGCTTAACTTTACATTTTAAAATAATTGAGTACAGTAATAAATTATACAATATAACATCAGCTGTTAAAAGCGGGCGGATTCAGCTAGTCTCTATATATAAAAGCCAAAGCCCTCAATCACTCTTAACTGATTCTCCAACTTTATATGTAGGTAGACGGCTGAAATTTTGTACAATGCTTCTATGGGTTTTAAATAGAACAACTACAAGATGTAAAGTATTTTCACCTTGATAAAATACTCCTAGTGGGTAGAAACCACTCCTAAAAGATTGTTCCATAAGGATAATATTAGGTTGATTTTAGTAAATTAATAACAGCTGTTTGGTAAATATATATATATATATAAAATGTTTAGTTTGTACGTTTGACATTATGCTATTGTAGAAAAAAGAGTTTAATCTTCAGTTGTTAAACAAAAACAAATGAAAGAATACCTTTGAAATATAGGCTAATCATTACCATTGGGTATTTATTCTAATAAATAGATAGCAATGCAAGTATTGTGAGTCAGATACTGTAAATAAATGTAATATTGTTATTTTACTATATACAGGTAATATACTATTATTTGTAGTCAAAAGTCACATGCCGAGGCCGAGTAATATCGAGCGCAGAGAGTTTCGGGGTTAGAACGAAAAGAGTTCAGGGGTGTAGTATATTATATATACTATATTATACTGTTTTACAATCTTAATTTTTAACCATGATTCATCTGAATATTAATATATTAAAACAGCTGATAATACATATGTGCAAATCCGTTACTTCCTTTATCTCGCCTTACTCCTATATTTTTGGGGGTCAAATATTTCTGCGGCTTCTCCTTAACGTGGGTGATGTGGCGGCTTCTCCTTAACGTGGGTGATGCGGCGGCTTCTCCTTAACGAGGGTGATGTGGCAGCTTCTCCTTAACGTGGGTGATGTGGTGGCTTCTCCTTAACGAGGGTGATGTGGCAGCTTCTCCTTAACGAGGGTGATGTGGCGGCTTCTCCTTAACGTGGGTGATGTGTCGGCTTCTCCTTAACGTGGGTGATGTGGCAGCTTCTCCTTAATGTGGGTGATGTGGCGGCTTCTCCTTAACGTGGGTGATGTGGCAGCTTCTCCTTAACGAGGGTGATGTGGCAGCTTCTTCTTAACGAGGGTGATGTGGCGGCTTCTCCTTAACGTTGGTGATGTGGCGGCTTCTCCTTAACCATGGTGATGTGGCGGCTTCTCCTTAACGTGGGTGATGTGGCAGCTTCTCCTTAACGAGGGTGATGTGGTGGCTTTACCTTAAACGAGGGTGATGTGGCGGCTTCTCCTTAACGTGGGTGATGTGGCGACTTCGACTGATGTATTAAACTGATTTGTTTTAAAAGAGGGAAATAATCGAATTATAAAATTAAATGACATTACTTTATTTTGAAGGGGAGGTTAGGACTAGACAGTCCTCTCTACCACATAACCTCATTAAAATTACCAAAATTAATCATATAAATAATAAAAAAAATACTATTATTACAATATAAACCAATTGCAACATATCAGTAATAAAAAAAAAAAAACTCAATATTTAAAACATAAAAAATAACATTAATGTTAATGTTGATATTGTCAGGAAGCATATTCCATAATCGGCACCCGGATACAGTAAAAGATCTATTTTACAGGGCAGTGCGATGTATTGGGACTGATAGTAAAGGCTCCCATACGAGTGTGCTTATTTCAGAAACGAACTTCAAATGCTCGGACAGATAGCTTGGAGTTCTGTCATTTAGAACTTTATGAAGAAGAGTAAGTATGTGATACTCTCGAAAATGTTTCAACTCTAAAACAGATATTTGGCGAAAATGGAGTAACATGATCCACACGAAGAAGGTTAAACATTAATTTAATGCAGTAAGTTTGTGCCATTTGAAGTTTGTCCGAGAGCTTAACAGTCATATCATTGATAACGGTGTCACATAGTTAAAGTGCGGAAGAATAAGAGTCTTAACCAACATCACTTTTACATTGAATGGGAAACAGAAAGCATACCGCTTCAAACTGTGGATACCACCAAACACTCTGCCACATGTCACAGTATCTTGGTCAGTCCAACTTAATGTTCTGTTCATAGTAAGACCAAGATTCTTAACTTTGTCACAATAGTTTAATGTCAAGTTGTTAACACTTAATTTCGGAAAAGTGTCATTGCCAACAGAAGTTAATATAGTCTTGCATGCCCAACTAAAATTGTTAGATTACATGTATAATGTAAAATCTCAATATTAAATGTATTTACAGTATCTCACTAACATAATTGCCTTGCTACCTATTTATTAGAATAAATACTCAATTATACTTAGTCTATTATTTCAAATGTGTTCATTTCATTTCTTTTTGTTAACAGCTGAAGATAAAACTCTTAATACATCAATAGTGTAATGTCAAACATACAAAATAAACATGTTTATATATTTACAAAACAGCTGTTATTAATTTACTAAAATCAACCCAATTTTATCCTTATGTAACAATCCTTTAGGGCGGTTTCTACCCATTTGGAGTATTTTATCAGTATGAAAATACTTTAGCAGTCCTATTTAAGACCTATAGAAACATTGTACAAAAATTCAGCTCCCTACCTAGATAGGAAGTTGGAGAATTAGTGAGTGAGGGCTTTGCATTTTATGTATAGAGAAATAAATATTATAAGTGTGCCAATTTATTATACTGTAAAATCCTAACAGAACAATTTTGTATGAAACATAATTATTGGAAAATGTTAGTGATTTTACATGTATAATTCAGGAATACATTGTATATTATAAGATTTCCCTTAAGTTGTCATTGAGACGGTTGATGGGTGGTGGTATCGACCAAACCGTCGGTGAGCACTTGCCTCCCGTCACCCAACATACTTACACCCAACCTCTCGGTATGTTCAAAAAAGCTGCCGTCGAGCTGCTCATCCTGAAGAAGGATGACTTCGATCGTGTCCTCAAGGCGTCTATGAAGAAGCAATGGGACGAGATCAGCCAAGCGCTTAAACAGTTCCCGTACTTCGACAACTGGGACGAGATGGCCATCAGAGAATGCTGCATGTTGTCGGACACCGCATTGTACAACGCGCAGGACATCATCCTTGGTAAGTCAATGGGTGGGACAAGTGGACAATTATTCAACAGTTGTTTTATCATTTTGAATTGTAAAACTTCAGGTTAATCTTCTTAATCTTAATGTATACAAACGAGTCTCTGCAACTCGTAGTCATTCCGTCACTTGACAACGAGTCCCTGAAACTCGTAGTCTTTCCGTCACTTGACAACGAGTCCCTGAAACTCGTAGTCATTTCGTCACTTGACAACGAGTCCCTGAAACTCGTAGTCATTCCGTTACTTGACAACGAGTCCCTGAAACTCGTAGTCTTTCCGTCACTTGACAACGAGTCCCTGAAACTCGTAGTCATTTCGTCACTTGACAACGAGTCCCTGAAACTCGTAGTCATTCCGTTACTTGACAACGAGTCCCTGAAACTCGTAGTCATTCCGTCACTTGACAACGGCTTCATTTTTAATAGGATGTTCTTCAGTAAAGAAAAATGTAAATAATCACGAACATTGGATGTTCTTCAGTAAAGAAAAATGTAAATAATCACGAGAACATTGGAAAATTTTTGAAAACTTACTGTAAATGTTTCTGCAGGTTATTTGTATTTGTTTGTGTAAACTTCTGTTGTATTTTATTTCTTGGTGATAAAGTGGTAAATTTTGCGTTCAGTCAAAAAGTAATATGCTGTATGAAATGTTAGTATATAAATTAATTTTATATTAGGATATTTATTTACTGACATTTTATACAGAATGTTAATTTTTGACTGAATGCAATGCAATTATGTCAATGCTATTTATAGTATAATTCCGTTCATCGTATGGGTTAAAAGTTGTAGAGTTCACTTCCGGAAAGGAAGGTTTCTGACGTGGTTTTATTCACATCCGACACTAGGGCTCCACCCAACTGGCTTTAAAAGTTATTGTGGAGTTATTTTATTTATTTAATTAAAATAGTTCATCAGCTATAAAAAAAATAATTGAATACTTGAAACACATCCAAGAGGCGTATCAGATGAAAGATATTTCCCCCTCGATTCCTAATATACCATCATATTTTAGAAAAGGCTTAGTTTGTGGGATCCACTGGGAGTGGTGGGGTTGGTACGCGAAGCTACCATAAATAAACTAAAACATTACTGTTTATATATTAATCCCGTAACAAGGCACATGTAAACAGCTAGTACTGTACATAAAACCCAGAAACGATGTACTCACTCATCACGAAATCTACGGAACCACTGAACAGATTTTTATGAAATTTGGAGGTGAGTTAGCTTTTGTATGATGGAGACTCACTAGGAAATGATTTCATTGAATTCCATTCATAAGGGGTAGAAACAGCCCCTCAAAGTTTTATCAAGTAAGCTAGTAAAATCTAAAAGCATTTACTGAGTTTGTGAGCAATTTCCAAGCCATTTATGTAACAAACAGTTCTGGCAGTGATCTTCAGTGGTACTTGAACACATAACATATACGCACAGTAGGTTCTCTCCTCGAGACTGAGGTGCTCAAAAACTCTACATTAAATTACATTTTCGTACCTAAACTAATAAGACTGTAACTTCAATTTTATTAACATTTAACTAATATTGCAAAAACTAACTTTTTTGAAGGGAAGTTTATTTGACAGCTGGAAGGGTGGATTCCTGAGGTCGCAGAGAAAAATACTTTCTTAATGAGTCTCTTTGGGTCTTAGGTAAACCTATGTACCAAATTTCAAGACAATCAGCCTTGTAGTTTCCAGTTTTCCTGATGAGTGAGTCAGTGTACATTGGCTTATAATGTCCGCACACAACTATGAATGTCCGCATCCAACTATCCTTAGAATCAACCAATTTAGATGATCAAAAGTTCAAATAAAAGGGCTTGATCTACTAAGTGTTTTAAGATCAAAACGAACTACCTACCTCATTTAGAACCTCATATATAGATGTTTGAGTGAAAAAAAAAAACAACTTGAAACAACCGTAAATTAAATCATGTTTGAGTACAACTTGAGTAAAGTTAGATTTAAGTGAAATCCAATACCTGATGCCTTATCTGTTTTTATTACATGATCTGATTTTATTACCTTTCATTAGTAAAAAAAATTAACAAATTAGCCGGATAGAACGTCCTTTTGAACTCGAAGTAGACTTTGCCAATTCTTATAACATATAGATTAGATACTATAGACTTTTCAGCATTATTGCAGTTATAATATAATTTAGGCAGGGCAACACATAACTTAGCAACAAGGTACAATACAGCTCGTTAAACAAATAAGTTGGCAACCATTTATATATTAGATTTAGGGTACATTGAACACTTGTAATTGAAGCTACAATGCACAACACATAACTTAGCAACAAGGTACGATACAGCTAATTAAACAAAGAAGTTGGCAACCATTTATATATTAGATTTAGGGTACATTGAACACTTGTAATTGAAGCTACAATGCACAACACATAACTTAGCAACAAGGTACAATACAGCTCGTTAAACAAAGAAGTTGGCAACCATTTATATATTAGATTTAGGGTACATTGAACACTTGTAATTGAAGCTACAATGCACAACACATAACTTAGCAACAAGGTACGATACAGCTAATTAAACAAAGAAGTTGGCAACCATTTATATATTAGATTTAGGGTACACTGAACACTTGTAATTGAAGCTACAATGCACAACACATAACTTAGCAACAAGGTACAATACAGCTCGTTAAACAAAGAAGCTGGCAACCATTTATATATTAGATTTAGGGTACATTGAACACTTGTAATTGAAGCTACAATGCACAACACATACAAGTAACAGTTTCAGGTTAATTTCTAAAGTATTAATTAATAAAAATATAAAGTTATAAATAGTTAAAACTAACTTTAACATCAGATTTGAATTTTTTTTCTGAAAAGAACAGGGTCAAACCATAGAAAAACAAACAACTTCACTTAACTCCTTGTAGCAGAGCAGTGTTGTTTCTTTCAATTTACATGGAGGTTTAAGGTACAACAGTCTCCCATACTCCAGTGACTAGGTCATACAACGAGAAAAAGTATATTTACCAACATTTTTATAACTAGATAAATTAAATTGTTATTTTTTATTATCTTTAATTATTATAATAATGTAGACATTAATACAGAAGCTGTCAATTTATGTGTGATGTTTCCCCGAAGCCAATGGACATGGAAAGCTGACTTCAGCACACTTTGTCCTGGACGGGACGTGCAGTGTGATCCAGAGGTTGAAAGTGAGTCAGAAGGGGTCTACCTACAAGTTGTTACCTCCGCAGATGTCTGCGGGCCCAGGCGTCGAGTATCTCTTCATACAAGTCTGCCTTATCATCAAGGGTGGCTGTTTCAACATAGGTTAGTTCACTACTCTATATATCACCTTTACTAGTTTACTAGTGTTTGAACTATGAAATGACCAATAATGCGCTGAGTGTCATCACAAGTAACCAGCGTTCACAACCTATTTATTGAACTATGCTGTAACGTTGTGGTGAATCACAATTCATCTGACGAAGTATGAAGCTCTCTAGTATGATACTGGGTTCTCAGAGTTAGGCCATACAAAATAAACGATAGATCAAACTAGTTACTTGTCCTCAGGGACGTTGTGATATGTGGAACTTGTAAATAAAGCAATACAGTACAAATAACAAAATGATACCCTTTGTATGGATTGTAGAGGAATGATACCTCAAATACAGTGTCTCACATAGCGTCATAAGGGACATAAATGTCTTCTTTGAACCTACCCATCACCCTAGAAGCACTCGTGAAGACAAACAAAACTTATTTGGAAAAAATAATAATATAATATATCACCAGATTTGTTGTTTAGAACTTACTGAGTGGAGCATATTTTTGTCACTTATATTGTAGTCTAAAAAAAAATTATGGTGAAAACCTGATATTTAGTGCCTTAATGCAGAATTACAATGAAATATGATAAATAATTAGAAACATTGGTAAATTAAATTAAACGGACAATTCCTTATTTTAATACGTCACGTTTTAGGGTTGCATAGTTCTGTTTTATAATTATCCTATTAAATACCAAACTACATATGAAAATAATAAAAATAAAAGGTTAATATTAACTACAACAATACAAATGATTGAAAATTAATATATTAGTTAGAGTAGATACGTACAATCACACTTTCACACATCCTGGACCCCCTCCCCCCTCGATACATCTACATCTTGACCACTAACAAACATCCGTCGAAGGACGATACTGATAACTAAGGATCACACGTAATACGTAGAAACCAGAACGGACGCTTCTGAATTTTCATAATATTAAACAAATTTATTGAAGAATTTAAAATTGAACCAAAAGGTATTTGATCTTTCTAATTCTAAATGTTAGTCTTCAAATAATGATAGCTGAATGTCAATGACATTGGTAATACTACTGAATTCATACACACACATAGATTTCTCATCCAATGTTAAATTTTGTATCTCAAATTATCAGCTGTTTTTATGGTTCATTGTGGAGCGCTAGTGTAGTCCCATGTAAATGTAACGCAGTTTAAACCAGCTGTGACAGCAGACCTCACTAATTAACCTATTACTGGTACAAATATTCCTATTAGATCGGATATCTATTGCAGATGTATAATGATGAGTAATACAAATAGATTTTCTGTCCAATGTTAAAATTTTGAGTCTCAAAATATCAGCTGTTTTTGTGGTCCATTTTGTAGCGCTAGTGTAGTCCCATGTAAAGGTAATGTAGTTTAAACCAGCTGAGGTTGCAGGGCACTAACTAAAATATTACAGGCATTAATATTCCTATTAGATAGAATGTCTATTGTAGGTGTATATAATCAAGGGTACGTTGTGTAGGTCATCAATAATTAACTAGTAATTTTGTTAAATGTTATTTTGTATACACTGGTAAAAGTCGTAATCACTCCAATGGCTGAATGCCTCGCCTACTTACATCAGTCACAGCATGTCAATGGCTGAATGCCTCGCCTACTTACATCAGTCACAGCATGTCAATGGCTGAATGCCTCGCCTACTTACATCAGTCACAGCATGTCAATGGCTGAATGCCTTGCCTACTTACATCAGTCACAGCATGTCAATGGCTGAATGCCTCGCCTACTTACATCAGTCACAGCATGTCAATGGCTGAATGCCTCGCCTACTTACATCAGTCACAGCATTTCAATGGCTGAATGCCTCGCCTACTTACATCAGTCACAGCATGTCAATGGCTGAATGCCTCGCCTACATACATCAGTCACAGTATCCTAAGATAGGGTAGTTTTGATAACTAGTCTAAGATTTTCCCTTCTAAATAATATTTAAGAATTTTCTGTATTTTATTTCTTAACGATAGACGAAAATTAAGTTCAAAGTAAATCATTTGCTTGTTTTGAATCTGAAAAGGTGTGTTTTGAGAACAAATACCCATCCCCTTTGAGTGTTTATTTTTATTCTTTGCCATTCATCTGTCGTCTGTTTTAAGGAGAGCCATTGGACGAGCGAACCATCGTTGCAGATACCGACGTCCGGATGATGAGGATCCCTCTGTATATGCTGCGCCAGCACAATACAGCAAACATTTGGCATCGTATCCGCCAGTTCCTTGAGTCAAGAATGACTTCTGAAGAGGACTTGTTTAAACGTTTCTTGGAAGCACGTCGCTGGAACAGCTACAAGAAGGATTTGTGTTGGAAGTTACACAACCCCAACACGCTGAACCACACAAGTATCCACGACGCTCCCTACTACTGGAGGGTGCTGAGCGAGGGAGGGCCTTCGTTAACAACAAAACCGAGCACTACTCAGTCTGTCGCGACCAGGAGGGAACCGACGTCATCAACAATATCTAGTTGAGCAGAATGTCATATTGGATGATTAACTCTTTTCCTGAATGCAGTTATTCTTATTTACTTTTTATATTGAAAACAATTATAAAATATGTACACGTACAATTATATAACTATACATAGCAAACTATTATCGTTTGAATTATTTTAGATAAATTATTTCCTAAAAACCTTATTTGATTTTTAGGGCGGTTTTTGAACAAAGACTTTTAGTAGATGAATTTAAATAATTGTAAATAGACGTAAAACTGAACATTCATAAACATGTTTATATTAAATGGGGGTTTTTGTACAAGAAATAATTATATTTTAAACACTAAACAATTGTTATTTTTTCCAACACATTAAAGTAATAGAATTGAATCATTCTTTCTACCCTCTAGACATCCTACTGGAGGATCGCTAAAGGATTGAAAGGATATTAAAAAGTACCTCTAGCATAGCCAGGAAAACCAGGCTCAGAAAACTGTAGGAATTATATAACTTTAAAGCACATAAGTGAGGGTTGATATTTGAAAATCTAATAGTGTCTGTTACTCAATCACGCAAAAACTACTGAACCCATTCATCTGAAATTTTGCATGGACATTCTTAGAGACTCTGGTAAACACATAGGCCTATCTTTATTTTGAAATTCCTTCAGGAAACCACCCCGGGGGTTCTAAAAAAATATCAATGCAACCATATGGCAATGCCAATTTGACAACTACAGTTCGGCCGCTTTGATTGCGACCGTATTTGTAGAGAATCTGTGCGATAAAGACAAAGCTAGTCATTGAGGTGAAATAGAACATAACTCTTCTCCCACCACTGAACCGACGTGCCACCGTACCTCTTTAACATTTCGTTGTCATGGATACACAGTGGGAAGCTCCGCATATTACATCGTCGTGCTAGGTGACCATTGGCGGGCAAGGAACGTGGAGGGAACTGGAATATAGTACAGCTGAAACATGGTATAAGGTGAAATGGACCTGAGATAGGAGTGATGACAGATAGTATAGTCGTTTTGTTGTCATTACCGATTTATATTGAGGTTATATTATAATTTGACTTGCGATACTGTTGAGTTTGAAAAAAAAATATATATATATATATATATATATATATATATATATATATATATATATATATATATATATATATATATATATATATATATATATATTATTTAAAATACTTATAATGTGATTGAACTGTTCAGAGAGCTACCGTCAAACTGAAATAATATTTATCACTATTTTATTAATGTTTTATATACATATTACTTCGAGTGTAATTAAAAGTGTGCTTTGTTAACTGTATAATTCGTGATAGATCGAGCAAGAACGTAATATTCAATTTCAACATGATTTATAATAATTACAAAAATGACAATACACAATATTATGGTTATATTATAGGCCTATAGACTTTTATGATTCAAGCAATTTTCTCTACTATAATTAGGCCGGTTTGATAGTGACCTGCGTGAAATATTTAGTGCATGTAGGGGCTCCAGCAGCAGAGCGGAAGTGTTCCACCTTCCCGTCTTTAGTTGGTGTGAGGGGCAGTGTTGGGAGTGGGGACAATGGACACAGTCAGCTGATGAAGGTGTGGTAGGTGCTTAGCACTTCATCTCAGAGACATCTTCTTCATCAAAGAAGAAGAAGAAGCAGTTGCTAGAGAGTGATCGTTATTAAACTATCCCTACACATTTATCTTCATAATTATGATTTTTATTAATTAAATTTGTTTATAAATATGGACATTTGAGCTATAATGATCATTTTAAACAGATAAACTTTGATATTATTTACATATGTATTTATACAATCATTTGGTTGTAGGCCTTCTAGGTTATGGTTACATACATAGACTACAAAAGGATAGTCTGCATTTGTTGTGGACAAACAACTAATAAAATATATCAGAGCATACAAGATACAAATAATATTCATATAAATAATTAGTGATTATACATATAAACAGTGAACTATTACAATGATTCACAATGCAGTGGTCAGGATGTACGTCAGAGTTACCGAAAGATGGGGACCACGTATCTTGCGGTAAACGTAAAACTGGGTTTCTTACCAATGTTCTGGTCTGCAGAAAAGTACTTGGAAGGCCAAACACCAGAAGAAGAAAGAAGAGTGGCAATGTCTAAATTTCAGAAGCTCGGAAAGAACCTTAAGCCAGGGTGCAGAAGATGATGTTGCCGAGGACTTGAATTACAATTCAATTAAAAGTCTATTAGAAGGTATGTTTGCGAAACAAGAAAATATATTTCAGGAAAGACTGGATAAGATGACAGCTGTGTTCACGTAATTTGAACAACGAGTTAAGGACGTTGCAGACAAAGTTCTGAAGCTTGAAGGGGAAGGAAAGGATTTAAGGCTATAAATTGAAGAACTAAAATTATCTATGGAGCTTCAGAAGCAATATGGCAGGTTAAAAAATATTATAATTACAAGTATACCTGAACAAAAAGGAGAGGACATCTACAAAACTGCGTTGGAATTGCTTAACAAAATGGACATCTCCCTTACTAGATCAGAATTAACGGCGGACCGACTGCCAACAAAAGGTAAATCACCTAACATAATCCTTCAGTGCAGTACAAGGGCAACAAGAGGCAATATAGTAAACAGAGCTAGGAAACTAAAACCATTGATTTTATAATCAATGCTAAAACCAAAGTTATCTACTCTAGGCTTAGGCAATGGGTCTTCTTCAATTATCATTTGACCCCATACTTTGTAAAACTAGTGGAAAGAGCTAGGCGAATAAAAATTAGTAAAGGCTATAAATGTCTATGGTTAAATGGCAACAGAGTAAAGCAATTAAAATAATGAAGGAGTCAGATCTTCATAATGTACAATAGCCTAAGCATAGATTGAAAAAGTACAGCATTTTCAATTTAGACTTTCAAGTATAGTATATATGTTATATTTAACTTCTTAATAATTTAGCATTTAAATTACAGGTAATTATGCACTTTCTTGCCACCAAACAAATTTGGAACATTTTGCTTGAAATGGGTCTAGAATCGGCTGTATTTTCACGAGATATGCTTTTTATTCCGCGGAAATAACGTATTTTATCGAAAAATTCGAAACAACCAGTGTCACAACTTTTAGTATTTTTGTCATATTTCCGTTAGTTAAAATGGTATTTTAATCATCTTTTTTTTATTTTGATGTCTTTTTTTGCGCTGAATACAAATTTGAAAACTATTTTGGTCTATTACAAATATTTCTCAAGAAATAACGGAAAAACTACTGTCGCGGTGGATCGCTATTAGCGGCCATTACGCGATCATTATATACAACAACTATTAATCACAAAAACCGAATTCACCTATATTCCCGCCGGAGTGACGGCCGGTAGGCCGTCACGGAGGCCAAACGCTCGAATTTAACGCAAATTACGAATTTTTGTTGAGAAAATAGACAATTAGGATAAGTTAGGTTATGTTTGGTTATGTCACTAAAAAATGCATTTTTCGAGCTGAAAAATAATTTTACTACAAAACCAGTTATATATTTGTGTTCAGCATAAAAAAACACGAGAAATGAAAAAAAATGTCGAAAAATAACGATTTTTAAAAAAGTTGGCTTTTTTAATATTAGATCAAAAATCTAGTTTTTCAATTTTTCGATAAAAAACAAGTTTTCCGCGGATGAAATCAAACTCCTCAAGAGATATAAACTCATTTTTCACCACTTTATTAACATGAAATCGTATTTTCAGAGGTGGCAAGAAAGTGCATAATTACCGAAGTATTAGATAACATTGGAATTTATTTTCAGTTAATATAGACAATACCCTCAAGTTCATTGATGTAGTAGTTTTAATTGAGATAAATATCCATGAAGAAGAAGCCCACTTTTATAGTATCACTGGTTTTCATTCTGTATTCAGATGTCGACAAAGTGGCAAGGGTGGAGGGATAATGATCTTTTACAGAGAACAAATCATAGTTAACCCTTTAGATGTTGAGATACACTTTGACTCTGCTGAATTGTTGATATTAAGTATGAAATTGCTAATGAGAATTTAATAATGATTACTTGTTATAGGCCAACTAGTCTAATACAAATGAATTTAATAAACAATTAGATGACCTATTATCATTGGATATGTTGAATAACAAAATGAATATTTGTTACATAACAGAAACTTATGGTTCCAATGAATACCTAAATGTATTGTATTCACATTAAACATTTAGGTAACATTATTGTATTAAACACAATTAAAATCTGCACAAGATCAGAATTCTATGCTAATTTTTTGGTCTCAAAATGTGAAGACCATGTAAATGTTAATTTAAATAATATTATTGTATTCAAATCATTTGTCATTGAAGATACAATTTCAGATCATTATTGGATTTCATTAGTACTTGAAATTAAAAAAAGGTGTGAAACTAATAATCATACAGAATATCAACACATTTTGAGTAATAAAACTGTTAATAAAAGAAAAAAATCAGAAAATTGGTGGCCTATTTTAGACATAGACAACCCTACAGATATCTATCAAATATTATTGAGAGATTTGATAGAATTTATGAAGAATGTAAAGTGATAATAAGAGTGAACAAGAGATATTTAACATAACAAGACTTAAAACTTGTAATTTAAAAATAACAAGTTTTAAATTTTGGATTAGTAATGAGTTAAATTATACATTGAACATGTTAAAAAGAGGCAGGTATTATATACAAATAAAAGAGACATTTAAAAGGATAAGGAATCAAGTTACAAACAGTCTAAGAAACGCAAAAAGAGAATATTATTGTAAATTGATTATAGAGAACTGTAATGGTTCTAAAAAGACATGGAATGTAATCAACCAACGTTTAAATAAAAAGCAGATACCCCCAATAATAGATACAATTAGAAATAACTTTAAAATAAATACTGAAGAAGGCCTTAGAAATATTACAGACGAATTAAAAAACTAATTTAAGAATGTTATAGAAGATATAAATATGGAAATGAGAGATGAACCATTTGATATATCGGAGGATATGAATTTAGGTAATTGTAATATTGGTGAGAGAATGTCAATGTATTTTAAAAACATTGACGAGAAATTACTATTGAAATCAGTAGATTAAATCATAATTCAGCAGTAGGAGCTGATAAAATAATGTCTAAGGATCTAAAATACAATATGTTCAAATTAAAACTAATACTTATACATTTAGTTAAAAGGATTTTTGATACAGGAATTATTCCAGAAGATTTAAAAGTAACTCAATTAAGGCCTATTTTCAAAAATGGGAATAAAAAAGTGTGATTTGTTATAGACCAATTGTATCTATATCAGCAATAATCAAGATAACAGAACATTATATTAATGACCAATTGAATATTTACACAATACAAAATAATATAACCAATAAGACACAATATGGGTTCATTAAAAATAAATCAACAGTAGGCCTATTATAAAATCTAACCTTTGATATAAATCATGCATTAAATGATAATAAATATGTAATAGCAGTGACAACAGACTTAAGGCATTTGATGTAGTAAATTATGATATCATGTTACAGAAACTTAAACACAAAGGATTCAGAGGAAATTTATATAGATTTCTTGAGAACTATTTTAAGAAAAGAAAATTGAAAGTAAATATAGACCAATATATAAGCAATGCTTATGAACAAACCTGTGGTCTTGTTCAGGGTAGTATTCTCTCACCAAGCTTATTTAATATATATGTGAATGATTTAGCAAGTCTAAAACTCAACAGTAGCCTACTTCAATATGCAGATGATAATATTTTATATATGATTCATAACAACCTGGCTACTGGTATGACTCTGATTCAGAATAATATGGACCTGGTAGTTAAATATTATTCTGTTTATTTATTAAAACATAAATAAAAAGAATAATATTTGATATTTAATAATAAACAGAATAATTTAATAATATTTGATTGAGTTATATTATTAAATATAACTCAATCAAAATAAATTCTCAAAAAACTAAGGTTATTGTATTCAAAATAGATACAGACTTTGTTCTGGGACTTGTATCTCATGAGAGGAAATGTCTTAAGCCTATTGATAATACAATTTGTAACTGTCCAGCTCTGCAAGTCAATAGAACAATAAAACACCTTGGCATTCATTTACACATTTTCATGAAATAAAAAATTCATGTATTTCATTTATGTAACATTCTTAGAATTGCACTATTTAAATGTCAACAATTATAGTACTATTTTCCTATCAATGTAAAGAGAGTAATATATGGTTCGCTAATTCAATGTTAGTTTTATTATGGTATTACACTTTTTTATTTGACTTCAGATTACATTTTAAATTTTTTAATTAACCTAAGAAAGAATTGTCAAAGTACTTTTTTAACAATATACCGAGGCAGCTGTTGTCAATAATGTCTTTTAAGTCCTTGGGTAAGTTCACAGATACTTTAAATAACTGTTGTTAGAGAAGAACTTAGAACTTTAAATGATATTCCTTATGGTCTGAGACATAGGAACTATAATGTTCTTATGCATACAAATAAATATGGCAGAGCAGTCCCAGAACACAGGATACCAAATTTAATTAACTCAATGCCTATTGAACTACAAAATATTCTGACAAAATTTATATACTATAAAGCTCAATGTAGTGACTCACTGACACTAAATGTTGAGGCATTTCCCAGCGTCCTACCCCCATGAAGTGTATAACTTGAATTGAAGCTCTCGGTCTGAAACTTCCAGGAAAATTCACAAAACTTTACTTTTTTCACTCACAAACAAGATTGTGGCCTTTTTAGGCTAAAAAATGGCTCCAAAGTATTTCTTATGGGAAAATTGGAAAACAATTGTTTTTATGACCTAAATTAAGGAAAAGCTCTAGTAAAATGTTCAAACCTTCACAGTTCTACACACTTAACAAACCCACACCTTATATATGAATTTCAGCTTTAAAACTTAAAAAATTCGGGTATCGGGGGCCCAAAAACTGAAATTGTTGGCAATATAACATTTTTTTAAACTGAACTTATCTACTCTAGAGGGATATCAAATTAAAACTATTTTTCTTCTGAATCCAAATATACCATCAGATTTTGAATAGGCCAATTAATAAGAGGTGTATGCAAAAAAAACTGAAATAAAAAAAGAGTAATACAGTACTAAAATAAAACGCCCAAGTGGGGTATCAAACTGTAGGTACTTGCCCCCCAAATAACATCATATCATTGTATTTTGGAAGAGACAAAGATTAAGGCCTATTGCACACACACCGATTTTGGACGGCCGATTTTTTGCCGACCGTCCAAATTCCAATAGTAAACCACAGGAGGGAACGGAACCTGGCACACACGCCGACCACTGATCGGCGCCGGTAAAATGCCGGTGAGCAGCCGGCCACTGCCACTGCATGGGCCGGTGCCGGGGACACAGTGGCGTACGTGACTAGACACAAGCTTGCGCACACACCGATTTTATGCCGACCGTCCTCAGTGAAGCCGACCGTGAAGTTCATCAAACGAAGCCGTAGACATTCTAAAGAAATTAAAAAACTTATTTCCATCACGTCGAAGTTCTTCGAAAAGGGTGTAAAAGGTTCCCACCTGTTCCCTTGTTTCATTAATCCGATGTATCCAGCACTTCCGCTTAATCCTACGACGCTTTATACGGCGGTATAGTAACCACATAGCCACAACACGTTTCGGATTCATTACAGATAAATAAACACTCACAACACTGATCAATAAACACTCTACAACACTCACTACAGTACACCATATACTCGAACAACTCTTTAACCGGTAAAAATTCGATGTGTGTGCAAGCGGCACTCAAACGATAAAATATCGGCCGATTTTTTATCGGCCGTCCAAAATCGGTGTGTGTGCAATAGGCCTAAGGGCTCTGCCCCTCCCCTAAAAAATATGCTCAAAAACCCAAAATTGGGTTAATGTTAAAGTAATACCCGAGTGGGGTATCAAATTAGAGGTATTATTATCTTGAATACTAATTTAACATCAGATTTTAGAAAGTTCTATGTATAGGGGCTGCACTGATCCAAAAACCAAAATTCATGGTCAAACTGGTTAACAGTCCTGGCGATCAGTAAACCGATCTTCCTCACGAGGCTACATGCCGCGATCCATAAATGGGGCTGTAGCAGAGTGCCTTGGTGAGGCCGCCGGCCGAACTCCCCCAGACGAGGTTGTAGGACGAGTTTCACAAGGAGCCTGTAGCATAGTTTCTTGGCGAGGTAGTAGGCCGAGCTCCACCACGAGGCCGCAGGTGGAATTCCATAAGGGCCTAAAAATAGAGACTTAACAGGCGAGGCCGAAGGCCGAGCTTACCTCACGAGCGTAGCGAGTACCAATACCACAGTACGTGTATGGGTTGGGTGGGTGGGTCAATACCACAGTACGTGTATGAGTAGGGGGCAAGATAATTACTCATATATCTTGAGGCAGTTCTGAAGAAAACTTTAATTCATGATATCTAATTAAGAGAAGAGTGGAAAGCACTGTAACTTGGGAAAGAAGAATCAGTTAATAAAGTTTTGTGCAAGGCTCAAGTTGTTTCCCCAGTCCACTTTTCCATAACATCAATACAGCTGCATTATGGAAACGCCCGTTTATTATTGTACTAGGGGCAGTATTGCCGAACGCTTCTTTAAATAAACTTGTCAATGCCAAGGTATGTGTATGGGTGGGTGGGTCAATACCACGGTACGTGGATAGGTGGTTTTAGATATAGGCTAACTTAGTAAGTACACCTGAAGACGACAGGAGCCTGTTATATCTGTCAAAACGTTGTGTTTGTTTCCTAAACACTTGAAGCATTGGAAATCTCCAAATATTATGTACAGTACCTATCATGAAGAATACTTCATCAGGGATAGGCCGTGGTGGTGGGCTATTGTGGTATCTATCTACGCAGACAATTATTATTAATATTATTACTATCAATACCAAGGTGCGTGTATGGGTGGGCGGGTGAGTAAATACCACGGTACGTGTATGGGTGGGCGGGTGGGTCATTACCACTGCTAGTGTATGGGTTGTTGCACGAAACGTGCAGTGTTGTTCCCGAGTATCGATTAAAGTTTAAATTGAAAGACTATTTCTTAAATAAATATGCCTAGAAATGTCATGGTATTCTTTTGAGAAAATGAAAATAGTGTAATATTCATATTTTGTTAGTAATAGATTTTTAGTAGTAAAAATTTTTGTGATAGCTCTAGTGCTACATTTCTATAGGATTTAATAATAGCACCTCGTATTAAAAATGAAGAAATATTTATTCACTGTTAGTATAAGATTTTGATGAGATTATGTAGATACAAGCAGAAAGACAATTACATTACTAGAGTTAAATAACAAGAATAGTCGATTGTAATATTTTCAATACAGTATCGATCTTTCAAACCTTCGACTTATAGCATTGGTAGAATATATATATATATATATATATATATATATATATATATATATAGTTAAGTTTCGTGCAATGTTAAGTTTTTATAGTTTATTTATGATTGTTTACTGGTAGAAGTGTTCATGGTATGTTATTATTTGTTTTATTTTATATTTGTTAATTGATTAGTATGTAGTTGATAGTTTTATTGGGACACATTTTACCTGTAATAAAAAGTGTTCCTGCATATTTGAGTTGGGCTGTTGGATGATGATGTTAATCACAAACTAACAAGCATGTCCGTAACGGTGGACTCACAGGTTTCTCTCCATTGTCTATTTAAAACTGCATGTTAGGAATTCCAAGGTACTGTCCCGACGAGCCCTCTAAAATGTCAGGAGCATTCTTGAAAATTATTCTGGTTCATTACTGAACGGATAATAATGAATGTTCATACACTGCATATTCATAAAGCTATCTTTACCACTCTCTCTGTTAAAGGAAAAAACCATAATATTTAATTTAATTTATCATTATTTCTATTTATGTTGTATCAAATAAGATAGTTGCATTGTCTGTTAGTCAAATTGATTGAGTCAAAATGAGTATTTTTTCTTCTCATTTATAACTTCATATTAAATGTTTAAATATTATATAACGACAAAATTATTTAGTAATATATATTTTCCATCAACTAGCATATAGCTAGATGGTTTACATCAGCACTGCAGCAATGTGTATTTGCGCTTGCGAAAATAAATTGAATTGAAAAAAAATCTCCTTCGCTCCATTTGTTTGTAGGTTATGCTAAAGGTAGTTCAGAAAATTACTTGAATCATAAAAGTCGATAATATATAACCATAATCTTGTTAATTGTCATTTTTTTAGTTATTATAAGTCATGTTGAAATTGAATATTACGTTCTTGCTCGATCTATCACGACTTATACAGTTAACAAAGCACAATTTTAATTACACTCGAAGTAATATGTATATAAAACATTAATGAAATAGTGATAAATATTATTTCAGTTTGACGGCACGTCTCTGAACAGTTCAATCACATTATAAGTATTTTAAATAATATATATATATATTTAAAACACAACAATATCGCAAGTAAAATTATAATATAACCTCAATATAAATCGGTAATGACAACAAACCGACTATACTAGCTGTCATCACTCCTATCTCAGGTCCATTTCCCCCTTTGCCATGTTTCAGCTGTACTATATTCCAATTCCCTCCACGTTCCTTGCCCGCCAATGGTCACCTGGCACGTGTAACAGGTCCACCAAATTGATAGGCAAATTAATTAGTTTAGATAAATAATAAATTATTATATAGAAGGAAAGAAATATATTTAATTAAAATCAAAAGAAGTTTTAAATCATATTAGAGAATTGTCGTGTGGAAAATAACTGTGGGACAGACGAGAGGCTCCAACAATAAATCACTGTAAACAAATCCTTTGTTCAACACAGGATGGGTGAGACAAATTCCAAGAATTGCAATCGTAAACATGTAGGAATGCTTCAGGGACAGGAGTGAACAAGTCGAATGGAAATTTCCACCAGAAGAACACCAGGTCTCTAGCAATTTCAATGTACTAAACAACGTAGACGTCAACTCGTGCCAAGGACCAATCAGAACGGGACATATCATTCCAAATTTGCCCGTAGGCCGCAGCAGCTGTCAAAACAGCCACATCATGATATACCCAGAAGGGTCATAGTCGCGTACCCAAAAGAAAAAGGGCGGGAATCCAACTTCAACGGTGAAGAGACGTTTCTCTCCCCATTCAAAGTCAGATCATAGAACGTGAAGGATGTCATCATCCATCGACATCCCGCGATTTCGGGCATGTAAATTTTTTATTCTTTGAATTTATTAAAATTCAAAGGTAGTTTTGTTCTTTAAAGTCATTTTTGATAAAGATAAACAAGTGGTGCTTTACGATTTAATATCAGATTAAAGTATGTGTATTAGGAGCACGATGCAGTCTATTAAACCACGCGGTTGAACTTCAAGACCACGAGGACGCTCAGCTAAGTTTTACTGATAATTTAAGTTATAATCTAAAAATCAATTATCAACTTTTTAAATAATATTGTTCTGATTGTCATTTTTAATATATTGAAATTGAATTTTTATTGTATTGCAAATACTAATTGAGTAACGTAATGATTTTGAATAATGTAAAATAAATTAAATTTTGTAAAGTAAATTTTGTTTCATTATACTACGTTTTCTCACCGAATTACCCATAAGACCCTGAGAACAAAAAATTAAGAGTTATCATGTTATAAAATAAAATAAATCAAATCTCTGCTACTCTTGTTTTCAAGAATCAAATATTGAATCAAGGTGATACGATAACCTCATCAAGGTAGCAAGTCAAAAATTTTTAATAAATGCTTTGAAACAAAAAAGAAATAAATTAAAGAATTCTGATTTATTGAATATCATTATTTTAATTTAAGCAATAAATTAAAATAAATAGAATAAATAATGTAACAAAGGCACAACGTTACAGATTGACGCGACAACGTGAGGCTTTGTTGTTGCAGATTTAATTAATAATATTAATTGGTGCAAATTTGCTTAATTATCACATGTAACGAAAGTTAAAATGTAACAAATGGCGCGCACAACGTGAGACAACGTAGTATAATAAGTAGTAAATTTTAATCTATTTAAAAAAATATTTAAAGTTGAATAAGAGAAAAGTGTTATAGGCTAGGCTATATGATAAGAAGAATGAATTAAAAATATTTAATATAGGCCTATCTGATTTAAACTCAAAATTTAAGAAAAAGAAATATAATAACTTTATACTTTGTACTTGATTAAAATTTGCAAATAACAATGGCAAACATACACATTGTGGAGGACACGCAAGTGGACTCAGATGACTCCGATGTGTCTTTGAGCATCATAAGAGAGTCTAATTCAAATAAAAATAAAGACAAAACTGATGAAGTTAGGCCAGACCTAAATAAAGAAGACACACTGTCCAATATAATGGACATGTTAGCAAAAATAAATATAAGTATGGACACCAAATTTAAAGAAATGAAAACTAACATGACTAAAATAAATGAAAGTATGAACACTAAATATGACAACTTAGAGACAAAACTTAATAACATAAATACAAACCTAGAAACTAAACTTAATGAAATAAATAATGAGTTTAGGAGAAATATAAATCAACTTGAAAATAAAGTAGATAGACAGCTAGAACAAATTAAAACAAATTGCACTGAAGAAATTAAAGTTCAAGAAAATAAAATCAGGGACGAAATGAACGATAGGGACAAGGAACAGATAGTAAAAATAAATGAGGTAGAGAATAAATTGAGTGAAATAAATAAAACATTGTTAGACAAGTATATTGAGCTAAATATCAAACTAACTAATGTGATTGTTGAAGTAGACAATCAAATGATCAAAGTAAATGACAAAATAGAAGAACAGATAGGTTATCTAAACACTATCATAGACAATAAAATTGAGAGAGCTATCACCCTAAATAACACCAATCTAGAGGGTAAAATAAATGAACTAAAAGATCATGTAGATAAAGAAATAAAAATGATCAGTGACCAAACTAAGAGAACTCAAATAAATAAAGACAGATCTGTTGTAAGAGACAGTAGTAATAATACACACATAGGTGAGGCAGACATATCACTAAATAAAATCACTATTGATGATAATAAAAATAAGACTACACAAAACACTACAAATAATAAAACAATCTCTAGCACTAGTGCGGAATTGTATTTAGTAGATTTTTATCCAGACTCAAACAAATGTCACCCAATGACATTTATTAAATTTGCTAGGAAGTTTGTAGATCTATCAGAGGATCAATGGGATTGTCAAATTCTATTTCTTATGAAACACTTGAAAGGGGAGGCTAGTATATGGATTAGAAATAGACTTGACAAGTGGAACAACTTTCTTGAATTCGAAAGCGAATTTAGAAATAAATATTGGGGAATAGACAAACAGAAAGAATTTGAAAATAAACTAATGGGGGGTGGTACCTATGATGCTAACAGGGATGACATGGTAAATTACATTATGGAATACTACAACATATCATGTTTTCTAGATCATAAGCTGAACATGACCACTTTTCTTAGTTTCATATCACGACACCTACCAATAGGGATTAGTGCATCAGTAGCGACAGCTAGTAACATACAAAACGGAGATGACCTAGAGACCTATTTGAAACAACTAAATCATGTAGGTAAAAGTCAGTTTGATTCCAATAAAAGACCACAAAATAGATCATATGAAAACAATAATAAACAAATAGTAGTCAATAATAACCATAGTGAGGTTAGAGAAAACCAAGAGGTTCCTAGACGTAGAGACAATGACAGTAATAGAAGAGGGGGTTACAGAGGTAATTTTAGAGGGAATTACAGAGGCTCAAATAGAGGACAAAGCAGTAATTATCATCATAGCAGAGAAGATGTTAGAAATGAATGACAACTACAGCAAGGCGCAAACACAGGTAGGTCCAGAGAAAGTAAACAGTATCAATGTAACCTAGAACAAATAATGGAGAAACCAATATATTTAGATTATGAGCTAGCAGGTGATAGTCAATTAAGTAGGTTCGCTCAAAATATATTAAATAAAAATCCAGTATTTGTATTAAACAAAAGAAGAGTAGGACTATGTGTAAGTGGCCAAAATATTCCTGAATTAAAAAATGAGTTTAATTTAAACAAGGATAACCTAAATGAAAAACTTCTCATTATGATAGGGACTAATGACTTTTTACAAGAAATCCCAACCAAGTATATCATTAATGAATATAAAAGCATGATAGAAGAGTTAGTTAGTTGGAAAAAAGAATTAATTCTGTTAACCTTACCACCAATACCAAGACTTGCTAAAAGTGATGCTTTCCATTTTCATAAACTAAATGTGTTTAATGATTTTATAACCTCTTTGAATAATGATAAAAATATTAGGGTAATAAACATATCTAATGTTTTCATGGACACAGAATTTAAAAATAGATGCAACCTAGACTTGTTTGAAAAAGAGATTTTCTCAAGGGGCAGTAAAAAACCTGACCTTGTTCATTTAAATAAAAAGGGATTTTGCATTATGAAGGAAATAATAAATGACTTTGTGAAACAAATAAAATCAGAGCAAGAAAATAAAATCCAAGTAAATACTAATGAAATATTTTTACATGGGGATTTAAATAGTGAACTAACCAATGAAAATAATTTTCATGAAATGCCTATTAAAGGGTTAACTCACTTTCTTCCTGAAATAAATGTAAGAATAGGCCATAAAGAATACAGATGCATAGTAGACTCAGGATCAGAAGGGACAATAATTAGTCAGGACATTTATGAAGATATAAAAAATAATGTAGACTATCAAATACCTCAATTACCAGTTAGCAATTTACAAATAATAGGAGTAACTGGAGTTAGGTCAAAGAAAATAAATTATCAAGTGCAAATAGATTTTGAGATAAATAGTCAAATAGTTCCAATAACATGCCTAGTAGTAAAAGAAATTCAAGCAGGAATTATTTTAGGGTGTGACTGTTTCATTGAAAAATTGGGTAAAATAGATTTTGAAAGAAAGTGCTTAGAACTTAAAATAGATGACAAGAGACTAGTAATACCATTTGTACCAAGAAACAAATTAAACATGGTAAATGGACTAAGAATAATACAAGTAGGACATATTACTTGTTATGAAAGTGAAAAAGAATTGAATAACATAACCAATGAATTAATAAGTATTATAAATAATGACCAGCTTGATAAAATATTTAAGTCAACAAATAATGAACAAATACACAATAACATGACTACAAATAGGAACATAATAATAAATAAAATAAACATAAATAATCAAAGTGAAGTAAAAGAAATAGTAACGTCAGATATAACAAATAATGAAAACAACTTTGAAAAACAAATAAATAAAAAAATACAAGAAATAAGTAGTGAAACTAAATTTCAAAATAAAGAACAGGTTGAAATGTTAAAAAATGTTTTAATAAAAAATAAAGCAGTATTCTCAGATAATCCTGGTTGTATTAAAAACTATGTAGCTAAACTTAATGTTAAATGTGAAGTACCGTTTATAGGAAAACCATATCCGGTACCTTTTAGTAAAAGAAAAGCAGTTGAAGCAGAACTAGAAAGGATGTTAAATTTAGATGTAATAGAGCCATCAAGCAGTCCTTATTCAAATCCCTTGGTATGTGTCATCAAAAAAGACCTAACAATACGAGCTTGTTTAGATAGCCGAAAACTAAATCAATACTTAATAGCAGATAGACAAAGTACCGAACTGACTGAAGAGATATTTCAAAAATTTATAGGAGCAAAGTATTTTACAGTGTTAGATTTATCACAAGGATTCTGGCAAGTGAAACTTGACCAAGAATCAAGAAAATATGTTGCTTTCACTTTTGGAGGAAAGAATTATCAGTTTAAAAGAGTTCCATTTGGACTTAAGGTAAGTACTGCACTCTTTACAAAGGCATTACAAAAAGTTTTAGGTAATGAATTTTCTGAATTTTTAACCCAATATGTGGATGACTTGTTAATAACAAGTAATGACTCATTTGAACAACACATAGAACACATAGATAGAGTACTAACAAAGTTAAGAGAAGGAGGTGTTACAATTAAACTTAAAAAATCAGAATTCTTAAAAAAGGAAGTTAAGTTTTTGGGATTTATTTTAAGTGAAGAGGGAATAAAAATGGATGAAGAAAAAATGGAGAAAATAAGAAATTTTAGAACTCCAAGGGGATTGAAAGAATTACAAAGTTTTTTGGGGTTATGTAACTATTATAGACAATTTCAAAAGGGTTATGCAAATCTAACTAGTAAATTTAGTCATATCCTTAGTTCTAAAAAAGCATGGAAGTGGGGTCCTAAAGAAAATGAGACTTTCAATGAAATAAAAAATGCATTTTTAAAGTCAGTACTTTTACATCATCCTAATTGGGAGAAACCTTTTTACATAAACACAGACGCATCTGACATTTGTGTAGCAGCTGTCTTGTATCAATTAAATGACAATGGTGACGAAGAGGTAATTTATTTTGGAAGTAGGTCCTTGCTTGAGATAGAGAAATCTTACAGTGTAACAGAAAAGGAATTGTTAGCAATAGTGTTTGCATGTAAAAAGTTTAGGAGTTACTTGATAGGCCACTTTGAAATAATAATTAGATCTGATCATAGAGCTTTGTCATTTCTAAAGAGCTGTAAATTAACTCATGGTCGCTTACTAAGATGGAGTCTAGTGTTACAGGAATATAACTTAACTATTCAATATGTTAAAGGAAAAGAAAATATACCAGCTGACATACTTTCTAGAACAGACAACAATGATTATCAAGAGAATAAAGATAAATATAACTTAAAAGTTTTAACAAATAAATTAAATGTAGATGTACCAGATAGAGTATTTAAAAATATGTTTAAAAATTTAGAGAAACACCAACAAGAAGATACATTTTATGGTAGGATATTAAAGAAACTTGAAGACAGCCAGGAAATAAAAATAAAAAATAACTACTTAACCCACAATAACATACTTTTTCAAAAATGCTCATTAACGGGGGGTGAATATAGAGTATGTATTCCAAACAAGCTGTTAAAAGATTTAATAGAAAAAACTCATCTTAAATATGGACATTTAGGAGGGCATAAAATCTATACTATACTAAAGGAACATTGCATTTTTCCAAAGATGGAGAAAACAATAAAGAAGCAACTACAAAGCTGTGACATATGTCAGAAAGCAAAGCCATCTAATAAAAAACAGATAGGAAGTTTAAAGCCAATCATTCCTAACAAAATCAAAGAATTAATTTCAGTAGATTTAGTAGGAGAATTACCAACCAGTAGAGGGGGGGTAAAATATATTTTTGTCATAGTAGATGTATTCTCAAAATTTGTTAAACTATATCCAATAAAGAAGGCCAACACGAGGACACTATTAAATAAAATCATTAATGAATATATACCATTAGTAGATAATATAGAATCAATTCTCAGTGACCACGGTACACAGTTTACAAGTACACTCTGGTACAATGCTTTACACAATAAAAACATTAAGACCATACACAGCTCTGTATACCATCCACAGTCTAACCCTACTGAACGAGTAAATAGGGAAATAGGAAAAATACTACGTATTTACTGTAATGAAAAACATACAGCCTGGGCAAACTTAATGGACTTCATAGAACATTGTTTAAATCATTCTGTTCATGATATAACAGAAGAAATACCATTTGAAATAATGTTTGGAAAAAAGTATGATAATATAATAAATAAGATAATCCAGTTTCCAGGAAATCACAAATTTGATCATGCACATAAAACTGTTCTAGTAAGAAACAAAATAAAAAATAAGGCACTAAAAAGGAAACAAAGACATGATAATAAGATAAAACCAATAACATATAAAGTAAATGATCTTGTACTAGTAAAAACACATTTTCACTCAGATTTGTTAGAGAAAAAGATTAAAAAGTTCTTTCTGTTATACAAGGGACCCTATAAAGTGACAGCCATTAAAATGGAAAATGCTTATGTAGTCAATGAAATAGACACAGGAGACATAATAGGAACATATAATGTAACACAACTTAAAAAATATACACAAAAAGAATAATTAAACAGCTCTTAATAAATATTCAACTCTAAAACAATTTAGAATATAAATTACTATTTAAATGAAAGAAAATTGAGAACAACAAAATAAAAAATAATGAATGACTAAAATAATATGATATTAATGACAACATATGAAATGTAGAGATATTGGATATATAGAAATGTTTGTATAAAATTGTGTTCTTAAAGTAAAAGAAATTTGACTATGTCCATATTTTAAATATATCACTGATAGAATTTGCCAGATATGTTAGATGAAAATGTATGAAAATGTTCTAAAATATATTATTGTCATAAACCCTGTATGTTCATATGAAAAATGATTTAAAGAATGATGATGATTAAGTTCACTTAAAATAAATAGGTGAAACATCTTGTAATATGTTGTGTAGTGACTTGTTAATGTTGAAACAATGTCTGTATAACCTGTCAATGTTTATTTAAATAATAAGATGATATGACTCAAGGATATGTAACATCATGATGAAGTGAATAATGTCTAATGCAATACTTTGTTTTTGCAACTCTTGTATGTAAATATTGAACATGATTTTTAAAGACACACGAGGCATGTAGTCTTATGGAACCAAGATGAAATAATGTCTATGTATGAACAAAGATAAGGAGATGTGATTGATTATAAGGTTATATTACCATAATGTATCTATAATAATGTAATATGACTCAATGATATACTTTGAACATACTATTGTATGTAATCTGACAAACTTAAATGATTTATAATCATTTAAAGAATGCATAGAAGTTAAGCAGCCAGTGGTTAATAGTGATACGATTCGATTCTAATTAAACCTTGCCACCTCCAAATTCTAAATTCTTTAACGCCAAGTACTCTGTTAACCACACAATGGCACAATATATCAGCTTCGGGTGTTGGTCAGCCCTGATAACAGAATCTAAAGACAACAGCTTAAAGTGTGCTGCAGCATGGCAAGTCCCCATTTACAAAGTCATGCTGCAGACACCATTAGATTAGTAATTTAGAATATAACATTAATGAAGATGGTAGAGGAAACATTATAGAGATGTAATTGTAACTGTTCCCAGTAAACTTGTATATATGTAATTGTGATTTTTCTTAGTAAACTTTCATAATGTCATTGATGCAAAATAACAGAAATTACCAATTGAAATAATTAAACTATAATTGAAGTAATGATTAATTATACTAATATCAATAATAAATAACAATAAATAATTATTGTAAAACTTTTTGAATATAATGATTGTAATTAACTAAAAATATATTAATTTAAAACATGCAATAATAACTCCATTAATAAAACAACAAAAATAAATTAAAGTTAACTCATAATAATATACAACTTGAACATTAAAATAATCATAAATGCCAATCAACGTTGATGGACAAGGAGGAGCCAGGTTTTCCATTCATAAATGGACAAAAGTGGTGCACAAAGATCAGTAGCCTCAAGATGGTTCAACGGGCTGCTCGGACCTTCCCACCAGCAAGCTGTATGGATCAACCCTCTGCACAAATTCCTGGCATCAAAACTTTCGGAAGTCTTCAAACAATAATCTGATCTACTAACCCAGCAACAGATGCGTGCAGTGACATCGGACCCCACTGGCGTAGCAACTACAACTTTTGATCCACCAGGATGTTATGGATTAAACATGAGCGGAACTCGTCGAACCATAAATGACTCTAGTTTAACAACTAATTCTTTTTCCGGAGGTACGTGCAGTGACATCAGGCACCACTGGCGTAGCAACTACAACTCCTTTGATGCAAAAGGATGTCATGGAACAACCATGCTCGGAGCAAGTCGAACTTTAATCAAACTACTGACGCAGCAACACTTATGATAGACGCCCATCGGACCATAATTAACTCCAATGGCGCAGCCACAACTCCATCACTATTCCAAGGTACGTGCAGTGACATGAGACCCCACTGACGTAGCAGCAGTTTCTTCAATCTTCAAGAACCCTAATCCATACTTATGATCCAGGACACTATGGACTAACCATGATTGGAATCCATCAAACCATAAGTGATTCTAGTTTAACAGCTAATTCTTTCCAAAGTACGTGCAGTGACATCAGGCCCCACTGGCGTAACATTGACGTCCTCAATATTCTAAAACGGTACATACTTGAACACCAAGGCGCTGTGAATCAACAACTCCAGAAGCGCGTGCAGTGACATCAGGCCCCACTGGCGCAGCTACAACCCCGTCACCAGACCAAAGTACGTGCAGTGACATCGGACCCCACTGGCGTAGCAACAATTTGGCAATATGTTTCAAACTAATAAATAATAAAAATAAATATTATGCAAATATGTATGGAATAAATAATAGCAATAAATAAATAACATATAATAAATAAATAACAAAACCTAAGTATAAACAATTTATAAATGATGAAATTTTAATAATGAAAAAATGACAATGGTGTTTATTGATAAATTTTTTATATTATTCAATAATATGTGAAATATAAATATTAATTCAAATAATAATTTTATTACTAAAAAGAATTACAATAATTTTTATAATAAATTATAAAGTAACAAATAATAATAATAACTTGCATCAATGACAAAGAACTATGTAATGCATCTGTTGATTAGTAAACAAGGTATAATACAAACTATTCTTGTATTAAAATAGGAGTTGATAACTTATTGTTGTTAATCCATACTTGTATATAATTTGATGATATGTGTACCATGTATTTCTGATAAAGTTATCGTTTTGTTTGATAACTTTGATTAAGGACTGATGAATTTCATTCCAAATAAATAATAAGTATAATCTGATGACTTATTATGTAAATGAGTTGGTAATTAATGATGTACAACTTTAAGAATTAATCATTTGTTGAATAATAAATAATATGTAAAAAGTTTTAAGGGATCTTTGATTTATTGATCAAGGATAAATGTTAAGATTTAACTAGGGATTGATGATATGTATGATAATATAATGACTTATTGATGATTGAAAATGTATTTGGAAAATTGTTTGTGATTAATGGCTGACTTGATAATGTAAAGATTTGTTTTAGAGGTAATGATTTACTTGAGAATGTTGTGGACTGTGTAGTGATTAAGAATTTATTCAAGAAATTAAAGAAAGATAAAAGATTGAAAAAAGATATAGGAACTTAAAGATGGATTTAGGATTGATAACGGATACTTGTATTTAAAGAAGGTTTAATGGAATGAAAAAAGATAAAGGAACTTAAAAATGGGAAATGGATTGATAACAGGTTACAGAATTAAAAGAAGGGTTTAAAGGGGTGATAACGGGATTAAGTATCTAAAAGATGGTCTAATGGTTTGATAATAGATATTAGCATTTAAAGACGGATTAAAGGATTGATGTCGAAGTTAAGAATTTAAAAATGGTTAAAAGAGTTGAGAATTTATTTGAAATATATGACAGGATATTGAAAAATGATTGACAAATTAATATAGGATATTGATGAAATACTTAAATAAATAAATGATGATTCATTTATGACTTGATGAAATATATAACATGTTACTGTAATGAATAGTCATGTGATTTTAATGATGATGTGAAATATAATAACTGGAAGTAAGTTGATAATTAATTAATTTTGAAGTGTAACCTAGTAACTGATGACTTATATTTTGTTGATTTTGATATATGACTTGTGTATTTTGGTGGATGATTTCATATTGTGAAATGGGTCATTGATTTTAAATGAGAACTTGTATAATTTTTGATGATGTATTGATCTTAGATTTATAATTTTTGAATTTGTACTAGCAAATGAAATAATTTGTCAGTGGAAATTAATCGTTTAATAATTAAGAGGAAATCATAATTTAATGATTAATTAATTTTGATAAATACTTGTACATAACTTAAGGATGTATTAATTATTGATTAATGAATTTCAGTATGTAATGTATAATTTTGTGTAACAATTTTTGATCCAAAACTGATGATATTTTTTTTTCCAACTTGTAATAAATAAAAAAAAAAAAAAAAAAAAAAAAAAATATTAACTTTTTATAAACAATTATATACAATGAAATGAGTTGTTAAACTTTTAATTTATAAATTATGGAATTGTTAGTTAACAATTTTGATTTATTGGATTACTGTTTGATAAAGGTAACTTTTGAATTATTGATTTTTATTGATGACTGTGTAGGATGTAATGAATTTTTTGAATTTTTAAATCACAAATGACTAATTTGTAATTGATAATTTTATGATTTATTGAATTGTAATTGATTAAATTGTATTAATGATTTAATGGACTTATTTTGATAAATATGGATTCTTAAATGTTGATAAGGAGATAATAATGTATTGCCATAGAATATGTAATCTGATATTGAATTGTAGAATAGTTAATAGATTTAATTTACTAGATGTAATAAGTGATGTAAAACTAAAACTTATCTGAGAAACAAACGACAATTTGGCGAATCGTGTTTAAAATCAAGATTTTTTGACTCGCGTTACTCACACATCGCAAAAAATCGGGGGGTACTGTAACAGGTCCACCAAATTGATAGGCAAATTAATTAGTTTAGATAAATAATAAATTATTATATAGAAGGAAAGAAATATATTTAATTAAAATCAAAAGAAGTTTTAAATCATATTAGAGAATTGTCGTGTGGAAAATAACTGTGGGACAGACGAGAGGCTCCAACAATAAATCACTGTAAACAAATCCTTTGTTCAACACAGGATGGGTGAGACAAATTCCAAGAATTGCAATCGTAAACATGTAGGAATGCTTCAGGGACAGGAGTGAACAAGTCGAATGGAAATTTCCACCAGAAGAACACCAGGTCTCTAGCAATTTCAATGTACTAAACAACGTAGACGTCAACTCGTGCCAAGGACCAATCAGAACGGGACATATCATTCCAAATTTGCCCGTAGGCCGCAGCAGCTGTCAAAACAGCCACATCATGATATACCCAGAAGGGTCATAGTCGCGTACCCAAAAGAAAAAGGGCGGGAATCCAACTTCAACGGTGAAGAGACGTTTCTCTCCCCATTCAAAGTCAGATCATAGAACGTGAAGGATGTCATCATCCATCGACATCCCGCGATTTCGGGCATGTAAATTTTTTATTCTTTGAATTTATTAAAATTCAAAGGTAGTTTTGTTCTTTAAAGTCATTTTTGATAAAGATAAATAAGTGGTGCTTTACGATTTAATATCAGATTAAAGTATGTGTATTAGGAGCACGATGCAGTCTATTAAACCACGCGGTTGAACTTCAAGACCACGAGGACGCTCAGCTAAGTTTTACTGATAATTTAAGTTATAATCTAAAAATCAATTATCAACTTTTTAAATAATATTGTTCTGATTGTCATTTTTAATATATTGAAATTGAATTTTTATTGTATTGCAAATACTAATTGAGTAACGTAATGATTTTGAATAATGTAAAATAAATTAAATTTTGTAAAGTAAATTTTGTTTCATTATACTACGTTTTCTCACCGAATTACCCATAAGACCCTGAGAACAAAAAATTAAGAGTTATCATGTTATAAAATAAAATAAATCAAATCTCTGCTACTCTTGTTTTCAAGAATCAAATATTGAATCAAGGTGATACGATAACCTCATCAAGGTAGCAAGTCACAAATTTTTAATAAATGCTTTGAAACAAAAAAGAAATAAATTAAAGAATTCTGATTTATTGAATATCATTATTTTAATTTAAGCAATAAATTAAAATAAATAGAATAAATAATGTAACAAAGGCACAACGTTACAGATTGACGCGACAACGTGAGGCTTTGTTGTTGCAGATTTAATTAATAATATTAATTGGTGCAAATTTGCTTAATTATCACATGTAACGAAAGAAAAATGTTACACACGATGAGGTAATAGGCGGTCTTCCCACTGCGGATCCATGACAAAGAAATGTTAAAGTGGCATAGTGGCACGTCGGTTCAGTGGTGTTCCCTCTAACTTCAATGACTAGCTTTGTCTCTCTCGCACAGGTTCTTTAAAAGCGGCCGGACTGTACCTTTAACATATCCTACAAACAAAGAGAGCCATAATTCTAACAGTTCTAAGCGCATCGTTACCAAACAGAACTTTACCAGCTGATTGTGTCCGTTGTCCCCACTCCCAACACCACCCCTCATGCCAACTAAAGACGGAGTGGTGGAACACTTCCCCTCTGCTGCTGGAACCCCTACATGGGCTAAATACTCCACCAGGTCGCTTCCAACCCGGCCTAATTATAATTGTTTATAATAGGGTCATTAATCAGCTGTTGGAATAAATAAACAACTTACATAGTTCTGAAGTATTCACCGGACCAAACCTAACTATAACCACGGTAACTAAAAAAGACGGTATGTATCACGACGAGGCTGCTCAGTAGACTGTGACGTCACATGGGTGAAACCGCCTGGTTCGATTATTCGATAAAATACTGGTAACTAAATATACTAATCGCATGGAATTATTCAGCTAAATAGTAGGCAAGTTATTTACCACTTATCAGCTGGAATTGTAAGCTACAGGAATTAGAACAGTATTTTTGTGTTTGTTGCCATTTCGCCCATGTGACGTCACAAGATGTGCGCGTGATACCTTCCGTCTTCTTTCTTAGGGGTACCGTGACCACAACGTACTTTTTCATTATACATATGCCAGTAGGTACATGTTTTGTATTACTGAATGCAATAAGCACAATATAATGATTTTGTGGATCAGTGTCATGACTTATACGGGTTGGTACTGGAATCCGTCCGAAGGACGGCTACTGTGCTTGTTAACAATATAATTGATAAATGTCCTACTTGTTGAACGCATTACAAAATATACGGAGAGTGAACACAACGGGACTATAACATTTTTGTGAATATAATACGGTCTGAAATTATGTTGTATGTTTATTTTTGGAATAAAGTCATTATTCGTAATGTCAGGATATAAATTCGAACGGTAGTCGTAAATGAGGAAATGAAAAATTAGAACTGTACAAAATATACTTATAAAAATTATAATAAAAATCACATTAAAATGCTAGGTAGCCATTGAATGAGTGAAGTAGTATGACGAATTACATTGTAGGTGACAAACAGGTAACATAATATTATAAAATAAATAATATTTACAAAAGGAACTAAAATATAGTTAAGTTTATCAGTGTCATGAAATTTTAGAGTAATTGTTGAAGGTTTAGTTTAACATAATTTATGAAAATACGCTAATGAACTTGACTGTTGTAATTCATCGGTGGCATTAGATGTTGAGCTACGCCTGCATCTCCATCTCGTCGACGTGCGCTGGTGGTCTAACCGTTGTGCTGGACACGCTAGACGCTGAACCAAGGATCTGGACGTTGCGGACCGGCGAGATCGTTGAAGTCTGGAGTCCACGAGCCAGCACCATTCTGAGCACGTCTGCGGGGGGCACGGTATACGTGGAATCGTCCGTCGACCCACGAGTTTCCTGTTGCTCATAGGGTGATGAGGAGACACTACGCTGGCTAGGCACGCTGGCCTGCTGTTTGTTAGGACTGGAGAATGGCAATGGTTGGGGAAACGTCTGTCCGGGATATCCTACTACTGGAGGATACGCTAAAGGATTGAAAGGAGGTTGAAAAGGACCTCTAGCATAGCTAGGAAAACCATAAGGATTATATATATTAGGGTTGAACATTTGATAGTTTACAGGGTTTTGAAAGGCAAAATTAGGATTGATGATTGGATTTTGGAATGGCGTGGAGTAGGGGTTTGTGAGGTAAGAACTGCCACCTCCTAATCGGAACTGGAGGTACTGTAGGATGTACTCCATGAGTTCATCTCTTAGTGATCTTAGGCTGGCCATTGGAAACGGTATTTGAGTAGGAGAATCGTCTATATGAATTCTAGAAGACAGAAGGTCACTGCGACTACCTCGTTGTGGAGGAGGAAACTGCTGCTCGTCCACTGGGCGAGGTGAGCTCCTGAGAGAAGCTGCCGCTCGGGCTAATTGTTGTTGCCTAATTGCGACTGCCACGTGGGGAGGTAGGTTGGCGAGAAGAGGGCCCTGTGGAGACCGGACAGATTGGGCGGGCACATAGCGAGGAGATGTACCACCCCCTGAGTACACGTCAGCTACGTCTGAGGAAGGAGGATCAGGATCAGCCCCTAGCTGTCTTCTCAAAGAGTTTCCTCCCTTGCCAATGGGTCGTTTTGTAACCAAGAGTTTCTTCAGCGGTATCTGTGTTGGCTCGTCCAGTTCAGGTTCCTCCGTCACCTGCGGTGTAGTAGTGAGGGAGGCCCTTCGACCTTTGATATACTCGCCATACGAGGCTGTGGTAGTAGGTGCCTGTCGACGTGGAATATGCTGGATGACAGGTCGTCGGCTGCCCTCCTCTGTTGGAGCGACTGTCGTGTAACCTACTGGAAGACCCGCCACTTTAGGACCGGACGTTTTGAACCCTGTTCCGTTGTTAGCAGTGTAAGATACGCGCTTTAGCTCCCCAGTTTCATCTATGAAGCCGAACATGCCTTTAACTGTACCCATGACATCCCGGGTTTCAATCTTAAAACTGCCATCGGCTGCTTCATAACCATATGTGTAAGATCCATCTTCGTTCACTCGATTTATCTGCTTGATGATTTCCACCTCTTGGGGGCCTGAGTCCTGTGCGGAACACGTCACCGCTACCAGAACCACCCACCATAACGCCACCACCACCTGCAACATACATCTTGGTCAATATATGAGTCGAAATATAGTTTTCAAATAAAGAGTAGAATCTTTAAAATTAGGATCTACTTAACTAAATACAATAGGTGCACTCACAGGTTTATCTTTAGAGCCTTTAGTTTTTTTATATATTACATTATTTTAACTGCTATATCACCCATATAAAGTTTCAATTCATAAATTTGAGATTTCATTCTAAAACTACCTGGTAGCATTTCTTCGAACGGAGATTATTTATATAAGTTGCTTGAAGATTTTATTTGAAAAACAATTAATTATAACACCTGTTAAATAGTGTTATAAAAACTTATTGTGATCATTGATTTTCTTTATAAATCAGAAAATATTAACGTAAACGAGATAAGACTTATTATGTAGTTCGAGCAGCCTCCATTTGAACGTAAATTAATGGCTTTGACAAACTATCTAATATGCGCAGCTTTATGACCGACATATATAGCTTTATTACAACAACACAGTTCATTTATACACTTATTTATTTTACTTACTCGGTGGGATGTATAAAATACCTATTACCTAGTGGATATACAAAATACCTATTACCTAGTGGATATATAAAATACCTATTACCTAGTGGATATATAAAATACCTATTACCTAGTGGATATATAAAATACCTATTACCTAGTGGATATATAAAATACCTATTACCTAGTGGATATATAAAATACCTATTACCTAGTGGATATATAAAATACCTATTACCTAGTGGATATATAAAATACCTATTACCTAGTGGATATATAAAATACCTATTACCTAGTGGATATATAAAATACCTATTACCTAGTGGATATATGAAATACCTATTACCTAGTGGATATATAAAATACCTATTACCTAGTGGATATATAAAATACCTATTACCTAGTGGATATATGAAATACCTATTACCTAGTGGATATATAAAATACCTATTACCTAGTGGATATATAAAATCCACTAAGGTTATTTGCCAATTTACACTTCCTATAATAGCAAGTAAATTATCTTTTTTCGTACATTTTTAGCTAGCCTGTGATCTTATTTACTTTCCTCCCATATTTCAGGAAATATATTTCACAGATATATTTCAGGAAATGAATGTGCGAGCCAAAATAGAAAAAAATCCTATAAAGGTGTGTTCTAAAATGCTTCTGTTCCCAGATATCATCCATTTCTTATTTTTATTTCATAATTTATAAGTGTAGAATGACTCAACCGATTGATTTTTAATGTTGTGCATTACTCACTAATATAAAGATTTATTTCACGAAAAATAATAAACTCGTTACTGTATTTCGTTTCAAAATGGCGGCCATATTAATTATTTTATGTAAAATTACAAAAAACCCGTAAATTTTAATTAAATTTTCCTGGAATAATTGTTGGCCTTTTTCCGTTAATTCACCACCACTACTTTGGTTAGGTTATATTAGGTTTGTTAGGGTGTTAGGTTAATCTAAGTTATGGTTCCGGTAGTGAATTAACAGAAAAGATCCTAATTTTTTGTAGCCCGTCTAATTTTTAATCTAACTGTGTATGTTAAAACTGAAATCGTAAAAAGGCTGTGTTTATTACTCTATGGGCTTATTTCGACAAAGCATTTAAAGTAAAGAAGAGTCATCTGACTTTTATCCAATGTTGCTAAATCTAAGCTGTGATAACAAAAATAAATTTAAAAACTGATAGTTAAGGTATTCCTGAGTTATTTGGACTCCTGTGTTATTCTCTGGAGAAGAAGCTTATGTAAGATAGCTAGGGCATCACAGATATCTCACCCTACATCATAGAGAATATTATAAGAACTTCTAAGCTCATATAATGGTTTCTTTAGAAATCTATGAGAAGTCTGGCATATTTATTTTCAGTATAATATATTTGTAGTATATCTAATCAGTTATTGGTATTAAATGAAACATATAATCAATAAATATATACGGAAAAAAGTTGGGGTTGCCCTTATCTGGAGGCTGGAGGAGGTGTCGTGTTCGATCTTTGTAGATCTAGTATCCACAAGACCAATATTAAGGCTGAAGGGGGTGTAGTGTTCGACCTTTGTTGATCAAGTATCCACAAGACCAATATTAAAGCTGAAGGCTGGAGGGGGGTAGTGTTCGACATTTGTGGAGCTAGTATCCACAAGACCAATATTAAAGCTGGAGGCTGGAGAGGGGTAGTGTTCGACCTTTGTGGATCAAGTATCCACAAGACCAATATTAAAGCTGGAGGCTGGAGGGGGGTAGTGTTCGACCTTTGTGGATCAAGTATCCACAAGACCAATATTAAAGCTGGAGGCTGGAGGGGGGTAGTGTTCGAACTTTGTGAATCTAGAATCCACAAGACCAATATAAAAGCTGTAGGCTGGAGGGGGGTAGTGTTCGAACTTTGTGGATCTAGTATCTACAAGACCAATATAACAGCTGTAGGCTGGAGGGGGGTAGTGTTCGAACTTTGTGGATCTAGTATCCACAAGACCAATATTAAATGGATATGCCGATATTGTACATGTTTGTTTCGATACAATCATATATTGTAAGTATTGTAATACAGGGGAAGAACGTTGAAAACTTTTAAAAAAATTTTAATGTTTGTAATAAACGATATTATTGTAAATAAACCAACAATTATTATATTCGAAAAACAAATACAGTAAGAATGAACATTCAGCAACGACTAATGCACAAATGTTTTAAAAGATTATCAGTGAATTTGTGTTTTTACTTGATTTGAGAAAATTTAAAACTTGTCTTGTACTGACCAGGAACCAGGCTGGCAGTCAGTCTTTACCAGTCAAATGACGTCACAGCAACGACAAAGTATTGACCTTATTCAAATGCAATAATGAATTTTATAAAAATAAATACAGTTCGTTTTTAGTAAAATTTAATTAGGATTGATTTAATAATACATTGGTCAGTTTTTATTACCTGCATAATAACCTATTATTTTTAATAATGTAGTATAATTATTTTTATAGAACACGCAAGTTTTTGAATAGATGAGATTTGGATATACATTTTTCAAGCCAAATTGATTGACATTTCATTATTTTTCAATCTAATAGCAAAGCATTGATCATAATATTAATGAACATAACTAAATTATAAACTTGATAAAAGTACTTACTCAACTGCACTTTTTAAAAAACATTTTAACCGTATAGTAGAGTAGTGAATGTCTTGAAATAGTGAAAGGAAACATGTTTTCATAGAACTCAACTTGAGAAGACCATACATTTCAAGTATTCTCTCTGTTAGTAACTCCTCTTATAAATTAACATAGTTTTATATATACATATATAAAACTATATGACAGTATTGTTAAAAATGGAGTTTACGTCTACTTCTGTAAACATAAGCCCACCTACCGACCCACACACGTACAGTGGTATTGACCCACCCACCCACCCACACACATACAGTGGTATTGACCCAGCCGCCCACCCGTACACATACAGTGTTATTGACCCGTCCGCCCACCCATACACGTAAAGTGGTATTGACCCGCCCGCCAACCCATACACGTACAGTGGTATTTAAATGGTGCGCACTGTACGTGTATGGGTGGGTGGGTGGGGCAATACCACACTGTACGTGTATGGGTGGGTGGGTGGGGCAATACCGCACTGTACGTGTATGGGCGGGTGGGTGGGTCAATATCACCGTACGTGTATGGGTGGGCGGGTGGGTCAATACCACCGTACGTGTATGGGTGTGAGGGTGGGTCAATACCACCGTACGTGTATGGGTGTGAGGGTGGGTCAATATCACCGTACGTGTATGGGTGTGAGGGTGGGTCAATATCACCGTACGTGTATGGGTGTGAGGGTGGGTCAATACCACCGTACGTGTATGGGTAGGCGGACTTGCCGTTGCAGTGTATCTATAGCACTGTACGTGTATGTGTGGGTGGGTGGGTCAATACCATTGTACGTATATGGTTGGGTGGGTGGGTGAATCTCACTGTACGTGTATGGGTGAGCGGGTGGGTTAGGTTAAAAATTTCCACAACATTGACTTAAGTTTTAAAAAAGTGACTGGTTTTGACTTTTGTTCAGGCTCTAATAGTATTATGCTTTCTCCATATTGGTTAGGTAACGTTCTGTTACTAATCTATTTTCTACAGAAAAATCTATATCTGATAAAAGCATTTTTAATCTTAATGCTAATACGTTAAGGAGAACAACCAGAACTAGAATGTAGTTAAGGAGAACAACCAGAACTAGATTGTAGTTTATTATCAATTTGTAAAACTAACCATATACGTACAATGGTACCTTAGTTCAATGGTTGCCCAGACAATTTTCATGGGCAAAAAACATATAAAATTAAAGCTTTCTCAAAAATGGCTATTGATTTAATTTCCTGCTCAAATTAAAAGAGTTATGTAAAACTATTCTTACTTATTGTGAATATAAACGTTAAAAAATACATTTTTTATTCATACTTAACCTTGTGGTTGAAGGGATCTGTGACTCTATTCACCAATCTATATGCACAAACTGTCATGTATGTTGGGTGGGTAGCAACCTCCATTACCAAGTAGTGGTAGCAACCTCCACTACCAAGTAGTGGTAGCAACCTCCACTACCAAGTACGAGACGTAAGTTATTGTGGTGAAGGTTGGCTACTCCATTAGATTTAAGATACTAAGTGTAGAATGCCGTGCTTCTATGAGAGGATCCCATACACATGCAGTAGTAAAGACCCACCCGCCCACCTACACACGTGCAGTGGTAAAGACCAACCCTCCCACCCACACACGAGCAGTAGTAAATGTGTGTTAGTATCATTGTACGTGTATTTTAGTACCATCGTACATGTATGGGTGGGTGGGTTAGTACCATTGTATGTGTATGGGTGTGTGGGTGGGTTAGTACCATTGTACATGTATGGGTTTGTGGGTGGATTAGTACCATTGTACGTGTATGGGTGGGTGGGTGGGTTAGTACCATTGTATGTGTATGGGTGTGTGGGTGGGTTAGTACCATTGTACATGTATGGGTTTGAGGGTGGATTAGTACCATTGTACGTGTATGGGTGTGTGGGTGGTTTAGTACCATTGTATGTGTGGGTGGGTGGGTTAGTACCATTGTACGTGTATGGGTGTGTGGGTGGTTTAGTACCATTGTATGTGTATGTGTGGGTGGGTTAAATGGTATATATAAATATATACATGAAAATAGTATGAACATTTAAATAATTGGGTTGTTTAGTTTTTAAAGCATAAATATATTTTAAACCCCATGCACACAAAATACTGGGAAACTAAGTAAAACAACTATACAATAATGTCGGGTTACTTATTACACAGTATATGAATCTTATTGTAAACCGCATCAAAATAGTCCGATGACATTTCAGGCGGTGTTGCCATATCGTTTCTCAGAACCAACCAACCACATGTATTATTTTCTGCTGTATATGCTTGATGGAATTGCTTTGGTTGTAAATTAAAAGTAATTTTTTTACAAATTCCACAAATTTTAATTTTTATAAGAGCGCTTTCGCCGGTTAAGGCATCTTCAGTTGTAATACAGTATATACAGAAAACATATGTGAATAAAAATAACAAAAAAACACATGTAAAACATATGATTTTTTACTTTTTTTGTGATCTTTACTATAAATAAAAATTATGAACAACAGACACCTCTAACAACAGTTACGATTCCATATGTCAAAGGAATATCTGAAAAAATTCGCAAAGTTAATTCAAAATTTAACATCCGAACTGTATTTAATTCGTCCAACAATCTAAGAAGCCATTTAACTAAATTAAAACCAAAAAATGAACAATAAACAAAGAATGTAATATATAAAATTGAATGTGATTGCAATAAAACTTATATAGGTCAAACTTCAAGACCAATTTCAAAAAGAATAAATGAACACATTTACAATTATAAAAAAGAAAATACAGAAAAATCAACATTAGTTGAACATGCTATTAATGAAAAACATGATATCAATTTTAATTCTACAAGTGTAATTTTAAAAGAACCTTTATGGACCAAGAGAAACCAAATTGAAAGTGCATGTATGGCAGTTTTGAAAGATGAATGTATTTCCCAACCATCTCTAAATTTTAGTAATATATTTTTACCTTTAATTAAAGAAGAAATATCATCGAAAATTGAAAACTCTAGGCCATATTTCAATTCATAATAATTCTTATCAAACTTAGCCACTTAAATTTAATTTAACTAGTATTTAATGTTTTACATGTGATTTTTTTGTTATTTTTATTCACATATGTTTTCTGTATATACTGTATTACAACTGAAGATGCCTTAACCGGCGAAAGCGCTCTTATAAAAATTAAAATTTGTGGAATTTATAAAAAAATGACTTTTAATTTACACATGTATCATCTATGACAAGTATGCGTATGTTTAATACTCTAAATCTGATTTGCGTTTTGTTTACAAAGCAACTGTATGATAATATTTAAAGACCTCTAGAACGTAGCGGTAAAATTAATTATGGTATGTGGTAATCCTGTAATTTTGTGTAGCATTATTATAGTTTAAATCTTTTATAATATGTAGAAAGTACTATTAAATAATGTTTATCAAGTGAAATAGCTGTTTTTAATCAGTAATTATATCACTAAATATAACCAAAACACGTGCATTTGTTTGTAACACGGTAACTAGAAAATACGGAAGGTATCACGAAGTCACATGGGCGAAATCAGCTGATTATTTTATTCTATTAAATACTGGTAGTAAATACACCAATTACATAGAAGTATTAAGCTAAATAGTAATCAAGTTATTTACCACTTATCAGCTGGAATTATAACTATGGGAATTGGAACAGTATTTTTGTGTTTCTTTTTGCCATTTCGCCCATGTGGCGTCATGGGAGATACATCTGATACCTTCCGTGTTCTTTTCTAGGTGCCGGTGTTTATGATAAAAGATTATGGTATTTGTTTACTGCAACATATGTTGAGACAGATCATTAATATTTTCAATGAATTTATATCTGATAACATTTCTGGGCGAGAAGTGAGGAGGGGGCTTCACACATCAACAACTATCATCGGACTATTTTGGTGCGGTTTACACTAAGTGAACCCCTCCTCCTCACTTCTCGCCCAGCAATATTGTCATATATAAATTCTTTGAAAACATTGATGATTTGTCTAAACATCTGTTGCGGTAAATAAACACAGCTTGTTATTATAAATAAATGTACATGTTTTGGTTATGTATACTTAGTGATATAATTACGAATAAAAACGGCTATTTCACTGTTTTTATTTGTGTATTCAATTCATATTTGTACTTGTCAAGGATTAAAGTAGTGTCGTCAGCATACATGAGAGTTTTAGTATATTCCCGTACGTATTCTGCGAGATCATATTATAAATATTCAACAATATTTAATAGCATTAAATATTTTAATTAATATAATGCTGAACAATGGAGGATTAACATATACCATAGTTAATGGTACTATTTACCACTACCTTTTAGATGTATTGAATTGGTCGGTAGCGTAGTTGGTTCAATCCCAGCTTCATGTGCTAAAGGTTCTCAGTTTGATCCCAATCAGACTCAATACATTTTGAGAAGGATCAGCTGATAATCACCGGCTGTTCATTTGTCAATGGGCTATTAATTAATGACACTTTCTAAGTAATAGTCGGTCTTAGTTTGTAGCAATGACTACATTCGCTCATCTACACTCATCACACTCATTCGAAAACCATATTTGCCCATATATTGACGATCGGCGTCTTAAGAATAAATAAATAAATAGTATCATACAGTTGTTTTGTAAACTAAATGCCAATTAAACTGACGATATTGAATATACGCAAACTTCTCATAGATGATACATGTAGTTGGTTGGTTCTCAGCGACGATATGGCAACACCGCCTAAACTGTCATCGGACTATTTTAGTGGGGTTTACACTAATTAATTACTAACTACATTCACAGCTGTTAATGTTTTGAATGAAAATTAAAATCTCTTGTGAAATTGTTTGATAATGAATAATGCAAATACGTCAAGATTGATTTGTCAGGTGAGTTTAGCACCGGAAGGCAACAAGTGTGTATCTACACCGCCACAACAGCCAGGTACACGGCGACTCACTTGTGGGGAAAGTACTGACTTCCTTACAGATTGACATTTGAACATGAAAAAGAGTCTATCAAAATATGAACTTCAATGTTTTATTTTTATTTATCCACTGTGAAGTGTATATTTTATGATAATCTTAGCTTATTGTATTAATTCGAAAAAATTGCAAGTTTAACAGATTAAACAAAAATATATAAAAAAACCAATACAAAAAAAATTTAACCAATACACTTTTAATTTAAATTACATTAAAATAGTATTTGATCTAAGAATATATATTATAGTTTTATAATGTTCATATCACAAGTAAAATTTAATATTCAAAATTATTAGCAAAATGACTCCAACATTTATATCAACAGCTAAAACTAAAAATAAATAGTAATAATTTATGCACATACTTCAAGTACAGGAATAGTGTCAAACTTAGAAAAATACAAATACTATTTTTTTTGAGACAGTCATGTATGTTTTATGATGTATTATTAGGTTGAGACTTCGTGTATATATGACTCTTTCTTTAAGTCATTTATGAAGAGCAGTCTAAGTTGCTTTCCACTCTTCATCCGTATTTCTGTTAGTGAGCAGTTGTTCAGTTTTCTTCCCATGTGGGTTGGTTTGTTCTCATATTGTATTAAGTGGATACATTGTTGAGTGTCGTCTGCTGTAGTAGTGTAAGTAGTTTTCATTATCAACATATAATATGACTTGTTGGACATAGAGTGCTGTTGCGGTCAGCATATTTAAGATTGAGAAGGCAACGTGTTGCCAATCCTTGAGGATGGATGTTGGTAAGTATTCTAATTGCCTCTTTTGAAGGATTATAACTCTATTCATGTTTGTATTTGAGGTGCCTTGCATACAGCCAGGCCATGCGGGTCTCAAACAGAGGGAAATATGCAGTACGAACAGTTGACAGGTTTCTGATTGCTTTGATCTGTTTCAATGCATATAGGCTTGTGTTTAGTCTGTTACATAGCTGGTCAATATGAAGAGTCATGTCAGTTTAGAGTCTATTAAGATCCCAAGAAATGTAGTTTCATCAACCATGTTGATTCCAGGTATGCAGTTAATTTGTCCTGCTCTTCTTTCGAACCCTAGTTGGCTGGTTAGAGGGGTTTACCACTAGGTCATTTCCATGGCAATATTGGTACGCTACGTTGACAGCAATGTATGAGTTTATATCTAGATTATCATTTGTGTACTTGTCGAGGATTAAAGTAGTGTCGTCAGCATACATGAGAGTTTTAGTATATTCCCGTACGTATTCTGGGAGGTCATTAGTAAAAAGTATGAACAGCACAGGGCCCAGGACAGATCCTTGTGGTACACCCCTTTGGATCTTCTGAGGTAGGGATGGAAATGATTTGGTGACCCCTTTAACTGTGATTTGATTTCATATAATTTTGCTTAGTATGAGATCATGTCCTAAGCAGTCGAAAGCTTTACTAAAATCTAGGAAAACTGTGGTGGTAAAATGGCCTTTTTCTAAGCTGTCAGTTACTGATTCTATCAATTCTATCACTGGTGTGGTGGTTGATTTTCTTTTAATAAAACCATGCTGAGAGTGGGTGATGAGGTTGCTGAGAGTACAGTGTTATAACGTCTAATTAGTACAATTTACCCACACAGTTTTGATACAGTTGGAAGAAGTGATGTGGGTCTGTACTTTTTCAATTCTGTTTTGCTACCAACTTTATATTTTGGATAGCTTTTCGAAACCTTAAATTACGAGGGAATATGAACTTTATTAAATGATTGATTAAAAATAGCATAATTATAAAAAATAATCAGCAAACGAACTATGAGCCTGCGAACTATCATCCAATGAACGACCAGAGTAGGCTTAGACCTCTCAGCCAACAAACTACTGGCCTACTCACTTATAGCCTATGCAATATCAGCCAACGATCTATTAGCCAAGCAACTACCAGCTAAAAATAACTATCATCCAACTCACTAGCAGCCTATGAACTATTAGCCAACGAACTATCAGCTAAATAACTAACTAACTATCAGCCAACGAACTCTCGAATAACTAACAATCAGCATACGAACTATCAGTAAACTAACAAACAGCCACCCGCCAACCAACTATCAGCCAATAAATAGAGGTATTTTTATGTTTTACGCAGACACTGCTGTGGCAACCCTCCCTGAGGCCGTGAGAGTGTGAGCTAACTGTGTGAGAACTATGGCACAACCGGGCGTACAAACAGTATTTACTAAATATGTGGGAACGGTTGTCATTAAACAACTAACTGTTTTCAACTTCTACTACACAAGACTATAAATTTGTTGTGTCGCATACCATCGGATATAAAATCAAATTTATGAAAATATCTGAGGAAAACGAGACAAATAAATTTACTATATTACTCTAATGAAATCAGAAAAGCAGTTCCTTTCGTAGATGGCCTTTAAGGTTACTTAACCTGCAAAGTCATCTACAATATTTTCTTTCTACTCCATCAACCCGAATGTATAAAAATATTACAAGCGAAATTAATGGTGGTCATGTAATGCATGAAATAATCGACTAAACAACCCTAAATCATTTCTGAGGCCTCTAAATATCGGGCTGCCCCATATTCCTCAATAACAAGAAACTTATGACATATTTGTTGAGTTAATAATATCAGGCTTTATCCAACTGGACACCAAGACAAGTTAATGTGGAGCTGCAGTACTTTCAACTATAAAAGCGGTTTGCTGACAATAATAATACAGGGATGTTACTCCATGTGAAAGAAGTGTTTATCCAAGTCTTACATGGGACTGAAAAAAAAAAAGATAAATAAAAAACATAAAAACTTAGTACGATCATAAAACGTGTGCACTTCTAACAAAATGCATGAATGATAGCAAACACAACAGGCACTAATAGAGGGGCTAAAACCCAGAATTAAAGAAATGATACAGTGTTTAAAAACCGTGGGCTCACATATGAAAATACAACTGAACCTAAATTAAAGCTAAAAAAGCTCTATTACCATAAGTTAGATGTGGCTAATGTGAAAACCCTATTCAAGTGGTATGCAGAACCTTACGAGAAAACAATGTGTCATCTCATTCACTCCTACCTTCCAAGGAAATTGCATTTGTAAAATATATCTGAATTATAATGATAGAAATTTAGAAAACGACAACATTTAAAAAAATCAATTTCCTTTACAGGAATATTAGGGCACATAAAGGAGCAGGTAGAAAACTTTAGTACTTTCTTCGCTGCACCACCAGCCCGAGTATCTGTTTGCGGTGCCCAACAAGGGTATCTGTGGCCCTGTAACAAGGGTATCTGTGGCCCTGTAATCAGAATCATAGGGTCTAAATAATTATACTAATGATTTAGAAAAAGTCCAAGGTTTTTTTATTCCAATAATTTATATAAAGATGCCATTAGAAAACTGACAAAGTAGAAGATTCTCGCTCACTTTTAACTGAAATAAATTCTATAATTTAAAACCCAAAGACTTTAGAGCAAATATATAAATATAACGACTTTTTCACCGAAATCAAATATATCAAATTAAAAATTGTCTAAAAATTTGTTTTTTTGTTGGCTGGGACCCCTTAAATAATAATAATATCATAATAATAAAATCTTTATTGCATTATGAACATTTAACATTGAATTGCAAAAGTCAATAATTTACAGTTATATACTATTCAAACATACATAAAATATTCATTGGAATTAGTCTCAGTTCTAGTTATGTCACGTTTTATTCCTTATTCCTAGCGGAGCGATAAGAACTCTAAACAGAATAAAATTATTTTGATACCAAAATTCGCTTTAGTCGAGCTTTAAATTGAGTTAACGACGGACTCTTTGATACTCTCAGGAAGCTGGTTGGTATATATTAAGATTGTTATATTTATTTAAAGGAGGACAAAAACTTCACGTTTATTACATTATAGTTTGAATATACATAATTATAGAAATTTACTTAGATAAATTTCCTCAAAACAAAAATATACATAAGCATGAAAAAATAAATTCGAATCAACTGAAAATTATACAACGTAAATACTCAACAACACAAAAAAAATCAGGAATTTATGGCTATTAAATTATACAATATATTACCTTATAATTTAATAAATCTAGAAGTGAAGCAATTTAAACAAATTATATGCAACTTTTTATTAGAGGAATGTTTGTACCAAATTGAAGACTTCTTTAAAATTCAACTGTAATGTATATGTACATTTTACTCAACTTTTATTATATTATATACCTCGTTTTACTGTAATAACTCATTTGAGGTTTGATGCAATAAAGATTATTATTATTATATTAGGTCTAACGAGAGTCAAATTATAAAATAAAAATGTGGCGTTTAAGCCATAGTTGTAAGCCATTATTGTAACTATTGTAATACAACGACTTTAAATCAATGAAGCTCAGAATATCATGAGGTTGGTTAGCAGAATTCACTTTTATTAAATGCCTTTTAATTGGTCCGTGTATTTTTCTACACCTTTAATGTACTTTTATAGTATAATTTTATTCATTACATAAAATACAGATGGTAGGCGTCCGTTTACCTAAACGTTACACATATTTCATACCCGTTAATGGACGTTAATTTTAATGTTGATTTTTACATTTATACAATTACTATATGTCATTTAGTTATAATTTGGATTTTCAACTAACTTATATAGATTTATTAGAAAGTATATTATGTTTACTTTCTAGATTTAATTGCAGTGCAACGAAGGTTGTTTAAAAAATAAAGCTTTTGGGGGCGATTATCATTATTATTAAATAGTGTAATTGTTAGATTAAAAATTCAAAATATTTCAGAGCGTTTCATAGCCATTAACCGACAAAGTTGTATTATACATAGCGAATAATGAAATTAGTAAATAAATCCTCTAGAAGTAATCACGATCAGTTTCAGACATCTAGCAACTGTAATAAGAGTCAATACGATCGCAGAGTCAGTATACCTAAAGCAAATATATCTGTCTTTGTTAGGTAAAATGTTTCTGCCGAGTGACGGCATGTAACCACCCGGTTGTTTACCCCCAGATTCCCTATCTCGCTCCCATACCTTCTTGTTCGACAGTCTCACTTTCTCCTTTGCGGATCAATACTACTACACCCCATTTTAAAGAGGAAGCATTACTAACCAAGCACAGTATCAATCTCGTCTATACAAAACTAAAATATTTACGTTCTAATTCATTATTTATAAATATATTGAGATTTTTTTTCTTTTACTGACTTTTAGATGTAACATTAAAACAACGTACTTTTATTAGTGACAAAAATTATGAATGCTTTGTATAAAAATGTTTATAAACTTATTAGGTAACCTTCATTATAAAAGCCAAATAACACTGACTCTCCCACTCACTCACTCACTCATCACGAAATGTCAAAAACCACCGAACGGATTTACACGAAATTTTAAAGGAAGTTAGCTTTAGTATTGGAAGAACCAACTAAGAAAGGATTTTTCGAAATTCAATTCCTAAGGGGTACAAACAGCCCTTCAACATTTCCTTTTTTCATAACTTTGGGTTGATTTTAGTTAATTAATAACAGCTGTTTTGTAAATAAATAAACCTGTTTATTTTGTATGTTTGACATTACCCTATTGATGATTTAAGAGTTTAATCTTCAGTTGTTAAACAAAAACAAATGAAATGAACACGTTTGAAACAGGCTAAGTTCCTGTTGATTGAAACAGGTAAAACCAATACCATTGATTTTATACACAAATATATTTCCCATCCAATGTTAAATTTTGAGTTTCAAAATATTAGCTGTTTTTGTGGTCCATTGTGGAGCGCTAGTGTAGTCCCATGTAAATGTAATGCAGTTTAAAAACCAGCTGTAGTTGCGGGCCACACAAACTAACAAAATTACTGCCACAAATATTCCTATTAGATGGTTTATCTATTCTAGGTGTATATAATTAAGAGTAATACCATTGGGTATTTATACTAATAAATAGGTAGTAACGCAAATAGTGTGAGTGAGATTCTGTACATAAATTTAATATTGTGATTTTAAGTAATACAGTTAATCTACTATTATTAATAGTAAAAAGTTACATGCTGAGGCCGAAGGCCGAGGAGTTTAAAGGCAGCAAGAGTGTAGGTTGACACGCGAAGCGTGCAGGGGTGTCCTCTAGTCAAATATAAAACTAAAAAGTCTAAACACTTTTTTTACTGGCTGTAGCCCCTAAGTAGTTAAGTGTGTAATGATTCACCGAATGCCCATACTTCACTGTGGAACCAACAAATAAAATTATCACTACTTATAATGTTTTGTTTAGAGTTTAGTTTTAAAATTACCAACCAGATGAACATTTGCAACTATCTTTTTGATAGTATAATTTAATATATTTATTATTTATTTTAAAGAAACTACTTAGTATGTTGTCAAACACTTTTGAATAAAATTCTCTTACTTTAAAAAAATAATAAATTTAATTTTATATGAAGAAATTTATAGGAATATTAGGAATTATAACATACTGATAATGTAATTTTAATTGTTGATTACTAGTACTATGGGGTTAACTCACACATGTACAATAGTAGAAGGAGACTGGTTGACACACTGGACACGCATGACGCCTGAGGCACACAGACCGCTCCGCCTAGGGCGGGGGTCACTATATACTGGAGAAAGCCGGTCCCACGGCACCTGGGAGGTCAAAGTCGACGAACCAATACTCTGCGAACATAATAAACAATATAGCCAAACACTTAAAGAGTTGTCGTGTCATTATAAAAATATAGTAAACAATATAGTGTATATTAGATGAGGCAAACATTTAAAGAGTTGTTGTGTAATTATATAAATATAGTACCGCCGTATGTGTATGGGCGGGTGGGTGAGTCAGTAACACCTTGCGTGTATGGGTGAGTGGGTAGTTCAATACCACCGCACGTGTATGGGCGGGTGAGTGGGTCAGTAACACATTGGGTGTATGGGCGGGTGGGTAGTTCAATACCACCACACGTGTATGGTTGGACGGGTGGATCAATAACACCTTGCGTATATGGGTGGGTGGGTAGTTCAATACAACCGCACGTGTATGGTTGGGCGGGTGGGTCAATAACACCTTGCGTGTATGGGCGGGTGGGTAGTTCAATACCACCGCACGTTTATGGGTGGGAGGGTGGGTCAGTAACACCGCACGTTTATGGTTGGGTGGGTGGGTCAGTATCACCGCACGTGTATGGTTGGGTGGGTGGGTCAGTATCACCACACGTGTATGGTTGGGTGGGTGGGTCAGTAACACCGCACGTGTATAACCATAACCATTCACATTGGGCGGGTGGGTCAATAACACCTTGCGTGTATGGGCGGGTGGGTAGTTCAATACCACCGCACGTTTATGGGTGGGTGGGTTGGTCAGTAACACCGCACGTGTATGGTTGGGCGGATGGGTCAATATCACCATATGTGTATTCCCCTTATTGTGTTAATATAAATATAATAAACAATATAGTGTATATCACATTTAACATTCAAATAATTGTAGTGTTTATATATATATATATATATATATATATATATATATATATATATATATATATATATATATATATATAGATTGGATGAAAAAGAATGTTAATTAAATTTATACGAAATAGTAGCTCAAAGTGTGTATTGCTGGTTCACTAAAAATTACCACCCTCTACACTTTGAACTTCTTTTGGAGTGTTTGGTTTCGAGGCATGGCGGTCAGACAGTTAGGGTCCTAAACAGAATGGAGCTAAGTGGTTAGTAGAAATAAATATCCCTTGAGGTACTCCCAGTTCAAGTAAACACTAGAGTGTAAGGTCGATAGGTGAAACTGGTGAATGTAAAACACTAGAGTGTAAGGTCGATAGGTGAAACTGGTGAATGTATAAACATAGTTTCTAATGGTGTAGAGTGGTCAATATATAAATTTACCAGTTTTGTTCTGTTTAGATTAAAGGGGGTGAGAAGAGGTCTGGTTCAGTTTAGTTTTATTAAAGGGGGTGAGAAGAGGTCTGGTTCAGTTTAGTTTTATTAATTTTTATCAAGTGGTTATTAAACATTAAATTTGTGTGGCTGTTAGGTGATTGTGTCGTTAAAATATATATTTTACTCTGTTAGTAGAGGTAGGATGTAATAAAGAATTAATTGAATTCATCAACATTGTTTATAGCTGTCGTAAAAACATACAAAAAAAGGTTTAAGTGAAAAGATTTTGTTTTAGTTGGAATGAGGTTACTTTAATTTATAGTAACGGGAGACCGATCTTCGCTCAGTTGAATTTTGGAAACTGAAGAGGTGGCATCCATATCTCCCAGAGGATCCTGAGGGATCTGTTGTTGCTCTCCTTGCGAGTTATTAATAAGATTTCATTTCGGAGGTCTTCCGCGTTTACCTTTAGCCCTTTGTGGAACTCGGCCTACGGCCTCACGGGGGAAAGTTCGGCCTGCAGCCTCGCAAGGGAGAGTTCGGCCTGCGGCCTCACGGAGGCACTCTGCTACAATCCCATTTCTCGGCATGTCGCCTCGTAAGGAAGATCGGCCTACAGCCTCGCCAGGATTCTTATGCAGTATAACCATGAATTTTGGTTTTAGGGGCAGTTGAGCTCATAAACATAGTTTTTTCTAAAATTTGATGGTATATTATTAAATAAGAGAAGAATACTTTTAAAATGATACCCCACTTGGGTGTATTACTTTAACATTACCTAATTTTGGGTTTTTGAGCATATTTTTTATTTGGGTAGGGGCACAGCCCTTAAATGTTGTCTCTTCCAAAATGTAATTGTATAATGTGATTTAGAAGGTAAATAACTATATTTTGACTTCCCACTTTCAGCTAGAAGTCGATAATGATTCTATATTGGTTTTTATGCTATAAACTTACTCTACAAAATGCAAAATAAATAGCATTATACTACTAATTAACTATAGCAACATACACGAAAACTACGGCACATAGAAAAGAGGACAGTAGTTATCACATGACGTCACATGTGCTAAATGGCTAAAATGAGCACAAAAATACTGTTCTAATTCCCGTAATTAGAGTTTCGGCTGATAAGTGATAAATAACTTGCTTTCCATTTAGCTGAATGCTTCTATGCAATTGGTGTATTTAGTTACCAGTATTTAATAGAATAAACAAACCAGCTGATTTCGCTCATGTGACGTCACAGTCTACTACGCAGCCTCGTCGTGATACACAGGATGTCTTAAGAGCCTCTGAGGCAGAAATCAGTATTTTCCCAGAGTTTAAACCGGTGCCAATCGATTTCTCGTGGGCAAAAACCCCAATTAAAATTTAAAAATTGTAAATCCTTTGAGCCAAAAAAAGTTCGTCCTGACGTGGCTTGTTTTAGATAATGATAAGAATAATAATCTTTATTTCCAAAATTATACAAAGTATTTACAAGTGAATTATGGAAATTGTAACCACCATAATCCTGAAATTGGTGGCTATTTTACATAATTTGAAAATTGTACAATAAATACAGTTAAAATGTCCAGTCTTCCTTCATCGATACTTGATGTGGCTTCTGTGGCGTGTATAAGAAAACTACTAATTAAATACATATACTAATTAAGTAATAATACTATTAGTAAATACATAGGCAATATACACAACTGTTTATTTAGTTATAATAAGAATAAGCGTACCTAAAAACAATAATTATCCATTCTTATAATTATTGTTATTATTTAAATAAAAATAATTTAAATTATTACTGTTATTATTTAAAACAAAAAATCATAAGTTGGAAATTAATCAACCAGTTTTTCAATATATTAGAAAATGAAGGCAAGGTACAGAATTGTTTTATATCGTGAGGCAGGCGATTACAATATTTCAGGCCTAAGTAAAGAAAAGTTTTAGCAAAAAACGATTTATTAATTCGTGGTCTGATAACGTTATGATTACTAGAATTTCTTGTTTTGTAGGATAAATTATCTGTTCCTTGATTGCCACTCCTTCTGTAAAATGCCCGAAGTAACTTAAAAATAAAAAGATTTTTCAGTGGTAAAATTTGTATTGCTTGAATAGTTGTTCTGAATGACCCCTTTGATGTTTAAAACAAATGAGACGCAAGAAATATTTTTGAGTTACAATTAATTTGTTCAAAAGATTGTCAAATTATGCACCCCAAAATTCAATCCCATACTGTAAACGCGAATATATCAATGCAAAATACATTTTTTAAATAAGTTGACGCCGCAAAAGTGTCTTAAAAAATAAAAAGATCTAATCGACCTTCTTAATTCAGCATGCAGTGCATTTATTTGGGCCATTCCAAGTCACTTTGCTATCAATGAGTACATCCAAGTATTTAATTTCATCTACTTCTTCAATTCACAATTGTTACAGTTAAATATATTTTGGCAACCATGTTATTTAAACTGATCAAAAAAACCGAATAAATCAAAATTTAATATTTTGTGTTTTTTTGCATTGACCATTGACATTGACCATCATTGCATTTGAAGAGCACCATGCTTGTAGCATGTCCTAAATCATGAATTATACAGCATTTTATTTCATCCCAACTATCAGCGGTTTAAAGAAAAACTATGTCATCAGCAAAGGCAAAGGCCTCCCCATTATAGCGTTGCAATAAAATATAATTAATAAACATAGCAAATAAGTCAGCGGCTATACCAGCTCCCTGGAGAACACCAATGTTAACTGTGCTCTCCTCACTTAGATTATTTTTAATACGTACTTGCTGTTTACTGCCTAAGTGATAAAAAATGAGTGGATTTAATAAAACTTAATAATCTTATTCCACTGCCTTCAAAATGAAGAAAAAAAACTAAACATTATTGAATTATTCAAATTGTTTCATTTAAATCTCATTGGCTTTTCAAATAATTTTGAAAAAACTGACAGTAAGATGACAGGGCGATACTGCTTTGCCGATTCATAGTCATCTCTCTTAAATATACGTACAACAATAGACTTTTTAAGTATAGTTGGAAGCATTCCATTTATAAAACTTATGTTGATCAATCTTGCCAATGGCTCAGCTATTACATGAATAATTTTTGTAATACTAGATAAGTTAATATTGTCAAAACCAGATGACTTTTTTGTTTTGCATGCTATTTACTATGGGCCTATTAACAACTTCAGAAGCATCTACTGGGCTGGGATAAATAGCATTAACTTGCCTATCATTGATACACTCCTGTACATTACAACTAATAGAGACCTCGGTTTCAACTTTTACAAAATATTCATTATGTTTCTTTGCAATATTAAGTTCATTTTGTAGAATCTGTCCAGAACTTAATGTAATTTATCAATATGTTTAGTTTTCTGGCCAGTAAGTTTATTAATAAACTTCCATATATCTCCTGCGTCACTGCATTGTTTAAACAAATTTTTAAAATAAAGCTTTTTGCTAAAGTCAAGGTCAGTTGTTAGTCTACTTTTGAACCGTTCATAATAGTTTTTTAGGGCAGTGTCATAAGGACGATTTTTCATTTTTTTGTAAAGTTTATTACGAAATTCAATACGCTTGAGAAGAACATAACTAATTCAATGGCTAATTCTTTGTGCTTTTAATAATTTATTAGTTGAGGCGTTAGGAACTTAAGTGTTGTTATTCATACAATCAGTCAATCTTGTGTGAAAGTTATTAAATCTATGGTCACAGTCTAGATCATTGAATGAGGAGATTCATTAAAAATATTTATCATAGCCACTCACTTGAGTTACGACTCAAATGATCATTTCATTGAACAATTGTTGTACAAGTTATGTAAGAGAACAAAGCTTTGTCAGCCAAGCGTTGCTGCAATGATGCAATTGTTTGTCGTATTCAGTCATTACTGTTGTGGTGTGTGCGTGAGAATACGTCTAGGCGGCCCACGTACTCCTGCAAGATCAACACTCGGAATTCAAAATGTGAACTCAAAATAATTCGACGTAATTTCAGCGGGGCTTGACTGTAACCTGACAGACTGTTTCTCAAATAAAATAGAGATACGATATATAAAATAACTATTGACTTCTATAGCAAAATAAATTTCAATAAACTAAACGAGACAAAGGAAAATAAAAATTGTTAAAAAGATATTTTCTGATTACATAGTGGATAAGGATAAAATATATTGAAGATTAGTAGATAAACATCGTTTAAAAGTATTATCAATAATTTTTGTGCCGATTTTGAAACAACCTTCACCATTTTATAACAACAAAATCGTAGCTACTCGTAAGCCAATAGTTTTCACCGAAAGGCCATACTTGAGAAAGTTAATGATTTTTAAAACTGAATAAAGTTAAAGTTAATACTCTAAAAGAGTAAGTAATTGAAATTAAAAGTTAGGATATATTGAAACTAACTGATTAAAGTTAAAGTATTAGAAAATTAACTGAAATTTAAAGTTAAAAGTTAGTTTTGGTACAGTAAAATATACATAAACAAATACTTAACCTGTATGATATTTTATTATTTATAATATATTAGATAAATAGGCCTATTTATAATACATTATTATATAATAATATTAATTAGACTATAGCAATTTCTACAGTAATTTTTGCTAATACTGAAAAAATTAAAAATCAGTCTGAAATCTTAAAAATTAAATATTTAATTTAATTTCTAAAATTTTTAACAAAAACTTACTTAAGTCTTTGAAATTAAACTTTTATATTTTTAAGCCATACTTTACAAAATTAATAACTATATTATAGGAAATTCACGATAGAAAAAAATATTTGTTTAATTGGCGCAGCAGATAATAAGAAAGGCCAAATAATATCTTGAAATGTTGACTCCAGGTGGTTTTTATTAGACTGGAGATGTTAAGGAAGTATGGACTGATTAGCGGCAAACAAAAATTGAACAAAATACTGTATACTCACTCTATAAGTGAGTGAAAGCAGATCTATTCATAATATTTTCGATAAGCAATTACGTTTATTATACTGTATGTTTAAACATGTGCCGTTCTGAGTGCATGTTTTATTATTACTGAAATAAGTTAATTAAACATTATAAAAACTATCTAAATCATTAATAAAATACAAAACTAATTACCATTGATAATATTATTGATATTATTAGTAAAGATAGTATTGTCATTATCTTTTCTTTTCAACGGTGCCGATAGCAAAACAATGAAAACAGAACTATATATAGCAATTGTTACTTGAAATGTTTCCTGCAATCTTGAAGATAGTTTATTCTGTTGCGTGGTATCATGTAATGGATTGACTTTACCAAGTAAGCCTAGTTTAAAATAAAGTAAACTATTGAGGAAATGTTGGTTTGATTAACAATTTAAATAGTTTTTCCCGATTACTTTTGAACAGGACAATTTTGATCTGTATTTCTGTATGATCAATTAATCGAGTATTGACAGCATTAACGTCAAAATGCAACTGATTTTCCTGATTAATTATACACATAGATGGGCAAACAGGAAAAATTACAGTACTTCAGTTTATGAAAGATAAACAAGCTTAGGCCCAATACGTTGATTTTAAACAAGATAACTAAATGACTACTAAATTTTATCCCTAAACATAAACTAATCAAGTGAAATAATCACCCCAGGGACATGTCAATCCCACAACAATGGTATACCCGTTTGGTCCGCCTTTTTTTATTTATAAGGCAGTAAAATGTGACTAAAGTGGAGGGGGTGCATTTTTAAAACAGTGACAATTGGGGGATGAAGGAAAACAATCGGTCTTTGACCTGAGTTTTAGATACTTTCTCCCCAGTCCACATTCCTCGGACCTTTTATCACATTTGAAAAACTAACTGAGTTACTTTAACCGTTAGCCAAATTTTAAACTAGTTAGAAGTTAAACATTACCAAAACTAACGAATAATTTAAAAGTTAATAGAAAAAGTAACGATTAAATTTAATCGTTAGTTATTTTTAATAGTTAGTCATTAAGTCATTAATTAGAACAACTCTATTTCAGATTGATATATAGACCATTGATTGATTAAAAAAAGAGAAGAAAATTTATAACATGTAATTTGAACCAAGATAAAAATGAAACAATCTTTACTTGTTATTTTTATAACATTTTGATAATTGGGTGAATCCTTGAAAAAATCACTTAAACTTTGCACAGAATGAAGATAAATCAACTTCCATAGACAATACTGTTGTTTGTTTGATTATGTATCATACATCTATACCTATAAAAGGTAAAGCCCTCACTGATTGACTCACTCATACATCACTAATTCTCCAACTTCCCATGTAAGTAGAGAGCTGAAATTTTGTACACTGTTTCTTTAGGTCTTAAATAGGACAACGAAAGTAATTTCATTTTGATAAAGTACTCCTAAGGGATTGTCCATAAAAAGGGATTGTCCTAAACCGTTCCTAAAAGATTGTTCCATAAGGACAACTTTGGGTTGATTTTAGTAAATTAATAATAGCTGTTTTGTAAATAAATAAACATGTCTTTTTAAATGTTTGACATGTTTATTGATGCAGTTTATTAAAACTAAATATTTATTAACTGCATAACTATGAGTTTAATCTTCAGCTTTTAAATAAAAATAAATAATACGAACATGCTTGAAATAGGCTAAGTAGGTGGCAAACCAATTAGTGTGACTGACATACTGTAACTAAATTTAATATTGTGATTTTACGCTATATAGTTAATCTACTATTTTTTGTATTGAATAGTTCCATGACGATGCCGAAGGCCAAGGTATACCGAGCGTAGCGAGCGTCGGGGTTGGCACGGGAAGCGTGCAGGAGTATCCCCTAGTAATATATATAATTCATCGAAACATTTGAAGAAACAGTGGGAAGGCTTATAGCTTTCTTGTAAGTTAGGTGAAAGAACTCTCTATTTGGAATGAACACAAAATTGGAGAACATTTATTTCTGTGATAGATTAATTACTTCAAATACAACCAGGAGGTTTTTATGAGTTGAATATTAGAGACAACCATATTAAACTTGTTAGCAGGGAAGGACTCGAATTTAATAAAAAATAATTGATTCAAGTAAAATCTTTAAAATCTCTATAAAATCTTTGAGAAAAGTATAAACTTAAAAATAAACTTATTAGCCGTAGTATTGATTTTAATTTTTGGAGATTTGATTTCCAGAAAAACGCCCAATATATCTGCGTCACTTGAAGGGTCACATATGTTGTCTAAGTGGTGATAAATACAAAAAGTATCAAAATTGTTATCTACCACGAACTAAACACTGCTTACACCACTTAAACAATTGAGCATTTGTTACTTAGATCACTGTTTGGGCTCTTGTTACTTAGATCACCGTCAGGGCTCTTGTTACTTAGATGACATTTAGGCTCTTGTTACTTAGATCACCGTTTGGGCTCCTGTTACTTAGATCACCGTTTGGGCTTTTGTTACTTAGATCACCGTTTGGGCTCCTGTTACGTAGATCACTGTTTGGGCTCTTGTTACTTAGATCACCGTCAGGGCTCTTGTTACTTAGATGACATTTAGGCTCTTGTTACTTAGATCACCGTTTGGGCTCCTGTTACTTAGATCACCGTTTGGGCTTTTATTACTTAGATCACCGTTTGGGCTTTTGTAACTTAGATGACATTTAGGCTCTTGTTAGATCACCGTTTGGGCTCTTGTTACTTAGATCACCGTTTGGGCTTTTGTTACTTAGATCACCGTTTGGGCTTTTGTAACTTAGATGACATTTAGGCTCCTGTTACTTAGATCACCGTTTGGGCTTTTGTAACTTAGATGACATTTAGGCTCTTGTTACTTAGATCACCGTTTGGGCTCTTGATACTTAGATCACCGTTTGGGCTCTTGATACTTAGATCACCGTTTGGGCTTTTGTAACTTAGATGACATTTAGGCTCTTGTTACTTAGATCACCGTTTGAGCTTTTGTAACTTAGATGACATTTAGGCTCTTGTTACTTAGATCACCGTTTGGGCTCTTGTTACTTAGATCACCGTTTGGACTCTTGTTACTTAGATCACCGTTTGGGCTTTTGTTGCTTAGATCACTGTTTGGGCATATGTTACTCAGATCACCGTAAGGGTAATTGTTACTCAGATCACCGTAAGGGTAATTGTTAATTAGATCACCGTAAGTGTTATTGTTACGTAGATCACCGTAAGGGCTCTTGTTACTTTGATCACCGTAAGTATTATTGTTACGTAGATCACCGTAAGGGCTCTTGTTACTTAGACCACCGTAAGTATTATTGTTACGTAGATCACCGTAAGGGCTCTTGTTACTTAGACCACAGTAAGTGTTATTGTTACGTAGATCACCGTAAGGGTAATTGTTAATTAGATCACCGTAAGTATTATTGTTACGTAGATCACCGTAAGGGCTCTTGTTACTTAGACCACCGTAAGTATTATTGTTACGTAGATCACCGTAAGGGCTCTTGTTACTTAGACCACAGTAAGTATTATTGTTACGTAGATCACCGTAAGGGCTCTTGTTACTTAGACCACAGTAAGTATTATTGTTACGTAGATCACCGTAAGGGCTCTTGTTACTTAGACCACCGTAAGTATTATTGTTACGTAGATCACCGTAAGGGCTCTTGTTACTTAAACCACCGTAAGTATTATTGTTACGTAGATCACCGTAAGGGCTCTTGTTACTTAGACCACCGTAAGTGTTATTGTTACTTAGATCACCGTAAGTGTTATTGTTACTCAGATCACTGTAAGTGTTATTGTTACTTAGATCACCGTAAGTGCTCTTGTTACTTAGACCACCGTAAGTGTTATTGTTACTATGACCACCAGATGGGCATTTGTTACTAGATCACCGTTTGGGTTCTTGTTAGATCACACTAAGGGTTCTTGTTACTTGATCACCGTTTGGGAACTTTTTACTATGATTACTCTTTGAACAGTTTTTACACACATCACTATTGGGAAGATCAATTGTTGTATTTCCAATGGGTGGCACTTTGTTACATTACTGTGGAAAAAGTTTAGATGTTTTGACATAATAATCTTTTATAAAGTGGACAAACCAGTACTCCCAGTAACTGTGGATACCCGTAGATATTGTTTTTAATTTTCTATAAAATTAAGTACATCAAATAAATGATAACTGTGGTTTTCTTTAAATTGTTGTATGTACTGTAATTTGATTCAAACAGAAACAAAATAAGAACATTATTCCTTTTAGAAGCTTGGCCCAATGAAAGCAAAATGATGTAGAACTGAACTTAAGTTAAACTCATTAAAATTTATGAACATATTATTAATTAATATATGCATAAGTTACTACGCACGTCTTTGTTAAACTGTTCAGTTGACTCAAATAGCATTAGCGCCGAGATTGTGACAGTAGGCAATCGCCACGACACTGATCTGTACTCAGTTTGCCTGCCAATGCCGTCACGACATGCCAAACACGTACGTTGTTTGGGTGGGTGGGGCTATTATTTGTGTGGGTTTAAACATTAATTGCTTCTCAAGTGAACAGTTTTATACTGTGACTTGTAAGCCCAGCAATCAGATGACATTTGACTAGTACTTTATTAAATAGGTAAGTGGTATAGTTAAAGTATTTCTTCTAAATACAATACAGTATGGTAAATTTACAGCAAAAACAGGCTTAAAATATTTAAAAAAATGTATTTACTTCATATTTATGGGATTCATAGAAATTTCTTTATTTAAATGTATTTAACATAATACAGTTATAATGTCTGATGTAGATGGTTGGACGAGTGGCGGAAGCGTGTTTGTTGGTTGTAAAGGGGTAATTCGAGGGGCCGGAATATTTTTAATGATTTATACTTTATTTGAGCCATCAAATAATATGTTTGATGATAAAATACTACTTCATATATCCTTTGGTAATATAAATATATCAAGATTACTAGAGATAATTGTATACTAGTGCAGATAGACATGTGGATAGATATGGCGAAGCCTGGCCGTTCACGGTCCGCAGGTCAGCTATGTTTGTTCCCATGTGTCAAAGTGCATCTAAATCGCTATTGGGCAATGCGAGTTGGCCAACAGCCTCCGGTTCTCACGCCATGCCGTTGCCAAAGCTGTGGGACTCCACATATAATTACAGCAGATCTTCTGTCTGATAATTGTCGTGTCGTAAGTCAGGTCTCCCACCGTGTCGCTGGCCGAGTCCCGTGGCAGACCAGCACGCGACCTCGCTGGAACCCACCGTGTCGCTGGCAGAGTCCCGTGGCAGACCAGCATGCGACCTCGCTGGAACCCACCGTGTCGCTGGCCGAGTCCCGTGGCAGACCAGCATGCGACCTCGCTGGAACCCACCGTGTCGCTGGCCGAGTCCCGAGGCAGATCAGCACGCGACCTCACTGGACCTCACCGAGTCGCTGGCCGAGCCCCTTGGCAGACCAGTACGCGACCTCGCTGGACCCCACCGTACCGCTGGCCGAGCCCAGTGGCAGACCAGCACGCGACCTCGCTAGAACCCACCAAGACGCTGGCCGAGCCCCGGGGCAGACCAGCACCAATGACTAAAGATAGAATAAGACGAAAAGTTCATATGGACAAAAGTCAGACCAAGAACATGGAAACAAAAAACCGTTTCAGTAACTGGCCGCTACGATCGTTGAGAGCTCGTTTGCCGGGCGAAAGCCCGGTGAGAGAGAGAATGAAGGAGGAATGAGAATTGGTAGATAGTAACAACGCCAAGATGGGAAGAGAGGGAAATGAGAAAAGAAAATTCCAGTCCCTTAACCTTGAAAAGGATACCCCTTGTTTTGACATCTGTTGACAGACAACTCCTTGCCCTTAGTTGTGAATGGAATACCGTCAAGTCTTAGAAGTGAGACAGAATACAAATAGTGGGGCTACAACTAACTGCGATTAGACACACTTAGAATCGACTTGATTATCAAATTTTGAACATAGAACGTGCTTTAGTGTTTAACACTTATAGTAACAGTAATATTCAAAATATTTTTAAAATTATAATAATAATAACACATAATATTTGAACAAATCTTATAATTATTTGTGACATGTAAAGTTGGTCTGCGAGGAAAGTTTTTATTGTTTGGTCAGAAAAGTTTTGTCAGCGACAAAGTTTTAGCATAAGAGTTGTCACGTAACATATTTTTTTTGAAAAAAATACTGTCAATGGATAAGACAATAACTTGGGCTAAAAGAGGAAAGGAAATTCGACTTGGCGCGGCGACCGGGACACGGAAGGTTATCACTGCTATTCGGATTTATATTATTCTTCTCCTGTTTTATGGCACGTTTCTTAAATTTCATATTGTTTTATTTAAAATACTCTGGTCTTATGTCACCGTAATAAATGTTATAAACAATAATTTTTCCGCTTATAAGGCAAAGTACCACTTTACTATTGTTAGGGTATATAACTTCGTTATATATTACTGAAAGGAAAAATAACATATTGTTCTTGCTTTCAGTATAAAACTAATTAATTTGCTTATCATAACATCGCAGTGACAAAAATTAAATATAAAAAATATATATGTATTCTAAAAAAGTTACGTGTAAAAACTTTACCGTTAACATGATAGTTGGTAAAAACAATATTTTATGTTTACCTATAAAATGTTATAATGAAACTGTAAAGATATGAAATAGTAGTCTCAAAGGACATAGGGATTAATAATAATGTCATAAATATTTGTATAACTATATACTTATAGACTTAATGAGACTTATAAATACGACTTGAATAAATATAAATAAATACTCAAATATAAAATCGATTACGTTCTTATCTAAATTGAGCAATTTAGTGTTTTTCATTTCCCAGTTAATGTTTTATACTGTAATATAATTCAAATAATTTATTATCATGATAAAATACAACATATAATAACAACGTCAAATATAATTTTAGGGCTATGTGAACAAGCATCACTCCGTAGTAAACTAGAGGATTCGTCAACACTGCCATTGTACTAGTACATGTTTGACAGCATTTTTTAAATTAAATCTGTTCATTAACTTTGTATATACATGGGTAAAGAATTGTAAAACTTAATAACCTGATTCTTGAAACTAGTTTGGGTACTAGAGAAGTTACATTTACTTATAAGTAAGTCATTTCTATTACGAGTTTGATAACTATGGACATCACATTGGCTACAAAAAGAGCCAATGTGATCTTTGACAAATAACAAAACGTTTAATACATATATGGATGGCAGTGTTTTATACAATGTGGTATCCAATAATTTCGTCTATCCACATTGGTTATCTTTGCCATATAACAAACATTTAATACATATATGGACAGGCCCGGACTGGCCCGCCGGGACACCGGGACGCGTCCCGGTGCGCCCTCCTCCTCGGGCGCCCTCGGCGCCCTCGCGGTAGGGCGCCTAGTAACAAAAATATTCACGCCAAATATTTTCACTGCCTTAGCGGTGAGAATATTAAAATGCATATTTTAACGTAATAAACACCACCTCCTACCTACCTAGTTATTCAGTAATTATTCAGAATAATTAGGTGGGCTTAAAACTTACATTACCTTAGTAAGGTAAAGTACATTCATAAGCAATTTCAGATGAGGGGAAGAGAGTCAGAAGAGGAATCAGATAATGAACTAGATCACGAAGACTTTGAAGGTGGCGACGAAGATAAATTAGACCTAGACTCGGTAAAGTGTACTGAAGCAAAGACCTGTAACACTTGTATAAAGTGTGCATTTAAAGTGCTTGTTGAATATAATATGTATTGCTTGCAATACAAAGAACTTTATAAAGTTTATAAGTATTTGCTTACAATTCCATTAACCCAAGTTAGCTGTGAAAGAATATTTTCCAAATTGAAACTTATTAAAACTCGTCTGAGGTCCACAATGACAAATCAAAATCTTGAATCTTTAATAATCATGCAAAGTGAAAAGGATATTATGAGTAAAATTGATGGTGAAACGATAATAAACAAATTGTGTGACTCAAGCACAGAAATGAGGTGTTTACTAACATTCTAGGACCATTTACTTAATTACTTATTGTTAGTGTTTGGCTCTATCACTTACCTTAATACTAGTAAACGATGTATTTTACGATTATTAAATACATTAGGAATTATTAAACCAAAGCGCCTTGTTTCATTTATCTGAACCTTCCGATGTCAGGGGATTTTGTAATACACTAATACAGTTAATACCCAAGTCAATAATATATAATAAACATGATGTAGAATATGAAATAATATATAGTTACAAAAATAAAGTGAAGATTTATATATATATTTCTTTTTATTAAAAAGTTTGTTACAGATTGTTTTGAACAGTTTTTTTGAACTAATTATTGTTCAAATAAAAAATAAAAAAAGATCTTGGATTACAAGTTGCAAAAATGTACTCAGATAGCGTAAAATTGCCTATTTCAATGATGGTATTTTCAAAAATTTTCCGGGGGAGGACCCCCGGACCCCCCGGTTCCGTTGGGGGTATTCCATACTCCCCAAACCCCCCGGAATATTTTTTCAGGTACAGTTCCAGCACCTCAATTTCTAGAAATCGACCTCTCTATATATATATTTATATATATATATATATATCGGCGCCCTTGGCGACGGTTGTCCACCGCCCTTTTCAATGAGCCAGTCCGGGCCTGTATATGGATGGCAGTGTTTTATACAATGTGGTATCCAATGATCTCGTCTATCCACATTGGTTATCTTTGCCATATGACAAAACATTTAATACATATTTGGATGGCAGTGTTTTATACAATGTGGTATCCAATGATTTCGTCTATCCACATTGGTTATCTTTGCCATATAAGAAAACATTTAATATATATATATATATATATATATGGATGGCAGTATTTTATACAATGTGGTATCCAATGATTTCGTCTATCCACATTGTATATATGCCTAATTGCTTTTTTGCAGTACAAATTATTTATTTGGGCCGAAACCCAAATTGACAATTACTAACTATTTTGTTGGATTCAAGATAGAAAACGAACTACTTATAAAGCAATCTCTCGAAGACCTTCGACACGACCGAAATTATCGAGATAGGCCTATAATTACAAATCTGATCTTTAGCTTCTTTCTTGTGTACTGGAATTACTTTACTAAGCTTTAATGAGTCAGGGAAAATACCAGAATTGATACACTCATTAAATAGATAAGTTAGAACTTGGAAAACATAATTAACGCATATGTTTAAGATGGGATCATTGAGACCATAACAATCAAGGCAAGTACTATTACTTAGGCTAAGAGTAGCTAAGATGGGATCATTGAGACCATAACAATCAAGGCAAGTACTATTACTTAGGCTAAGAGTAGCTAAGATGGGATCATTGAGACCATAACAATCAAGGCAAGTACTATTACTTAGGCTAAGAGTAGCTAAGATGGGATCATTGAGACCATAACAATCAAGGCAAGTACTATTACTTAGGCTAAGAGTAGCTGTGTATAAATCTTCTACTTTAAGTTCTTTAAAATTAAACACAACAGGTAGAGGGCTTGTAGTAGAGTGCATTTATAGATAAGATAAATAGCCATTCTTATGAGAAGGAATATCATTACGAGTCTCTACAACTGAAGGACAAACAAATCATTGAAACTAATGGGTTCTAATGCTATTGGTGAATTCGTTAGTTTATTATTGGGTCTCGCATTTTGGAAGCTTGAAATTGTAAATAAAGTAATACATGGTTAAGACTACGTGGAGTTAAACAAAGTTACAGCCAGATTCAAACAAAATACTACAAGTCCTCTACTAATGTACGATAGAATATTGTGCGTTCGTGATAGTTCTCATAAATTAAAAAAAATTGTAGCATTCGAGTTGGCTTCTAGGCCCCCATCTCTATATGATTATGTCTCATTATGAAGAGGCACAAAATCCTCATTGGTGAAAGGTTTTGAAAAGCGGTTGAACGATGATCACAATTTTCTAGAAGTTACAAAAAAGATATGTTTTTAACTTTATCAGTTAACAACAAAAATATTTAAATTTAAACTTATGAAATCATCTTTTTTATGAAAAAACTACTGTAACAGTAGTTATCAATGGTTTTACTTAAGTTTTTAGTTATTCAGTAAAATATTAGAAGTTATTTCATAAAATACTATTCACTAAGTGTTTTCTATGAATAATATGAAAATAATCAAAGAATTTATGATCCAAATTTAGAATATATATTTTATATTTATACAGAGCTTCCCCCACGAGCGTAGCGAGTGACGGGGTTGGCACGCAGAGTGCAGGCAAATTCCTGTATATTTAAATACGTAATATTTTTAACTTTTTGATTGCTCTCTTTATTATGTTCATTATTTTAAATATTATTGTAAACTAGATTAGACAGTTAAAAAGGCCCTGCAAATATCGCTGTATTTTCTAATATGATCATATATTTCATATATTTTATGCTAGTGATTTTAGTATTTTTAAATTAAATTAGAATTTTGTACATTATTGTAAACATCTCTTTAATATAGTCATAAAAGCCAAATATCTCTACAAATATTCAGATATGAATTCATTTACATTTAAGTCAGAATGTTTTACTATGTTTGTAGTTTGTTGTAAATATTATCGTAAATTAGATTAAATAATTTAAAAGCCACTTAATTTAAAATGAAATCATGTATAATATGCAAGTAAATTTAGTATTTCTTAAAATTAAATTTATATTTTGTACATTGATGTAAGTACGTGTTTAAAATAAGCCAGACAAGTGAAAAGACAGTATAAATATTCAGATATTAACATCCTGTAAATTTAAGCAGTTATTTTTAATTTTTGTATAATCTTAATATAAAGTTCATTGTTGTAAATCTTTTGTAAACTAGATTCATTGAAAGCCATTGCAAATACAGTTATAATTTTAAATGTGATCATATTTATTGGAAGTAATCTTTTTATTCTTTAAATTAAACTTTTATTTTGTACATTATTGTAAATAGTTTTTTTTAACTAGGTCACAAAATTTAAAGACCACTAAGAGAATTCTTGTATATTTAAGCAAGTATTTTTTTAATTGTATGGTTCCTCTCTTTAAAATCTGTTTATTGTTTTTAAATATTATTGTAAGCCTGACTAGACAATTAAAAATTCCCTTCAATTATTATTGTATGTTAAATTTAATCATGTAATTATGTGACTAGTAGTAAACTTTTAAATATTTACTACTCGTTTAATTTAATGATGACTTGGTTTCAATACAGTGAAATTGATGTCCGTCTTCTAAAACTGGAAAGCTAGACTTCTAACGGGTTTAAGTGACCTGCCATCTGTCAAGGGTCCTCCAGTTGTTACGAATGAAGTGAGAAACCCGAAGAAAACCGACGACGAACCAGGGTGTGAGTGTGCAGGCCGATATTACCACTCTCTCTTTTCCTCTTGAGCTCGTCATCCTTGTCTAACACTAGCCGCCAAAACGAAACTTCAGCGCTCCATAGTGGCCAGTTGCTTAAACTCAGTTCTTTACCTACTGGTTTGGTCTGAAATTTTAACATGGGAACTTTTCGTCTTATTCTATCTGTAGACATTGCCAGCACGCGACCTCGCTAAACCTCCTTACATCCGGTTCTTCACGCGCCAATTTCCTACAGACAACAAAAATATACAATAATTACCCCATTTAAAGTTTCATATACAACTTTAACAAATCTATTCATAAATATTTTTCTTTGTTTAATTTTTGCTAAACAAATTTTTCACAGTTTTATTTCTAAAATTTAAATATATTTGCCATTGTATTAACTATCATGAATTTTCTAATCGTAGGTTTGTAGAATGAATGATAATAATAATCGTTGTTATTATTATCATATGAATAATTAAAATTATCCTTCGAATCATCTCTTTAGAATTAACTATTAAATGAAAAACACTTTTAGTTGCATAGTAACACGATAGTCATAACTGTTTGGTTAATGTCACAGAGATTCCTGTCTGAGGGACACATCATTCACAATACTTGGATGACAAACAATCAAACTATTTGGTTTCAATGTTAACATTGCTACTATGGGAACAAATTCAATATGTACGCCAGCCTCTGCAAGAATTCTCCTTTGGAAACTGGGTTGCTGAACCACTAATTGAATAATATCCGGTACGCGTAAAATAATGTGGTATTCAGGGATACCTTCAGTCTGCACCCTGAACTGTTTGTTGTAATGAGACCCATCCCCCCCCCCCACCAAAGCTGGGTTATTGCGGCCACAACGCAATGTCCTAACCACTAGACGATCACGGCCAGGTTATTGTCAATGAACAAAAATATGGTAAATCGGTAACTCCAACTGAAAAAAGGCTCAACAAAACATTATACAGACCTACTAATAAATATAAAACCAGATATGAAAAGCAATTAATGTTAAAAAGGTAACATTGAGCACGTGGCTCGAACCTAGGTTAACCAATATCTAGACAATCCAAATTTGACAATGCCCTGAAAATGACAAATAAACCAGAATATTATTTAAACAAAGTATTTTCACCAAAAGGGTGATTAGATACTAGAAATTACAAAATGAACACTTACGTTTTAGAGTCTCTAGCCGTGCATGTTTAGTCGATCGGCCGCAGAGAACAATCTAGAAGACGGCCAACCTGACAGACAAAGGCTGGAACACGGAACGACCGCGTCCGAGCCAACGGCCACCAAAGTAAGCGAATCGCCGGGCACGAGCGATCTCAGGCAGCCTGGCAGACCACGACGAAAAAAACGACATGTACCGGTCAAACGACCCGGTACAGTAACAAGTTGTGCTTTGGAGGCTGCTCCAAAAGTGATTGTTGGTCTACGATAACGTGCAAATGTATTTTGTGCCAATCACACCAAAATTCCTCTTGTCCCTCCTTACCACCCCTCCACTTTTCTTTCGCGGATCAAACCGCCGCTTGAGTGGCAAAGAGATTGTTAAGATTATTTATGACGATCTGTAACTGACCCCACTGATCAAAATTCCGCCTCCTATATTCTCTATCGGTGCTCCGGGGGAGGGGGTGAGGGATCGGCCACTATCCCTTGGAAAGGGACTCGGGCGCAACTGTCAATACCCTTTTTTGACTAATTAGAGAAGCCCTTCGCATATTTCGGACCGCGGGGCGCAACTGTTAGTCACCCCACGAGGATACTACTCAATAAATAACGGGTCTTACTATTTTGAAAGATGACGATCCCCGTTACACAAGAGCAGAATAAATAAACACCCTCCATTTCAAGAAGAGTTGTTTATTAGGCAGGTGATTGAACAGCTGACCCCAGCTCTCTGAAGTGTCGCTCTAACACTGCCGAATAAAAGTTTCGCTCTAAACCCACATCGCCCTAACAACACACATCGAGTAACCAATGGGGTTACCTTTATTAATAGAATGAAAAAGCCAAGGTCGGAGCCATCGGCCAGAGGTGATTGGTGAGGTTAAGGTTTGAATGGGAGCACTTAAAAAAAACAATGCGTAAAATAATTTCTGTTTATAATAAATTTGCTTTTTTAAACATGCATAGGCCTTACTTTGATTTGTATATTTATATATATTGTGTTTTGAATGTACTGTAAATAATGACATTTTTGCTATCATCGAAGTTGAATTCGGAAAGAACTTACCTGATATTCACATACTCGGTACAAGTAAGACGTTGAATATGAAAACAACATATTTCAACAACAAATCTTTTGGTTTGTAGTTACACTTTCCTGATATGGCATTGATTTGAATGTTATAGCTTTGATAGATTAATATACAATTTATTATTTTTGTCATTTTATTATGAATATATAATCTTTCTTCATAATTTAATACAGACTGGCAGACAGCAGAACTTAGAAGTTGAGTTTGGTGTAAGGAATGTGTAAATATGCAAAAATTACGATACGCGAAACAATGGACATTCAATATCATGTTGAACACATATGTACCGGTATTCAATGACAGAATGAACAATCAATGTTACTTATGAGATGTGTCAGGCTGTTTGTTACTAGAGCAAGCGTATTCGTGCATTATAGTTTGAGAATTCACTATGAGAAATTTACTATTTATCATTTCGTGCAACATTATTGAAAGGACAGAAAATAAAGAATAAACATAACAAATAGATGTTAATAGTTATTGATAAAACTTCATATTTATGGGAGAGTTCTCAATCAGTAGATACTTATTTCAGAAAAATATAAGTTTAGACACGCTTAGATAAACAAAATAATTGTATGAACACATATGTTTAGATATGATTGTTCACTACAACATTGCTCTCCAATGTATATTCAGTGGTTAGGTCACAAACGAAAGGTTTAGTTATGATTGTTCATTACCAGATTGCTCTCCAATGTATATTCAGTGGTTAGGTCACAAACGAAAGGTTTAGTTATGATTGTTCACTACAACATTGCTCTCCAATGTATATTCAGTGGTTAAGTCACAAACGAAAGGTCACAAACGAAAGGTTTAGTTATGATTGTTCATTACCAGATTGCTCTCCAATGTATATTCAGTGGTTAGGTCACAAACGAAAGGTTTAGTTATGATTGTTCACTACAACATTGCTCTCCAATGTATATTCAGTGGTTAGGTCACAAACGAAAGGTTTAGTTATGATTGTTCACTACAACATTGCTCTCCAATGTATATTCAGTGGTTAAGTCACAAACGAAAGGTCACAAACGAAAGGTTTAGTTATGATTGTTCATTACCAGATTGCTCTCCAATGTATATTCAGTGGTTAGGTCACAAACGAAAGGTTTAGTTATGATTGTTCACTACAACATTGCTCTCCAATGTATATTCAGTGGTTAGGTCACAAACGAAAGGTTTAGTTATGATTGTTCATTACCAGATTGCTCTCCAATGTATATTCAGTGGTAAGGTCACAAACGAAAGGTTTAGTTATGATTGTTCACTACAACATTGCTCTCCAATGTATATTCAGTGGTTAAGTCACAAACGCAAGGTTTAGTTATGATTGTTCATTACCAAATTGCTCTCCAATGTATATTCAGTAGTTAAGTCACAAACGCAAGGTTTAGTTATGATTGTTTACTACCAGATTGCTCTCCAATGTATATTCAGTGGTTAAGTCACAAACGCAAGGTTTAGTTATGATTGTTCATTACCAGATTGCTCTCCAATGTATATTCAGTGGTTAAGTCACAAACGCAAGGTTTAGTTATGATTGTTCATTACCAGATTGCTCTCCAATGTATATTCAGTGGTTAAGTCACAAACGCAAGGTTTAGTTATGATTGTTTACTACAACATTGCTCTCCAATGTATATTCAGTGGTTAAGTCACAAACGCAAGGTTTAGTTATGATTGTTCATTACCAGATTGCTCTCCAATGTATATTCAGTGGTTAAGTCACAAACGCAAGGTTTAGTTATGATTGTTCATTACCAGATTGCTCTCCAATGTATATTCAGTGGTTAAGTCACAAACGCAACGTTTAGTTATGATTGTTCATTACCAGATTGCTCTCCAATGTATATTCAGTGGTTAAGTCACAAACGCAAGGTTTAGTTATGATTGTTTACTACCAGATTGCTCTCCAATGTATATTCAGTGGTTAAGTCACAAACGCAAGGTTTAGTTATGATTGTTCATTACCAGATTGCTCTCCAATGTATATTCAGTGGTTAAGTCACAAACGCAAGGTTTAGTTATGATTGTTCATTACCAGATTGCTCTCCAATGTATATTCAGTGGTTAAGTCACAAACGCTAGGTTTAGTTATGATTGTTCATTACCAGATTGCTCTCCAATGTATATTCAGTGGTTAAGTCACAAACGCAAGGTTTAGTTATGATTGTTTACTACCAGATTGCTCTCCAATGTATATTCAGTGGTTAAGTCACAAACGCAAGGTTTAGTTATGATTGTTCATTACCAGATTGCTCTCCAATGTATATTCAGTGGTTAAGTCACAAACGCAAGGTTTAGTTATGATTGTTCATTACCAGATTGCTCTCCAATGTATATTCAGTGGTTAAGTCACAAACGCAAGGTTTAGTTATGATTGTTCATTACCAGATTGCTCTCCAATGTATATTCAGTGGTTAAGTCACAAACGCAAGGTTTAGTTATGATTGTTCATTACCAGATTACTCTCCAATCTATATTCAGTGGTTAAGTCACAAACGCAAGGTTTAGTTATGATTGTTTACTACCAGATTGCTCTCCAATGTATATTCAGTGGTTAAGTCACAAACGCAAGGTTTAGTTATGATTGTTCATTACCAGATTGCTCTCCAATGTATATATGTTTGGTTAAGTCACAAACGAAAGGTTTAGTTGACCTTGACAATTTATTAAACGCGCACTTTATAATTAACATGTAAAATGGAGTGCTTTTGTTTTTTAAGTGTAGTCTATATATGTAAGCCAAATACCACTGACAGACTTACTCATCACGAGATCTCAAAAACCACCAAATGGATTTAGAGGAAATTTCAAAAAAAGTTAGCTTTAGTATCGAACTAAGAAAGGATTTTTCGAAATTCCATTCCTTAAGGGTACAAACAGCCCTCAAAATTTCCTCTTTTTACATAAGAATAACATTGGGTTCATTCACAATATAAAACACAGTAGCGACTGTCATTCACAAAACAGTAGCGACACTCCACTATAAAGTTTGGAACAAATACAGCACTAGCGCTCGTAGCGACGGGAGCGTGAAGCGCGTATTTCTATATTATTTACACTCACAGCTGTCATTAGCAAATGTCAAAATAACCTATCACGGACATATTTCTTTTGATATTATTCCACTTATTTGCAAGGCACAATGCAAAATAACGGTATTTTGGTGTGTTGTATAGGCCTACTCCTGCCATTAGGAGTAAATTAATAACAGCTGTTTTGTAAATAAATAAACCTGTTTATTTTGTATGTTTGACTTTACCGTATTGATGATTTAAGCGTTTAATTTCAACTGTTAAACCAAAACAAATGAAATAAACACGTTCGAAATAGGCCAAGTAAAACCATTGGATATTTATTCTAATAAATAGGTAGCAACGCAAGTAGTGTGAGTCAGATACTGTAAATAAATGCAATATTGTGATTTTACGTTATACAGTTAATCTACTATTATTTTTGTAGTCAAAAGTCAAATACCGAGGCCGCACTAGATATACAGGCCGTGCTGTAGGATCTGTGACGTCACACTGGTAGATGGCCGAACTGAATGCGGAACGCTAATTGAGGGTTTGGTTTTCCTCAAAATCAAATAAATATAACCATCAGAATGCCCAAAAACAACTCCTGTTCATACAGTGTATTGTAAAATATTTTAATTAATAAGGAAGAACAAAAAAGACATTGAATAAAGATAGTGTATTCTAAGATTTACACTCTGAAGATGGCCTTAGAGCCGAAACTGGTCATGTATTATTATAAAAAATGAATAAAAGGGTACTTAATTATAGTTACTATTCAATTTATTAAACTAGTAGCCCTAACTCGTGAACCAACTTATACATTTATAGTGTATTCTATAAATTTGTAGTACATTAATCTTGGACAACACAATTTAAAACTAACTTTATTTAACTATCAGCTCGAACATAAAATGTGATATATTTAAGAATATATTCATGATATCATTTAGTTAATAGTACTTATGAACTAAAAAATATAAAATAAACACAATAATTAGTATGATGAAGTTCTAATTCTAATGAGTCAACTTAAATGTGAACAGTTTTTATACTTCAAATATAAATAAAGAGTATGAAAAAGGGTAGAATCTAAATCCTAAACTGTAAATTATTATTCTCGTATTATTCAAGTAACAAAATTAAATTACAATGATAATCAGTTTTAGCAACAACACAATGAATGAAATTAAGAAAGGTATTTTTTTTTTTAACTATTGCCAAGTATGGAGGATTGGAGGTTATTGCAGACAATTGCCACAATATCAAAGATAGTGTATTCAATACAATCTTAAATCTAAAAAAAAAAAAATAAAGTGAGAACAAATAGTATAGCGAAAGTTGAATGGAGATACTTAAATGTGAACAGTTTGAATATACCTACTTTATATTTCAATAAACAGAATTGGGAAACGAGTAGCCTACAATACAAATCCTAAATTTCTAATATCATAAACAATATAAATGTTAAGCAAATTGAAATACAATAATTTTTACTTCCGTTTGACTTTAGAAACGTAACATTTCCTCAACTTCTTGTTGTACCTGTACATGATTACCTTCTTCCTTCAATTTATTTCGAGTCCAATCGCCTTGTCATTTTTGTCTCTTGGAATACAAAAGTGTTGGATAATTTTTCTTTTTTTGTTCCTCTCAACAGATAAATATTTTTGTCCCTTTGGACACTACCATATATTGCCTTTTATTTCCCTCCGGATGCTATTTCCCTAGCCACTTGATGTCTTTAAGTACGACTAGCCGACAGCCCCTGCTTCGCTCTGAGGTTATTCTCTGCGCTTCTTACCCTTCCTCTGTAGTTCCCTCTAAACCATTACGTCGTTATATATAAAAGCTCAAACTGCTGCCATTCTTCTAGACAACAAAGTTGTATTGTCTATAAAACCCTATAAGTCTGCTTTAGGAGAATTTCAACACGGTTATCTCAATATTATAAATTTACCAAAAAGATTTTACACGTATAATTGTATAGAGAACAAATATATAGAAAAAGTGTAATTAATTGTAAACTGTGATTATTGCATCAATAGGATAAAATATCAAACATACAATTTAAACATGTTTATTTCTTTACAATACAATCCTTATTAATTTACTAAAATTAACCCAATGTTTAAAATTAACCCTCTTTGCACCAAAGTAGCCGAAATGTTAATACGTTTTCGGCCGTTTTAGAGTGCGTTCATATTCAATCGTTGGCTCAAGGTCAGACACGTTATCCCCTCTACCACCACCAACCGCTCCCCTGCCACGCCATTCCTCACTACCCGAGCGTAACAACAGTTCAAAAAAGTAGCGCTATCACAGAATTATCATAAAAACCCTAATTATTACATAAATATACATAACACGGTCAAATTTCATAGAAATCAGTTAAGAAATAAGTGAGTTGCAAATATGTCAGTACTATACCAAGTAGGACTACTATATTTGATTGCACAAAATAATAAAAAATAAGCCTAGACTTATTATACCTATTTTCATATACTAAAACCATTAACAATAATTAACCACTTAAACTTAATCCCCTAATTTAGTCTCACCAAGTTTTAAAACTTGTCGGTGGGGCCCAATGATAAAAAATTACATCTACACTTTTTAACTTTCATCATGATTAAGTAATAAACATTATTATGTGTAAAAAATTATTTTTGTTTTCATTAAGACAGCTGCAAATTTAAAAACGAAACATTTCATATCATTAAGTTGAAATACCATATAGAGACATTAGTGTTACAATTATATTAAGAATTTTCGTAAGAAGGGAAGTAGCTCGTGAGTGTCTCCAAAAACTTCTTGTATTGTTGCATTAGGCTTTGTAGCGACAAGACCCTTCAGCTGATTGTAAACACTATGTTTTTTGTTTGACTACGATAATCTCGTTTGCTTGTTGCCATAATTGTAATACAACACACCTCTAAACACTAATAAATATACACATTTCACAAACAGTAAAACTAAACTCATCTCTCGTGAAGTCTGGAGCAAAGCACGTGTACTAAAACATACTACTAACCTCACCGTGGGAATATACTGAAGGCAGAAACGCCCGGCGGGAGTCACTGGGAATGACATAAACGATTTACGTCTATCAAAAATTATACTTTTTATTCTTTCAAGGGTATATTCTGACAACGTGTACGTGCAAGTAACATACATTTACCTTGCCCTAATTTAGTACCATAAGTTTTAAACAGTATAATTTTATAATTAATTCGTTTTAAACTTAGATACATCACACTACTGTAAGATGTTTCATGGTTTATATCTCTGTTTGTACACATTAGTTATTTCCAATTAAATTAATTCGACTAAGGCACATTAGATAAAATATAACAACAAAAATATAATGACACTAGGTTAGCATTCCATTAACTCATTTCGGAAACAAACTATAAAAACAGTACCTAAATTGCCGCTCATATTTTCTCATTAATATTAATTTCATAAATAAGATAATACATTATATGTTGAGTTTTGTTTGTATTGTCAAATGCAACTTTATAACAACATTATAATTAGGCAAACCATGTTTATTAAGGTAAAAATATATGCAAAAGACACTCAGCATAAACAGTTTCAGTTATTTATAGTATTTAATTTTTCACTACTTCCATTAACCAAAACCAATATTCATAAAAAAACATTAAATGTGTGGAAAGATGTCCTAGTACAATATTGTAACCAACTGTGAATAGTGAGCACAGCTCCACAGGGGAAATAGCTGCCTATAGTCCGAATAAAATAACTTTGGTACTGGTGGAACGGCCTCGCGCCACTGATCTGAAATGACAAAACTCTGAGCTTTAATTTGCTGTCAAACTTAAAATAAGTAAGCAATAATTTTCAAACTAATTGTATAGTGTACACCATTTTATATTCTTTAAGGAAAAATTATGCTGGAGATTTTTCTAGAGCTAATTTGCTTTTTAAAGTGATATTTGTATTTAAAAACACGTTTTTATGAGTGAAATTACGCGTGAGTCGTCTTTAACCTGTCACTGTTGCGAGAATAATAATAATAAAATAATGTCTTGTGGATGGATGACAGTTTAATTCATTGTGATTAGTTTGGTATAAGTATCATTTAATAATTTTAACAGGTTAGTGAGAAATTAATTTTTTTGTAAACCTTTGCAAACTCGGTAATGACAAACGCTAGACAAAATCTGTTTAAACCTAAATTAATTGTATTATTTAAGTGACACTATAATCTTACTCTCGTATTAAATAGAATTTTATTCAACTAGGAAGAAAGATTCAGGAGTTTTCAAAACTAGATTGTCAACAAGGCGGCGGTGATACCACACGCACAAAGTACAGTCACTGGCTCAGCTCTGGCCTCTTCCATTGCAAACAAATCTTGTCAATTACCAATAGAACATTACCTAAAATTTGAAAGAGCCTAAATATTAGAATTTCAATTAACACTGATAATTATATATACACTGAATCCTATAGCATTATTGTCACATCTAAATAAAAAAAATTGTAATATCACTAAAACTAAATAACTGTAATCAAAATAAACTAGTGGTTATAGTATACTAAGCACTGTTAAATCAATAAAGAACTGAACACGAACACACAAAGTCAACTAACTCACCTTATTTATTACTGGAGAAACATTTCTTATCTGGAAATATCGTCAATCGGAATTCGTTTGACGCTTGGGATGAATATTCAGTCTACACTTTCCCTTGAGCAGAGTATACCTTACGCGTCCGACACAGCCTCGATGTAAACGAATTATGAGTTTACTTCATCAACTCTTCATTATTTTTCCACATGTTTTATAAGTACCACAGTATTATTTTAGTAATACATAAATAACACAGTTAATGTTTGCTCAAAGAAATTTTGTCTAGCGTTTTTCGTTTCAGAGTTTGCAAGGGTTTACAAAAAAATTAATTTCTCATTAACCTGTTAACATTATTAAATGAGACTTACACCAAACTAATCACAATAAATCAAACTGTAATCCATCCACAAGACATTATTTTATTATTATTATTCTCGCAACAGTGACAGGTTAAAGACGACTCACGCGCAATTTCACTCATAAAAACGTGTTTTTAAATACAAATATCACTTTAAAAAGCAAATTAATTCTAGAAAAATCTCCAGCATAATTTTTCCTTAAAGAATATAAAATGGTGTACACTATACAATTAGTTTGAAAATTATTGCTTACTTATTTAAAGTTTGACAGCAAATTAAAGCTAAGAGTTTTGTCATTTCAGACCAGTGGCGTGAGGCCATCCGCCAGTACCAAAGTAATTTTATTCGAACTATAGTAGTGGGGTAGGCGGGACGAGGAAGTGCCAGTAGAAGCCGTGTCCTTGAACCGCCAATTGAATATGAATGCAATCTAATAGCTCGGCTACGTCTTTCGTGCTCCGTTCACACCGAAAGCTACGTCAAAGATGATGCACGCAATAATTTAGGATACTACGCAGGCGCGGGAATGAACAACATAATAAGATCGACTTTTGCGAAAGGGCCAGTTGTAATACGTGAGCGACGTGAAGCTAGGTATTTTCCCAATCCGTATTAATACTTCAGTGACGTCGAAAACGTATTAATACCAGGTGTGAACTACACCCCTTAGGACTATTTTATCAAGATGAAAATACTTTAGTTTTTGTATTTAGTCTAAAACAAACATTTGTACAACATTTCAGCTCTGTAGGATGACGGGAAGTGGGAGAATTAGGGACGAGTGAGTGAGGGCTTTCTCTTTTATATATAGAGATTATCCGTTTATTTCTTCGGATATCATCATCTTAGTATTTTTGTCCCTCACGATAGTATCTTGCTTTTGATTTCCCGTCGCATGCAACAGCAGGAATAACACATATTTCCATCACTTCTTGTTATTCTCAAAAGATGTGAAAAGGCGTGCATATAAACAATGAAATGAAAAACCTGCAAGCACACTGTCTGAGTACTGAGGCTCTTGACACGTTGTATGACCGCTGTTTTGTACTCTGTATTTTCACCAGGGAAATACTTATTGATTCGGATTATGAGTTCCAGACGTGTGGAACCGCTTACACTTTCCACTTGATCCAAATTCCAGGTGGAATATTTAGTTCCGAGGTTTCAACTGGATGCACTTCCAATCATTTGCTTTGGTGGATTGTACATATACGAGTACTCACCACAACGCAGATTAGTGGATCTACAACTATCAAACATAAACAGTGGCGTCTTTCACTGTTTCGCACGAGTGTTCTAATGACGTTGCATTTTCGTAGATTTAGATTTAAATTTACTTTATAAAAATTGCACATACAATTTTTTAGGTTATGCCATTGGAGCATATACATGGATCCACAGTCCCAGTATAAAATGAAAAACACAAAGCTATCTTGTTTTGAGAATACAATTATTTTAATGGAAAATACTTACCTATGTGTTCATAGTAGGTTATGTTGGTGCATATAACTTGTTCTTATTATTATTACTAAACGTTTGCCAGCTGTATAATAATTATGTCTGATATTTCCGACGGGAGCCGATATCAACCGAATGTTGGAAAAAACCTATGGAGGAGACGGAGACTAGGGAGATAAAACCTCGTATCGTGAAATAATAGATCATGATATCTCATTAGCAAACGAACCGATTTAGGTAATTCATTCCTTATACGCGTTTGTGTAATGAAAGTGGCCTTGAATTGTCGACATATTTGATACATTTCAAGATATTTTTCTGTAAATTTCGCTGGTTTTTCTGTAAATGGTACGCGTCATCGCCTTTTAAATGTACTTAATTGAACAGCTGTTCCTGATTATTTTTCTGTCTAATTCTTTTTATGTACTTGGTGTGAAACTCTAGCACGTCTCTTGCATCACATTGACAGTGACGACGGGTACAATTTAATTACAGAAGAATTATTTTTCCTTATTCACGTAAAACAAAACCATTTGTGTTCTGGGTTTCAAGCTGTGTCTTAATAATGCCATATGGTTGCTAATGAAATCTAATTAATTTCGAAAACATACAGCTATTAAAAGATTTATGACGATAATATATCAAAAATTGTGCCAACTGTAATAATCCCAGGACAGATTTTTTCTTCGCCTTGAGAATGAAAGAATAATTCCAAAGTCCAATGAAGTTAGCACATTATTGGAGTTACGTGTTAAAATATGTACTTACAATAATGTAATAAGAAATGTCCATGTTGGAGTTACAGTACCTACTATAGTTTACAATACATTTATTTCACGTTTATATACTGTATTTCCATTTTTAGTTTTGAAAACCTAAAAGTTGATAGCCGTACAAAGTGTTGTTTCCTAAAGACAAAACTTTTTATTTTATACTTTTCATTCACATTGTGAACTAAGTCACCTTTCATTGTGTCACTTGGTGGGTTGTGTATTTGGGTACAGTACTTGTAAAGTTCGCTTTGTGGGGTGGGTACGTAGATGATAACCTATTAATAAATTTCTAATCAATCAATCACCTAAAAATCAACCATCTAATTCATTAAAACGCCGATCAATCATCTAAGACGCCGATCGTAGAGATATCCGAGAATATGAGGGGTCAATGAGTGTGATGAGTAGATGAACGAGTGTTGTCATTGTTACTAACTGAGTTCAACTTAACTCAGAAAGGACCATTTATTAATAACCCAATAGCCAGGGCAACTAAGGGACATACAGCTTTACGTGGAATCCGAACCACGTAGTATTGGTCTGGTTTTTAGCTATTTAACAAGCTTTATACTCACTTCTCCCCCCTACTCAACATCTGAACACTAACTGCCACCAACAAAGACACCATAGATTTCTCTAGTAGTGTTCTCGTCGATGGCAACCATTGAGCGGAAACCGTATTGTTATTAAGTGACAATTTTTTAGGCTAATCATGAGTTGTGTTCGTCAGGAAAGTGGGTAAGCACAGGAGTAATATTTGTAGAATGATGGATGGGCCATTAATGTGTTTCAAAGAACATTGTGGTGGGGTATCATTAGCAAGAAAGTGAATGTACCATTTTGTCTGTAAAAAGTGGATTAACAGGAGTTGTATTGTCGTGCCACACTCGATGTAGAATGGTGAATGTAGAATGGTGGAAGGATCGTGAAAACAGTGTTTGTAAGAAATCATTTCGATAATTTGTAAATCTGCCTCCTAAATTGCTAGTCGATTAAAATAATTCCAATCAAGCAATAAGCAGACTTATTTACTATATGAAAACTGGAATATCTCAGAATTGTCATTGTAACTACACAACATTAGGTTGTCTATCCTGACCCTTGACGAGGTTGAAGAGCCTCTCATTATTAGTCGACACTTTCACTAAACTCCCACGATCCGGATCAAAGCTTGAAATTGATTTTTCATCCAGCGTCTATCATCCAATTGTTATTAAAATGCATATAAGTTCCGGTGAGGATGTTACATAAATCAACTTCCTTAGAGATTGACCATAGCCTAAACTCTATAAATGTGTGTAACATTCAAAACTCGAAGCGATTAGGATCGATTTCTTATAATAATAAAAGAAAGACTGCAATAAAATGTTATAGATTCAATTGCATGCATACAGTTAGTGTAAGATTATGTATATGTCTATTTACAATTTAAATACGGAGAATATGATATCTTTTCAAAGTATTTATAAGAACGTATTTATATTTTTGGAGTAAAATATGTAAAATCTAGTTGCTATTCATAGCTAACTTTTAAAGTTAGAATGTACGTCAAAAGTAAAAAAGTGATTTGAAGATTTAGAAGTCTGTTTCGACATACGAGGAGTATTTATCATAATAATATTTGTACTAAAGTTTACACGAATAAAAATAAATATGCCATTCCCCTCAACTATGAACCGAAGCTGTAGAGAACTTGAAAAGGTTATTTGTAGTTGTATAGCCCCTAATAGTTAGCGACAGACGTATAGTGCAGATTACCGGTGAAAATGTTCTGGAGTATTTTGCTCTTCATCCTCATCCTATCTCAATGCATGTTCGTGAGAAATTAATAAAATAATAAAGGTATTTCATTGTGCTAATTGCTTTTCTAATAAGCATTGCATTGGTCTACATTCACTTAGGTCCAAAAATACTGAGCTCCGTACATACTTACTCAGGTTCATACGTAGGACTGAAATGCCAGGACGCAGGGAATACCTCCAAGGCAACTCAAAATCAAATTGAGAGTAGTTTGTAGGAATCCAAAAAAATTAAATTGTATAAGACTCAGTTGGGAGAAATTATCCAAGTTAAACGATACCCAATTTGAAATATATTTACAGTTGGATGCTTTATAATTTGTAACATTCAATTTATATAATTTAGAAACATGTTTTTTTCATATGTTGAGAGTGTGGAACTTATTAAAAATTGTTTAACATTTGTATTGCTTTGCAAACAAAGCATCATGAGTGACACCCATGATGAGTTGAGATACAACTATGAACATTATTTTTCCAATAACGTAAGAAATTCAAGTGTGTGTATGAACTATCAGTTAAGTGTAAATTAAGTTTTGCTTAGTTTTTTCTGGAATTAGGTAAGAATACGTAAGTTGTAGGCCAACATTTCCCACATAGTATACAGGATGAGGTAGACCTATAAAAATGTATAGCGAGTGAACGGTTTGGTCTAGAACTATACAACAAATTTATTTCACAATAAATAGCACATGGCGAGTCCAATACAAATATTTTCATCGAAATATATGATTTGCGTCCTCCAAAATTAAGTTTTATAAATTTTAATTTTAATAAGTTATGTTACAAATATTTCAAAATTGAACTCAAGACATTTAATTTTGAAGATCAGTGTACAAACTAACGTAAAGCATAGGGGAAATTAAGTTAAAAACGGATTTTTACTTATTTCTCGAAAAGCATTGGAGGTACAAAAAAGTAATAAATAAAAAAATTGTTTGTCTCAACGAGACATTTAAAACGACATACAAGATAATGAATGTTGCTATTTAGAAATTTTGACTTATGGATATTTAGAATTTTCCAAAATTTGGGTTAGGTGACCAAGATCAAAATACGCATAAATATATTCAAATGTGGCATATCAAAATGAAGCTGAATTTTTGGAGATTGAGAAATTGAAATTTGAATAAACCTAACTCAAAGGGTAAAAAAATTAGAGGGTATTCCTTAAATTTCACACAAAAACGGCCGCAATTTTGAAACACATTCAGAGATAAGTGAACTCTGAGCCAATGAGTTTGTTTAACAAGACCTTTAAAATGGTGTATTACTTACCATATGTTCGCATTTAAAAATGTTGAGATTCGAACCCATGAAACTTAGTTTTGGAGGACGCATTACATAGATTTCGATGAAAATATTTGTAATGGACTATTTATTGAGAAATAATTTTGGTTTATAGCTTTAGACCAAATGTTCACACGCTATACATTTGTATACGATCTGCCTCACCCTGTATAGTCAATACAACTGTTTCATAGTGTCCTTTAAAACTTAAATATACGATACCATGAAATGAGTTGTTGTTAAATATGTATAATGATTCCAATAAAATTATTTAAGAAATACAAGACATTTGTTATGTATATAAACTATGATTGGAAATTAAGGTGGTTATATATAATAGTGTTTTACACTACTACCACTACTACACAAATGAAAACTACCAAATTTCTGTAAGGAAATTACAGCTGGTTGAAATATTGAAAGTATTTCATTATTTATTATGTTTGATTAATATATTGTATTTACCAATATTATGTTTACCTAACTATGAATTACCAATATTAGAGTAGTGTGTTTAAAGAAACGAACTATGTACTCTAAATTTGTTCAAATACAATCACAAAACAAGAAAAATCTCAAGTACTGCGTTAAACTGTGATATTCAACAATAAATTACGTAGAAAAAAGTACTAGTGCTTATTTAAAGTTGCAATAGTAAAAAAATGCAAACAAAAAATGAGAAAACTGTAGGTTTGGTTTTTTTTTTAATTTAATAAAATATAAATCAGAATTAAATATGTTTTTGTTCAAGATTTTATACGCGTGTTGATGTCCTTCTGCATTGTTTATATAGCACATAAGTAATGTTTTAAGTTTTAAATGTTGGGACGTGACAGGGGCTCATTACTCACCTGGGAGGCCCCTATATACCCTCCACTCTTGACCAGCTGCAGGATCAACAGGACCTTAGTTAAGGCTTAACGGGTACCAAGCTTGGCCACAATAGTTGGTCATTACGAGTGAGGCCGAGGAAGGGACAACTCTACACACCAATTCTGGACCTATAAATAGTGATTGTTTCTTTTTTCCAGAAAATCTGATTCCTCTTGTTCCTTGATTCACCGGTAACCTTGAACCCAGCACAGCTCAACATTATTGATTCACCGGTAACCTGGAACCCAGCACAGTTCAACATTATTGATTCACCGGTAACCTGGAACCCAGCACAGATCAACATTATTGATTCACCACTAACGTGGAATCCAGCACAGCGCTACATCATTGATTCACCGGTAACCTGAAACCCAGCAAAGCTCAACATTATTGATTCACTGGTATCCTGGAACCCAGCACAGATCAACATTATTGATTCACCGGTAACCTGGAACACAGCACAGTTCAACATTATTGATTCACCGGTAACGTGGAATCCAGCACAGTTGAACATTATTGATTCACCGGTATCCTGGAATCCAGCACAGATCAACATTATTGATTCACCGATAACCTGGAACACAGCACAGATCAGCATTATTGATTCACCGGTAACCTGCAATACAGCACAGATGAACATTATTGATTCGCCGGTATCCTGAAACCCAGCAAAGCTCAACATTATTGATTCACTGGTAACGTGGAATCCAGCACAGTTGAACATTATTGATTCACCGGTAACGTGGAACCCAGCATAGTTCAACATCATTGATTCACCGGTAACCTGGAACACAGCACAGTTCAACATTATTGATTCACCGGTAACCTGAAACCCAGCACAGTTCAACATTATTGATTCACCGGTAACCTGGAACACAGCACAGTTCAACATTATTGATTCACTGGTAACCTGGAACACAGCACAGATCAACATTATTGATTCACTGGTAACCTGGAACACAGCACAGTTCAACATTATTGATTCACCGGTATCCTGGAACCCAGCACAGATCAACATTATTGATTCACCGATAACCTGGAACACAGCACAGATCAGCATTATTGATTCACCGATAACCTGGAACACAGCACAGATGAACATTATTGATTCGCCGGTAACCTGAAACCCAGCACAGTTCAACATTATTGATTCACCGGTAACCTGAAACTCAGCACAGTTCAACATTATTGATTCACCGGTAACCTGGAACACAGCACAGATGAACATTATTGATTCGCCGGTAACCTGAAACCCAGCACAGTTCAACATTATTGATTCACCGGTAACCTGAAACACAGCACAGCTCAACATTATTGATTCACCGGTAACGTGGAATACAGCACAGCTGAACATTATTGATTCACCGGTAACGTGGAACCCAGCATAGTTCAAAATCATTGATTCACCGGTAACCTGAAACCCAGCATAGTTCAACATTGATTGCTGATAATGACATTTACTGTATATCTAATTAATTATTCATTTATTTGTCATCTGTTTGAACAGAATATGTATTAAAAAATACTTTTTATTATTTAAGGTATATTTATAGTTGTTATTTCTGAAACATTTGCTAACTGTCGCTTATGCTGTTTATACAAGTTCTTCACTGTAATTCTTGATTGTCAATATATAAAGAAGAGACAAACTGTACTCCCACACACACTCCTTGCTAGGTGCATTGTGTGTATAAAATTACCCTGTAATATAAACATTATTTGTGAATGAACGGTTTTTTAATTTGATCAACTGTTAAACTGATTGCCGTGTGTCATGCCCGTTCTCGTGGAATAATGCCATGCAAACATATTTAGAGTGTTTATTGGTTAAAGTGCTTGCCGTGTTTCATGCCCGTTCTCGTGGAATAATGCCATGCAAACATATTTAGAGTGCTTGCCGTGTGTTATACCCGTTCTCGTGGAATAATTCCATGCAAACATATTTAGAGTGTTTATTGGCTAAAGTGCTTGCCGTGTTTCATTACCGTTCTCGTGGAATAATTCCATGCAAACATATTTAGAGTGTTTATTGGCTAAAGTGCTTGCCGTGTTTCATTACCGTTCTCGTGGAATAATTCCATGCAAACATATTTAGAGTGTTTATTGGTTAAAGTGCTTGCCGTGTTTCGTGACCGTTCTCGTGGAATAATTCCATGCAAACATATTTAGAGTGTTTATTGGTTAAAGTGCTTGCCGTGTTTCGTGACCGTTCTCGTGGAATAATTCCATGCAAACATATTTAGAGTGTTTATTGGTTAAAGTGCTTGCCGTGTTTCATTACCGTTATCGTGGAATAATTCCATGCAAACATATTTAGAGTGTTTAATGGTTAAAGTGCTTGCCGTGTTTCATGACCGTTCTCGTGGAATAATTCCATGCAAACATATTTAGAGTGTTTATTGGTTAAAGTGCTTGCCGTGTTTCATTACCGTTCTCGTGGAATAATTCCATGCAAACATATTTAGAGTGTTTATTGGTTAAAGTGCTTGCCGTGTTTCGTGACCGTTCTCGTGGAATAATTCCATGCAAACATATTTAGAGTGTTTATTGGTTAAAGTGCTTGCCGTGTTTCATTACCGTTCTCGTGGAATAATTCCATGCAAACATATTTAGAGTGTTTATTGGTATAAGTGATACTGAAAAAATAACATTTACTTTTTTATTTTAAACTTGGAGCATTTAAAGATTTAAATATTTCTATTTGCAAATTTTTATTTTTGCCAGTTTCATTGTTATGTGAACATTTTATATTTAACAAATTAATTAAGGGAAAAATCAGCGAAAACATGTGTAAGACGTTCGAGAAACCAAATGAATTTATTAAAAAGTGAACTTAATTAGATGCAAATGTGTTGAATTAACAAATAAATTATTTTCAACCGGTTATAAATTAGCTTTTATATTGTTGTGTTGGAACTGTTTAAGACTTAGCCATAGGAAAACATAAGATATGTTCAGGACCGCCCAGAGAGGGGGGGCAAAACCCCCGAGGCCACACCGACTTAGTTCAGAGGGGGCCACATTTCATGCAACAAAAAATAAAATACTTAATAATCTACTAGATAAGAAACGGCTCAGGCCTGTATCAAAATATCAAAAGTGATATTAGGCCAGATGAGTATTTCAGTTTTAGTTTTAAAAGGTTTATAAATAAAACCACTGGTTTTATAGAAACCAGGGAGCCTTTTGAGGCAAGTTGAACACTAGTCTTTGAAGTTTGTCAGCGGTCGGCATGGTGGAATGACAGCATAAGCTCTGGTTGGTATTTAAGTGCAGCTGTATTCCTCGCCGGTTTCTTGTTTGCGAACTAGTGTAAAGTCGTCAAGCTTGTGAACACACTAAAATAGCTTTCAGTTTGCGAACATATTGAGTGGTATGGACAGAGCCCCCCCCCCCATTGAGATGTCCTGTTTACTTTAATTTAAGCAAACAAAATTATAGTAAAACATTTTAAATCTGTAGTTTTAAAAAGGTCGAAAAGTCTTTATGAGAAAAGGTTCTTACAAACTTGGTTTCAAAGCCGGTAGTAGGCGGCGGCACTCCGTTCGAACATGGTAACGTTGCACTCTCTTCCGACACTGTTCAGCTAATTTTCAATATATGCACTAAATTTAAGACATAGTAGTCGTATTTCATTAGTCATTGTGTTTTGCACTCAAAAGACCTGCAGGCAAAATATACAATGTAACAACGTGGCTGGAAGAGTTCAATTGTCATGAATGTGTCGTGTGTATTGCTTACTTGGCATCGTCAACCAACAGTCTATTTGGTTACTGTCGTCCAGTAAAGATATATGTTGTTACTGTCATATTTTATAGAGTGATATTTCTGTAGTTTAATGCGTTCTTTTGGATTTCCTAGTAACCTACTATAATTATCCATGAATTTAATTTGCAATCATTCACGTTCCATTTCCAGATTAATACAGATTTTGAAAGATTAAAAGCTAAAGTTTGGGCCTAGTAATTTATGGTAACGTTTTATCATAAATTACTGAAATCAATAAAAATATACTATAAATGTTTTAACATAGTATTGTAATATACTGCAAAGTAAATTATATATGTTTACAGTTTAAAAAGAATAAATTAACGATGGTAAACCACTAAATTACAGTAGATTTCTAGGTACTTAAATCTGGTAATATGCATACAGCATCACCGCTCGCTTACCGGATGTGCAACAATATGTGTGTATGATGCATTACATTCACTTGCAGTACGCTATCGTTGGAGGAATTGTGTGGCATATTCTTGTCTAAAAATAAGAATTCTGTTACGTTCTGTACCATCCCGGTTTCACATTCCATCGTATTTAACCGGTTAACCAGAGTTTACTGTAAATTCAACTTATTTTAGTTCCTCTCTACTATAATGTTTCCTTTGCCATTTTAAATTTACTAGTTATTATGAGATGGATGTTTGCAAAGACATTTTAACAAAATATTATGACGTAGATCTTAATGAAAAGAGGAACTCTTAAATAAACCGTTAAAAGATAAAACATCTTCATCATTGTACAGATTTGTACAACTCCTTTTGAATAATATTTATTTTGTGAAATTTAAGTTGTTATAACCCTTTTATTGTCTGGTTTAATTTACCCTGAAACTGTAACAGGAACAGGGCTGTATTCAGAACATATTAAATAGAATAGCTCTTGATTAAAAACCATTTATGCCCACGTTCGGGTTGTTCCCAAACAAATAGCATGATTGATTAATGTTGTCATACATTAATATAACCAATCTACGACCTAACAAAATTTTTTTCATAATGTTTTACTGTCACTGGCGAACGAGTAAGCCATTTATATTTTATACAGTGTATATTAACACGTTCGCTGCGTATGTTACACCGGTGTAACATCGCGGAATTGCCAAAACTGCGTGTGTTACACCGGTGTTACATGATATACGGATTTGCGGGAATTATTGTCCTAGGTAGGTGTCTTAAGTTTTGGTGGTTCTGTGGCCAACCTGCAATGTCTGAAGGAGTGGGGGAGCGGACTCCATGTTCCGTTTGACGTACCGGCGAGTCTTGCTTCCAAAACCACTAACATTCAGACATATTCAAACACCAGATCGTAGAAGGGAAACTCAACACACTATTGAAATGACCGATACCAGAGGAAATGATGGAAGAGTCAAAAGAAAAAGATGTAGTAGAGTGTGCCATTCCCATAAGAAGGTAAAAATGACGCCCTACTATTGCCCTCAGTGCCCTGAACAACCCAGTTTGTGCGCAACAGGTTGTTTTGAGATTTACCATGAAACCGCAAAAAGAGTGAATCTCTACAATGTAAATAATTCATAGATAGTTGTAGAATAGTTTTTAGTGAAATATTAGTGACATAGTAAGTAATAAATGGAATTATATATATTAAGTGACCCTAACCAAGACTGCGGATGTAACACCGGTGTATCATAGAAAGTGACCAGTGCGTGTGTTACACCGGTGTAACACGGAGACATACGTCATTTCCGGTATAAAAGGACATCATAAATCAACTTTAGACATCATTTCCAGCCTTTGGATAACCTAAGGTAAGATAATTTAAAATAAAAAAATTCCCGCATTTTAGGCACCTTCCGCATTTTTTGACGCAGCGAACGTGTTAATATGGTGTTTATTTATTGTTTATTACGTGATAAGTGAAATTAACTATGATTGAACCACTGTACGTGTATTGTTGAGCGGGAGGGTCAATACCACTGTTCGTGAATGGGTGTGTCAATACCACTGTCACTGTACGGACGTGTACACTGTGATGTACATCAATGATATAGTGTTCAATTTGATAGACACAAATTTCATTGTGTTTTATGCTGAGAAAATTTAGTTGGTACATAGTGCCTTTTTTTATGTGAAATAAAAATTTAATAGTTTTAAAATTGAGCACAAATACAAACTTCAAATCACGAGTATAAACTAGATGTTTACTCGTCCAAAATCAATAAGCTACGTAGCCAGTGGTCTAAAACCTCTTTTGAAAACAATAACATAACCTCAACTGTCAGTTGACTGTTTTAAGGCATAAGATGTTCGCGCTCGCCAATAGTATATTTCATAACAAGAGTGGAAAGTTGGGTTTTGCATGTTCGAGACCATATGTTTGAAGTGCGAGACTTGTAGAGCACTTCGAATGGTCGAGAACATACAAAACACTTTCACTGGAGTTTTGAACGATACTTTTCACTACACTACGGAATAAAAACTCATTTTTGGAATGTTAACTGTTTATTAAATTAGAAACATGTTTTAAAAACAGGTGTTGTTGACTGTGGAAATTTTTCGGTTGTAAACAATGTTACTTTCGGTAGTAAACAATAGACAGCTGTGAAAATATGATGTTTCGCAGGTTGTAAACACATAACGAAAACAGCTAAACTCATAGTAGTGTAGTGAAAAATATTTTACTACATCAACATTCGGCCACTCTCAGTCTAAGATTGCTCTTTAGCTAGCGAAGCCACACGGCCTAAACAAATTTATTGGCCCCTCCCTCCATCACCAACAGATAATGGGGATATGACAGTTGCGCCCCGTGGTTAGAAAACTCATAATTCCTCTTTACAGTGGCTAAAGTATAACTATTATTTCTATAAACATTTTATACACTCTTATTACACTCTCATCCGAACATTTTTGTGTTTCTCGACGTCCTGAAAGGCTGGGCACGAACTGGACAACATTCCCAATTTTAAGGAAGGGACAGAAAAGGGTCTCCTAATCTCCGAACACGAACTGGACAACTTTCCCTGCCAGGTAGAGAGGGTGGTATGCAGGAAGGATTAGAAAGGATTAGATGCAGCGGGGGCCAAGTGCGCAAAGAATGTAGCGGCCTAACCTAACCTAACCTAACCTAACCTAACCTAACCTAACCTAACCTAACCTAACCTAACCTAAATCTGTTTGATAGTTTCTGAGTTTCTGTTATTCTTATGGGGGATATTTGTTTATAGACTTTACATGAGCGAGCAGGTTTCAGATTGTTTGTGTGCGCTTATTTAACGCTAGATTAGGCACTTCGGTTTTCAAAGGAGCCGAAAAGTTGTCCAGTTCGTGCTCAGCCCCTTGACCTGCTTCGAAAATGTTGTCCAGTTCGTGCTCGGGGATTAGCGAGGGTAGGCAAAAGTTGTCAAATTCGTGCCCGCCGTCCTGAAAGGTATTCAGGGAACAAGTTATGTTACTATGAATACCAAAACTGCCAGAAAGGCACATAACACTAAGTATCTAAAACGAAAAAAATAGATATCTTAAGGACATTCAGTTAGTTTCGAACAACCAAATAGATACAATGTCGTACTTAAAACAAATGTCTTACATGTTCTACAAAGAGTAAACTGTTACGTAACAGTTTTGGGTTTTATATTTCTGTGTACCAATTATATGTTTATGTTTAAAAATATTTACATTATGTTTAAGTATATTTAATCAATGATTTCCTGATTATTCCTAACAGTGCTAAACAAAATATTTCTACAACGTATTAAAGTTTTGTCTAAACATAGAAGCTAATATTTCTTAAGCAATCACCTACTATTTTGTGTTATGAATTTTAATGCGTTGTGGTTTTTATATTTTGTAATGTAGTATACTCTAAAACTACAGTAATTCAATAATTTATTGAATTTATAACCAAAAGTTATCAACGTAATTAAACGGTAAATATTACATCTATCTAGACTGTTATTACCTCGGAATTGTAATATCAACAATATATGTTTGTTTAACACACTTAAATAAATTTAGTTTATATTAGTTTATTTAGTTTACAATTTTTAATTTACAAAGATGCACACAACACCAAGATTTTAAAAATATCTATTAAATAATAGTGAATGTGTAAAACCAGATACCTTATCAATCATAACAGACATAAAATAAGTAAAAACATTTAAGGGGATCAACTAAATAGTTGAGATATTATCTGCGGTCATAGCGATATGGGGTTAGTTATTGTTTTAATAACCATACAGATGTTAAACAAATATTGTATAATATTTTGAACTAATTCATGCCTAGACTCTGTAATACCGATGTGCCGGTGTTGCTTCCCAATTAATTTACGGAAATACTCTTGTGATTGTAGCTTTAAAAGAAGCATAACCGATCAGTCGGCGCTCCGAGGAAGGGGGTGCGGGATCGGCCCCTGTCCCTCGGAAGGGGGCTCGGGCGCAACTGTCAATTCCCTTTTTTGACTAAATAGAGAAACTCTCTGCATATTTCTGACCGCGAGGCGCAACTATCAGTCACCCCAGCTAATATAATCGGCGAGGATGGCCGAATAATAACTGGCGATCGAAGAGCTGCTGCGCCCAACTATGCAAGTGACTGTGGCATTGTTTAGTTCGTTATTATTCATTTATCATTAAAGAATAGCAGTTTTGTTATAAGATATTGATGTTATTGTAGTGGTAATACTTAAGGAAATGTTTAAAAAGTATATGACAATTAGAGAAAAACTTACCGGAGCTTCGCAGCTAGCCTATAGAAAACGTCCATGAACAAGAATCTTAATTACAATAGTAATCTAATGAAAGTGATAGTAAGAATATTGCAGACTGCGCTAAAAATAAAATATCAATTATAGTATATTTGACAATCAGGGTAATGACATTTATTTTGAAGTGAAGGAAGGGGCCACATGGTAAACTTTGCCCCGGACCACCTAAAGTCTCTGGGCCTGGATATGTTACAAAATATTTGTGCCAAACAAAATAAATAATATCGATTTGTTCCTGCATAAATAATTTAGAAATTGACTTAAATATGATAAAGCTTGTTTTTATTTCTCCGGTTACTTACTAGATACTTTTCTATAACAAGAAAAATCTATTTTTCTTTTAAATCACTTGACCTAACCAAGGAGCCGAAAGAACACAGACGCGAAAGTAATCATATCAATTACATAAGAAATAATGATAGTACGCATTTAAATGGAGAAATAAAATTAAAAATACAACAATTCTTTTCGGAAGCATATGTTAAGATATTCAGCAAGTTAATAAATGTCACCAGGAGTCGCCTCGATGACAAATAATCAAGTGGCTTTTTCATTACTTTGATGAAAGCTAATCAAATGACATTGTTATCATCTCGAAGACAACAAATCAAGTGGCGTTGTCGTTACCTCGATGACAACTAATAAAGTGGCTTTGTCGTCACCTTTATGACAAGTAATCAAGTGACATTGTCGTAACCTCGATGACAACTAATGAAGTGGCTTTGTCGTCATCTCGATGACAACTAATGAAGTGGCACTGTCGTCACTTCGATGGCAACTAATCAAGGGGCTTTGTCATCACGTCAATGACAACAAATCAAGTCACATTGTCGTCACCTCGATGACAACTAATGAAGTGGCTTTGTCGTCACCTTTATGACAAGTAATCAAGTGACATTGTCGTAACCTCGATGACAACTAATGAAGTGGCTTTGTCGTCATCTCGATGACAACTAATGAAGTGGCACTGTCGTCACCTCGATGACAACTAATCAAGGGGCTTTGTCATCACGTCAATGACAACAAATCAAGTCACATTGTCGTCACCTCGATGACAACTAATGAAGTGGCTTTGTCGTCACCTTTATGACAAGTAATCAAGTGACATTGTCGTAACCTCGATGGAAACTAATCAAGTGACATTATCGTCACCTCGATGACAACTAATCGAGTGAGATTGTCGTCACCTCGATGGTAACTAATTAAAAGGTTTTGTCGTCACGTCGATGCCAAATAATCAAGTAGCTTTGTCATTACCTCGATTACAGCTAATAAAGTAACATTGTCGTCACCTCAATGATAACTAATCAAGGGGCTTTGTCATCAATTCGATGACAACAAATCAAGTGACACTGTCATCACTTCGATGACAACTAATGAAGTGGCACTGACATCACTTCTACGACAACTAATCAAGTGGCACTGTCGTCACCTCGATGACAATTAATTGTCGTCACCTCGGATACCTCGATAGGTTTGAATCCGTCTGGGTAACTGACTAACTGGATGTTTTGAAGTTTAAAAGAATCATCATGCAACAATGTTTCCGTACAACTGGTTTTATCCACCACCTAGCTAACACAGTTGATGGTATTTCCATATAAGATTCCTGGTATAATTATGCCTTCCGAACTAGCGAAATGGTTGGTTGTTGAAATACTGTTGCACACTACTGCCGTGGGCACTCCACATCTCACTTGCCCAATCCACACAAGTCTACAACGTTATATAACAGTTGTCTTTCAATTTCAATTCCGTTTTTCAATTAAAAAGAGTCACAGAGACGATAAGGCTGGCTAAAATCTTACATCCCAAACATGTTCAAACAATACATGTGTGTACTCTTGGAACACATAATTTTGTGAAAGATTACTGCGATAAAATTGAAAATAATTAGACCCTGGGGACAATTCTTTAAGTATTGTTTAAAGTGAATGAGTTTATATTTTGAAAATTTACTTAAAAATAAAAAAAAATATTTGTTTATTAAATGACACCTTTCGTTGCCAAGTACATCATAATCAGGCCAAAAAATATTGTCTTTGGCAACGAAAGGCCTCATTTAATAAACATTTAAATGATTGGGATTTTGAACCGTAATTTTGACAAAGTGTAATATTTCCAATAAGGCGATATTAGAAAAAAAATGAGTAGTTAATTTGTTTACACTGGGATATGGAAATATATTTCTAGGGGCGCCTGAAAAGTAGTTCCTGGAAAAGTACTCTCCAGTGGAGGCATACTTTACTTTGACGTCACAGCTGGGGGGGGGGGGAGGGGGTTAATTTTCCATTCGCGGACACTCCTCACAGTGAGATTTCAACTGTTTGTTCATTTTGAAACTATTAAATGTTATATTATCATCATTGAATTCTATTACCTACAGAATTAAGATGATAATGCAAGAATTAGGGCCGTACTAGTTGGAATTATGGTGACTGGAAAAGTACCCCCCCCCCCCCCCCGGCTTGTTGAGCGGATTGTATTAGGAGTTTGCGTTTTGAATTTGTTGATTCGGCACAGGGAATAGACATAATATCTGTTCTATTCTATGTGCCTAGGTGTATTATGGACTCTAAATAGCCTGAACATTCGGCACAGGGAATAGACATAATATATGTTCTATTCTATGTGCCTAGGTGTATTATGGACTCTAAATAGCCTGAACATTCGGCACAGGGAATAGACATAATATCTGTTCTATTCTATGTGCCTAGGTGTATTATGGACTCTAAATAGCCTGAACATTCGTTACTATTCTGGAAACATCAAATGTTCTGTTTTCTTTCTTTTTTCTTTATTAACATAATTCTGATCAACTAAGTAATTAGTTTATTATCATTCAATAACGATAATAGTTGTCTACTTTATGAACATTAGTTATGCATCATTAGTATTGTAATTACTTAGCAAATTAGCCTAAGGCTAAGTTGTTTAAATAATTTAAATATTTTAATAAAAATTGATTTATTGTAATACAGTAGGCTAACACTAATTAACTTAAATTGAGATTAAATATAAAAAATATTTAAAAATAATACTACAAAGTGAATTATACTGTGGTAATGTCTCATGTGCTTGCGATCCCTCTCATGATATTAAATTGTAAGTGAAATTAAACATTACGTCAATATTATACTGGTAAGAAATAATTCAATGTCATTAATATCTATTAAATTCTATAGTCGTTCTTTAATCGGATTGATAAATCTAAATAATTTAATCCAATAATGCTATATACGAGTAATTATCTTTTGGAGAATGTTTAATGTATTTTTTGATATTTCTAATGAAAAAATAATAAAATTGTCTGGAGAAATTGGCCATAGAATTTCAAGCCGAATTTCATAAAGATCGGTCGATTAGTTTGTTCTTTAGCTATGTGTGTATACTTACATACACAAATCACAGACATCAACATTTGTTTACAATCAAGAGGGGTCTAAAACAGATGTTTAGACCAGACTGTACAGTTTTGTACACTATCACAACACAATCTCTTTGACATTGGGGAAAGTAAAAGTGTTATGTCCATCCAATATAAAGGTGATTTTAAAAATACCGAAAATGTTATTACGGTTTGATATAAATTGTTATTTATTTTTACATCAGACTTCAATTTTAACTGGCTTTAAGATAAATATTTTAATTGTAATTTTACCCCCCAGTATAGTTATTCGAAATGGGCTGATATTCCGAAATCCAAGGAGAACATCTTGACATATAACACCACAATTTGCATAGGTTCTTTGATTATTAACCTTGTGCACGCTGACTTATGGTGTTATTAGTTTTATACTTTTTGGAATATTTTCATATATTTTTACATTTTCTTGTAGCTAATAGATTGTTCTAATAAAGTACATATAGCCAAAAATTATACATACCCTTTATTTTTGGATTGTTACGTAATTGTTCACAGGAATTTTTCGTTTCCATGGTAAAATTTTTATTTTCCCCAATAAACTAAAAATATAAAAATTTGTTTATGGGTACAGTATAACTATTTTTCCTAAACAACTTTTTCTTGTCTGTTCAATGATGATTGTTTTGAATTTTTACTTGTACTTTTTGATTGCCTACAATGATCATACTATAACTTTGCACATTTTTTCATTTTTGCGTTTTATGAAAACAAAAAATTAAAAAAAACTACTAGTTTTTCTAAAATGTAAAAACATATTATTATAGTGCACTAAATAACAAACAATTTGGCTATCTTGTTCAAAAACTTTGTAGTGCTTCTAAGGAGGATTATAAGTTATAATTTACGTTTAATATTTTCAATTAAAGAAAAATTTTCATGACAATAGTTATTTGCTAATTTTTTTGTAAGTTTTGATGGTATTATGTTAAAATATAGTTCGTGAGAAAAAAACGATATGATAACATTGACATTTGGAGCATATTTAGTATTTTTTATGATGTTTACAAAAAAAGCTTGCGAAGCGCCGAAAAAGGCCCTAGCAGTTGGGAGTTCATAATGGTTCACCTTGGGCGATTCGGTTCATAATAATAATAATCGTATCGTAACATTTGACGTGTCAGCTGAAGAGGTGAAGAGCTACTGTAGTGGACCAGCTGAAAGGTGAAGAGCTACTGTAGTGGACCAGCTGAAGAGGTGAAGAGCTACTGTAGTGGACCAGCTGAAGAGGTGAAGAGCTACTGTAGGGGACCAGCTGAAAGGTGAAGAGCTACTGTAGTGGACCAGCTGAAGAGGTGAAGAGCTACTGTAGTGGACCAGCTGAAGAGGTGAAGAGCTACTGTAGGGGACCAGCTGAAAGGTGAAGAGCTACTGTAGGGGACCATAAGTTTATAAAATATTGCGTATTGTTATACCTTTTAATGTTCAGAAATGTGAAACTCCACATGTTTCTTGGTGATTTTACATTCAAAAACTCATAATATCAAGTGTATATTTTCACCAGACTGGTCCTTTAACAATCATAAGTGTTAACTATAACTCATTATTTTAATAAACACAAACTGTACAGTTGAAATAGAACAGAATGTTTTGACGAGCTGACGGTAAAATTGCATTACGATTATAGGGCTGTCGACTTTTCAGCGGTGACTTAGCGTTTTGGGAAATGATTTCCTAATACAATCATTTCCTAAAATTTTCATTACTGAGTAATCGATATCCACCCTTAACCGAACAACTGATCTAATTCAAGAAATATATAAAACATTCACATGATTTGTTACGAGAAATATATTTCTATTTTTGTGCTGAGATATATCCTGTGGCAGCAGCTGTCAGAGATGAAATATTGACAGTTACAGTCGTCACGTTACGTCAGCAGATTGGTGGCGGGTCACTGGCCGCAGGCCTCCTTATCGGACGGAGGAACGTTAGAAAGTGGTCAGTTCCTGCTTGGCGCGGTCCCGCTGCTCTGGATTCCGCTCTGTTGCGTCACAGAGACCACCTGACTGAGCTTCCGCGGCCACACCTCGTTCCGTGGGTGTCAACTGTCACTAACACAGGCCCGAGTACAGTTCTATTGCCTATCAGGATATTTACTAACTCCATATAATAATGAGGAGAAAGCAGACACCTTGAATTATTGAAGTACATTTGCAAATAGTTTAGTATATAAATAAACCAGCAATACTGGCGAACCTCACTAACTAATCTCTTTACTGGCACAAGTATGACATTTGCGATAGTTGTAAGAAATGTAATCAAAGATAATAAATAAAATCGATGTCTCATTAATATGTATTTAATGAATATTCAATAACTAATAATTAATGAATATTCAATGAATGTGTATTTAAAAACAGTTTACAACTAAATGATCCGTTTTGTCATGTATTGAAAGTTAAAAAGTTAAAGTTCGTCTTATTTTACCAGGCGAAGTGAGGGCTAAGAAGCCCTCTCTAACAATTAACCCTCTCTAACAATTACTTTGTAACAAATAAGAAAACATCTATAATTTAGAGCAATTTTAGTTATTTATTTCACTAATGATAGTTTAGGGGACTGTTTACCTAACAAATTTCTTTACCAGGCTAAATTACTGTATTTAAAATATGAAGGTAAATCTGACTGAACTATGAAGACGCGAGTCAGTGAACAATAATGTGTCATTTGAAGGTAGAGGATCACTTAAGTATACTTGATTAAATGATAGTTATTTAAAATAGAACCAAAAAAATGAGGGTCGTAAGAACAAAGTAAACACCGAATACTTGGAATAAAATGAGAAAGGTTTGAACTAGTGTTGCCAGTGCTACTGCGTCAGGATATCTATCCAATGTCATTTATACAATGGTTTATTGTAGAGTAAGCGGCTGTGTTTATTTTGTATTTATTTAAGTTTTTTATTTATTTTTTTTTAAATTGTTTTCTTTATTTACAAATTTATTAGTATTGGGATATGAAGGGAGAGATATGAGCACTTAAAACTTTTAATTTTGAATAAATACTCAAATATTTAATTAGAAAATGTTGAAATAACAATTTCCATATTTCATTGATTGAAAAATAAAAAAGTTTAACCATTCCAACAAATACCAAGATTGAAAAGTTTTAAAAATTAAAAATAATCTTGGTGTGTTTAGAAATTGATATCTGCAAAACAACTACTATAAAACGAAAGGAAAAGTCAGCCATGACTGTGTACAGTAAAGTTGTTGGTATATGATTCACTTGAAACGTAAAGAGTTGCTTATATTTGAAAAGTCAGCCATGACTGTGTACAGTAAAGTTGTTGGTATATGATTCACTTGAAGCGTAAAGAGCTTATATTTGAATTGCGTGGTCATTTCCTGTGTTATTTCACAAAACCTTACAAAAGAAGGAAGTTGTAATATAAATTCAATATATTTCCTTATGTACCATAATTTATAGTTACAATAATGGAGTATGGATGGTATAAACGCTACTATTATTTATAGGCTGCTGAAAGTTCTTTGTATTTTACAGCAATGACATTAAATGTAATTTTATATTTAAATGTATAGTAATAGATGTGAGTTTAAAACAAATACAGCACAGAAAAAAATTTTTACATCAAATTAAGTTACATATTTGTCATATCAAATATTTAATACATCGAAGTAAGGTCAATTGCGTTACAACAGCCCCAATCATTTCAGTTGTACGTAATTGAGTTTATTTAAAATTTGAGAACATTTGGTTTTGTCTAAAATATCACCAATACATTTTTTTAATTTCTCATGATATAATATTATTTTACTTTATTATATCATACATAATATCAATACCTCTGTACGTGTATGGGTGGGTGGGTGGGTTAAGGCCATTGTACGTGTATGGTTGGGTGGGTGGGTCAATACCACTGTCTGTATGGGTGGGTGGATGGGCCAATACTACTGTACGTGTATAGGTGGGTGGGTGGGTCAATACCACTGTATGTGTATGGGTGGGCGGGTGGGTCAATACCTCTGTACGTGTATGGGTGGGTGGGTTGGTTAATGCCATTGTACGTGTATGGTTGGGTGGGTGGGTCAATACCACTGTACGTGTATGGGTGGGCGGATGGGTTAATGCCATTGTACGTGTATGGTTGGGTGGGTGGGTCAATACCACTGTACGTGTATGGGTGGGCGGGTAGGTCAAGTCTTTTAAATCTCATAGGTCTCATAGGTCTTTTAAATCACTAAATAATCCCAACTTTCCCGTACTTTAATTTTTACCATAATAAAGAACAATGTAATTACTGTATATAGAAAAATTGTATACAATGCGTCTGAAATATATAAAGGTCGAACGGCTTAACATAGACTGATGAAGTAACATTATTCCCAACTAAATCTACCCAGGGAATAACGTGAAACTATTTTTTACTTTTTTCGGAATTCAAGGTGAGCCAAAAACCGATCTCACTAGTTCTAATCTCAGAATTTTTAAATGTAAACATGTATCATGTTGTATATATTTGTTTATATATATTTGTATATATTTGGTCTACGATAAAAAAAATTTGATTTAAACAACAGTCAATTATATCTCTTTAAATATTTGTATTATCCTATATTTCCTAGGGCTTTTTGCAGGCGCATAGCACTCCTACGGATAGCTAAACTATCATATGCCACATGTAAAGGTAAGTCTTAAAAAATTAAGATGAAAACTTTTGCGACAAAATAAAATAATCTGAAACTCTTCAATGACTATTTTGATAATGAGTAACGATTGGGGGCAAACGACGTTTGTTCGCCATTCCTGAAGAAGACCCAGTCGACGTTTGTTGGCCATTCCTGAAGAAGAACAGTGGATGTTTGTTCGCCATTCCTGAAGAAGACCCAGTCGACGTTTGTCCGCCATTCCTGAAGAAGAACAGTGAATGTTTGTCCGCCATTCCTGAAGAAGAACAGTGGATGTTTGTTCGCCATTCCTGAAGAAGACCCAGTCGACGTTTGTCCGCCATTCCTGAAGAAGAACAGTGAATGTTTGTCCGCCATTCCTGAAGAAGAACAGTGGATGTTTGTTCGCCATTCCTGAAGAAGACCCAGTCGACGTTTGTCCGCCATTCCTGAAGAAGAACAGTGGATGTTTGTCCGCCATTCCTGAAGAAGAACAGTGGATGTTTGTTCGCCATTCCTGAAGAAGAACAGTGAATGTTTGTCCGCCATTCCTGAAGAAGAACAGTGGATGTTTGTTCGCCATTCCTGAAGAAGACCCAGTCGACGTTTGTCCGCCATTCCTGAAGAAGAACAGTGGATGTTTGTCCGCCATTCCTGAAGAAGAACAGTGGATGTTTGTTCGCCATTCTTGAAGAAAACCCAGTCGACGTTTGTCCGCCATTCCTGAAGAAGAATAGTGGATGTTTGTCCGCCATTCCTGAAGAAGAACAGTGGATGTTTGTTCGCCATTCCTGAATATGATTTTAAACATTATGTTCCAATTTACCCAATGTAGAGTGGTGTCACACGTTAAAATAAAGTTTAATTTAGAGTAACTGAACTTTAATGTAGACTTGCATACAAGATGTCGTTTAAGGTTGCTGGATAACCTGGCAGACACTTCAAAATGTAAATAAGCAATTTAATGTTCTTATGTAGATGTTGTACCAATTGTGAATATTTTTTAATTACCAAGTTTAAAATAAAATGTATTATTAAATCGAGTTTGTTCATGACAAATTTACCAATCCTAATTTAATATTTGTCTAAGATACCTTTTAACGTTGTCAAAGCATATTTGCCAAGTTGCGAGAAGTTTTACACTAAACTCGTCCAGTCATTTCGTCACTCTCAAGTCTCACCGGCCTACTCTATTTACTTGTAGTTAGTTACCTCCAATAATGGAAAGGAGACACCATTCTAAATTTCACAATATAACTAACTGATTGCCAACACGTTCGCCGCAAACATATTCCATCGAAAATTCCAAATGAAGAGGGAGGGGTGTAAATGGTTATGGTCTAAATGTCAAGATCATTACTATCAAAAGATAACAATTACCATGTACTTATTAAAGTAAAGTTGTACTCATGTTTAGTAAAGCTCAAGGTATTTGCGTAATATTTAGTTAAACATTAGATTTATTTAATAGTTACAAGAACATTTACTGGTTTAAAAACAGAGATACACAGCTTTGTTTTTATTAGAGATTAATGAGTTGTGATTGGATTAGAAAAAAAAACATGTATATAAACAATAAGATTGAAATAAAACGACTCAATATCAACAGTTGTATAATTCACAAAATTACAATTTAAATAAACAAATTAACAGCTAGTAACTTAACTCGAAGTTAGACATTACATTTAAGAGGCTAGACACTCTAAGACTCAGGTATCGTTTAAAGTTTGCAGTATCGCACATATATACACAGACACACTCGCAATGTACACTATAGTTAGTCTGTGTCTGGTCGATCGTGGGACATCTATGTCACGCATCATTCGTGCACTTCACTTTCACTCCAGTCTCCCACGCATCGCGCAGACAGCTTTGGCAACAGTCGTCCACGAGGGTGCAAGCCTAGACTGCTAGGTTCTGGCCTCGAAGAAAAGCATCTATCTGACCTGCTGCCAGACTGTTGGCTGCGGCTTGGGGGTTGACGTAGTAAAAGGGCTGTGGCGTGTAAGACTGGGCACGGGACGGCTGGGGTTGGAAGGTCTGCGGCTCCTGCTGTAGGAGACTTGCAGGGAACCCACTCTGAGTTACCTGTCGGGGGTTTTCCAGACGCGCCGCACTGGCTACGGGCTTCTGTCTTTTCTGCTGTTGAGCAAAAAGTTGTTGAGACTGCTGTAGCAGTTGCGCTTGGTTTTGCTGGAACAGTTGTTGTTGGTATGGCAGAGGACGTTGGGGAGGTAGGAAGGGGTTGGGGGAGAAAGGATTGTCTACATACGGCTGTAACCGACCCCTCAGGTTAACTTCACCACCCACAGTCTGCGGCAGAGCTTGATAAAGGACGGTATTGTATTGTCCTGAGGATGGATCAAACACAAGCTCCGTGGAATAGATAGGGTCACTTGTCACACCCTTGGATGGTTTGGATGTCGTCGAAACTACATTGTTCTCCAACTGAAACTTCTTGAATTCATCGTCGAAATCTAGACCTGTGGATGATTGTGTAGGCCGTGGTTTGGGGAATGAACGTGTGGGTGTAGGGGCGGGAGTTGCGGTTACCTCAAGTAGTTGGGGACGGTATGTGGTGGCTGGCTCCACCGATGTAGGTCGTGGAGTAATGCGGACTGCCTGTTGCTGCCTAGGTGTCGGCTGAGGGATGAAGGCGGCTTTGGGTGTGGGTGAGGGAGTAGGGCGGTACACTGGTTGCTGAACGGCAGTACTCTGAACGTAAGAGGGTTTATAAGTGGTGGTCACCGGGCGAGCTCTAGCCGGTTGCCTGGTTGGGATTCTCACGGGAATGTTCTCCTCTTCATCCTCCTCCTCTTGTGACGATGCGATGTTGTAATTCTGCTGGTAGAGTGTGGTAGGATTTGGCTGAGGCCTGGGCCTCACTGGTCGCCTTACAGGGATGTTAGCAGGTATATTTTCTTCTCCATTGTCCAGAAGTGGTCGCTCTTCTTCCTCTTCCTGATTTACTGCATTCGGATCACACGGATTTCCGGAAACGTACGTGAACTCTCTTTTATTACCGTCCGGGTCAACGTACCCGTACTTTCCCCTGACAACACAATCAGTTCCTCTGGTTTCTTCTTTGAAACTTCCATCTGCGGCTTCGTACCCAAAGGTAAACGATCCATCATCGTTCAGCTTGTTGTAGTTTCTGATTGTCTGAACCGGTGGTTGTTTGGCAGTCTCCGGTTTAAACCTTGGGTTGATTCTCGCCTGTCCGGTCGCTCGTCCGTAAGTGTCTTGCCTAGAGACCAAGATGGGAGCGTCGTCATCCTCAGGCTGCTCGGCATAGTACTCCGCTTGCCTGGTGTCTTGATCCACCGGTGCGGCTACTGGGCGCACCCGCACAGTGCGAGCACTGGCGGCGACCACCATAATTGAAAACCACAGGAGCTGCAACAAATACAAGAACCATATCACTTAAAGTAGCCAAAACACATTTTACTGCAAGGAACAATATTATCAAGGTCACTCACTTCTTAATCTGGCTGTCAATAAAAATACAATTATTATATGACCAAACCAGCTATATGACAAATTGAAGTAATCATAATCAATCGCTTCGGGCTGTTGAGCAGCTGTGCAGAGGAAAGGGCCGTGGGGCAATTGTCAGGGCCACAGGGTGGACTGTACTGAGACCTTGGCTCTTATTGTTTCTTCATAGACTGTACCGTCAAGACAACCTTACTTTTACTGGTGTCTGTTACTACAGCTAGCTTGTTTGGTATGAGACAGAAAATTAGTTTGCAAATGTCAGCAAAATACTTACTTCTTGTACAAGGACTTTTTGCGGTAGCTATTACCTTAGTTTAAAATCATCTGAGCTGTCCATTTTATGAAGTTTGTCTCAGACAAACATCTTAAAACTTGATTGTTGAAATTAAAAATAATCTTTAACCCAATCCATTTTGTCAAACTTATATACGAAAGCCATTTGAGATAGTAAATAAAAAATTATATCTGTACGTATTTACAGTACTAGCTGTACCCACCCGATTCGCCGGTCATAATCACAGAACAAATATAGAATTTGATTATATAACCGAAATGTGAAGCAAGCTATCAGTTTACACTGTATCAAATTTATATCCAGTTTAGAACAGCTGATGTTATGGTTATGTATAATGTACTACTGCACCCAATTATTTTAAAATTTAAAAGTTTAGCGTACCAAATTGTATATTCAATTTATTTTTATTTGACAGCTGTTTTAATCAAATAAATCAATCAGTTAATATAGCCCCATACCATTGGCATTTTGGAGTCCAGTGAGTCGGAATCCTGAGGTCGGAGAGGAAAATCCTTTCTTAGTGAGTCTCTAGGAGACAAGATAATTCTATGTACAAAATTTCAAGTCAATTGTCCTTATAGTTTTGGAGAAATAGCTTTTATATATGAGTGGTAAATGGCTTTTATATAATTATTACAGTAAAAAAATGTAAGCCTACTTTGAGAGGGTGCAAAGTAGGGCAATTATGGCTGTATAAAAATTAATATTGTAATCTTGCTATTTCAATCAGAATTTTCTTGTAGTTTACAAACTTTGATTGTCTAAAAAATATCTGAAAGTCTACTTTTAGAGGCCATAAAGTACGGAAATTGACTCTAAATCAATAAAATGTCGAGGTTCTCGCCATGTTTAGCCAGGTCCGATGAACTGACTATAGATGTGTTAAAATTTTCCAATTGAAATCAGTTTGTTCTTTTAGATAAAAAAGTTTCAAAGTATAGAGAAATCTGTAAGTTTACTTTTAGAGGGCACAAAGTACTATACTTCACTCTGAATCAATACAATATTATATTTCTCGCCATGTTTAGCCATGTCATATGATCTGGCTACGCATGCTTTAAAACTAAATTGTTAATTTTCCGATTGAAAATAGTTTGTTCTCTCAAAAAACAAAGTTTCATAGTCTAGAAAAATATGTTAGTCTACTTTTAGAGGGCGCAAAGTATGGTAACTGACTCTGAATCAATGAAATATCGTGTTTCTAGCCATGTTTGTTTAGCCATGTCCTACGACCTGGCTATACATGTGTTCAGATTAAATTGTATATTTTCCCATTGAATACAGTATGTTCTCATAGATAACAAAGTTTTACAGTATAGAAAAATCTGTAAGTCTACTCTTAGAGGCCAAAAATAAATTAACCCATTTGAATTACACGCACAAATTGAAAATATAGCTCTACCTAAGGACGAAGGAGGTGAGATAGAGCAAAATGTCTTAAGGCCAAAGTTGTAGATCGTCTCAAATCAGGTGCAGAATATGTTAGCTTTTCTGTAGAACCGTTCATTTGGCCCCTACAGTTCAATTAGAGAAACGCTGTTTTTAGCATTTAAAATTGTTTGCACTAAAAAGGTTGCCATATTCGATTTACGACGAATTTTTGAAAATCCCTTCTTATTGCTCATCTACTACATAAGACCTTTGACTATAAAAAATTTCAGCCTCGTACGTTTTTTTCGTACAAAATTTCAGGCTTAGTACGTTTTTAGTTATAGCGATGAGTGAGTGAGTCAGTGGTATTTGCCTTTTATAGATATATAGTAGCATTGATTTTATATACAAATAGATTTTCCATCCAATGTTAAATTTTGAGTCTCAAAATATCAGCTGTTTTTGTGGTCCATTGTGGAGCGCTAGCGTAGTTCCATGTAAATGTAATGCAGTTTAAACCAGCTGTGGTTGCGGGCCTCACTAACTAACCAAATTACAGGCCAAATATTCCTATTAGATGGTTTATCTATTGTAGGTGTATATAATCAAGGATAGTAGTCTCATAGTATTTATGTTTTTAGTTCCCACAGTAAATTGTTTATCTATTTGCCGGTTTCCATAACAGATTCGATAAACAATTCATTTTTAAACAACAGATCATGGAATATGTCGTGATAACTTAATTTTATTATCATTTTGGAATAACTAAGTTTTTGGAGAAGATTAGTTTTATATGACTTTGACTACATTTTCTAGAAAAGCCAGTAAATTTTAATGAATTACATTACATGAACGTGCTGATACTGGTTCGAAAGTTTGGTCTAAATAACGGTGCCAATAACCTCTCAGTAATCTCGAACAAGGTGACATAACATAGCTTATACAATCATTTCAGGAACAACATTTGGGCTTTATTAGTCAATCTAGCCACCTTAATTCATGTAACCATATGAATTGAAAGAACTACGCTAATGTAGATTGAGTAAACACTTAGTAATAAATTACTGATATCTGGTGAGACGGCAGGCCACTGGACCAGTGATCATACAGGTACTAGGACTGCGTGTGTAAACAATGACAGTGGTGTCTGGCTAGACAATAGACCACTGGACCATGATCGTGGAAATCAACAGCCAATGTTAGATACAATTAGTACTGCCTGAGTAAACAATGACGAGATGTCTGAAAAAACGTCGGTCATTAGACCACAGATCATGGAGGTCAACAGCCAATGTTCGATACAATTAGTACTGCCTGAGTAAACAATGACGAGATGTCTGAAAAAACGTCGTGCCACTAGACCACAGATGTCAACTGCCAATGTTAGACACAAGTAGTACTGCCTGTGTAAACAATGATGAGATACCGTACAACACGTCGGGTCATTATACCACAGATCATGGAGGTCAACTGCCAATGTTCCATACAATTAGTAATGCCTGTGTAAACAATAACGTGATTTCTGACAAAACGTCGGGTAACTAGACCACAGATCATGGAGGTCAACAGCTAATGTTAGATACAATTAGTAATGCCTGTGTAAACAATAACGTGATTTCTGACAAAATGTCGTGCCACTATACCACAGATCATGGAGGTCAACAGCTAATGTTAGATACAATTAGTAATGTCTGTGTAAACAATAACGTGATTTCTGACAAAATGTCGTGCCACTATACCACAGATCATGGAGGTCAACAGCCTCCATGTTATATACAATTAATTAGTAATGCCTGTGTAAACAATGACGGGATGTCTGGCAAAAGGTTAGACCACACATAGATAATGAATTCAGAACTTGAGCCTGATAAGCTATTCATTCTCTTTAATAATATTTTTACCTCGCGTAATTTACACAATTGTTCAGAGACAATTTTAAAAATACACGTAAATTAGAGTCCTGTTAGTTGAAACTATCTGAATAAATATATCACCACCTCTTTTACAGTGAAGAATTTAACAAACACGAAAGATTGAGGTTTTGCAATTATTACTAATACGAGTTTATAGTTGAATCGTTTTATTTCTTATTATTCCCACTAAATAATTATTTATTAAAGCTTATTTATAGTATGTTGCTATATCAAAAAACATATTTAAAATCATTAAATACTATATTAGCATGACAGAAGGTGGTTTCAAGTTCAAACCAACGGAAGTTGATTGACGGATGTTTTCCCATGCGTAGATCCCCCTTCCTTCCCAATATACCAAGACGAACTACCCCGCAATCAATTTAGAGTTATGGTTTTAGATGATACATTTATGAAAGACTGTACTATTCAGTACATGTTTAACTGAGACACGGCGTCAGTTGATCCTTTTCATCATACGGAAAACCTGTTTGGTTCATATATATTAAAGTGGACTGTTTGATTATTGGGCCCATAGGACAGTAATGCAACTGACGTCCTTGCCAGAGGCTCTAGGAAGCCAGTGGAAGGCCGTCCACATTCCGCTCCACTAATGTTTAACTAACTGTTCTACTTTTCTTCATTTCTGCTGACGCATACGGCAATCTGCAATGAGTTACGGTTACAGTAATGTCAGACCTTTCAACTTAACAACTATAGGTTTGAAACAGATGAATACTGCGAGGGACTAATATAAGGGTAGTGTATTCATATTTTTTCCACACATTGAAGAGGGTGCCGTTTCAACACATTGAAGAGGGTGCCGTTTCAAGATCTGTCCAAATAAAATATACTGCTGTATCATAACAAATACGGAATAAAGACGAAAGTAAAAGATTTTGAAAGTAATAGTTAGTGATATGCATTCATGATTATAATTTATTGCAAATTTGGAATCACAAGTTAGTTAAAGTTAGAGTAACTTCTTAAGGCAAGGAACAGTTTACTTCTAGCAACATCAAGTGTTCAGTAAGCTTAACCTATAATATTAAAATAAACTAGGTTGGATTTAGTTACCCCAATATCATTTAATTTAGTAAGTTTCTTTTCAAAAAATACTAAATAAGGTTGTTTTTTATCATATGATTACGAGATAGCTTTTATTCTTCTTTTACGCTATATACGTTTAATTAAACATCCAACAGAAAAGTGTGGGAACATAAAATAAAAACCACAAGAAGGATGAGAAGGTTTGGTTCTAAAATAATTCTGATAGGATATAAATTGACATTGAATCTTGAAGTGAGCAATATTAATTTAGTTTTTGATGATCTTTTAATTTTCTTCTCATAAACTGATGTATGTATATTTAATGTTTAAAAAACACCCTAGCAAAAAAATATTAATTTTAGTGGTTGTAATAAATAAATGAATTACAAATCTAAGATAACATCTATCACAAATCTAATATACTCGTACTATAAAGTTTATATTTCATAGCTGTCAAGCTACGTTTTGATGTATTGCATAATACATTTTATTATTTGCTGTTTAATAAAAGAAATCTTCCTCCAAGGAAATATATTAATAAAGGTGTTATTTGTTTTGATGAACACCTATGCCACAGTCTACAACATCAGTCACAACACTTTCATTGCTCCTCTGTGGAGTTAGCGCTCCAAGTAGCTGGACGGGACAGTTACACATTTTTACCGTTGTATTGCATTGTGTCCTTGATTGTATATACTTACAATAGATATTCCATATAACAGGAATATTTGTGCCTGTAATTCTGTTGGTTAGTGAGGCCCATGACCACAGCTGGTTTAAACTGCATTACATTTACATGGGACTACACTAGCGCTCCACAATGGACCACAAAAACAGCTGGTATTTTGAGAATCAACATTTAACATTGAATGGGAAATCTGTTTGTGTATAAAATCAACCATTGTGTATTGCAAAGAAATGGAATAACAATAGAAAAAGTGCCATTACAGATTATAGACATAATTTATTTGACATTTACTAATCACAGTTGTGAACGTAAATAGTGTAGAAATACGTACTACCGACCTCCCACCGCTAGGAGCGACTGTGTCTTAGACTGTGGCAATACTCTTATTATATTTTAATGGACTCTTTAAGACGATTATTTACCAGTTCGAAACAGCTGTTTACTGTTTGTCAGTTATATTGGAGCACATGACGTTTTTGAAGCTTTCATTTATCAGACACTTCGAAATTATGAGCCGTAACTATGATATCACTAATTGTCTTCAGCTTAAACCCAAGCACGGGAATGCTGTGGTTTTTCAGTCCTGAAACATTTTTTTCAAGCAGGGAAATAAAAAAGAGGAAATTTTATTCATTTTTTTTATAAACAGTTAAATTTTATTACTATTCAAACAACTATATCGAGAATATTAATTTTTAACCAAGTTAAAAATGCCGTTTATCATGGTTTAGTTATATTTGAGCATTATGATAATTATATCTATAAAAGTCGATATAAGTTATATCTGAGATTGATTTGACTTAATTAAACCTTTGCACTCCGACGTCCGATTTTTCGGACGTTCAAAATATACCTTTTGCTGGCTTTATAAACGTTCCAAATTGGGCTCAAATTACGATAAATAAACTTCGATAGCTATAGTTTAGCATAGTAGTAATTCCGGTAACTAGAGTATACGGTAGGGATCACGCGCAAGGTGCGCAGTAAGTCACTCAGACGTATCAGCTGGTTCAACTGTTACACTGAATGTAGTAATAACCAATAACTGTTTTTCCTATCTCACTGATTTCATTAACAACAAGGCTTCATACCCGTTAATAACTATTAATAAGTCTACACAAATACTTATAATCATACTATTATTATTATTATGGAAATTTGACTAAAAGAAGAAAATAGAACATTTACAGACAAAAGAACTGGTTTTTTATTTAAAAGAAATATGAAAATTGTAATAATTCAAGACTGAATTATTAATATTATGTTCAATTTTAACAGCTGTTTCAATACTTGACACTTTTAATATTTATTTACACATTTCCAAATCGAAACCGAGACAACCATCTTTTAATTTGATTTATTGGACAAACCTATGGAACCATCTTATAATATTAACCAACCGTCAAACAAATATGAGTATGTACGGTACGTAAATTAATTGTATTATGTCCGAAAACGTTCATTCATAAGGGTGAAAGAGCTAAACAGGAAGAACAGTTTTAAAAGAACGGTTTCTCCACAAAAAAGAAGCTATTAGAAAAAATGTAAGAAAATGAACAAAATTCTAAACTAATAACGTAGTACTAGTGTTTGAATAAGTATGTAAATGTTACGTATGAACTATGTTTATTAAAAGACAAATGTATTAATAGTTATTAACGGGTATGAAGTCTTGTTGTTAATGAAATCAGTGATTTAGGAAAAACAGTTACTGGTTATTACTACATTCAGTGTAACAGTTGAACCAGCTGATACGTCTGTGTGACGTCATTGACACAAAGATTTCCTGGCACCATGCGCGTGATCCCTACCGTATTATTCTAGGTACTGTGGTAATACTGTACTTTATGGTCTACTCTATCGTATGTTTTTATAAGCAGTAGTTTTTTCAGCTGTTTTGGCGTGCGAATGACTAACACTGACAAGTGGTGTTTGCGCGGGACAGTTGTTTATGTCATTTTTCCGATGTTTTGTTTTTGTTTCTAGGCGTATATTAAGTTAAAGTTAAGTAAAAGTTTCTATAATATTTTGCTTTATCAGTTGTTTGACAATTTTTACTATATTACGACTTTTGTCTTAGTGAGTTTTACCAATAACAATTTTATAAATAAAATGTATGTTTACATTTTCTTAACATTTATCGTTAAACGTTATGATGAATCAGTGATAAACGTTAAAACACTGATTCATCATTTGGAAATATGAAATAAATGTGAATGGTGCTTCAGAAACAAACTTGATCAGAGTACATAAAATCTATGCCTATGAAAGGCAAATACCACTGACTCATCCACATCACTATAACTAAAAAAGTACTGAGCCAACGAGGCTGAAATTTTGTAGAGTCAAAGGTCATATGTTGTAGATGTGCAATAAGAAGGGATTTTGAAAATTCTTAGTAAATCGAAGATGGCAGCCTTTATAGTGAAAAAAAATTAAAATGCCAAAATCAGCGTTTCTCTAATTGGACTGTAGCGGCTAAATGAATGGTTCTACAGCAAAGCTAACAATATAATCTGCGCCTGATTTGAGACGATCTACAACTATGACCTTTGACTTTTTGCTCTATCTCACCGCTTTCATGCTTAGGTAGAGCTAGATTTTCAATTTGTGTGTGTAAATCAAATTTGTTACTTTACAGCCTCCAAGAGTAGACTTACAGATTTTTCTAGACTATGAAACTTTGTTATCTAGGAGAACAAACTGTTTTCAATCGGAAAATTAACAATTTAGTTTTAAATAATGTGTAGCCAGATCATTGTACAACACAGGGCGACAACAATAACAAGGCGACAAACACAATATTGTATTGATTCAGAGTCAAATATAGTATGTACTTTGTGCCCTCTAAAAGTATACTTACAGATTTCTCTAGACTGAAATTTTTTTTCTAAGAGAATAAATTGATTTTAATCGGAAAATTTACAATATAATTTGACCAAATGCATAGCCAGTTCACAGGACATGGCTAAATGTTTCGAGAAACCCGATATTTCACTGGTTCAAAGTCAACTACAGTAATATATATAAAAGTCATTTACCACTCATCACTATTTCTCCAAAACTATACGTCCAATTGACTTGACAATTTTTACTTAGGTTTATCTTTGCCTCTATTGGCTCACTAAGAAAGTATTTTATTCTCCGACCTCAGGACTCCGTCCTACTGGCCTCTAAAATTTCCATGGTATTCTTATGGAAGTATATTAATTGATTGATTTATTACACTAACAGCTGTTAATTATAAACAAACTGAAGAAATTTGACATAGGATAAACTTTAAATTTTAAAATAATTGAGTAAAGTGGTAAATTATTCATAACATCAGCTGTTCTAAATTGGATGGTAGGCTATATTAAATAATTGTTTTTCATACAGACTTGTAATCATATAAGGAACATAATACTAACAGTGGTTTATAATAGGTCAATGCTATATTTTTTTTTTAATGCTGTTAATTTTTATAAAAATGTGTGGTTATAAATTTTAATAAAGTAAAATTATATACCGTTAATTTATTTTTAATTTTTATTTACATGTTATAACATACAAACCAAAACATGAATCATAGTTCTAAGTTATAAAATAATAAATTATGAGTTTACTATGAAACCCTTCCAAAATTGGCAAAATAGGCTTGGAGTTGGAGTTTTTCGCTAACACCTACTTTTCTAACATGGGCTGGAGTTTTTGACACCGACAAAAAATTGTTGTCCTGAGTGCAAAGGGTATGATTTTTTTAAAAAGTTCCTAGATTATATTTGAATATGGCGACTTTTTGCAATTTCCCGTCTTGAAATCGTTGAAGCAGACAACCCTGTGCAAATATTCTTGAATAATCGGCAACGCCACTAGTTCCTTGAAAGAATTTCTTCATTAATAACCAAACAATGAGTAATAAAACAAAAGTATGCTATGAACTAGAAATTATGGGTTTGTCGGGCGGGTCTGTGTGGCATGGCCGAGGGCGTAGCCCGTGGGTGTAGGTTGTATAGTAGGAGTCAAGGCGTGGCCACACCAGAGGTCGACTGACTCAAGCCGGACTATCGTAGGAACTGAGACACTTAGGGTTTTGATAGTAATCTGGAAGTATTCACGCTGTATGGTAGCGCGTGATTTAATGAAGTTCGGAGATGTATGACAGCGTAAGATTCAAATAGTTTTGGGGTCAATGACAGCGTGAGATTTGAAGAGGTTCGGGGATGTTTGAATGGTCTTCCATCATTTGCGCAGAATTCTAACAGTTGTAAGATATTCTTAAGGATCTGCTAATCCCCTCCCATCAGATGCGTAGGGTCCCGCCCAGGTAGTCCTGAGGGTAGTAAATCCGGGCGCACTGCTATTGTGCAATAAAATTCAGGTAGACAGTCCTTTAGTTATCTTGGTACAAAGTACTTTAACAATTTGCCTCGTGAAATCAAATTATGTAACTCATATAATATTTTTGATAAATCTTTAATTAAAAATATGGTTATTCTCGTTAGAGGATACTAATTTCCTAAACAATATTTTGATTTAGTAACTGTTTTTTTTTTTTTTATATATAAATAACTTAATTCTGTAATAAAAACATTGTTTCGAATTTAACTGATGTCACTTTATACATGACATATTTTTGTCACTTTTTATATTTTTCATATTTTTAGTATTAAAAGAAAGCTTTTTTGTTCTTTTTTTTATGAATAGTTGTTTTTTTATTAATTGTAATGTTAAACTGTGGCATTATATTTAGTTAAGGTGACATAGTAGACGGTAGTTAAAGTGATGGACTGGACTCTGTTTTTTTATATTTTATATTTTTAGTTGCGCTGTCACAATACTGGTAATCGTGGCAGTGTAATTCCGAGTTGTTGTGTTGTTGTTTTAATACTGTATTATTACGGAATAAATTATAATTAGAATTATATAATAAATTATCGTTCAATCACCATTCAAACTTTGTTGTATTGGTTATAGTATGCGGAGTAAAATAAAAAATCGTTCAATATTGTGCACCAGTTACGTTTTTAGCTTTTAATACTTGAGCATAATAATGAAATGAAATGAAAAAGTCTTTATTCATATTACAAGAGGCGAAGTTAGGGCTGCAAAGCCCTCTCTACCACTTAATATCATCATACATGATAATATATTATTTCAAATATAAATAACAATTTACAATGAAATAAAAAATAGAATTACAATGTACAAAGTAAAACATATAAAGTAAAAACATGTGAAAAATTATATTTAAACTTAACAATAGTATGACTATATCAAACAATACTACAGTTATTCCAAACTACATTCATTCAGTACAATCACTCATTACCGCCGCCACCACCTCCGCCCCAAACCGAGTGCGCTTATCGATGGATCTGATATTATCAGACAGAGCATTCCAGAGCCTGCATGCGGATACAATGAATGATTTGTTGAAAGTGGTGGTGTGTTGAACTGGAATAGCTAACATCAACTCACCACGTCTGGTTCTACGCACACCAACTTGTGACAGGTAAACAAACATCTCTGACAGGTAATTAGGAATTTGGTTTTGAAGAATATTGTACAACAAAATCAGGATATGGAATTGTCGGAGAGTGTTTATCTTTCAGATGGATAATTGGTAGAAAAATGGAGTAACATAATCCCTGCGCCTAAAGCTGAAAATAAATCTGATACAGTAGTTTTGGGAACGCTCTAATTTTTCTGCGAGCTCAACAGACATGTCATTGATTTCAGTATGACAGTAATTAAAGTGAGTGAAAAATAGAGTCTTTACTAACAACACCTTGACATTGAAAGGAAAAAACATGGCAAATCTGTTCAAAGTGTGTACAGCAGCAAAAACTCTATTACACATTACAGCAACTTGATCAGTCCAGTTCAAGTTTTTGTTCATAATAAGTCCTATGTTTTTAACATTGTAACAAAACAGTAATTCTGTTTTGTTAAGTTTGAGTTTTGGTATATTTGTCACTATGTCAGGTCAATGTTAGAAGTGAGTCAGTAGAGCCCAACAATATTGTTTTGGCCTCATTGGCTTTAAGCCATGCTTGACAGCCCAATTTGTGATAGACTGGATATCACAGTTAATGTTAGTTACGGCAGTAGGCGTGTCTTTCAGAGTGAAGTGAGTATACATTTGTAGGTCGTCAGCGTATAAGTGGAATTTGCAGAAAGTGATAACAGTAGTAACATCGTTAATGTAAAGTAAGAATAAGAGTGGTCCAAGCACAGAGCTTTGGAGTACACCGCTATTCAATTTTTTCCAGTTCGATTTCCCGTTGTCTGGCTTTAGACACTGCCAACGGTCCGTCATGTATGACATGACCCAGTCAATACAACCATCAGAAAAACCACCAGAGAGCATTTTTATATAAAGAAGGGGATAGTAAACGCAGTCGAAAGCTTTAGAGAATTCAAATAGGGTCAAGATGGTAAGTAGGGACTTGTCAATAGCAGAGCGGACATCGTCAATAATTTTAAGAAGGGCAGTGGCAGTACTGAATCTTGAACGGAATCCAGATTGGAATTTGGACAATAATCCAGCACTCTCCATAAATGATGACATGTACGGTGGACTAACCTTTTGAGGCATTCTGACAACGCTGGCAAGATACTGATAGGTCTCAAATCTGAAGCAACTTTTGGTGACGAAACTTTTTCTAGAGAGCGCACAATGGCATATTTCTACTCAGACGGAAAGGTAGATGTGGTTAAGGATTTATTGAAAATAGCTGTAAAATCACAGTCAGTATAGCTGGAAGTAAAAGTTTGAGAAGTTTAATAGAGATTTTATCAGTTCCGACTGCCGTTGCTAGTCATCCTCATCACAGCATCAAGCGCTGATGCCTCAGTCCCCGGAGTGAAGAAGAACTGATGGCGAGGGCGGCTAGAAGGGCGGCATTCAGCTCACTGACAAAGTCACGAGCTCTAGACGGATCGATTTGAATGTTAGTGAAATATTTGTTTATGACTTTAAGATCAAGAGAAACATGTTTGTCACTATTGGTCTTACCAATGCCTAGCTCCCTGACCTTAGACCACAAGCCTTTAGTACATATGGCACCAGAGAAAGATCTATAATAGAATCGTATCTTGGCATTGCGAAATTGTTGCTGAGTCTTATTCCTCAGTCTTTTATACTCCACCCAATCGTCAGATAACTTAGTCCTTTTAGCCCTACGAAAAGCAATGTCCCTTAATCTCTGTAGTTGACGTAAGTAGTCATTAATCCATGGGGCTTTTTTCTTGGTGATCCTCTTAGTGATCAAGGGAGTATGCTTATCAAGGAGACAAATTGTGAAATTGTTAAACATGTTTACCATAATATTGACATCCGGAGCGTGGATTATATCATACCAAGACATTAGGAGTGCATCAGCCAGAAGTGCATCAGAATAAATAGTATTGAGTCAACTGTACGAGATGAATTTGGGTTCACATTTAGGAGTGGTTAGACGATATACACAAAATATTAAATCTTGACAGGCAAAGGACAGGGTGCTGACCTTGACCTGTCTTACGACATGGGACAGGTCAGAGACAGCCATGTATCGGTAGTAGCAGTGTGGTGGATTGCTTGTAAAGGCAGTATGTCATGTTACAAGAGTGAAACATTCTTGTTAAGTAAGTCTGATCGTAAGTAGCAGGGCCCAAAAGGTTCGAGTTAAAGTCACCAATTACAATGACATGACTGTAACGAGCCCTAAGATCAAGAAGAATGGATTCAAATTCAAAGAGAAAGCCAAGATTAGGTGCCCTATAACAAACAGAAATTAAAACATGTATATTATTAACAGAAACATCAAGAAACATGTACTCAGGTTGCCCCAACCTGGTGGTGTCAGAGGAGTACAGTATTGTAGTGGGTAAATTAGATTTGACACAAGCTGCAACTACTCCACCACCTTTGGATAGACGATCATTACGATAAATAGTATATCCAGACAGATCAACACTTTTATCTGATATAATTAGACTTGAGCAAGGATTCGGAAATTAAAACTACTGTATATCAAAAGTAAAAAATTCAAAAATTAAACGAAATTCGTCAATATGACAAAGAAGAGATTGAGTATTGACATGGGCTGTCTTAAGATATCTGGAGTAGGGGGCATGGGTGCTGGCGAAGTGTTCTGATTGCAAAGTTGAAGGTGGTGGGGGGAGGAAGAGTGAGACGCCATGACGGGATCACCCGACGGCCGTACGGTCGAGCAGCCAGCGACAACAGCATAGTACGGTGACGGTGACCACACACAGACACACGTATACACACACAAACTAAATAACTTAATAACAGACTCAGTATCATAACATAGTTAATGTCCGCACTCCAGCAAAACAATAAGATATAGACTGAGCGGGAAATTATATGAACTTTAAAAACAAGTGAATGCAATTTAAAATTAAGATAAAACATAATTGATAATTGAGCCAAAATAAGAACTATATTAAATTGAGAAAATGCATTAAAATTAGTGTCGTTGTTGTGTGCGGTATTATCAATCAATGGCAAAAATAAAGATTATAATTAACTATACTAACTTAATACTGTATATACATGAAATAATTGAATAAAAGTGAAAAGATTGAAATTACCGGATATTTAAATGAATTTAAAATAAAACATTTATAAAACTAAACCGATTTGGTTCAGAATGATGAAATATTTAGTCATAATTTTGACGGGTTATCAGAACAATTGAACATTCGCAGAAAGACTAAATATTTAAAACTAACGGAATCAAAATTAACTTCTAAAAATGAAATAAGAACATATAAGATTTACGATTACAACAAATTAAACAGAGCTAAATTCTTCCAGATTAAATAAAGGTATTTTTAGAAATTGACAGGTAAACCGCGGGGAGGGGTAGTTACTCACGCTCGACTGATCTTCGGCCGAGCAATAGGGATGTTTTGACAGCTGATAGTTTACTGTGGGCCCACCCAGCTTGCAGTTTACTGCGGGCCCACCCAGCTTGCAGTTTACTGCGGGCCCACCCAGCTTGCAGTTTACTGCGGGCCCACCCAGCTTGCAGTTTACTGCAGGCCCACCCAGCTTGCAGTTTACTACGGGCCCACCCAGCTTGCAGTTTACTGCGGGCCCACCCAGCTTGCAGTTTACTGCGGGCCCACCCAGCTTGCAGTTTACTGCGGGCCCACCCAGCTTGCAGTTTACTGCGGGCTCACCCAGCTTGCAGTTTACTGCGGGCCCACCCAGCTTGCAGTTTACTGCAGGCCCACCCAGCTTGCAGTTTACTGCGGGCCCACCCAGCTTGCAGTTTACTGCAGGCCCACCCAGCTTGCAGTTTTCCACTCAACTAGTGCTACTACTATACAGATGTTTTGCTGTAGTTATCGTGGTTGTTGTTAGTAGTGGTTAATAGTGTCTTTGTAGTTATTATTAGTGTAATTAATAGTGACCAGCAAGAGCTACAAAAATCAAGTCGGAAAAAATTGATAGGCTTGATATTATAAAATGATGGATATTATAAAAATCCCCTTTTCTATATTCTTCGTAAATCTCAACGTTGCTATAACTTCCTGCAAGTAGTCTATAAATCAGGTTCTCCAGGTAGCCTTCAGTTCGTAGAAGGGGAGTATGACTCAAACCTGAGACCTGGTAATATCGCTCTAGTCATGGAAGGCCTTGGGATATGTAACGAATCATGCCAGATAAATTGGTTGGTGCAGAATTACTCATGTTGGATGTGGTTTGTTAATAACTTCTATTCATAAAAAATGTAAGCATATAAAAATGTCAATCCACTGTAATGGTAAGTACATTCCGGCACAATGAACAGATCTCAATCACGAAGTCCGTCAACACTCGAGTAGTTATTTGTTTTGGTGAAATTAAATCATTCTTATACAATGAAAAATCATTAATGATAATTGGTAGGTGATTTGGAAAAAATAAATTTCTGTCCAAAAATAATAGTGATTGTAACAATACATATGTCTTCGAACACTTGAAACACTTCTGTCATCAGTCAGTAACACTTGAAACACTTCTGTCATCAGTCAGTAACACTTGAAACACTTCTGTCATCGGTCAGTAACACTTGAAACACTTCTGTCATCAGTCAGTAAGAATTAAAATGAGAGATTTTAAAGATACAAACTTTCATCCACTCGTATTGCTATTATGATTCTGTTGTGTTCGTTTATATTCTCTCCGTACCAAATGACTAGTGTAATAGCTGAAATACGCTTCATGTTCACGATATTCGGCCAATTATTACGTGTAATATGTCAAATTGTACTTGACCAAATTAGCCGTTAAAACCACGAGCCATATTTTCCTGTGCAATATTTTAAGTTTAAAATAGTTTGAATTCATGTTAAATTCAATATATTAAGGAGCAAATAGTACAGTTTTACATAATCAGTCGTATTTGAAGTACGTGACAGTACTCTGGCGTTTGAACCGAGCTCATTAGCCTACTTCCTTTAATATTCAAAGTAACCTAGTTTTAAAAAAATCTATTTTCATCTCCGAAACGGTGTCAACGGATCAGAATGTAGTCGTCCTTGCAAGGTAACAGTGAAGACATCTGGCAGTCACCGGGTCAGGGACAGGGTGGCGTAGGCCCCTCGTGCTCTTAGGCAGCACGGGCCACTATCGGCCTTGACGGGCTGGAGGTAAATGATTCATTCGCGGAAGACCTTGAGTGGTCAGCATCCTGGAGTAGTGGGCCGGCTGCAGAACGTGTTCCTTTGGTTAATAATAATAATTTGAATTCATAACAACTTTGAATTTGACCGAAGCTGGAATAAAAATTCGTCAAACTATGTAAATAACAAGATTGCCTCTATAAACCTTCCCAGTGGAGGTTAATAATATTGACATGTCTTCAGACTGTCATTTATTTGTATATAAAGATCGAAGAACCTTGGATAAAAAGGTCAGCCATCCTACTCTCATTTTAAACAACTTTACAGTTTTGTATTGGCATGTACTTTTCTGTTTTAATATTTACTTGTTTTCAATAAAAAAGCATTCTCTTTTGAAATGGGGAATAATTTTTCTTACAATGAAGAATAATTTGGATGAATTATGTTTTAATTAGTCATTTTTTTCTTTTATTAATATATTACTTTTATGCTGTGTTATAAAAAAAGATTTTTATGAAGGGTATTACATCACATTTTTGGACGGCCGATGAACTGGCGGTGCCCTAGTCTCTCTATGGATGTATTACATCACATTATTGGACGGCCGATGAACTGGTGGTGCCCTAGTCTCTCTATGGATGTATTACATCACATTATTGGACGGCCGATGAACTGGTGGTGCCCTAGTCTCTCTATGGATGTATTACATCACATTATTGGACGGCCGATGAACTGGCGGTGCTCTAGTCTCTCTATGGATGTATTACATCACATTATTGGACGGCCGATGAACAGGTGGTGCTCTAGTCTCTCTATGGATGTATTACATCACATTATTGGACGGCCGATGAACTGGTGGTGCCCTAGTCTCTCTATGGATGTATTACATCACATTATTGGACGGCCGATGAACTGGCGGTGCTCTAGTCTCTCTATGGATGTATTACATCACATTATTGGACGGCCGATGAACAGGTGGTGCTCTAGTCTCTCTATGGATGTATTACATCACATTATTGGACGGCCGATGAACTGGTGGTGCTCTAGTCTCTCTATGGATGTATTACATCACATTATTGGACGGCCGATGAACTGGTGGTGCCCTAGTCTCTCTATGGATGTATTACATCACATTATTGGATGGCCGATGAACTGGTGGTGCCCTAGTCTCTCTATGGATGTATTACACCTCCATGGGGTTGTTAGTCCATTATTGGACGGCCGATGAACTGGTGGTGCCCTAGTCTCTCTATGGATGTATTACATCACATTATTGGACGGCCGATGAACTGGTGGTGCCCTAGTCTCTCTATGGATGTATTACACCTCCATGGGGTTGTTAGTCCATTATTGGACGGCCGATGAACTGGTGGTGCCCTAGTCTCTCTATGGATGTATTACACCTCCATGGGGTTGTTAGTCCATTATTGGACGGCCGATGAACTGGTGGTGCCCTAGTCTCTCTATGGATGTATTACATCACATTATTGGACGGCCGATGAACTGGTGGTGCCCTAGTCTCTCTATGGATGTATTACACCTCCATGGGGTTGTTAGTCCATTATTGGACGGCCGATGAACTGGTGGTGCCCTAGTCTCTCTATGGATGTATTACACCTCCATGGGGTTGTTAGTCCATTATTGGACGGCCGATGAACTGGTGGTGCCCTAGTCTCTCTATGGATGTATTACACCTCCATGGGGTTGTTAGTCCATTATTGGACGGCCGATGAACTGGTGGTGCCCTAGTCTCTCTATGGATGTATTACACCTCCATGGGGTTGTTAGTCCACGGCTATTGAGGAGTCACCTCATAGTCACAAGTAATATTATGAGGTACCTTCAATCATATTTGTAATAAATAAAAATAGTTAAACTTGTAACAAAATGGTAAAGTGGGTTGGAAGGTATTTTTTTCCATAGGAAAATTTGGTATGAAGTATAATGTTGAAAAAAAAAAATTTAAGAAGAAATTTATTTAGAACTTATCATCGTGAATGAAGGAGATAAAGCGAGGTATTCAGCTATGAGTAATGTCAGAACAAGAGAAGCTGAAGATTTAAAAGTAAATTGTTTCAAAGTCAGAGGAAGAGTCAGCGTTTGTTGTAGGCGATCATTATAAAAGTCAGCCAAACCAAGCAAGTCTTCATTACGTAGGTTTGCCATACGTCCGTATTTTGTACGGACTGTTTGTATTTTACATTCTGTGTCCGAGTCCGCACCGTACAAAGGAAAACCCTGGTAGATGTCCGTATCGTTCGTCCTTTTAGTATTAAAAATGTATTTAAAATATTTAATATTGTAAAAATAAAAAAAAATAAAAACTTGTATTACTGTTACTTTTGGCAATCGACAATCGTGAGACGTTGTGTGTTGTATGATGACTCATATACTATTGTACTATCACACACCTCCCTCCCCTCAGCTTCAAGCAAAATAAGTGTGACAATTTTGAAAGAGTGTTGGAGTTTGCTCTTTCTGTATCCGGTACTTCGGCACCAGTTGAACACGGGTTTTCACTTATGAAAACTGTTTGGACACTCAATCGGAACAGACTGACTATCAGTAGAGTAGTAGAGAAAGTCAAAGCTACGCTGAGCATCAAAATTAATACTGACTTATCACGTGCTGAATTTTTAAGCCACCAAAAACAATACTTCTTTGCTTAAAAAAGGTAATATATTTAGAAAAATGACTGGATGCAGACTTCGGCCAGTACCAGTACAACTAGTACAAGTAATGCCTAAACATTTTAAAGCAGATTCATGACAATTTATAAGATTTATGCCGACTAAAACTTAATAAACGACTTTTTAAAATAATTGTTTGTTAATATTGTATCACTCTGAAATCTTAAATTAAAATATATTTGTAACATAAAAATTACTATCGTATTAATATTATGTATCACAAAGTAATATTTTCCCAATTAAACAACCAAAATCACATGTCAAAATTCATAAAAGAAGATTTTCAAAACAACCCCCCTCGCCGCCAGACTTCCAAGTAAATCTGGTGCCTAGTGATAATGTATGGCAACCCTAACATTAGGTGTCTTACTGATACTTGACCCTGGAGAAAGTGACGGCGACTAATAACCTACAAAAAGCGCCAGTCAGGACCAACCTGGATAAGATCAAACACGACCTTCTGTCTATGTAGAACATAAGGTGGCGTAACAAAAGGCGGGCGTTCGACGGTGGACGTCATTGCAGAGCACTAGTTTGTTGTGTCGGAGATAATCACCGAGTATTCATCTGTTGCGTCGGAGGTAATTGCTGAGCACTGGTCTGTTGTGTCAGAGGTAATCGCTGAGCACTGGTCTGTTGTGTAGGACATGATCGCTGAACATTGGTCTGTTGTGTTGGACATTGGCATTCTGTGTCAGACGTTATCGCTGAGAATTTGTGTTGGGCGTGATCAACGATCATTGGTCTGTTGTAACGAACCTGATTGCTAAGCATTTGCCTGTTGTCTCAGACGTTATCAGTGAGAATTTGTGCTGGGCGTGATCACTGATCATTGGTCTGTTGTGTCGGACGTTATCGCTGAATATTTTCCTGTTGTTTCGGACGTGATTGCTGAGCATTTTATTTGTGTTGGGCGTGATCGCTGAGCATTTGCCTGTTGTTTCAACGTTATCGCTGAGCATTTGTGTTGGGCGTGATAACTGATCATTGGTCTGTTGTGTCGGACGTGATCGCTGAGCATTGGTCTGTTGTGTCGGACGTTATCGCTGAATATTTTCCTGTTGTTTCGGACGTGATCGCTGAGCATTTGTGTTGGGCGTGATCACTGAACATTGGTCTTTCGTGTTGGACGTGATCGCTGAATATTTTCCTGTTGTTTCGGACGTGATCGCTGAGCATTTGCCTGTTGTATCAACGTTATCGCTGAGCATTTGTGTTGGGCGTGATCGCTGAGTATTGCTCTGGTGTATCTACGTAATCTACGAGATTTTTGCTTACAAGAAATTTTCTAAAGAGGATTCATGCCTTTTTCCTAGTAAAACTTTCCATGTCACAAGCAGGAAGTTATCTTTCTTCACAATTTATATAAAATGGGGGTACTGGCCATAAGCTGTTCTCTATAATTTACATCTTGACTAGACGCCTAGGACACAGTGCCAAGGTGTTACACAAAATGATTGTTATTTCAGAGTTTCTTCAAGTCAGCGTCACTTACTACCAATCACGTTCTTGAGCTTACATTCTAGATTTCCCATCTTCAATGAATAAGATGCAGTCATTTGATGAAATTGCGGTTAAGGGATGGATAGTCAGTGTACACATAGGTTCCATTCTCTTATTCTTTGAATCATAAGTAATTAATTATTTTTTTTTTAATGTAGGGGTCTGTATCAAGGTCAAAGGCACTTTTTATTAACTATTCATACGTTATTATGGGACAACGATCCAAACCCATCAAGCTAGATTTAGTTTGACCTCTCGGGATTTGAACCCGTGACCTCCTGCATTGAAATTAGGAGTTATGCTATCAAGAAGACCTAAATTTAGTGTACGCCAAAGTTTACTGTCTACTCTTCATGTATTAAAGAGAAACATTGACATTACAAGTTCGATAAGCAAATTGTCTCCTGGAGTGGGAGTATTCCGAGTTTACACGCTCGTAAAATAAATTATGAATAGGGTTATTTATTTTCTTGAAAGGACATAAATTACAAAAAGTCACAAAAGTACTGTCGTTAAATATAACGTAATGTTGTATAAACACATCTCTCAGAATGTACATCATCATGTTATGTATAGTCTCCTCACATAACGTAATGAAGTGAACTTAAATGGGAATGGAAGTGCAAGCCAATTACAGAGGATATAAGTCGTCCGTCGGGTCCTAACTTCAATTATAATACTTTTTACTCGTCAATATAAGTTATTAATAGTTAGTATTATGTTTTGTAGTTTATTTTTTAACTAGAGAAATAATACCTTGAATGTAAGTACTGCATTATATTGATTTAAATGGTGATAAAAGGAGTAAATTATATTGACATTTTAAATGATACTTGTGATGTTGGTGAGTTATGTTTGCTCCAGGACAAACAGCTCGCAAGTAATTACTTCAGAGAAAAATGAAATGAAATGAAAAATGCCTTTATTAAAGGAGCGAAGACGTGTCCGAGATATTTGTTGTGTTTCTGTATTATTCATACTAATAATTAACAGGCAATGAACACATCTCATGAAATATAGTTTTTCAAGCATGATTTTTTTTATAAATCTTTATTTTATGCAGATAACAAGGTTTATTATTGCGTACCACTGTTCTTCGAGATGTTGGCAAATAAGAAAGGCATTGGAAACTACATTTGGTTAAAGTACACTTATTTTAAAACATATCTACATTCGATTTATGAGACATTTCTTTTACTGCAATTTGGGCCAGATATTGGCTAAAATAGCTTTCTTTTTAAATTATTCTCAGTGAGAGTGTATTTTTGTTCTCATCATATAAAAATTGTTATTATATTTAAATAACTTAATGCTTTGTTGTTGTTCATCTATAAAGATCTATTGTTAAAATTCTCTGTGAAAAGATAAGATACTCACGAAGTGATTTACAATGTATATCCGTGCGCATTTACACTTGGAACTGTAAGAGAGAAGCTGGTAATTGGTTCTCACCTTGAAAGGAAGGTTCCAGGTTTGTATTCTTTCCGACACCAAGCGTTTCCCACATGAAATGAATTCCAACCTATTGATACTTTCTTTTCGTTAGTTCATTAGTTCAATTTGTTGAGAAAGTACCTTACTCTGGAAATATCCCAGGAAGTGTGAGAGTAGTGGATGACGTAATCAGGTGAACAATTATAACAGCTGACTTTCCCTCGCGTGACATTGTACTCTATTACCAGCTGATCCTTTATTTGGAGTGTTGCACAGGGAAGTGGACGCAGCTACGGCTGCTGCCACTCTACTGTTGTTCGTTTCGTTTAAAAAGCCTGAACTAGGGCGTTATTCGCCCGTTCTCTCCATCTGACGGTGCTGACGTGGAAAATGAAGATGTTTCATGCCTTTTAAAATTCTAAAAGTATCTTACTACTGGACATAACAACTTCAATGGGAGAGCTGGTGGCCGAGCGGTATAAGGCGTCATGACAGCCTGAATTAGGTATAGCACATGTTTGAATTCTGGCCTGAATGAAAGTACTTATCAGTAATTTTCACCTTGTACTGTACTAGTTCTCCCCCTTACTTAAGTCTGAATAAGTCCCTCGCACCCACGCACAGATAAGAAGTCAATAGGAAATGAACTGAGTAAAACTGTTAAGGACATCAGGATCTTATGTTACTGATTAAAGAAAAAAAGAAAAAAATCGTATACAAACTTCTAGATTCAGTAGTTAGTTTTAGCTTAGCCCTTAAACAGAGCTATTGTAATGTCGAGTGATAAACGTAAGTTTATTTATACATATTCAATCTTAATATGGCACATGAAGCACAATTAGATTAAAACGAAAATTTATTCCATTGTACTCTCAATAATATTGTTGGTATTAATTTTAATTTGGGGTTTGTTTTAAAGTAAAAATATGAAATTACCACTTTCTTTATGAGTTCGATAGCGCATAGGATTCTGTAGGGCTCGGGGTTGCGCCACTCTATAGGTCACTGTGTAAAGGTGAACTACATCGCGGCCGGTGCTTGGCTCCCGGCAACAAAATAACCGCTATCACAGCACGCAACCGAAGCCCCGCAGAGAAGACCGAAATGAGCTCTACAGAGAAGACCACAAAAAACCTAAATCTTTCCTTCTATTTTTGCCTCACTTTTGGACCGTATCATGCCGGTCCATATAGATAGATCACCATCATTGAAGAAATCATAAGTTATTTGTAACAATAAGAAATGTGGCTTTATTAAAATTATAATGTTTTAGTCCGACTAGAGTTAATTTTAAGCTAAACTGTATTATTGTAAGAATTTTACATATAAAAATGTATACTTATTGTTGTAATCAGACGGATAATCAAACTCTATTAAATTTAGTAACTAAACCATATAAATGTAACAAGTAACAGACAACTTTACTAACCAACCATGCATCGCAAGAGAAGGCAATGCCCGATCAACTTTATATATTGAATTATAACAATGTACGTTAAATTCATGGTCAGGGTAGATCTCGGTTAGTTACTTACGAGTGAGATAGCATTGTAGGGACATGATTAGAAAATCTATGGATGGAAATTAGAACTACGTAGAGCCAAGGGTACGTTGAACTTCCATACTATTGTGTTTAGTTACATTCTTCAAGATAGATCCACTCTTGGTAGTGCTGGTCTCCCATTGAGCCACTTATCTCAGTAATTTGCTTACCCACACAAAAGTAATATGCACTTCAATATTTGCTGATTTACTCCTCAAATGTCCGTGTCACGCTTTGTTACATCGGCCTATGGTTTACTCCAGTTTATCGAAACCAACCCCATCTGACTCATAGCCCTATTTATCAAACCAACCCCATCTGACTCATAGCCCTATTTATCAAACCTTTTAATGTTGTTTTACAATAAATAGTCTGTATTAAATTTATTCCTTGACTTATAAATTGATCGTAGGGTTAACGTTAATTTAGCGTTATTCATATGTTACAGAGAAAGACGGTTTAGAATGTACAATTGTCAGCTAAAATGTCTGGATCAAGATTGAGTTATATTGCAGTTGGTAAGTTGTGTAAGAAGGAGAGAACAGAGAAACAAAGAGAGTGCAGATGAAAGGGATCACGAGCTGTGGCGACATCGCCAAGACGACTGTCTGATCAAAGAAACCCCATAGTCACTGCTGGTCGTTGCCACTATTGGAGATTGGAGAAGAAATACAGGATCTTAAGGAAAAGAAGGGTGAACTCCTTAACAACAGACCAAGCTAAGAATCTCAGTTAACTATGTTTACACAATATTTAAAGTGATATTCATCCCAAGTATACCTAATAAACCGGTCTAAATTAAGTATACCTAAATTCACCCAGTTGGAGGCGAATTCCGGGAAGTATTTACCACAGCCCTACATTTTTCTTTTTTATATTATGATTATGGGCAAGTATATCTTTATAATCATTTCAACAATAGTAGGTTTAAAATAGAAAACGTTTTTTTCAAAACGCTTGACAATTTTAGATTTTGGATTTGAAAAAAGTCTATTATGAATTTATGTTTTGCGATTTGGATTGTTAAATTAGAAAAATAAAACTTTGTGATTTATAATATTAACATAACGTTAATACTAATAAATAAATGATTTATAAATACTCTATAGTTGTAATATTAACATTACATGTCATGTTTTAATTACATGCCTATGCCTATTTTAATTTAAGATTGCAGAGTAATACAACATAAACAAACAATAATTAAAAAGAGTAATTCATTAAGTTTATTTTATGTTGGCAGAACTCAATAACTTGTCATAAATCTAATTGAAAATGTTTAGGCATCACTTGTACTAATTGTACTGGTACTGGCAGAATCCAATCACATTTTTCTGACGAGATTACCCTTTTTAAGCAAAGAACTATTGTTTTTAATGGCTTAAAAAATTCAGTACGTGTCAGGTCTCATATTAGCTTTTTGTCCTTCTATACTTCTCTACTGGCAATCTATTCAGATCGGGTGTCCAGACATTGTTAATAAGTGACGAAAACTTGATCAACTGGTGCCGAAGTACCGGGTAGAGGAAGAGTAAACTCCAACATTCTTTCAAGATGTTCACACTTATTTTGTTGAACAGTGGGGAGGGAGGTGTTTGGTAGTATAATAGTGCATAGATTGAGTCATACAACACACAACTTCTCACGATTGTCGATTGACGATTGACAGAAAAACTTAGTAATACATGTTGGTCTTTTTTTGCAATATTAAATATTTAAAATATATTTGTAATATTAATAGAATGAAAAATACGAACATCTAACCGGTTTTTCCTTTGTACGATTCGGACACAGAATGTAAAATACAAACTGTTCGTACAAAATACGGACGTATGGCAACCCTACCCATGACCCAGTGACGACTACATGGTAAGAAACACATGGGAAAACTGTGTATTTAAATAATTGCTGTTGCTTATCCTCGGCTTCTGACCTTCCTAGCTCAGTCGCACAGACTTGATGGAAAACTTAGAGGTATTATATTTTGTTATTTTTTCCTCAGATCACGTTCAACACGAGGCCAGTGAAAGTTAATCCACAAGCTGGAAGTCCTGGTTCTTCAAAACCCCTTGTTCAGATAAAAATTTAATATGAAACTCATTTGTGGCATTAGAACCAGGTTAAAACCCTCAAGGTTAGGGTAGATGATGTTGGATGTATGTAAAGTGAATTGTTACTGTCAGATACTATTAATTAATTAACAAAAGAAGCAATAATATACAATTTTGAACAAGATCCAAAAGTCATGTAATTTATTGATAAAATAATATAGTGATCTCCTGTGACAAAGTTAAATCCAATCAATCAGACCTTTTAAGACCTGCCTCACTGATCATATTTATTCCAGCTAATCCCTCCGTAAAAGAGTGCAGGTGGGGCTCTGTAACTATGTTATTCTATGTATGGATAGACTCCTCGCAGTGACATGACTGATCTAGTGTCAATCCCCATTGATATTTCCAGTAGTTACATCTGCCCACACCACTTCGGAAGCGATTTAATAGTGTCCATTCCCACCTACAGCGTAGGTGGATGATCAGTGGAGGTTCATCCCACCTACATGTATTGACAGATCGATAGTAAGGAACTTATTTCGTCCATCAACATTGTTCCACGCTATGGCCCAGGTAATATTGGGCGAGAAATGTGATCTTCTCAACTGAAAAACAAGATGCAGAGGTGGTTTTCGGGATTCTAAGCAACAGTTTAAACGTGGGAGGTCCTGTGTAAAGGGGAGGGTCGGGATTACAGATCTTATTGAATTCTCTAAACAGCGCCTCCTGAAGTATTATCTCTGGAGGAGCTAAATTGCACAGATACGGGATCCAAGGAAGTGAAGTTGCCATGAGAGTGCCACTAATAACTCTGATGGTCATTTTTAGTTGAACTTCAATCGCTTTTGTATGTACGTTATTTTGCATACGGGAGCACTGTATTCAGCAGCTGAATAAACCAGTGAAAAAGCAGTTGTACGAAGGACGTGTATGTTGGCTCCCCAAGTTGTTCCAGCAATATGATGCAGTACATTATTAGCCTTGGTTTTAATTTTAGATGCTGTTTTTTGAAAATGGCATTTAAACATCAGCGACCGATCAAATGTTATTTCCAGGTACTGTGGATGTTATTGGTTGCAGTTTTACACCATTTAAAAAATGTTCAGTTTTCGATTAACTAATCGGTTACTTAGGTTGAAACAAGCCACCTCGGCTTTTGATGGGTTAGGATTTAACTACTTCTAAACTATTCTTGGAAGGCTGCAAGGTCACTTGTGAGTTTCCTTCAGTAGCTCTAAGGTCCTTTTGTTGATAAGCTAAAGCAATATCACCTGTATACATTTATTTTATAGACATTGTGATTGGGATGTCAGCAGTACAGACGTTGAACAAAACTGGAGCAAGTACAGACCCATGAGGAAGACTATTCTCCACCTGTCTAAAAGAGATTTCCTCACAACCGAGATACACTTTTATTAGCCTTGCACTAAGCATCGAGGAGTTGGAGGTAAAATGATGACAGAAGATCTAACCGGTGGGATCGAGGTCCTGAGGGCCAGAAGGAAGCACGACCAGAAAGTGTTGAAGGTCGACACAAGCCAACTGATTGTATCGACAAGTTAAGAGTTTATATCACTTGCCAAAAAGTTGTCTTTATCAACTTATTTCAACTAAGAAGACTAAAAAAAACAGCAACAGTTAACTTTGAGGTTTGATAGTTTTGCATAACAGTACAAAAATTATCAATCCTGCAATATGATTTGCGAATCAAACTAACTTTTTTGCATTAAAATTGAAATAAACAACATTTAAGATTGAATCACTATTGATTGTAAGTATATTAAAAATTGACACAAAACAATTTTGCAAAATATTGACAGTCACAAAATATATATATATAGCACAGTAAACTGCTTTACTTCAACAAAGTATCTTAGAATCAGACGATGGAGATATGATATGGTTTGGAAGATTTAAATAAAAACTAAAAATGTTCTTCGACTGTGGTCCCTAAGAGTTAATATTAGTTTTAATCAAAGACATGAAATATTCACACGTGTAATATCAGTTTAACCACTACACGATGTGTATGCAGCAAGATGTACAAACCATAAATGTATGTTAATTGTTGATTGCAAAATCAAATGTGTTGTAAGGCAACTAATTTCATTTATTTATGAACTAAATTTGATAGTATACTTGGGAAGGTCGATGTGTTTTTTGTCACATTTTATTAAGGCATTTCTATAAAATTGAGAGATTTGAAATTTAAGATAATATTTTTAAATTAGCTAATTAAGTACGTGAATATAATTAAATAAGACAATACTTAGCGTGGGAAAGTATTCGATTCTGTTGCAATCTGTAATCAAGGATATCACAGTATGGCTTCATGCCATCTAATTATTGCCTGCGTAGAACTCTATAACTTTTTGTAAGAATGTAAGTTTATGGAAGCATTTACTTAAAACTTTTAATTTTTCATGTTTATAAAGAATGTAATTACAATCGTGGCACATTTTATAACATATTTACGTATTGATTTAATAATACATTCTGGTTTAGAATATTATGTTTAGTTGTTTAAGAATAAATGATTATAATATCAAAGATTTTATATAAAAAACTGCAGATAACATCTGCAAGTATAAAATTATCCTAGGCTATAAATTAATTTATCGTAAAACAACATTTGCCTTAGTTATTTTATCGCTAGGTATATTAGATTTTGTATATATCCAAGTCTAAAAGATATGAATACATAGCCGGAGTATAATTTCTCAGCATTTAAAATATTTTTAAGAGAAAATTTCTTAACTTACAGAGGAAATCAGGATGCAAAAAAAATTCTCTCGACGCTTTTAAGAAGTATTAATCTTAGCAGAATGACAAATTTAATTGTAATAGATTTTTTTTTTCAAAATATATTAAAATTTAACTAAAATCTCTAATATCAAAATAAATAGGTAAGTAAACAAGTAGAACTGTTATTGATAGTAACAATAAGAACTATAGATAGTAATTGAAGACTCACCGTACGCATGTCTACTCCAAACACAGTCACTGACACTAATACTGCGTCGTGGTCTGGTAGGGAGCTTATACTGAGCGGGCCTTTCTCCCGCCGCCCCTCTTGTATCGCACCGGTGCACAGACCCGCGTCCGTCCGACACACGCGATACGGGGTTGTCGGGGAGGATACAGTATCTTGGAACTTCATCTAATAGTCTAAGATACTATTATCTATTATTTCAGTTTTGTTAGTTGTTGGTTTTTCTTATGGAATTGATTAGGCTATATCAATGTAAAACGTTTAATTCAACTAAACGTGTTTTCTATTATTTAATATGGTTTCATTCCAATTTTTAAAGCCTACCGATCATGAGGCCTCGTATGGCCGTTTGCTAAAGAACGGTTGGTGGACCATGGAGGTCATCATAGAGGGACTACTTATGGTATTTTGATAAAGAAGAGTTGGTGAACCTTTAAAGGCCGATATAGACCAGCTATTATAGTCTTTAGCTAAGGAAGGGCTGGAGGACCATAAGGGTCGTCTTAAAGAGGCCACTTATGGCCGTTTGCTAAAAAAGATCTGTTGGACCACAAAGGCCACTTATGGCCGTTTTTGAAAGGAAGATTTGTGGACCACAAAGGCCATTTATGGCCGTTTTCTAAGGGAGATTTGTTGGACTACAAAGACCACTTATGGCCGTTTTTGAAAGGAAGATTTGTTGGACCACAAAGGTCACTTACGGCCATTTTTGAAAGGAAGATTTGTTGGACCACAAAGGTTACTTATGGCAGTTTTTGAAAGGAAGATTTGTTGGACCACAAAGGCCATTTATGACCGTTTGCTAAGGGAGATTTGTTGGACTACATAGACCACTTATTATAATTTGCTAAAATAAGGTTTGTGTACCTCGATGGCCATCACAGAGACGCCTCATCTGGACGTTTGCTAAGAATTGACGTAAGAGACTACCATCGGGGCTTTTGATTTAATCATATAGCTGTGATTCCGATTGACTAGTGAATTCAATTCTAATTCACAATAAATTGATGTGTAAACATAATTCAGATTCATGGACATTCCAGACTCCCAGATACCAGTGCAGGAATATCTGATACCTCCACTGCGTAAATTTGAGATTTAGAGTTAGATAAGACTGTCTCATCCTCTATAGTAAGAAAAATTTTCATTTAAGTTTATCACAGATATGGCACAAGTCTTCATGCTGTTTGGGTTTTTCTAAGACCAACCAGTTGGATAGGACTGACAATTTTTAAAGCATCCAAGACTGACTTAGGTTAGGAATAGGGGGTTCTATGAAACAATAGTTGTTTATCAATATTAGGATGTTGACTTTTGTTAGCCGTATTTGGAGTTGTTTTTAGGAAATATTTGGTTGCTTAATAAGGATGAAAGAAAACCAAGGCTATTTACGTAAAGAGGGAATTTGGTAATTTAATCCGCTTTCCGAACGAAGGCGTGGTCTGGAAAAGTCATAGCTCCTAGGGCAATTACATAGAGGGTGAAGGGCGAGTCGTTTGAGAAAGAATGGCGAGTGAATAATAGATATATTGTAAAAGAAAATTACTTTAAAAAACTGTCTTTTTAGGGATGGGTGTGATTTTTTATTTGGAGGAACATATGGACGAGTAAGCCTATGTTCTCAGTAAGAATATGAAATCATGAGAGATGCCTTACTAACTGAGTTCACTCATAAATACAAATTTTCTCAGATTCCTTGTTTTCCTTAAGCTGGGAATAATTTTTTGATGGTGAATAAGGCCTAACATGGAGAGAGAAGAATCATTTGGAGCAAGGAAAACATACTGGAAAAATGACTAAACATCCATTCGTGATTTGGCCCATTTTAAATAGCCTCTATTAATTATGAGTCAATACTTACACGAAATACTTTTAATTACTGTATAGAAGCACTGTACGTGTATGGGTGGGTGGGTCAACACCTATGCACGTTTATGAGAGGGCAGACAGTGGGCCTGACCTAAAATCTGAACCGAGAGAGAGAGAGAGAGAGAGAGAGAGAGAGAGAGAGAGAGAGAGAGAGAGAGAGAGAGAGAGAGAGAGAGAGAGAGAGAGAGAGAGAGAGAGAGAGAGAGAGAGAGAGAGAGAGAGAGAGAGAGAGAGAGAGAGAGAGAGAGAGAGAGAGAGAGAGAGGGAGAGGAGAGAGAGGGAGGGAGAGAGGGAGAGAGAGAGGGAGGGAGGGAGAGAGGGAGGGAGAGAGAGAGGGAGGGAGAGAGAGAGAGAGGGGGAGGGAGAGAGATGGAGAGGGAGGGAGGGAGGGAGGGAGAGAGAGAGATTTTATCTTAACACAAAAAAATAATAACTAACTAAACAAATCTTGTTAGCCTAACGGTTAGCACTCCTGTCTTCAATGCAGGAGGTCACGGGTTCAAATCCCGAGAGGTCTAACTAAATTTAGCTTGATAGGTTCGGACCTTTTCCCATAACAACGTATGAATAACCAATATAAACTGCCACTGGCGTTAAAATACAGAAAAAATAATAATAATTCGAAAAGTTTATTCATAGATTTATTTATATGTGAATATTCTGGCTATTAGTCATTTTTAAAGGGGCAGAACATGTCCTTGAGAGAGAAATGGTTCTTAAGCAGTGACTAAACTAAAAAAAATTTTAATTATGTTTTAATATTGTAAAATATTTGTGATTTTCAAAATAAAATAAAATAAATAAAAATTTTACAAGTAATTATAATGAAATTATGATAAATATTTGATATATTGACTATACTTGTGGTTAAGTGGAAGAGAAGACTAAATAGGTCTTACTTCGCCAAACAAATAAAGACATTTTCATTTCATTTACTACTGTATAGCCAAGATGCAGACAATATTCAAACAATTTTGTGTGAAATTTAGTCGTCGATTGGTCGTTTATTGTAAGTATTTACTAAAACTAGACATTTTAGCCCGGAAAAGACGATCAATAGTTTCTTACGTGTTTCAGTCAATTTGTTCACAAGAGAGAAATTGACGACGTGGTTTCGTCGTCAACACATTCATCATCAGGTAATTTTTTCTATTAAGTTGAACTTGAAACCTATTTAATACTAAGTTCGCACACATAAAATCATATTCTGGCACCACTTATTATGTGGGTGATTGGCGGACAAAAACTTCAGTACACTTCGGTAAGTACACTGGAGTACTTTTATGACGTACATACTTTTGAGTACTCACGTCTTAAAAGTACGTTTGAAATTTAAATAATTAGAATGAATCGTGCATATAGTACTAATAAATAGACGACAAGCAGGTGACTGAGTATAACAACAAAGTAATGCAGTAACCTTAGAATTGTGCATATTGTCACGTCCCCCTCGGTGAAGGGGTGATCGCTAGGGGGTTGGTAGTCCAGAGGATAAAATTGACCCAAACACAGATATTTCTCTTACCTTTTATTTCTCTCTTTAGGTGGTACAGCTACTCCACGGTCCCTACCAGTATAACTCCTACAACTTCCCTACGCGGACATAAATCTCACCACGTCTACCCTATCAGTAGGCCACGTCTTCAGGTGTCTAAGGGTGTTGGATGTCCATCGCCTCCTCCTCGGTCCGTCGGTGCGCCTCGGTCGCTCGGCTGCCGCTCTCCGTCTGTCCTCTAATTCAACTCCCGGTCTTCCCCCTCTTCTTGCCTCAGCGTACTCAGCAGTACTCAGCAGTACACATATAATACGAAGGGAAATGGGCCCCTTCGTAACACTTCCCCAGGCAAACAAAAAAAACATTCAGTTTTTTTTTTTTTTTTCTTCAGGAAAACACTCCACTCTAGAGGTCCATGAATATCCACTACACACCCAAGGTCCAGAGTAGCTCCAAATAAACAACAGTTCATTTCCCAAAGGGTAGAGATACGAGACACCAGGCCTCAGATAGCTGGTAGTTCGAAATTTAAGGGGGGGTCCAAATGCTTAGGTCTTTACGCCACCACCTATGACGAAGAAAATACTAGTAACCACAGTCGTTGGATGGTTCTTGAATTGGCAGATTGGCAGCTCCTCGGGTAGATTTGCAGCTCAGACACCTTACGACATGACTTCCCGACAGAGTCTAACACCTATTCTAAATAACAATAATGAGGGACAACCCTAGCAAAAACATTAGTGGGGTAAATTTACTCTATTTTGAATATTTGAGGGAACCTACTCTTTCCTACTCTTAAAATGGTTTGGGAGACTCGTACCACCAAAGATAAGTTAAAAAGAATACAAACAAACAAAACTGATACAACAAATTACAATCTATAACTAATACTAACATAATCAAAGATAACAAACATACATCACTTTACTTTCAAAGCCTACATAGTACCAGTAATACACAAAAATATGATTCAACATAAATATGGTATAATGCAATTACAACACTAATAACTCATTGAAAATGTCAGCTATTCAATATACCATACTAGATTAACAAAGTATTAAATTTTCAAACTAGTTTTATTTTTAGTGGTTAGTGAGCCATTATATTTTGCACGCGCTATAGAGGAAGCCAAGGTACGCTGCGCGGAGTATAGTCAAGCTGAGCGTGCACCGCTCCAGTTTCACAACGGGGACGCTCCGTCAGCAAATGCCGCGCTCGCCCTGGGTTCATCGCCTGCTGCTAGATTCTACCTTGGCTCAACTAAGCCACTTCATAAATGAATAAAACATACTAAGTTTTATCAAAATTACACAAACAATATATGATTAAGAACAATTGATTTAAAACACCTATGAATCCCTTTAGTATATTTCTTAACCTAACAATATGTTTACCACTATCCAATATGCAATAATAAAACTATAGATAAACTATTATTACCATTTAACATATATAAATACAATACTTAAATTTTCTCTGACAATTTCCCAATTAAAAATGAAAATGCAGAACTCTGTATTATTTTACATAAATACAATGAGTTTGTTGATAATACATACATACTAAGCACAATTAAGATATTATTATTAAAATTCTTAAGAGTCCAAATAATGTCCATGTTTTAGAAGCTATTGTCCACAATCTCACTTTATATAGTGTCCTTGATCTGAGTTGCACAATATGTAAATTCTATGACCAAATAAAATTATAAACTTAACATACAAACAAACAATCTTAAACCTAATAGTATACAGTGTAACTTCTCACACAACATAGTTAAATGATTTTAAGTTCAAAACACTACTATTAAAATTGATAAATTAAACAAAGCTCATAAATAAGCAATCATGATTTGCATGCGTTTTACATATATACATTATGACAATTATTACAGTAATAATTACACAACTGCATTTTTTTTTCTTCTTAAATTGAAACTTGTTTATCAAAGTTTATGAATTCCTCTAATCATAAAACACGCCCACGAATACAAATAAATTTTTATGCAAGTTACATTATTCACTCAAAAGGATGTATAATAAATCTGTTACTCTAATAATAAATATAAAAAGAAAAATCCAAGACAATATCATGTTATGAAATATACAACATTATACAGTATACAATTTCATTCAATATACAAGGTTATAATATGTTAGACAATATGTTATTTATAATTCTATACAATGACCATTGTAAATCAATTAATAAGATAAAGGTTATATCAAAATTAGTTATTATTTCAATTGCAAATTAATTTATACACTTTATTCCTCAAGGTCATGTTATAACAGCATATGGAACCCTTAACATAAAATGGAATTAAATTAGGACAACGAGAAGTTAGACTTATACTTTCAATTCTCGTCTGATTCATACAAACACGCACACTCACATTCATAACGGTGGCCACCCCACACACTCTACAGACACCACACCTGTCACTCACATAGTTATCTTACCATGCACAGATTACCTACTACCCCATATCTATGCTAGATGTCTTCCTCTTGACTGCATATGTTTAGCAACCCGTCATATTAGCAAGACATCTCTAGAAGTAAATATTAAACCAGTTTCCTAAGTTTATATTAAATACTTATTTCAAGATTTCTTTACTAAAATATCAACTCAATATAAACAACATATATTCTGCATGTTTAAATCTGAAAAATATTATTACATACACAATTAATTATACTCATAATAAATCAATCATTATTCCTTTAGCTATAATACTTATCACTGTTCTCCAACTGGGTCCCACCATTCTAAGGTTATCCGTAATTCTTTACCATCCACCTTAACAAGTGGCATGTTGCGAGGCAGGTCATCGCTCTCTGGATGACGTGACATCATGGCAACATCGTCAGTTCCTTTTTCCTTCTTCCACCGGCGGATGAGTCTTCCCAGTAATAAAAAGCTCAGAACAAATATACAAATTAATATTATCGAATATAATACTTCCCATTTAGTCTCATTATCCACATATATTTCAATGGGTTCAGCAGTTACAACATTAACAATATAAAATCCAACTAAGTGAGGGTTCCTAACTACAATAATAGTTACCAAAGCAAAATACACAGCATGCAATACATATAACAATAATGACCACTTTTCCTGACTTTCCCTTGTAACAGTTGAAGGTGTCCTGATTCCTCGATGAGTTGCTGTAAAGGACAGGTTCCAATGTGGTACCACGGTCGGCCAACTTATATCTAAACACTCCTCCATCGTCTCGAATGAACCTGAAGAAAAAGAATTCCTAGCTGGAATCTTCAAAGTTTTTAATCTGGACCATGAAGCTGGAACAATATGTATGATTGAGGACTCTGAAACTTTCTTTACACAAGGATAATTATCAAATACAAGCACATTATTATTTACAATTAATTTACAATCACATGGTATCTTAATCTGTAACGCCCCTGTTCGTTCTCTCCCTAACCCTTGAATAGTTTGGTTCTTACCAAAGCGACATGTAAAGTTCAACATACCTGAAACATAGGTAAGGACATAGGTTTCATCGTCCACCTTCCTTACAACCGGCTCCTGTCTGGGAACACACGAGAAAGTACAAATACTACTCAGTTCTTGTATAGACGCTCCTAAAAACATAGCTCTAGGGCACCTCGAACCTGACACGGAGTCTCCATCATACCTAGGTACAAAACAAAGTGGGTTATTATATGGTTGGCAGTCATGTAATGCTGATCCCTGAATGGTCATAACCCTTTCATTATCTGAAGCTATAAATGTAACACCATGTTCTATACTACAAGTTGAGTTATGCCAAGCAAAAGGTACTGGTAACAATTCAAAGAGCTTCCATTGGGTACCTACTCTCTTAATTGGAACTTTAACATTAATAACTATGGTCGAACCTGAAATTATACAATTAGCAATTTCTAAAGATAAATATTTAGTCACATCATGAGGTGAAATTACTAACTCATACTCATCTAAACGTAGTGAAGAAGCTAACTTAATCAAATCTCTTTTAAACTGTGACACAGGAACAATGGCATTAGGCAACTTCTTCTCCCGACACTGACTAAGTACTTCTAACCTAGTAACCAACTGCAACAACTGTAACTGTCTAGCTGCTTGCACTGCATTCAACTGTAACACACTGTATATTTTATTATTTACTCCATGGTCGTTGGCATAGACCTTAGCCCTGAAAAGGTCCAACATTTTGGTAACATTTATACCGACATCAATTACTTGAGCAAAGGTACGCTCTACCTCAGCACTGTAAGAATTCATATTAATTGTTAAATTATCAAGTTCAGAATATGCTTCATGTAACTCCTCCTGCAACTGCTGCTCATAATCGCTCATCTTCTCTTGGTTAGCGTACAACGGTCTCAGCTGTCTCCCAGTGACAACTCCACAACACCAATGGGCGAAGTTACCAATAAACTTCAGGCTACGTTTATCTCGTCTCTCTGTAACAGGTAACAGTGTTTCTGCTACGTCAGCCAGACTCTGGTTCAACCACGAGATACGAACTCCAGTCTCTTTAGACACGTTTTCTATCCAAGAATACAAAGTACATTCTGGTTTATTCATAGTAGAATTACAAAACCCTTCACCTTTACTACGACTAAAATATGCTTTATCAACTCCTGGCCAGACAGTTTTATAAACTAAAGGAATTGATGCCTCATACATCTCAGCACCATAAACCTCTTTCCAATATACACCTGAGACTACGGATATAGGCACTGTACCCTCTCTTGTCTGGGACTTCTCTGTATTAGCACATACAACCATAGAAAACATAATAACATTTAACCATATTAACCATATAACCCTCATATAGCTGTATAAGTTTGAGCCCTTTATAATCATCATTCCTAAGAATTATCACAACAGAATAGTCCACAACACAAATTAGTCAACAACTAATATAACCCCTGCTATGTTCATAAAGAATTTGTTAACAGTACTTATTATGATACGATAACTATTATTATATGAATAAGTCTACCCTAGATATGTATTCAAACACAATTAACGTAACATAAATACATATATGAGATACTTAAAATATATTTAAATATAGAATAAAATACATATGTCTTACAAATTTAGGAAGTCCGTAGCTGCGTGTACACTATAGAACTGTGTCCAAGGTGAAATACACTACCCATAAGCACCACTTCGACTGAGTGTCCCGAACAATTCTAATTTGCAAAGTCAGCTAGCTGGTCACTGTCCCTACTGACTCAGCTGAACAAAACTTAATAAAAACGACTGCCTGAATAACTAATAAAACTGAATACATGAACTGAATAAATAAAATAAACTAATCTACACAAATAATAATTTATAATGTTTTGTTTTTCACATCACTTTATTTTGACATCATATACCCACACATACTAATTTTAAATAACTTCAGTTTCTGGCATAAAACTTCTTTAATCTTCCAACATGAACTGTGTCATAGTAGGCCATGCGGTTGCTTGTCGGGATGATCTTAACCTCATAGTTCACGTCTGACAATCTTCTATGTACTGTGTATGGCCCATGCCATCTGTGAAGCAGTTTCGTAGATTTACCTTTCTTTCGAATAGGTGTCCAGACCATGACTTCTTCTCCCTCTTCATACACAACATGGCGGTGCTTCCGGTCATAATAGTCCTTCTGTTTCTTTTGCGCCTTCTCAATGATGTTACTCACGTCCTTTCGACACTGTTGGACTCTCTTTAAAAGGTGCTCCACTGTCTCTTCACTTGGGGTTTGGTTCAACGACGTCTCGCTAGGTAGACGGGCTTCTCTTCCATACAAAAGATAAAATGGCGTGTGCCTAGTGGTTTCGTGCCTAGACGTGTTATAGCTGAAACACGTAAGGTTCACATACAGATCCCAATCCTTTTGATTGGTGCTCACGTAATGGGACAACATCTGGGCTAGAGTGCCATTGAAGTGTTCCACCAGTCCATTGCATTGAGGGTGGTATGCTGTGGTATACGAAGTTTGTACTCCAAGGCCCTGCATTAATTCGGTAATAAGTGTGGATTTGAAATTAGTACCTCTGTCACTGTGAATTTCTCTGATACATCCAAATTTACAAATGATTCGGTTAATCAGGAATTTAGCCACCTCTTCGGCTGTGGCATTTCGTACTGCCTCGGCTTCCGCCCACTTAGTAGCGTAGTCCATTGCAACTATAATGTACAACTTTCCACGGCTAGTTCTAGTAAATGGACCAAGTATATCAATTCCTATTCGGTCAAACATCTGGCCTACTGGTATGGGTTGCAAAAGTCCAGCGGGTGCTTGTTTAGGTGTCTTCCTTGTTTGACAATCATTACATGTCTTAACATACTTTTCTGTTTCCTTCAACATGTTAGGCCAGTAATATCTGCTCTTGATTTTATAAAATGTTTTACTGAACCCTAAGTGTCCACCAGTTAAAGGATTATCGTGGCATTCGTATAGAATCTCGTGTCTGAGGTTGTTGGGAACCACCAACAATTTTCTGCTACCTTGATGGCCCGTATTTTTGCGATATAGCACACCATTCTCCAACTCAAAGCTTCGACCTAATCTACGGTCACTAGATGTAGTCTTTTCCGGATACAGCACTGCTTCCTTGATCCTCTTACATTCATCATCGTCATCTTGGAACTTTCCCAAATCATCTAGCTTTAATGCCAACATGGGTATCTCATTGGTCATGTCCTCATCATCCGGTGTACAGTCCACACAAGTGTTCCGCGATAACATGTCAGGAACTACGTGGAGACGGCCTTGCTTATGTTTTATCTGGTAGTCAAATTCCATTAGTTTCAAGGCCCATCTAGCTAATCTTCCAGACGAATCTCTGTTTTTATTAAGCCAACACAACGCATGGTGATCGACCACTATGGTAAACTTGCGACCCCACAAGAATTGTCTAAAGTGCTGACTAGCCCAAACAACTGCTATACACTCCTTCTCTGTTGTGGTGTATCTCTTTTCAGCCTCGGAGAGTCGTCTTGAACCATAAGCTACTGGCAGTGTATCACCATTATCTGTCTGCATGATGACCGCTCCCACTCCGACATCACTGGCATCAGTGTGAAGCTCAACAGGCAAATTGGGATCAAAATGTCTCAGAATTGGACTGGTCGTAAGTTTGTCCTTTAATGTTTGAAATGCAACTTGTTGCTCAGTATTCCAGTGAAATGGTATGTTCTTCTTAGTTAGTTCTATGAGAGGTCTAGCAATCTTTGAGTAATTTGGTATAAATTTCCTGTAATAATTACAAAGCCCGAGATATGACCTTACTGCTCGAAGTCTACGAGGTGGTTCAAAATTGAGAATATCTTTTACTTTTCCAGGGTCAGGACTCACACCTCTGGCACTTACAGAATGACCTAATACTTTTACTTCCTGATAGCCAAATTTGCATTTTGACGGATTCAGTGTCATATGAGCGTTTCTTATTCTCAGAAAGACTTCCTTCAATCTACTTAACAGTTCGGCATATGTTGGAGCCATCACCAAAATATCGTCTAGATACAAAAGACAAGTTCCCCACTTAAGTCCGGCTAGTACTTTGTCCATACAAGTCTGAAATGCTGCAGGACTAGTTTTCAGTCCAAATGGTGTGACCTCATACTCCCAAAGTCCATCTGGAGTAACAAATGCAGTTACATGCTTATCTGACTCTCTTATAGGTAATTGCCAAAAACCTGCAGTTAAATCCAAAGTGGCAAACCACTGACACCCATTCAAATATGTCAATATATCGTCTATACGTGGCAATGGATGTTGTATAGGAGTCAGTAATTCATTAAGCTTCCTGTAGTCCACGCAAAATCTCCACTCTCCATTCTTCTTCTTGACTAATACGACAGGGGATGAGTAAGCACTGTTACTGGGCCGAATCACCTTCTTATTCATCATGTCTTCGACTTGAGTTCGTAGGATCTCTCTTTCTTTATGTGACACTTTATATGGTGGCTGGTGCACGGGACTCTGACTCGTAAGTTCAATTTTATGCTCACTTACACTTGTCCTACCAATCTTTGATGAATTCCACGCAAATACATCCTGAAACTCTTTAAGTAAATCCATCATTGCGCAATATTCATCTTGTGTAAGATGAGAATTAAGGTTTAGCTTCCCTTCATCGAAGTCTTGCTGATGCTTCTCTTCAATATTTCCTTCGATCTTAACTTGACAGACCTTTTCAGCTTCAACCTCTTCTGCTTCAAAAACTTCAGCTAACACTTCTCCTTCAGCCAATTTCTTAACCTCTTGGGACATGTTAGTAGCTATAATGGCTTCAAGTCGTGGCTGGGCAGTAAGACTCGGCGGGATGATTATAGACCGTGTCTTAAACAACTCATAGCTTGACTCAATAACTCCGGTTTCGGGTAATGGACCTTCAAACTTTATTTTCAAAAGCCTCTGGCTTTTTGGAGGTATCTCAATCTCTTCAAGATTTATTACTTTCGCAGGCTTAACATCAGCTTCATCAATAAGTATCTGATTTAGCCACGTAGGATTCGGAGGTGGGCTTAAGTACTTTGCATTGCGCTCCTGGCACAAAAATGGCGCTACTATGGATTTTCCACTTAAGTTTTTAAAGGTAACTGTTCTTTTAGAAAAATTTACAACAGTTTGAAATTTCAGATGGAAGTCATTTCCTAATATGCAGCAGCCTCCTAGTCCCTTCGCTACAAAGACTTGAAATCTCATAACACAACAACTTATTTGTAGATTTATGGTGACTCTTCCAATTATGCTAACTGGTTCATCCGTAGCAGTTTTCATGTTCACACCTTCTACTAATTGAATTCTTTCCTTGTTGGTTATTATACTTTCGTCAATGCAACTAACACAGGCACCAGTGTCAACGACAATCGAACGGTTTTTGTAATCTACTAGAGCTTCAATTTCTAGTACACCTAGTGTTCTAATTGAGTCCGATCGTCCCACCAAACCAGGATTATCAGGTATAAACTCTTGTGTCCCTCTTTCGTCTAGTCTCCTATTTAATCCATCCTCACTTTTCAATGTTTGCCTTCTCATATGCTGGTTCCATGTCCTGCCTCGGGTACTTCTGCTTCCTGAATATTGCCTCCAAGTATCCCTCCATTCACCCTGTTCATGTTCCTCGCATAGAATGGCTATTTTGTTGGTCTGATTAAAATTTGGGGAATTATAGGAAGATAGAACGCTAGCCCCCTTTCCTAGCGTCCCCTTTACTCGTTTCCCGACCCATTAGTCTGGTTGGTGTGGCAATTAATAGCAAAGTGGCCCACTCGATTACATTTGTAGCAAATGACTCTGCCATCTGCTGTTCTTCCCTTGCTTGCACCTCTAAAAGCTCCTCTTCCAGTAGGTGGCGGGCTTCGGATTTGGCCTCTTCCTCCTTGTGGTTGTCCTCCATGGGGTGGTCCTCCTCTCCATCCTCTTCTACTGAATTGAAATGGCATTCTGGGGTCCTGTCTTCTGCTGTTCTCTTCCATTAGTCTCATACTAAACTTTGAAAATTCACTGGTAAGATTTTCTATTTTGGTTTCCAATGAACTGCCACTCGATGTTTGTGGAACCTCTTCCTTTGTCTTCGATTGCCTTACAGGTAATTCTGTCATCAACTGATCAACCCTTTGACCTGCCATAAATCTTGCAGTCTGTACCTTCCTTACATTAGCTAATAAGTTTTCTAGGGTATCATTATTCATGATCATGACCTTTTCTAAGAGGGAAGGCTTCAAACCTCTTAATACATGTTTAATCTTACACCTTTCACTCATATTCGCATCAAGTTTAGAGCATAAGTTAAGGACATCTTGAATATACGCCTCTACCTGTTCTTCTTCTCCCTGCATTCGCATTCGAAGCTTATATTCCATTTGTTCTTCCCATGCTATCGATTGGAACGCACCCTTCATTTTGTCCTTAACCACGGCCCAAGTCAAATTGTCTCCCTCGGACTGTTCAAGATTTTCATACCATTTCAGTGCTGCTCCTTCCAAGTAACAAGGAAGGATTACTAATTTCTTCTCTGGAGTCCACCCATTAGCCTTAGCTATCCTCTTGAAAGCTTGTAAATACTCTTCAACATTCTCCTCCAGGCTGCCCCTGAATCTGGGTGGCGTAATAGCAAGTCCTCGCCCTTCTGCCATGTCCGCTGCTACTACTTCTCGTTCTAAGCTGTCTTCAGACGTAGACTCTTCACAAAGTTGTTCAAGGGAATCCTCTAGTGGTGGCTCGAGTTCAATCTGCTGTGCAAACTCTCCTAGCGAGTCCGTGGAGGATGCGTCGTCAGCAGCTTGGCGGCTCTGGCTTCTGGTTACCACACTAACGCGTACTAAAGGATTCGCTTGTTCTTCGTTCCTCTTCCTTTCACTCATGAACAATAATGCACTAACCCACTTATAATATACACACTAATTACTCTCATAGAACAAAGCTGTATAGTTAAGTACAATAACCAAAATTGCTTCTAGCTTTTATAACAAATACAAGAAAAGAACATTCAAATTATACGACTAACACTTCTATATTAAAACAGCAAACTGAATTAAAAATACTCTACATAATATGCTTAATACTAACAAATTCATATACTTCTATATAATTCACAAACCTTATTTTACTAACACAAAACTAACTAAATAAATGAAAATGTATTATTAATTACACATATAGTCACCAATTAACTACTTCACTTTGCTTCCCTTAACTTAATTTATTTGTCTTCACTCTTCTTGTTGCATAAACTAGCAACTGGCCAAACTCAAAACCGCATCCCTACAATGTCGTCGGAGAAAAGGCTAAATATCACCGTGAAAAAAAAGAAAAAGTACCCTAATACTGAACACGTAGAAAACACCTTAAAATATTACCAAATTAAAACTATACACACAAATATTATATCAAATAAATTAAATAGACAACACTTATAAGCTTACGTACTACAATTAAATAAAATATATCAAGTATTTACTTTACTTTACTTTACTTTACTTTACTTTACTTTACTTTACTTTACTTTACTTTACTTTACTTTACTTTACTTTACTTTACTTTACTTTACTTTACTTTACTTTACTTTACTTTACTTTACTTTACTTTACTTTACTTTACTTTACTTTACTTTACTTTACTTTACTTTACTTTACTTTACTTTACTTTACTTTACTTTACTTTACTTTACTTTACTTTACTTTACTTTACTTTACTTTACTTTACTTTACTTTACTTTACTTTACTTTACTTTACTTTACTTTACTTTACTTTACTTTACTTTACTTTACTTTACTTTAAAAATGGTTAATTTAAATTTAAAAAAATGTCAATTCAACAAAAGTAGTTAACACTGCACTTAAAACAATCTCATAAACTAATTGACATATTATAATATTACCTTACTGATCTTTTATCCGTCGTAGGCTAAACGCCTCAGGATACCCGGCGCCTCCACCAAATTTGTCACGTCCCCCTCGGTGAAGGGGTGATCGCTAGGGGGTTGGTAGTCCAGAGGATAAAATTGACCCAAACACAGATATTTCTCTTACCTTTTATTTCTCTCTTTAGGTGGTACAGCTACTCCACGGTCCCTACCAGTATAACTCCTACAACTTCCCTACGCGGACATAAATCTCACCACGTCTACCCTATCAGTAGGCCACGTCTTCAGGTGTCTAAGGGTGTTGGATGTCCATCGCCTCCTCCTCGGTCCGTCGGTGCGCCTCGGTCGCTCGGCTGCCGCTCTCCGTCTGTCCTCTAATTCAACTCCCGGTCTTCCCCCTCTTCTTGCCTCAGCGTACTCAGCAGTACTCAGCAGTACACATATAATACGAAGGGAAATGGGCCCCTTCGTAACAATATAGTACTAATAAATAGACGACAAGCAGGTGACTGAGTATAACAACAAAGTAATGCAGTAACCTTAGAATTGTGCATATAGTACTAATAAATAGACGACAAGCAGCTGACTGAGTATAACAACAAAGTAATGCAGTAACCTTAGAATTGTGCATATAGTACTAATAAATAGACGACAAGCAGGTGACTGAGTATAACAACAAAGTAATGCAGTAACCTTAGAATTGTGCATATAGTACTAATAAATAGACGACAAGCAGGTGACTGAGTATAACAACAAAGTAATGCAGTAACCTTAGAATTGTGCATATAGTACTAATAAATAGACGACAAGCAGGTGACTGAGTATAACAACAAAGTAATGCAGTAACCTTAGAATTGTGCATATAGTACTAATAAATAGACGAAAAGCAGGTGACTGAGTATAACAACAAAGTAATGCAGTAACCTTAGAATTGTGCATATAGTACTAATAAATAGACGACAAGCAGGTGACTGAGTATAACAACAAAGTAATGCAGTAACCTTAGAATTGTGCATATAGTACTAATAAATAGACGACAAGCAGGTGACTGAGTATAACAACAAAGTAATGCAGTAACCTTAGAATTGTGCATATAGTACTAATAAATAGACGAAAAGCAGGTGACTGAGTATAACAACAAAGTAATGCAGTAACCTTAGAATTGTGCATATAGTACTAATAAATAGACGACAAGCAGGTGACTGAGTATAACAACAAAGTAATGCAGTAACCTTAGAATTGTGCATATAGTACTAATAAATAGACGAAAATCAGGTGACTGAGTATAACAACAAAGTAATGCAGTAACCTTAGAATTGTGCATATAGTACTAATAAATAGACGACAAGCAGGTGACTGAGTATAACAACAAAGTAATGCAGTAACCTTAGAATTGTGCATATAGTACTAATAAATAGAAGACAAGCAGGTGACTGAGTATAACAACAAAGTAATGCAGTAACCTTAGAATTGTGCATATAGTACTAATAAATAGAAGACAAGCAGGTGACTGAGTATAACAACAAAGTAATGCAGTAACCTTAGAATCGTGCATATAGTACTAATAAATAGACGACAAGCAGGTGACTGAGTATAACAACAAAGTAATGCAGTAACCTTAGAATCGTGCATATAGTACTAATAAATAGACGGCAAGCAGGTGACTGAGTATAACAACAAAGTAATGCAGTAACCTTAGAATTGTGCATATATTACCAATAAATAGAAGACAAGCAGGTGACTGAGTATAACAACAAAAAAATGCAGTAACCTTAGAATTGTGCATATAGTACTAATAAGTAGACGACAAGCAGGTGACTGAGTATAACAACAAAGAAATGCAGTAACCTTAGAATTATAGAAGTTTTTATTTAGTAGTTTTGCTTTATTTCAACCAGATTCAAACCATTTCAAGTGCTATATGAAGTTATTGTTGCCCCAGACAATGTACTAATGACGTCAACGCAGTAATGCGAGCCACTCGCCAGTAGATCCCTGTGGAGGTCCTGAAACACTCGAAGGTCAGAGGGAAATCGTTAACTGTCTTCATGAGACCAAAAGTACTAAATGAAGTTCTCGTTGTTACAGACAGTGCACTAATGACGTCAACGCAGTAATGCGAATCACTCGTCAGTAGACCCCTGTGCAGGTCCTGGTCCTGGAGCACTCGAAGGTTGCAGATAGGCTATGCATTGTTTTCTAGGATAATGGGGTGCTATATGAAGTTCTTGCTGTTACAGACAGTGCACTAATGACGTCAACGCAGTAATGCAAATCACAAGCCCGTAGACCCCTGTGCAGGTCCTGAAGCACTCGAAGTTTGCAGGGAGGCCATGCACTGTCTTCCAGGGTTATGGGGTGCTATATGAAGTTCTCGTTGATTCATACAGTGCACTAATGACGTCAACGCTGTAATGCGAGTCACTCGCCAGTAGACCCCTGTGGTGGTCCTGGAACACTTGAAGGTCAGAGGGAGGCCATTAACTTTCTTCTTCAGACCAGAAGTGTTAAATGAAGTACTTTTTTACAGATGCTATTAATGTCAACACAGTGAGACCCATCTCCCACCAAACTGGAAGTCATGCCGTACCATACGATTGCTCAAAAACAGACATGCAATAGGATCACGGGCGACAGTCAGAGTGTAAATTACAACTCGGCAGCTAAGAAAAGAAAAAACAATTTATTACAAAAGAAATAATAATTATTTAGAAAATCTGGCAGAAGGCCCCAAAAACAAAATAACACTCAAAAACAAAAAATACAATGTGAAACACATAATAAACAATGATGTACATAAATTACATTTCGAACACAAAATTAGTGAAAGCAACAAATACAACAACAGATCTGCAGATTTACTATTAAGACAAAGTTCCAGTAAATTTAAAAGGATTTACATTGAAAATTTAGAAATTTTAACAAAACCAATCAACCGGCAATTTAGCCCACATCCCATAATTCCACCGATGCTAGGGAGTCAGCCGGGATTCCTGGACAGCTCCGAATTGTAAGAAAAGTAAAAACGTAATTTAATCCCCTTTTGGTGAAAATTTAAAAATTAAGAAAATAAAAATAAAATATAGCACAGTACCGGTTTATCGTAGAGATATTAAACAAGAAACGCTAAACTGAATAAATAAATACACAAACAAACTTAATAACTAGGCCTAAAATAACATAGATGAATTATTCAAAATAAATTTAACATTAACAAAAAATATAAAATTTAAAAACAGTAGATAAATATTTAAAAATTACAGAATAACAAATTAAATAGTATTTAACAGTAATATTAAAAGTTAAAAAAATATAACAACTTTTAATAATAAATAGGGCCTATACAATTATTTGCCTGTAGATAATTTTTTCTAGAGTTCACAGTTTTGTTGTTGTTGTGCTAGGCCTAGCGCAGATCTTGCAAACTTGACATCACTTTTGTTAGCCACTTGAAACAGTTTTATTCTCCCCAGCTCAGCCACCAGGGACAAAAGAAAGGAACGCACTGACCTGAGGACAGAAGAATCCCATTCAAAGAAGTAAGGAGAGCAGCGGAGACGCAACTTTGCTCTATACATGGTCCCCAGGCCAGGCTAGCACAGTAGAGATGGCAGAAGATCGGCCGGACGGCGGCTGAGGGAAAAAGTCCTACTCGAGGACCCTGAAATAAATTTTTCTCTAGCCTAACATCCTGAAGTTAACAGGTACTGACGGAAACTAACCACAAACCCAGGCAAACCGTCGAACCGGAGAACCAAAAACTGGAACCACGGAACAGACCAAGGCCTGAGCCTACGGTCACAAAAATAACAAGTCGACAGCGCAAGAGCGATCTCAGGCAGCTTGACAGACCAAAACGAAGAGTAACAAAATATGTGTCAGTTAAAAGACCCGGTACAATAGTGATGCGAGTCACTCACCAGTTATACAGACTGTACGCGAGTACTTAATACTTGGAATACTTGATGGTCGCGGGGAGACTATTAACTGTCTTCAAGAGACCAGAAGTGCGATATGAAGTTCTTGATGTTCCGGATGATGTACAAATTACTGACATGGCATGGTTATGTTGGTCACTTACCAGTAGAATCCTGTGAGGGTGAATGGTGAAGGGATGTATAATCACCGGTGTAGGAGGGGTCTGGGTGGTCAACAGTTACACTCTGTGAGGTGAGTGGTGAAGGGATGTATAAACACTGGTGTAGGACGGGGTTTGTGCCGTCAACAGTTACATTCTGTGAGGGTGGGTGGTGAAGGGATGTATAAACAAACACTGGTGTAGGACGGTATCTGGGCGGTCAACAGTTACACTCTGTGAGGGTGTGTGTTGAAGGGATGTATAAACACCGGTGTAGGACGGGGTTTGTGCCGTCAACAGTTACACTCTGTGAGGATGGGTGGTGAAGGGATGTATAAACAAACACTGGTGTAGGACGGTATCTGGGCGGTCAACAGTTACACTCTGTGAGGTGAGTGGTGAAGGGATGTATAAACACCAGTGTAAGAGGGGTCTGGGTGGTCAACAGTTACACTCTGTGAGGGTGAGTGGTGAAGGGATGTATAAACAAACACTGGTGTAGGACGGTATCTGGGCGGTCAACAGTTACACTCTGTGAGGTGAGTGGTGAAGGGATGTATAAACACCGGTGAAGGACGGGGTTTGTGCCGTCAACAGTTACATTCTGTGAGGGTGAGTGGTGAAGGGTTGTATAAACAAACACTAGTGTAGGACGGTATCTGGGCGGTCAACAGTTACACTCTGTGAGGGTGTGTGTTGAAGGGATGTATAAACACCGGAGTAGGACGGGGTTTGGGCGGTCAAAAGTTGTGCTTAAAGAAGGAGAGAGGAGAGAGGGGTATTTATACGCCTGTGTAGGAGAGTGCGTGGGCCATCAACAGTTGTTATCTTTGAGGGTGAGTGGGGAAGGTGTGATGTTTTGTTATTGTATTACTTGTTGTTATTTTACTTGAATATCTAAGTGTCCGTTTATACTCTGTGGCGGTGAGTGGATAATGGGGATGTTTAAATGTGTCTGTAGGAGGGTGAGTGGTCCATCAGCAGTTTTTCTCTGTTTTGCTGCGCCTCCTGGGACCGTTTAAAGGCACCGACACTGTGCCTCTACCAACATGTAATGTACCTCCATAAACGCACCGTGACTGTGCCGAAGTGCCATTTAAGGATCAATTCCTGGGAGATATCCTGAAGTAATCTCCTCTTCATTCTAATCCATCTCATTGTATATTCACGGACCATTAATAAAATTGAGAATAGTGTGACATGCAGAGTGGCCTGCATCCTGGGAACCGGTGATGCGGAAGTAATGGATGGGTCGCTGACCACCTGCCCTGCTTGTTTACAACCTTTGGGGCACAATGGCTTACGCATGAACGCCCCTTACCTCTTCAATGAACTTCTAGAATCTTCTGGGTTGACGAGCTAGCTCTGTCATGGAACTTCGGACGCAGGGGAATTCAAGAAGCTTCTAGATGGAGACCTGCAGGTGATATATACGGTCCGGATACCGGAGTCAGTCAGTCAGTCAGTCAGTCAGTCAGTCAGTGAGTCTAGAGTCTACAGCCCGGGTGTTTGCAGCGACAGTGAGACAGTTCTACAGTGCGAGTGAAGTGTCCGAGTATAGTGAAGTGGTCTACGGAGAAGTTACCGGTGAGTGGTTCGTTGTGGGGATCAACGAAGGAGCAGTGCGGTACTTGTGGACGACTTCTGAAGGGACACTGAAGAAACTGTGAGTGAACTGTTAGCTTTGGACTGTATGTGGTAGGGAATCTAGTAAAGTCATTTAGTAGTCAGTAATTGTAAATAATAGTAGGGAATCTAGTAGAGTCACTTTATAGTTAGTAATTGTAAATAATAGTAGAGAATCTAGGAAAGCCACTTTATAGAGCTAGGAATTGTAATTAAAAGAAAGGAATTTAGTAAAGTCACTTTGCAATTAGTAGTTGTAATTATTGATGCCATCTAAGATTGTAAATATAAATTAGTTTAACTGTAACAGTAGGCCTAATAGTAAATTGTACTTTTCACAATAGTTAAAGTTAAGGAATTAATCCATTTAAATATAATAAGTTAATTTTATATATTCAATAAATTTAGTAATTGTTTAGTATATCGTGTTGCTTATTTGAAAAACCCACATAGTGATTAATTATTTATAAATTAGGACGTAAAAACGTCACAATACACATCGTTGTGCTGGGTAAATTACTAAAAAAACTCCAAAGTAGGCCGAGTATGTTTTTGAATTTGACCAAACAACACCTTCTGCTTATTTGTGACAACATACATTTTTAATTTTTTATTTGCTTTTTAAGTTTGAAAAATGTAACATTGTATATGAAATTTTACGCTCATCCATTTATATATTTTCTTATTTTAACTTAGTTAAGAAAAATGGTTAAAATCAAATTACTTTAAATTAAATAAAACTTCGTTAAATACATGATAAAATAATTACGAATTTAATTATGAATTAAAAGTATAATAATTCATTCCCTGATATTTTAACTAAAAAACCGAACAGGGGTAAAAAATATCCAATGTTCGGTCAAATAATCAGATAATTTAAAATATAATATAGTTATGAAATTACAAACCTACAAATAACAAAATTACACACGTTGGATAGAAAATTAAGAGAAAAATGATAAATAAAGAAAAACTACAAATATACACAAGTGTTGTTGTATACATATTTAATGTTGTATACCTGATATGTAGTATACAGCATTAAATATTATTAAATTACAACGTTAAAATTTACAAGTATACACCATTTAATAATAATATTAAATGAAAATAATTCCAACTTTCAAAATTCAAGAGACAACAATTACGAAAAAAGACAGTCAAAGAATACAAAATTACGAATATAAACATTCCAAAATTAGTATTTTTAAAGTACAGTAAATATAAAACGTACCCCTACTATGAAACTGAAAACCACAATATTTGTATTCCAATTTCGAATAGCGGCCAGATTAGTTGTTTGAATCGAAATAACTCAAAACCCGTAACTTTGTCAAAAATGCATTGAAAATAATTTTTTATAGCTAATTTCATTTTCTATCCAATGGTGTAACATTCAAAATATTCTTTTTTTACTTTTACTTTTTTAATCTTTCAGTTCTTTCAAAACCGATACTTTAATGGCAACGTTGAAGACGTTGCATGTGTACTATTTCATTACTTTACGACATTAATTTCAATCCAACATATAAAGTGAAGAATTATATTCAGGTTTTTATCCATTATTGCTAAATTTAAGCTATAATAACAACTTTAAAAGTAACGGCAAACTTTCGCGGTAAAGGTATCTAAAGATTTAAACTCTTGAGTTTTCTAAAACGTGTTGATGATACTACTAAAAAAGTACTCAAAAAGAATAGATACTTTGAAGATAAACTGTGTGGAAAGTATAAAGCGTAGGAAAACTAAACTAACATCAAAAGTTTCCTAATTTATTTCTGTTTTTATGAGTGTAAATTTTATATTTTTACCTTTTCCCATTTTTTTAAAAATCGTGTTTGGAGTGACAAAAATACACAATTTAGTACAGTTTCAGATTACTTGTGATGTTTGAAAATTCACTACAGTAAAAATAATGAACAAATTATTTTGCAGCTTTAACAGCGTGTAGATACTTTAATTGAGACCACATATACGAAATTTCAGAAGTTTTTAGTCGCAGAAAAAATTCTGTTATCAATTTTCTAAAGTAATTTTTTCTCGACACTGAAAAGAGATACGAACTTGAGACAAACTATGTTTTCAGGTATCTGATGTCATTAATTCGAATATATATTTATTTTTATTGTATGGATACTGATTGATTTTATATCGCTTTATTAATCTTTGAGGTATATTTAACGAATGCTTGACTATATGAATTCCTCAAAACACCTACATTTTGGAACTTTAAATCTCTTTTATCAGATATGTTGATAGATTTCCCATCACCTTTTCTCATGAGGGCTTTAGATCTCAATTGGCAGGTTTTAAAATGTTTTATTTTTACAATATGTACAGTTAACTATTTACAATATGTATACAAATTATTATTTACAATCTTAAATTTTGAAAGGTTTTGCTTATTTCAAAATTTTATTCATTGTCCTCACTGAAGTCATCACTACTGATCTGAAAAATCAGATGAAGTCTCGTCCAAATTGATTATAATTGATTCAACTAGTGGTAACTCATCTACTAGGTCATCTTGTTTCCAATAACATTTTTCAATTTTTTTACATGTTAAATGCGTTGTTTCCAGAGGTCGGGAGTAACAGATTGTAAGGATTCCTTGCACATTACGTCCATTGATCTTCCTTTCTCCGCTTGGTTGGCCATGTTAATTTTGCCAATTTTTTTACACAAGTCCACATACATAGCTTTATGGGATTCAGCTCAACCATCAAACATCAACTATTGTGTGGTATGGAGCTTGATCGACAACGATGGCTGATTTCTCTGGAAAAAGTTGCAAAACCTTTTCAAACCATTCCAAATATTGAACAGCATTTATTTCATTGTGGTAATCTCCAGTGTTTTTCTTTCCAATGAAACAAAGTTTACCTCCAGGTAAAAACCCATCTTCACTATCAATATTACGTCTATATTTTTATTATTGTGTGATGACTACCCAAATATTACAAGGAAATTATTTTTATTACAGGACGATGAATAGAATTTTAAAATTTGGAAATACTTACAAGATTGTACATATTGTAAATAATAAACTATATACTGTAAATAATTAGGTATACATTGTATATTTACTATTTATATACAAAGTTAGTTGTCATATTGTAAAAATAAATCACTTTAAAATCTGCCATTGGAGATCCAAAGCCATCACGAGAAAAAATGATATGAAATGTTTTTGTTAATTAGTTTATTGGTTTTTTATTCTAACATCTGATAAAAGAGATTTAAAGGTCCAAAGTATAATTTGAGATATTCATATAGTCAAGCATTCGTTACACGAAGTTATTTAGAAACTCCCACAACCACCTGGTTGGAAGAGGCACGCCAACTTTAACAACGCGGCAACGTTGCATCCAGTTTCACCCGCCGAGTGGCCGGGGAAGGCCGCGATTACACGGTCCTGTGCACATGACACCTCAAAGATTAATAAAGCGATATAAAATCAATCAGTATCCATACAATAAAAATAAATATATATTCGAATTACTGTCATCAGATACCTGAAACCGTAGTTTGTATCAAGTTCGTATCTCTTTTCAGTGTCGAGAAAAAGTTACTTTAGCAAATTGATAACAGAATTTTTTCTGCGACTAAAAACTTCTGAAATTTCGTATATGTGGTCTTAATTAAAGTACCTACACGCTGTTAAATCTGCAAAATGATCTGGTCGGTATTTTTACTGTAGTGAATTTTCAAACATCACAAGTAATCTGAAACTGTACAAAATTGTATATTTCTGTCACTCTAAAGACGATTTTTAAAAAATTGGGAAAAGATAAAAACATAAAATTTACACTCGTAAAAACTGAAATAAATGAGGGAAATTTTGATGGTAGTTTAGTTTTCCTACGCTTTATACTTTCCACACAGTTTATCTTCAAACTCGAGTATCTATTCTTTTTGATTCGACTAGTAGATGGCTAGGACATTACTCATCTCTCTCACTCAACAGTGTGGAAAATATAAAAAAAATCTATTGGCTATGCTAACTTCCTGCCTAGTTTTTTCCTTTAACAATTTGCATTTACCAACAATGGATGAAAATCAGTGGAATAACCTCAATTCCAGATTATGTATCTAAATAAATGTCATAGAGTAATAAATTAGTAGCCATGCAAGGTCTTAAAAACTGTTATTTTAAAATTTCAGATTTGAGATAACTAACAGTCTGAAAACAGAAAAGTTAAAACCCAAAATAATATCTTGAACATTATACCATTAAAGAAGAAATTTGATGGGGAACATCAAATTATTCTTAGTCAATTTCAGAAAATTATTCAGTTTTCTGTTATTTATCTTTAAAAAATAATATGGGTACCATTTTAAAACGGAATACAGTAACGAGTTGGATGTTTTTTTGTGATATTGATGAACATGTATACACCATGAATATGAGTAGATAATATACCAAAATTCAACTCATTCAGTTGAGGCACACTACAGTTATAAATTGTCTAGTAAAAAACAAAAAGCCGAATATCTAGGAAAAGAAGCATTTTAGAAGATACCTTTACAGGACATTTCCCCTTTACTTTGGCCATAGAATCAGTTCCTGAAATATGTCCTTGCGTTTAGATACACCTTGTATATATAACCAGGGTCATTAAATAAGACCCAAACAAACTTTAAAATCATTAAGATAATGTATTGAAATGAAATATCGAGTTAAAAACTCGAAGAGCAAGAGTTAGCAATACAATAGCCAAGGTCGAACAAGTAGCACTTGCCCTTTGCAACATAATAAAATTAGTCTTGTTGCAACGGAAACTAGCCAATTGACTTCTTACATTCACTTACTGGAGAGGAAGTGAGTGACCTTGGTTAACGTGAATGACTAGAGCTTTAAGTTAAACTTAAGAGTCTTCACTCTTAAATCTGACAAATCTTACACTTGCTTCCATTTTCACACTGATTTACTCCCAACTGTTTCTGGTTTTATTTGATTTATTTTGCACTTGTACTGTAATTAAATTGTGTTACTGTCGTCACTTTTAAAAGTCTGTATAAATTACTTTAATAAGAACACAAAAAATATTTGTGTGTTTATGGCAACTCTCATTCTAACCATAATTTACGCATACACATTCACTCGTGTGTTATTTAGCCCCTTATTAACAATACCAGAATCGGTAGCCTTTTGAAGATAGTTTTATTCTTATCCGCTGTCCATGAATTTGTCCACTGAGTAAAACACCTTGGTAACAAAGAATTTCTTAAGTTGAAATTTAAATTTATTTTGATCCAAAAATTTTATGGTTTCAGGGAGCTTAGTCAACATTTTGATCCCAACCTGAGCCGGTAGGCCCTCAAAAGCAGTTTTTTGTCAAGATTGAAAACTCTCTCAAACTTATTTTAGCACCGCTGTCTCAAAATCGAATTCATTATGAAATATGGGGATGGATCAGGTGATAGTGAGCTATTTTTAAAACATCTGGGGACCAAGTATTTGCCATGTTTTACAAAACAAGAATGCCTGACGCAACCTTCGCATATACTTTGTCATTGTAGTCATCCCAGGCCAGCCCATGATCTAGGTGCATCCCTACGAATGTAGTAGATTCTGTGACTTCTGAAGTCCTCATCAATCATAACCAATAGGAGAGTTTTATTTTCGGTTTGTCAGAGACTGAGGTCTGACGAAAGATGTGATACTGTTTGTTTTAAGCTTTAATTGAGACAAGCGATGAATACAAAAACTTAGAAGTAAGAGATTGGACCACATGCTTATTTTGGATTTTTCTGCACTGGCTGTTGACGTATATTATAAAAAGTGTTGTACTAAGAATGGATTCTTGTGGTGCACCATAATTATTTGTTATGATTTGTGGTCGGGAATTTCCTATTCCAACAAAATGACATCCATTCGTAAGGTATTAGGACAGGCATTTCAAATGCATTCTTCGGACGCCACTGGCTATAACTGGTGCAGCAGTGTCTCAAGATGCATGCAGTCAAATCCTTAGAGAGGACAAGAAAATATATGCTGGACACATGTTCTCGGTTCCCTAGTCCAGCTAGATCAATGTTTGATTTGTTTTTCGTAAATCCCTACTAAGCATTATCTAAAATGTTAATTTAAGAAATATTCTAGTATTTTTGTTAATAGAAAAAAGTTAAAAAAGTGTTTCTTTTTCGGTAAAAAAGAAACACTTTTTTAAGTATCTTACTGAATTATTCAGACGATACAGAAAGGAGGAATAGTATTTCTTAACAATTTTCGTCACTTTCCCTGTTTTTAAAGTATCCGTATACACCCCATTAGCAAAAGAAGTATTGATTAACTTTGATAATGGTCTAAAAAGATATCCAGAGTAACTTTTCAGCAGCCTCGTAGATATGCAATGGGTAGGACCATGGAAGATACGGGCCCTTTTGAGAGTGGTAAAAATGGCGGGGAATCGTTAGATGTTTGACCGGAAGTAGCAACTTATGCACTTTTTAAATTCTAGAGCTATGTCAGCTGGATTTCTAACAATGTTATCTCCCAGATTAATGTGTTTTGCTTTTTGACATTGTCCTTGTATGTATTTATTGATTTTAACCCAGGCAGTTTTAGGAAAGATTACCGGCCGCTTATGATGTCTTCAATTTTCTGAGCTTTTACTGTCTTAATATTTTTACTATATATTTCCCTGCAATTTCTAAAATCAGGCTTAAATTCTCACTGTTTGTTTTTCTGGAAATTGAATTTAAATTATTCTCGTAATGAAGTAATTTCTGATGTTATTCACGAGTTTATATCTGGTTTTGGTTTTGATTTGGTACTTTGGACAATGAATACAAGATTTGGACAATGAATGTTGTGATAGTAGTTAAAACAATCAGTGAAGGCATCAACGTTTTCAAAACCTTCAAGACAGCGCCAACTTTCTATTCTAAGGTCCCTGTTAATATTTTGAAACTTCAAGTGTATTTTAACGTTAGCTAACACTGGCGAGTCAGATTTGAGTCTGTGCTCAGTATTGTAAAATGGTGTGCAAAGTGGTTGGAGGTGTCTGTGTTTATTACAGAACCTATATATTACCTCTCTTAGAAGTCATATCCATGTAGTTGGAGACTGAATAGTTTTTATTCATTTTTGTAATTCTATCTACGCCAGGGGAATCGTTACTTTGTATACATAAGTTGTTAAGGGACAACGGTCCAACTGTCTTTATGGAACAGCCAAATGTCTTTATTGTCTTTAGAAGAAACATTCTAAAGACAATAAAGACATTTGGCTGTTCCATAGGATGAGCGAATCTCCCCTGAACAACCGTGTTCGTCTCCATAATTTCATGCACATTAGTTTCCATTCTCTAATTAGTTTAGACGTATTTTGTCCATGAACTGGTCTGCACAAAGGTGGGTGGATTCAGCAATACTTACTTGTTTTGAAGGTCGGCTATTATCTCAACTAACTACAATAGGACAATCACATGAATTACAAGAATACTGATTACCATGAAATCATTCCTGCTTCAGTATTTTCTTTAACTTAGTGGTTTTGTCAACAAATTACATACATATTAAGTAAACAATAGCAAAAGTTGATTAGTTTTAATCTGTCATTGGCTTTTAGCAAAGAAACATATGTATGGCTATTATAAATGCAGATTAACCAACTACAAAAACAAAATCAGTATGAACCTGGTTAGTAATATATGTGTGTTAATCGTCAAGAAGTGACAAATGTTGGTGAAAGATGACTAAGTACAGTGATTTTTTAAACTAAAAATTCACAATGAAACGACAGTAAATATCTAAAACTGTTTGAAGAATATTAAAAAATGAATAATAACAAGTTTTATTATATATTTTGAAATATACGAGTTTCAAAATATATAATATGACTGTTACAAAATATATAATATGTAATACGACTCGTACTGACTGTTTCCCCTGGGACCGCACGCACGCTGGCAGCTCGCTGCACTAGGCGATGTCATCTGCTCAATTCCAAGCGTTAACGTAAAATAATAGAGTTAATTGAAAAAATATATTATTTAAATTGTTCCATTTAAACATTTTATTAAAATTACCCTTTAAAGAATTCCAAAAAAACGAAGAAAATATACTTATACAATTTCAAGGTTGTAATGTTTGAAAGATTATAAACATTTATTTTTAGGTTTAAATTATATTGCCAAAGAAACAACGAATACAATATGTCAATACAAAGAAATTATGATACAATTAAACCTGTATTTTACCATAGGTTATGAATTATTCCTACTGAAATTGAAGTATTGATTTTACTAAATTAACAATATTCAAATCACGTTAACAACATATATTCTAATCACTATCACTTCTTAATAACATCAAAAGTATACACAGGTGTATAAACGAAGCTTATTTGTGCAATTAAATTGGCCACACTATTATAATTCTGAAAAATCTTATGAATATATCGATTTATTTATGAATAGATGAAATACAATATTATATTTGACTGAAATGGTTTCATTTAATGACCGTCTTTGCTGGATTTCAATCGACGGCTAAACTTTTCAAGAAAAATAATTTTCCCCTTGAATTTTTAAATCAGTGAAAACTGAAGAAAAACTCCAGGCAAGGAATACTAAAAGGTTTCCAGTCACGCACGTTCTACTTAGATAGTTATGGCAGCTGATGGCACTTAAAAGGAGGAGCAGTTTGGAAACCATGTAAAGTAACATTGTGTCTCGAGCAGCGAGCACAGAATAGAAATGGAGGGGCTACGTTTATCTACCTACCATTACCGGCAGTGAAGCCAAATGGAGGGGCTACGTTTATCTACCTACCATTACCGGCAGTGAAGCCAAATGGAGGGGCTACGTTTATCTACCTACCATTACCGGCAGTGAAGCCAAATGGAGGGGCTACGTTTATCTACCTACCATTACCGGCAGTGAAGCCAAATGGAGGGGCTACGTTTATCTACCTACCATTACCGGCAGTGAAGCCAAATGGAGGGGCTACGTTTATCTACCTACCATTACCGGCAGTGAAGCCAAATCCGCCATCGAATGGTGGGCCTGACGCGAAATCTGCTGCTAAAAACGGTAGAACATTTTTATGGCCACTGTTCAAATACACTGCAATTAGACACACTTCGAATTTATTTAAAATTACCAAATTTGGAACATATAATCTTATTTTTAGTGCTTAACACTGATAGTAGTGTTAAATATTCAAAATATTTTACATTTCATTTATAACATTTGAACAATCTTTTAAATAATTATTTGTGACATGAAAAAGTTAGTCTGCAAGGAAATTTGTTTATTTTTTGTCAGAAAGGTTTTGTCAGCCGCAAAGTTTTAGCATAAAAGTTGTCACGTAACATATATTTTTTTGAAAAACATATTGATATGAATATCAATGAATAAGACAATAACTCGGGTTAAAAGAGAAGAAAACAACGACTTGGCGTGGCGGCCGAGACACGGAAGGGTACGACTGCTTTTCGGATTTATCTCATTCTTCTGTTTTAATGGCACGTTTCATATTTATACCTGGTAAATATTACATATAATTTATTGTTATAATTAAAATACTTTGTTCTTGTGTCACCGTAATAAATGTTATAAACAATTATATAAGGCAAAGTAAGCACCAATTTACCTTTAGACCAAGGGAGTTCCAGATAATTTAAAACATAACATGTATTTGCTAATAGTTTTAATAATATAATACGAAATAATAGGACTTATTTAGGCTTTTTATTTTTTACTTGGTATATTTTATGTTTATAATCAAACATATACGGTTAAAATGGTGTAAATGAAAAACAACATATTGTTCTTGCTTTCGGTATAATTTTAATTAATCTGCTTATCATAACATCACAGTGACAAAAATTACGTACCGGTAAGTTAAAACAATAAAATTATGTATTCTAAAAAAGTAACATGTAAAAACCGTTTAACTTAAAAGGTGGTAAAACCAATATTTTATGATTACCTATAAAATGTTATAATGAAACTATAAAGATATGAAAAATTAGTTACAAAGGCCTTAATAATAATGTTCTAAATATTTTTATTGCCGTACCGTACTTATAGACTTGTACAGTATATATAAATAAATGCTCAAATATAAAATGGATAATTTTCTTATCGAAATTGAGCTAATTTAGTGTCTTTCATTACTCAGATAGTTTTTTATAAAATAATGATGTTTCTGTGTGTCTAGTTGACAATAAATTTAAATTTTTTTGTTTTTATACCTGATTTTTGTACCATAAATTGTCTACATTTACATTAAATTCCCCAAAAAATGTTTATTTTACCATTTTTATTAATTGTGTGTTTAACATAAGTGCAGTTAAATATTAATTTTGTTTTCAATTTTGGATGCTGAAAATGAGTACCCTAGTAATGTATGTACCAAGTTGTAGTGAACAGATGTATAGTATTTAAAAAAAACAGTTATATTTTAAGGTAGTTAAATTTTCTTGACTATAAAAAAATTATTACAACTATGTAATATACTTGGTGAGTTTCAAAATTTATATTTTTCGAACATATGTAATAGCCAATTTACTCATAATAAAAATTATTGTAATGTACAAGTAATTTAATTATATAAATCATACATTATCTGTGAAAGGTAACTCCGTCAATTTTTCCTTTGTTATTACAACCAAACGCAACACAACTTTGCGGTATTTTATACACTGAAGACATTCAAAGAAGAATGACAGGTGTCTCACGAAAGTAGACCGGGGCAGATACAATCACCGGGAAAATGGACGCAATTCAGTTAGGAGTGCTCAGACGCTCGGGACTAGGGTGACTCTCTGTCGGCCGCCATCTTTTGGTGGCGAACACTCCAGGTCGCCTCGCTTCACTCTCCGTGCCAGGTGGCCTCTCTAGTTCTATTCTGTGCTCGCTGGTCTCGAGTATATCAGAAAGGATTACCAAGGCCACAGTCTCAAGGCCACGGTTGGTCCAACCATGATCTTGAGGTGTAACGTAACCTTTGGTGAGATCATCACAACTAATCAGAGATTCAGAAGACCAATCAGTTTCAAGTATAAATTATCAACAAGGTATGGCATTTCCTGTTTATGAAAAAATGCCACAAGCAGCCAAATCCTCTAACCTTTACCCACATTGATGATAAATGGGCTGCTCATAGAAGTGATGCTATAAAACTATCTAGAAAGTAAATGTGAATTTTTATCGGTCTGATAGATGATTCAAACAGTGTTAAACTCTTTAAAAATGTAAATGAAACGAAAGTCAACATATTATTTCTCAAGGTTATTCACATTGGTCAGTTTATTTAGACAATCGATAGCTTAGTACAATATAATATGTACTTCAGGAATCTACAAGGGTTTCCTGTGGGTTAGTGCATTTATGTTTGAAGTGGTCACACGACAAACATCTACACACTTGGATATCATTCTTTAACATTACAGATTTAACATTATAGATCATTTCTTAGATTCAGCGATACATGAATAATATTATTGAATTATGATTTATGTTTAAGAACTATTGAACAAAGAACTAACCTAGACGATGTTATGATTGCCCTTGGGGACAATCATAACAATCAGTATAGAGACTAGGCTTTTAAAGGATAGATGCTTCCTTTATTAAGGTAAGTACTGTTTATGTCACTCACGCATGTATTGAGGATCATTCACCCACTATTCCCTAGAGATATTTTAATTTAATTTCTCTTTTATTTGTTTTCCCTTAAACAATGGAAAATGCATGAAGATCACCTGATGACTATACCAAATGTCAATAGAGCAAATTCCTGTAAACAATGACAAACTGACCTTAGCTAGCAAGGTTGGTGATAATGGTAATTCTACATTTCTATTATTATATTAATCAATGAGGATTTCCCTCAAGGTGACATTTTTATTACTTGATCGAGTCCATTCCTTATTGAACAGGTTAGTGGAATGTGTGTACGATGCATTGACGTTCGTGTAATTAAATTAGGCCTTATTGATAAGTGCTTCCTTATTATTAAGTTGTTAACAAATACTGGTGTGTAATAAATATTTCCCCTTCGTTTATAAAGAAAGAAAATTAGTCTTGTAGGTTTGAAGATAGGTTAGTTGTATCGACAATATCGAAAGTTCACTCATGTCAATTCTCAATTGAATAAATAATATTACATTCCAATATTGCAGTTCTACCAAATGTAGACTAATATTTTGTTTTATTCTAAATAGATTAATATAATTTCATGGTTCTTGTTATAGAGAATACAGACATTATGTACAGCAGACTAGGTGTCAGTTTAATTAATGAAGTGGTTTTTACTCTGTTAATTTGAGCTGTCTAATAAATATACTATATTCAGTAATTTTCCAAAGGCATTGACACTATTCATTTTACATAATATTAAATAAGTAGTAAATATGATCTAGGTTACATTTTTTACGTAATTGAAATTTTCACCTAATTGAAAATTGTACGTAAGGTCAATGAAATTTCACTTGATAAAATGGTACATTTTTTCAATTAAATAGTTTACGAATAGTGATTCATCACATAATAATTACAATTTAAAATTTTGACTAAGCCATAGATATAAAGATTAATTGTACTAGTGGGCTTTTCACAAAATAACATTAAAGAAAATTAGAACAAAGCAACTAAATTAAAAAAAAAGGGAGACTTCCTGTTATAATAATAACCACTGAAGTACAATTCAAGCATTCTCACAAATGAATATATGCTTCCACAGCACAAACGTGTTCTACGGCACACTTTTCGTCAGTAACCACTGACGTCCAATTCAAAACATTCTCACATATGAATATGGCATGCTTCCACAGCACAAACGTGTTCTATGGCACACTGTTCGGCAATAACCACTGACGTCCAATTCAAGCATTCTCACAAATGAAGATGGCATGCTTCCACAGCACAAGCGTGTTCTACGGCACACTGTTCGTCAGTAACCACTGACGTCCATTTCAAAACATTCTCACATATGAATATGGCATGCTTCCACAGCACAAACGTGTTCTATGGCACACTGTTCGGCAATAACCAATGAGATCCAATTCATGCATTCTCACAAATGAAGATGGCATGCTTCCAAAGCGTGTTCTACGGCACACTGTTCGGCAATAACCACTGACGTTCAATTCAAGCATTCTCACATATGAAGATGTCATGCTTACACAGCACAAGCGTTTTCTACGGCACACTGTTCGGCAATAACCACTGACATCCAATTCCATCATTCTCACAAATGAAGATGGCATGCTTCCACAGCACAAGCGTGTTCTACGGCACACTGTTCGGCAATAACCACTGACATCCAATTCCATCATTCTCACAAATGAAGATGGCATGCTTCCACAGCACAAGCGTGTTCTACGGCACACTGTTCGGCAATAACCACTGACGTTCAATTCAAGCATTCTCACAAATGAAGATGACATGCTTCCACAGCACAAGCGTGTTCTACGGCACACTGTTCGGCAATAACCACTGACGTCCACTTCAAGCATTCTCACAAATGAAGATGGCATGCTTCCACAGCACAAGCGTATTCTACGGCACACTGTTCTTCAATAATTTTGTTTCTCCAATATTAGTTTTCTTGTCCGACGATATATAAGGTAGCAATTTTCATAGTTTTGTGTTTTATTATAGTAACAATTTACCATTATAGGTTTAACGGCCACTTTTCTTACGGCAAAGACCGTGTAATATTTTTATCCTTAGATGATCGAACTATGAATTGACTAATTAAAGAAATTTATTAGCTACTTGTAAATACTAAGTACGGTTTGAATAAATTAGCAAAATACACTGGTAACAATGGTGAGATGGGGTTTTCATAGGCCTCTTAGTTTCTTAGTAAACAATCTTCAAACTCCTGTATTCCTGCACCGAAAGTAGTTCACAATATAAGGTGTCCCGCAGGAATCTACAGGTGTTTCTTGCGAGTTAATAAAATTAATTAATTCTTAAAGTAGTTACACAACACAAATATACTTACTTAACATATATTATATCACACTTAATTTACCAACAATCAAAAGTTGGTAGTACTGTATAAAAATAATATTACAAAATCAATATGAGCTGGAGATGGATAGTGTAACCAAACAAACACAACCCTTCTCCACTAACAAGTATTTTTCAATCTATCAGAAATGTAAACCGATTATAATAATTTCTCACAATCATAAAACTATAATTATAACTTCCCAAATTTAATATGCAGAAACCTCAATTATATTTTATTATTTTAACCAGATGTTTACTGTTGTGCCGTGGCACAGTTTCTCTCGTCTCTGGGATGGCCTCGCCTTCTTCTATGTTTGTTTTCGTTTGTGTGATGATGTGTGTTTCGTTCCTTCTTCTATGTTTGTTTTCGTTTGTGTGATGATGTGTGTTCCGTTCCTTCTTCCCTGTCAGCTCTTCTCTTCGTTCTCGTTCTTCTTATTTGTCGTAATTTTTCTTTCCAGTCTTCTATCTTTCTTCATGTCTGGCTAAATAAATAATTGATCTTCGGGCCCGGGAGGGGAGATGAATCGTCAGCTGCATTGCCTTCTGCTTTGATGTAGCCTGGGGTCGCAGTGGAGGGTCTACGGGGCTGGCCGACCACTACAGTAGGCCATTTTTGCAGCCCAAAGGGAACAGCCTCCTACACCCCCTTCCTCACTGCGATGTTAACCGTTTCTCCAGGTAGACTATTTCTGCATTCAGACGACCTCTTCCTATTTTATTTCTGCAGCCTCCCGGAAAGGACTTCAAGCGAACGTTTATTACATGTGGGTGTGGTGTTTTTACGAGTTTGTTTGGGGAACGTTGGGATGTTAATTTTGTAGGGGGGGTGTAGTTTTGAGAGGAGCTTGTCTGATTGGTACAGATTTTATTTTAATTTGTTTATTTTTATACTTTTCTTTCTCATACGCATTTGTTGTTTTAGAGTTGTTTACTGCAACGGCCAACGGGGTTCTCAGGAGTTTTGTGTCCTTTGAACGTTGTGGATGCCTGTGGATGTCAGTCCGAGTCCAGCTGCGGCTGGATCAGTAGTAGTAGTAACTAACTGATCCGTGTTTCCATTATAGTTAGTCGGAACATCGTGTGTGTTGCTCATCTGTTACAATAGAACAGTATGTGTTTGTAATAACACTAATCTACTGTAACTATTCAATCCATCATCATTAATTTTATTGCTTGATTACTGAACGAATTTTTAATTTATTTCACTAGACATCTCATGAAATTTCTCTCATCGAATGAAAACTATAATGTAGTTATATCTACTATGATGTAGCAAACATCAAAGTTTAATAAAATTCCATACATCATTGTAAGCTTTGACCACATATCTTGACATTGTAAACAACATCTTTAACACACATCAAACAACAGGTAAACTTTATCCTTGGCTTTTATATTGTAAGTATTAAAAGAAGTAGAAAAAATGTATTAACACTAATACATATATAAATATATATTTATTAATATAAGATTTTGAACAAACAAATTAAAACCTGTAAATAAAATATATTTTACTAGCACATAAATGTATTCTTGTTTTCCTCTCATAAATGAATTATCAACGCGATTGTTACTTGGTGGAACCCTTCGATTGTGACGTTATCGAGACCGTAGTTTATAAGGAGTAGTGTTCAGTAGTGTTGCGAGGAGAGTTCCGCGTGTGTGTGCAGAAAGGATGACGCGAGCATATATGTTTAGGGTATTCCGACATGCTAAATATCGAAACGCAGTGGGAACACATTCCTTCTTCTGAACTCACTAATTAAACAGTTTCTCATTATATCGATTTCTAGTAGGCAATCTGGCCAGATCAATAGGACCAGAACTTACGAAATGAACATTTGCGTAGGCTTAACCTATACTTGTTGACAATTCTCATTAGCAATTTACTTTCATTACATTAGTAAACGAGTAAACTTTGAAAGCAAACACTTCTTTGAAAATTGTATGACATTACTTTTCTTTTTCAATGTCAGGAGTATTAAGTGTATGTAATACTGTTTTGTGTATTGGAAATTGCTTTCATAATTTTCATTTAGTAACCATCCTATAGATGAGTGCAGACAGGCTAGACTGACAACCACCCAACATATACCTCAAACCCCCTCAACATAACCCTCAAACATATACCTCAAACTTCCCTGAACATAACCCTCAAAGATATACCTCAAACCCCCCTCAACAAAACACTCAAACATATACCTCTAACGATGACAATAAATTAAATTTAGCCAACTTCGAAGATTGAACATCACCTAAAGCAAACCACGAGTTCATCTACAAAGTTGATTTATTTCAACTGTCGTCAATTAAATATTTTGCTTCCTCCAAATATGAGAGTTTAAGTCACTTAACAAACAAAGTTGACATAATTATTGCAATCGTCAATCAAAAAGTAACAGCACCTTTCACTCATCGTTAAAGCTAAAACACACTTTCATTAGTTTAGACACTTTTAACTAGCGTAACAAATCACTCTGTCATAAACCACCGCGATGTATTAGTGTAATCCCAAAGTTTTCATGAACATAAAGAGTAATTGTTTGGTTTATGGACCGTAGTTGCGTGAAACCGACTACGGATTTTATACTTATGAATACGTACATTTTTACAATCTAGAGAAACAAACCATTAGTTAAATATCTTTATATTAATGTTTGCCCAAAATTAATTTATAAGACTAGTTAACTGAAGAAGAATCTCTTCAAAGTCAAACTACTCCATGCTTACCAACCAAAACATCTGACCCAACAGATCGGTACAGAAACAGAGGTAGACTGGTTGAGGACAACATCGTAAATGAAACCACAATTAATCTCCTTACATGTGCTTGAGTATGAGAGACTTTCATCAAAATAGATCGAGGATGAGCTCGCTGTGACGTAGGTCTATTGATAATATTCTTCTAAGATACTAATCCTCGGCCACTTCAATAAATTGATCGGTCCATACCCATTCCGTGCCCAAACATTTTTCACAACACAGTCCTTTATTTAAGGAATGACTTATTTAACATATTCGCAAAAACTTCGTATCAATATTATATTAGAATAATGCGTGTTTCCTTGCGATAAGTACGCTGCAGAAAGTTATTTGCTGGTGCTAGTACAGAATGTGTAGCGAGTTAGGGTTAGTAAATGTATCCAACGTTTCTGAGCTCTACATTCACACGTTGAACGGATTCTGCTCAATAGTCATAGTAATAAGGGTTCTAGTAGATAACCATAGAATGCCAGACTATTTTAAGGGAGGCCCTCGTCTTAAAAGATACTCAATATTGTGTTAGTAAGTTCATTTTCAGAAAAGTCCAGTTTATACGACGTTGTTTGGATCCCACATACCTTCGTTGACCCCATTCAATCATTTCATCAGTCCAGTAATCATTAAATTCTTGAGACTATTGATTTTGATTAGTAACTAGATTACCCTATTCATTCAATATAATATTAACCATAAAATACTTGAAAACTGAGTCAGCATCTGGAGGCAAAATGTTTTAGTCGTTTCTATGAGTAATTAGAAAACCTCAATCTAGAGAGTAGCGAATAATATCGTATCTCTACTAAGTCTATATCTCATATAAGATATTTACCCAATTTAAAGCAAACTATTCTTTATTTTTTACTCTAATACAAATGGCTCTTCTCTGCTTAGAGATGGACAGCAAAATAGTTTTAGTTGATTATGAGTTTATATTACTATAAATTAATAACTTATTAGGTTTAGACTGGGAACATCACATCCATATAATGCGTATTTTGCAATCTCTGGGAAAGTAAACTATCTGAGCAACCAACCATGAGAACCAAGAAGAGTGGTTGAAATTGCTGGCATCGAGGCTAGAGGTGAAAGTGGTGAGATAAACAGGCAGTGTCAATGTCACAGTCGCACTTATCCAGTCTTTCTGTAAGTGATTGTTTGTACGGCGCTGGAATAGCTCACTTTCAATGGGAGATGGGGTAATAAAGATGATTCTTTCACTACTCTCGTTAGTTACTTTTTCATTTAGAGAGTCGCTGAGTTCGGAAAATCAGCATAGCTCGCCTTAAATACACATCAGTAAGAAAATGGGCCTAGAGAAAACTTGAAAACTCTATTCTATATCATGAAATATATAATAAATTCGATATAATCTAATAAGGAGACCGATGCACAGCGGAACCTCATCAATGTACATCTACCTCAAAACGTGACCTCATTACTCTGGCTGAGAGGAACATGAACAGCAATTGGTTTGGTCATAAGAGGAAAATAAATGGTAAAAAAAAGTATTTATGACACAATTTAGTTAAGGCACAAAAATGTAAACAAAAATCATCGATCCAGTAGTAGTTTGTCTTGTAGGATTGTTCGAAAACAAACTGCACTATAAACTGGCATGAGGTTTTACTTAGTAGAGACTTAGTAGATAGTAATAGCAATCGTACAATATGAAGGCGATGTACGTGCCCTCTCAACCTCGGTGAAGAGAGCACACGCACGGCCAAACCAAACTGCACTATCAACTGCCATGAGATATTACTATAGAGTAATAGCAATCGTACAATATGGAGTATACAGGCGATGTACGTGCCCCCTCAACCTTGGTGAAGAGAGCACACGCACGGCCAATGTGTACCGTTGAAACGATCAGGACCGGCCGGTTACATAAGTCAGACAAACCAGTTCAGTTGCGCCACTGTCCGGAATACTCGCGCTTTCTTTGTCAATAATCGCAACTCGTCTCGTCACAGGAGTCCGGACGTTTCTTCAATCGTTTTGGTCTTCCGCTGGGGTAACATTCCTCCTTAATGGCCTTCACCTTCTTTGTAATCATTTACCTGGGAGCTTCTTCCGGCCCAGATTTCTAATTGGACCTTTGGTCGTGATAGATTAGTTGAGTACCCAACGGTATCAGCAATGGTACACAAATAACGATTATTATTGCTGTATATTCAGTAATGAGATATTGCTATTTATATTGCAATGCAGGAATATTGCAATAAGTAACATCTTCAACTCAAAAACTTCAGTTAAATGCCCGTTACTAATTTTTATATTGTTTAGCCTCTAAAGTTCTTGCTCCAATAAATTATATTTTCCTACAACGTATTGTTCGTTACAACTTTATTGCAGAACAACTTAAAAGACTATAGAGTAGGTTATTTACCTTTGTGATCCGTCAAGTAATCCAACATTTACAAGTAACAATGTTGGATTACTTGACGGATCACAAAGGTAAATAACCTACTATATAGTGTTAATTCAGTAATCCGGAGGCCTAAACATGAAACTTAAAAGAGACACGACGATGACTGAGTCATTTTTTAATCCATCAGTTGACATTAAAGTTCAAACGTGTACTTTATTAGTAATCGTATATCAATATATGTTAACCTTGCAGTAATATTGTTTGAAATAGTTATTTATATATCAATTAACTTTCTAATTCATGATAATTCATGATACAGTTAGTATATAATTTGCATAACCTAGTTTCCTCGTCGTATAACTAATCGTATTCTTCGATTAGATCCGGTCTCTGCTGTATCATGAAATTGTATAAAAAATAATCTCCTAGAGTCGTAATGTATTTCTTACAGTACGATGGATGATAATTTTATTTGGTTCGTGCAGCATAGATACCATTCAAGAAAATAAAAGATTTGATATATTTGAAAACTTACATGATGAACATTACATGAAAATATACTTAATTGAAGAGGTGATGGTAGGACTTAAAAGTCCTTTCTTACACTTAATCTCCAAGTAGCTTAATGGTAACTAATTGTACAAAACCGAATGGCTTAACTAGATGGAAAAAACTAGAAAAATTATTTGACTAAAAAAATAAAATAATAATAATGATTTACATAACAAGAAGAAAAGTATTACCTTAACACACACTCACTGCAGTCAAGCGATTCCTTTTAAGGGCCCCAGGACTATACCTGCATAAACTGTCTTAGAACTACATCGAATCACTTGCTATTAAATCACTACGAGTATCCAAATTCCTTATTGAAAAGGGGGAGTTGTTCTATAAGCCATAGCTAGTAACAATAAAATACTTTTTAAAACGCCTTTATAGGAATTAACAGCAGTTATGAACCTTGCGCGATCTAATGGATGGTAGAAATTTAAATTTGGTAACAAGATGTTGAGGTTTGCCAGACTTAAGAATGTTAAAGACAAGTAACAGAATTTGCCTGGAAAACATATTATTAAGTTTAAAGATTGACAAATTCTAAAAGAAAGTCTGTTACGTTAAAACGTAAATAATTATCACACATCTAAAGGCATAAATATAAAAGGAAACATAAACATAATCAGTCCAGCTCAATGTTCTATCCATCAGAAAACCAAGAGTTTAAATTTTTTGATAATACAGTATTCTAGTAAAACCACCATTTAGGGTTATTTTAGGGGTAAAGTTTATTCAACTGTCTGACACGTCCAGATAATATTGACTGAGTTTTAGAATCACTCAAGTTCAATCAATGATAGTTGGCCCAAGAGAAAATCATCTTCACCTCTCTTCCACATCATCAGACCCAAAAATGACGGTCGTTAACGAGTTGTGCGCAATCCTATCTGCGTTAATTGCTGTGTTCTAGGGAGGCCCAAACCAGTGCTCGAGTTGCGTGCAATACTGATCTCAGGTTGGCCGTCCTGTCTTGGCCGCTCATAAATGTAATTTAGACTACAAGCCTGGATTATATACACCTTCATAAAATCAATGCTACAAGCTGTACAAAAGAAATATTTCTTATATAATATAATTATAAATTATAAACTAATTATAATTTATCTATTATAATCTAACTATTTATAATGATCAGAGCGAGAGCTCGAGCGAGGTGTGGGGAGAGGGAGAGAGAGGGGGGAGATAGAGAGAGATAGAGATAGAGACTTCAGACCAAATTCTAATTTCTCTGTTGAAACTTGTTTGTGAATCAATTAGAACAAATAATGACTAAATAGGTAAAAGAACAAAGGATCTAGGTCAGATGACATTGTTGGCCCATGAACTGGCCCTCTTCAATCTATCCATTGATCTGGAAAACTGCGTATAAGGTGTTCATGGACAACAACATCGTACAGTGCAGGTGCCCAATCGTGAATAAACCACATTTTGTTACTAGCAAAAAAAGGGGATCATCTCTCACGCCATTCCATTGAGCCTATGAAGACAAAAATGAACATAAATATATACATATACTCTCCTAAAATGCCAGCCTAATTATTTATTGCAAATTGTTGAAGAGGAGGATTCTGTCTGATAGCATGAGGCTCTCGTTTGCCAAAACATGTTGGTTATGGGTTTTAACTCTAGGTATCCTTGTAAATTGAGTCTCGTTAATAAATAAAACTCTGGATCGAAAAATTTAATATAAACATTTCTCCAAGAAACATTCATAAATAACTAAATGAGGATAATCATGTGGTGCATTAAATGTTCACTTAGAATAGGTGTATAAACATTTGTACGTGAATTAAATGTACACGGTACACTAACAACCGTTTTATTGTAGAGTAAGTGTATACAGTATACTAACATTAGTAAGTAAGTGTACATAGCCAACTAACATGTAGAGTACTGTATGCCTACTGCAGAACACCCAAATGAATTAGGAAAAAACGCACATGTCATGTTAGTGAAATACTTATCCTATCCTGTACTGGTACTTTTGACCGGTACATATTTGTTACTCTACGCTTTCGTTGCTAGGCTGCACAATATTCCGTCACAATGGCTGCTCGTTATTAAATTATGTCTTGTGTTTATTTTATTGTGTAAAATGTTTCATAAAGCCTGTCAAGTAGGTATTTATTGATTATTTTTAATTGATGTTCTTTTCAGGCTATATCTGTTCAGTGCCAATAGTCTAGATACCATTTCAACGCCTTTGTCAGTTTCCATATACGTAATTTTGTTAAATAATTTGTTAATTAATTAATCTGGTTTTAAACTAAATTTTCTATCAGTAAATTGTTGTAGTCTAAAATTAATCTTTTCCATAGCACAAAAAAAAGGCTCTAACCACATTTCTTTTGTAATTTTGTGTTCTTATTTTTTCTGTGGCTGTGATTACTAATATGTTGTGTTTTGGTGTCTAGTTCAGGGTCCTCGAGTCGGACGTTGAACCTCAGCCTGCCGACAGCCTACCATCTGCCTCTTGGACTGTGCTGGCCTAGCCTGGGGACCAGGTTACAAGAGTCATGTTGCTCCTCAGCTGCATGACTCTTGTCTTCAGCCTCCCTTCTGTCCTCAGATCAGTCCGTTCTGTTGTCCCCGGCGGCTGAGCTGGGGGATGAATATTTTTATACTTGGTTATTAAAAGATAAAAAAAGTAAGTAAATAAATTAAAAAAAAACAATGTGACTAGGCCTAAGACTAAAGGACCTTTTACGTTGCAAGAAGAACACAGCCAAATAAAAAATAAAATTAATGGGACATATTTTTGTAATCAATTATTTATTTTTAAACTAATTGTTGTTTACTGTTTCTTTTTTTTAATATTTAATCTTTAATCTTTCAGAATTTGTTTAGCTCTGTTTAATTTTATTATTTGTATTGTTTAGTGAATTTATGATAAACCGATAACGTCCTATATTTTATTATATTATTTTTTAAATTTAAATTTCACCAAAAGGGGATTGATTTCATCACGTTTTTAAATTGTTCTAATTTGGAGCCACCTAAGAACTCCGGCCTACTTCCTAACCTAGTTGGAATCATGGGATGTGGGCTAAATTACCATAGACCTTTGTCTGTTGTACTTTCTAAATTTTAACATAAGTTCTTTCATAATGTATTATTATTTTTGGATTTTAACTTTCTTATTTACTGTTATTAGAAATTACAAATTTTGCATTTTTGACTTTTCCGCAGATAGGCATTTTCTGTTCTTGTTGAAATGTAATATAAGTTGTGTTTTTTTATTTTCTGTGTTTATATGTTGATTGTTGGATTTTTATTGTTATTTTGCTATTGTGGCCTTCTGCCTGGGTTTTATTTACTTTTTGGCACTACATTCGTCCTTTCTGGCCAGCTGCCAAGTTTGTGTTAACCCTTCGAGTCCCGTTCGTGACCATATCATTTTCTGAACTTGAGCCATCCCCCTTTACAGCTCGACTTCCTTAATTTGGTGGGGATGGGTCTCAATCCTTACGAGACACCATGTGGGTTTTGACATGACATTTTTATACTAAGCTAATGCGTGAGGATTGAAAAATATGTAAATATATATTCATCAACAATGCTATTACTACGGGCGCCCCAAGCAAGCCGATTAATATGTTTGGTGAAAGTGTTATATAATTAGTAGAAAGTGGTTTGCGTGTCTTGAAGTTTAATGGTTCTCATATCAAGGTTTTCTTTTGTTTTATTTATAAGTTATCTTTTATATAATATGGACATTGATAAAAAAATATTGTTGTTATTATTATAATTAAGTATTTTTGATATTTTCCGAGTAAGACAAGAGCAACTTGGTTGAATTCAAACAATTTTATCTGTTCAAAATATTTTATTAAATGTTATGATTTTTGTTCATAAGTATCTGTAATGGTGGCACTTTATCATAAACACAGTTCGTATTGACTTTTAAATGTCAAAAATTAACTATTATTGAACATTTTTCGCTTTTATGTCGTAGATGGAAGGAAATATATGTGCAGCTTTTAGATGTCTGTTCTTCCAATAGATGTGTTAGTTATGATAGGCCTACAGCTAATGAAATCCCTAAAAAAACTTTATTATTCAGTAATCTATAGATTAAATAAAAATTAAAGATTTCAACATTTAAAGTATACAATTATATTTCACAAGTATAAAAGTATATACAATTAAAGTATACAAGTATAAAAGTATACATCATTATTGTACCATTTATAATAATTGGACACTTTGGAATCTAGGTGACTAAAGCTACTGTATCAAAAAAATCTAAATGTGAGTATCTCTTTCAATCTTACCCATCTTACGAACATTGTGCAGTTTGAGGCCTCCTTGACACACATGGACGTTAGAGTATTTCAAGTTGAAGTTAAGTGTCAAACGTCAATTTTCATTTAATTTCAAATTGCTTGGATGAAAATCAGTTATAAAATAATAGTTACCATTATTATTTAATTTGTTATGATAAAACTAGGTAACACCCCTGCACGCTTCACATGCCTTACTATGTTCGACCTTCTGTCTCAGTAAGGCTGGTTGGTAGTAATTATTAACAACTAGTTCTTCCGGTGTCAACCGCGTCAAAGGACTATTTACAATATATACAGTTCCAGACGTTTCGCCCATGCTACAGTCTCAGCCTAACCACTGAGGATGCCACATCGTAGCATGGGCGAAACGTCTGGAACTGTATATATTGTAAATAGTCCTTTGACGCGGTTGACACCGGAAGAACTAGTTGTTAATAATGACTCCAGCCGCTTAAGCTTATGAAATAGGATGGTTGGTAGTAAGTTTCACTCGTGACCCTTCGGTCCTTGGTCTCGGTCGGTGACTTTAGACTACAAATATTATTAGATACACTATGTTAAGTAAAATCATATTATGTACACTTATTTACAGTCACTACTCACTGCACTACTGTACTCTACTACCTATCTATAAATGTACACAACTAATGTAATTACTTAGTCTATTTCAAAAGTTTCCATTTTATTGGTTTTATTTAACAACTAATAATAAAATAAATAAAATAATTCCATGAGATTCTCATTAAAACCTTAAAGGCTAGTGAGATAGGGCTCTACAAAACCATGCTTAGATCCTTCCCTACAATAAAGTACATTAATTCGTAAAGTTTTATAGAAATAGAAAATTGTATGGTAATGCACAAATGACAGACAGACAGGGACACGGACAGTTTATACACTATAGACAGGGACATACACTAGGGTTTATATTTATAGATCATACCATTGAATCAAGGGTCAAAATAAACTTTCAATAAACGAAAATTTGGTCTTAAGAAATATATGTAACCTCCTGCATATTATAAACATCATTATTTACATTCCAACAGCTGTTAAAATGGTATAAAAATGATTATTTACGTTTGGGAAACTGTCATTTTTCGATTATTTTAAATTTCTCTCTATGTTATTCTTATGACCGAAAACGTACTTTGAGGGCTTCCCATACCCTTCAGGGTGAACATATTGAAAAAAACGAGTACATTCATTCAAAACAAAGAGTAGAGACATTCTACTCCGTTTCTATGCACTTTAACTGTGAAGTGTTAAACTATCTTTTATTGTTATATTTCCTAAACTCAATAATGCCGACGCTATTTTTATACCTCTACACATCGCTGATACAAGATACCATCTAGCTCTTCAAACATTACAAAATTCCCACTCGTACACATTTTACCACTACACACTTTTATGTGTGGTTTTGAATTTAAAATTCTAAAGAGGTAAAGGTTTTACAAGAATGTCCGCTTCCAAGGTAGTGTTGCAGAAGAGTTACTAGCGGAAGCGAGGGACGCGATTCACTTACACTGTGAGGTAGTTAGTCATTTACGTTAGTTTAATGTTCTATGCAAGTTTAGTGTTTGCGCTAGCGATCCAGTTGTTATAGAGATATATCACAACATAACTGACCTTACCAAGTTACTAGCGGAAGCGAGGGACGCGATTCACTTACACTGTGAGGTAGTTAGTCATTTACGTTAGTTTAATGTTCTATGCAAGTTTAGTGTTTGCGCTAGCGATCCAGTTGTTATAGAGATATATCACAACATAACTGACCTTACCAAGTTACTAGCGGAAGCGAGGGACGCGATTCACTTACACTGTGAGGTAGTTAGTCATTTACGTTAGTTTAATGTTCTATGCAAGTTTAGTGTTTGCGCTAGCGATCCAGTTGTTATAGAGATATATCACAACATAACTGACCTTACCAAGTTACTAGCGGAAGCGAGGGACGCGATTCACTTACACTGTGAGGTAGTTAGTCATTTACGTTAGTTTAATGTTCTATGCAAGTTTAGTGTTTGCGCTAGCGATCCAGTTGTTATAGAGATATATCACAACATAACTGACCTTACCAAGTTACTAGCGGAAGCGAGGGACGCGATTCACTTACACTGTGAGGTAATAATTTACGTTAGTTTAATGTTCTATTCAAGTTTAGTGTTTGCGCTAGCGATCCAGTTGTTATAGAGATATATCACAACATAACTGACCTTACCAAGTTACTAGCGGAAGCGAGGGACGCGATTCACTTACACTGTGAGGTAATAATTTACGTTAGTTTAATGTTCTATTCAAGTTTAGTGTTTGCGCTAGCGATCCAGTTGTTATATAGAGATATATCACAACATAAGTGACCTTATCAAGTGCAATTTAGGCTACATTGTTACATTCTGGTGGTTGACATACTACTTTATAACAATGGAGTGTCGCATAACTGAGTCATTGCAAGTTTCTCCGTTGGCCATATTGGATAACAGTGCTTCCCTGCCAGATGGACGTGAGTGACGTAACAGTTGGCGACGCCGACACCACTGCTGTCTGGACAGTTAAGAAGCAACCGTCAATGAATATAACAATTCCGTTCTGATTTATCAGTTCTTTCATAGTATGTGAGATAATATTTTCCTCCTGAGTCACTGGCTATTATTTTCGATAAGGAAGTCGTGCTTGTTATCGATCACACATCATCAAATTTATACTATCTACATTGTGCATCTACTGTAGCCATAGATTTAGATCGCATGTTAGATTTAGATTGCTTGTAACATGTTTTTGTAGATCCTCATTTGCAATACGTGTCATTTTTTTTGTCTAAATCGTCCTTTCAAAGTCTGTTACCTTTGGCCATAAACTTAAGTGAATTTATCTTTTAAAATATCTTGAACAATCGTTTTAAAACAGATAGAAAAAAACTACGACACCTTTTGTTCATGAATTGTTCAAGATGCAATCAATTGCCTTTTATATATCTTATTAACAACGTTTTTTTAATCGTATAATTCGTAATCAATATCATTTTTATATACAGAACCGGGAGACCGAGCTTCACTCAGTTGAACTATGAGGATTTCCCAAAGGATCCTGGGGATCTTTTGTAGATGCTCGCATGGAGGTTAAAAAATTCGTTTCAGAGTAATTAAGAGAAGAATATGTACTTTTAATCTGATACCCAACTTGAGTGTATTAGTTTAACATTATCCAATTTTGGGTTTTTGGATATTTTTTTGTGGGGGGAGGAACAGAGCCCTTAAATGTTGTTTCTTCCAAAACGTAATTGTATAATGTCATTTAGGAGATAAAAACCTATAATTTGATACTCAACCTTTTTCTAGAAGTTAATAATGGTTCCATATTGTTTTTTCTGCTAGAAGTCGATAACAAGGGACGTTAGTTCGGACAAACAACGCTGATTTTATAAGGTTTAACCTTGTTCTGCAAAATGCAAAATAAATAACATTATACTACTAATTAACTATAGCAACATACACGAAAACTACGGCACCTAGAAAAGAAGACGGTAGGTATCACACGCATCTCCAGTGACGTCACATGTGCTAAATGGCAAAAATGAACACTAAAATACTGTTCTAATTCCCGTAATTACAATTCCAGCTGATAAGTGATAAATAACTTGCCTACTATTTAGCTGAATGGTTATATGCAATAGGTATAGTTACCAGTATTTAATATAATAAACAAATCAGCTGATTTCACCCATGTGACGTCATAGTCTACTACGCAGCCTCGTCTTGATATACGGGAAGTTTAGGAGCCTCTGGGGCAGAAATGAGAATGTTCCCAGAGTTGGAACCGGTGCCAATCGATTTCTCGTGTTCGAAAATACAAAAAACTTTTATTAAAAAAAATTAAAAAAAAAACAGTTTGTCCGAACATGGCTTTTATTTAGATAAAAAGATTTTAAATCTTTTAGCCTAAATATGTTTTTCCCATTTTGAACAGGAAAATTAACTAGTGCACCCTAGTGGACTTACATCCATGAGAACAATATTATAATGAGGTCTAAACATCATATTATATTACTAAGTTTTTCATTGCTAATTTAAACTTATATCTTATTTAAAATCTTTAAAACTACGTACCTAAATAGCTTATAATATTTTTAAAATGTCAATAAATAAAGCCAGAAAATGGAATTAACGCATGATTAAAAAAAAAATATATATATATATATATATAGGAAGATTAACCAATATTCGTTAAGGCATTGTATAGTGCGTATTTATTTGTGTTTAGAATGATATGTAAGTTAACGTATAAGATAAAAATAAATTAATGACGTACAAATAAATACCCTTCGCGACCGTATGCCGATTATATTCGCAAACATTTTCTCCCAGCCAGCGAGCTGTGTGCGTATATATACACACACTGGTTTTAGCTCAACGAGTGTTTGCCGGGAGTACCTGTCATATGAAATTTGAGTTTGTTTGATCCGCACCCTGCCTCCCAAGGTCAGACGCAATTTTTTATTAGTCATACTACACCATCCACCCAATACTATTGCTGACTCCCCCCGTCCCATCCCTTCGCTGCCCTCTCCGACCCTCATCTCTCACTAAAACTTGTGTTAGTCCAGCGTCCAGTGCTTCGTCTGCTGCAATCCGCTCTGCACACTTTGTTTACTTAGACACAAGTTACTTCACCTTATGAATTCGATTTGTTCTGTTTATTTTATTTATGTAGTTTAGTTCTGTTTACTTGTGCTAAACCTGCCAGGTAAAGCCTCACTTGCATCCAGAAATCTGCTTTGAGGCATATCATACTAAAGAGAAATGTGCTTGAATACACTAGTAATATCATGTTTAGTTATTAGATTATACAATCAAATGAAATTAACAACTAATTAGTATTTTATTTCAAACTTATCTAACAACTGATGTTAGTAGAACAAGCTAATGACTGGTAAAAACGTACAAAACAATTTCTCTTAAAGTTAATGACGTGTATATACGCAAGTAGATTAATATTTTTGAAAAAAAATGTAAAAGAAAATTATTTCGGCCAAATATTAGTTCATTTTGCGTATAATAGTGAATTTTGAAGCATAATATTATATATTGGTAAAAAATTGAGTAGTGACCCAATCAAGTTTCATATATGCTTACGTTAAGAATATAAATTAGCTCGCGAAGGGTTAATATTGTTACTAAGGCAATATGCAATATAACTGAGTGATATATCAGAAACTCTAAAGCATGCAGTACAACAGTAACATAACTAACACCGCAGTCGAAGAATATGTAAAAACTCCTTGGAAAGCACCTGTTACACGGACCACAGAGAAGTAATAAACAGAGGTTGCATCGATTACTGGCGCTAAATGTGTGTCAGTTAAGTAACTTCAAGCTACGTAGTTAGTACTCCAGTTTGACGTGGGAATGGCAAGGCCACCCACCACCTTATCGGTCCTTCCTTCTACTCCCCCAAATCCTTTAGGATAAATGCAGTAATCATTACTTTAGAGGTATAAAGATGTACGTTAGTTGTGGTCTATGTCTAACTGCCATTGAGGCATACATTTCGGAGGCAAGAAAGCGACCTCTGTTTTTTTCTCTGTGCACGGACAGTTCCGTAAATGAAGTTAGTGCTGAAAGTTCTCCATGAATGTTTGCCTGCTGAAGGTTAGCATAATACATTGAATCTAAACATAGTTTATTCGTACTATAAACTAAAATAATCTCAAATGCTTTGACAATCTTCATAGAATGTATATACTGTTATTAAAAGTAAATAAACTCCTATATAAACACGCTGTTAAACCAACGATGATAAGTATTACGTCCTTAACAAATTATAATTAACATACATAGGAATGATTTAAGAATTCCTTGCACAAGTGTTTTTACTAAAAAATGTACATGAAATATCATCCATGAGGCGTGTAAAACTGAATTGTAAAAATATAAAAATGTTATAGAATCACTAAAGAGACATGCCAAGATCTATGGTTGGTGATGAGCAGTGCAGTAGTTAGGTTTCACATCTATAGTACGTATGTATTGATAAGTCTTGCGGATCAGAGTGATCGATGTATCGTTACAAGCCAAGATCTATAGTTGGTGATGAGCAGTGCAGTAGTTAGGTTTCACATCTGTAGTACATATGTATTGATAAGTCTCGCGTATCAGAGTGATCGATGTATCGTTACAAGCCAAGTTCGAACTTATAGTGTAAATATCATCATTAGTTACACAATATTGTCAAATGAAAAATGAACAACCAGGAGCCAACAACTGATTCCTTACGAAAATTCTTTTATTCTGATTTTGATCGGACTAAATTGAGACGCTGACCTTTAAATTCTAATTCATTATTCATACTAAGCACAACGTAATTAATTATAAGCTATAGCTAAGATAATCTATGTGCTGTTCCTAGGCGATATAAATTGACACGACTTGACTGCAGAGCGCTCTTACCGCAAATACTGAAACTACGAGGAGTGAGGGAACATTCAACCAATTGTGTGACGGATGCAAGCAAGCCACAACCATAGATAGCAAGCCTTTACGTCTTGCATTGTTGCTATGTTTCACTCCTTTAAAACCGTAACTGTTTTATAACCTATTTATTTGATTATGTTATTTTAAGTGTAAGTAGATACATTATCATAGACCCATCTCTGATGTTATAATCGTGGACTTTCTTAATGTTTATATTGTCTTTTACATTTTTATTTCTTATTGTTTATCTCTCACAACAAATGAACACACAACGCGGCAACATCGCGCGGCATTCACTCAAATGTCATTAACCGCACTCATGTCAAGTCGGGTCATTCATTAAATAAAGTGTAGTGGTTATGTACCTACTGGTCAATAGGAAGAACCCATGCTATCCAGGGGCTATCGCTTAGCCTACTTCATGTTGAATTCAGAAAGTTAAAACAATAAAAGATTGAACGAGCCTCACTGACACGTTTAAACTGCTAACCTTCACACAGCTGTAAAGTTTACAATGCCCACCTCTACAATCAGCCTACCAACTTGTATACTGCTGTTACACTGCCTGCTTTTACAACGCCAACATTTACACAATAAACCTTTCAAATGTTCACTACCACTTTCGGCCTTTAAACTGGCAACTTTTAATACAAAAACCTTTACAATACCAACCTGTATATTTTCAATATTTACACTGAAGTCTGTAGTTCCTTTATTCTGACAATCATTACAACATTTGTTCATTTGTACTACTAACCATTACATTGCTAACCTTTACAACGGCAACCTTTATACTGACAACATTTACTTTGCTATAACATTTACATATTCAGCCTTTGTATTACTAAACTTTTACATTTCTATCTTTTACAAAGACTTTCTTCATACTGACAACATTTACACTACTACTACATTTAATTTCCAGTCTTAAAAATGATAACCTTTACATTACAAACTTTAACAACGCCTTCCTTTATAACACACTTCCTTTATACACTGCCACTACATTTGCATGTCAAGCCTTTGCACTGATAACCTTTAAATTACGAACTGTTATGCCTTCCTTTATAATGACAACATTTACATTGCTACTTAAATAACAATTCCAAGCTTTACACTGCTTACATTGCGTACTTTTACAATGCCATCGTTTATAGTGACAGCATTTACATTGCTATAACATTTTTATTTCCAGCGTTTGCACTGCTAACTTCTACATCTCAAACCTTTCCAATACCTTTCTGAATACTGATAAAATGTACACTATAACAACGTTTCAACTTCCTGTCTTTGTAATGCTAAGTTTACACTTTGCTAATGTTATGTAGCACAATATTTTAGCATAAAAGATTAATTAGCCGCATAATATATCATTAATTTTATATTGATCAGATAAATTATTATTATGGTGTCGTAAAATGTGATTTTGACTCGTGATACATGTTTTGGTAATCACATTCCATGAACAGCAACTTATTTTTATTTATTTATTCAAATTTACATGTTACTATGCAGATAGTAAACCCAATTACGTTGTAACATTTCAAATACTCTATATAAAACAAGTCTAGAAATGGATCTTACAACAATCTAATTTTTAATGTCCATTCTTCATTCAAACAATATATAATACAACTTAATAATAGTTAAAACCCTATGCTACAAATATAAATTAATAAAAAATAACATACAATAGAAATAATTAAATATATACAGTGTGTTAGTGAACTCACTTTAATTAAATTTTAGGTATGTTCCTTGGGTCAAGACTAACAAAACAACCAATACAACCAAATGTCTAAAATGTCTAGATTTGTGTCTATTGGGAACTGCCTTTGGGCTTTGTGGAACTCGGCCTGCGGCCTCGTGGTGGAGCTCGGCCTACGTCCTCGCCAAGACGCTCTGCTGCACGCCTCTTTGTGAAACTCGGCCTACTTTTTTATTGATTTTTAGTTAAATATTGTAAATATTAATATTAGTGAGATTTGCCATGTAAAATTACAAGCAGTATTTAAAATTTTAAATTATCACAGTGGCTACAAAATGTTTATGTTGGATTGATTTCTGAATTTTCATAAATCAGGTAGTAGGGAAAGTGTCCTTAAACTCAATCAACCCTTTCAAGAGATATTGCAATTATGTTCATTGAAAAAACAAAGTGCTATACATAGATAAAAGTCACATTTGAAATACACATTTAATACTTTAATAATGTAATAAACATTGAAATTTGTCATAAAACTATTCATTATTGTATCATAATAAAATTGTACCCACAAATTAAACTGTATAGTTTAAAATATAAATATGTCAACAGGTATGACATATTTATATTTTACTTTTAACCTGGGACCCTTTTATTCATAAAAGGTCACTTAGATGAAACATGTACAGTAAAATAAATAGTTTATATTGTTATTGTTTGTCAATTCACTATTCCTTTGCTAAAAAGTTTTAAAGTTTAAAGATGAAAGTTAGTTATTTTACGACTTACTTTAAAGGAGGTTAAAGTATACATTCAAGAAAACATCATAAAGACTACAATTACAGCATAAAGAGCACTACTGAACTAATATACAATATAAAAGATATTCAAATTCCAAACCAATGTCAATTTATATCAATTGATATACAAAACATGCACACAAACATTCCTACTAAGGAAACATTAAACATTTTGAAAAATGTCTCACACTAACTGACTCAACACTAATGAAAATAATGATATCATAAAATTACCTGACATTTGTATTGAACAAAACTATTTCATATATAATGACAATTTTTACCAACAAAGTAATGGACTACCAATGGGATCAGGAATAATAGCAAACATCTTCTTACACAATTTGGGACAAAACAAAATTTTGAACGAATCAAATCCTTACAAACAAAAAAAAATCTATTGGTTTCGTTATGTTGATGATGTGATATGTCTTTTCCAAGGAAGTGAAAAAGAAGGTGGTGATTTACTAGACTGCATAAATTGGTTAAATGACAAAATAAAATTTACAAAAGAAAATGAAGCAAAAGAAATAAACTATTTAGATCTAACAATCACAAATATTGGAAATAAACACTCTTTCAAAATTTTTATAAAATCAACTCAAAGTGACCTACTAATTCCATATAATTCTACCACCCATGGAAGTACAAATTATCTAGTTTCAGATCAATGGTAAACAGAATGTTAAACATCCCAATGAAAAAAATCTGATTATCAAGAAGAAAAAACGACAATAAAATACTTAGCTTTGAAAAATGGCTACAATCCGACAATTGTTGACAAAATTATAAAAAGAATAAAAGGAAACAAAAATAAGAAAATTAAACAAAAAGAAAAAACAAATGTATCAGTGTTCCTTATAATACAAAAAAGAATAAAGCTATTAGAAATACTTTTCAACACAGTAAATATATACTCGGTTATAAAATATAGAACAATACTTTTACTTTCATTAACCAACTATCCAACAAAGAAAATTAAAATAACAAATATGACAAATCGGGAATATATAAAATAAAATGCTCAGAGTGCGATTTTTTACACAGGACAAACCGGAAGAACATTTAATAATATACGTTACAAAGAACACATACAAGCCATAAAAAACAACAACTCAAGATCAATTAAATTTTACTTTGCTGAACATATTCTCCAGTCAAATCACAGTTACCAAAATATAAACAAAAATGTTACAATTTTAGAATATGAGAAGATAGGAGAAAAAATGAATTCTAATGAAAATTTATACGTATACATAAACAATTATAATGAACCACAGAACATATTAAATACACAAATTAATATGAAAAATCCTATATATGAAAAATAAGCGAAATTAAAAAACATAAGAATCAAAAATAAAATTCAACAGCCACAAACTAAAATAATCATATGTTATGTTATTTTCATGAGTTTTATTTTTATAACGGTTCATTTCTTATAGGTTATATTATTTACACTCTGAAGATGGCCTAAGAGTCGAAACCTGTCATGTATTACTATAAAAAATGAATAAAAGGCTACTTAATTATAGTTATTATTCAATTTATAGGGCCTAAAATATTTGTGTCAATTCTAAGCCATGTGAGTCATTAGTTTCACAAAGCAATAAAGACGTGGATAATTGTAACTCAAAAACAAACAATTGAAGACTCAAGCAGAAAATAGAGAGTTTGCAGAGTCACTTTCGACTCACGAGGGTAATCATTCAAGATTGTATACAATCAAAGCCACATTACTTGAAGTACATCGGTGCTTTACATTTTCTCAGAGAAACTGAAATCGGCCTTTCCTTGAGGAAGTAGCCGGGCTTTGTTTTCAGTGCTATCAGCAGGATTTTCTGTTGAAAGTGACTGGCTGATAGTTAACGTGTCCAAGGCCGACTCCGTGACAATGAAAGTCCATCACATGTGAGTGGTGCTGTATGTCCGCTTGTTACGGCCCTTCCATGCGCTAACTTAGCTCTGCCAGAGGATACTAACGACAACAGAATGTGTGTAATGAGACAAATGAGATCCTACAGTGACGATGAAAGTCCATCACATGTGAGTGGTGCTGTATGTCCGCTTGTCACCGCCCTCACATGCAATAACTGAGCTCTGCCAGAGGATGCTAAAGACAACAGAATGTGCGTAATGAGACAAATGATATCCTCAGGGCTGGATTTCCAAAAGCCTGTTAGGCCTGGGCCTATGGGCGCAAGCTCCCACGGGGCGTACAGCCGAGTGAAAAAATAAATAAAAAAATATCAATCATTAAAAATAAATAGCCATAACATATTTCCTTAATTGATTTAAAAAATCAGGCTAATAAAGCATTCTGATTTTAAAGTTCATTGGAACAAATAATTGTTGGTAAAGTTAAACTATTTTTAAACATTATGCATCAACTTTGTTACAACATTGATCTCTAACACGGAAGAATTGGTTAGAGATGTCGTCTAGCGGTACGCAACGTATTGCCACTGCCAGCCATATGCAACACCCGTGTTCCTCGTATAGAGGAGGGTCTTAGTGATGCCTTATCTCAGAAACAAGTGTTAGAATCAGGCGTGAAGTTTGTATGAACAGGAACTACAAACAACAAGTAATGTCAACCTCAACAGACCGAGACACTCCTCCATCCAACTGTCAGGATATGGGACTACCCTAAACACTACAGAATTCTTGCATTTTCTGTGAGCTCCTCGATTTTTTCAAAAACTGTGCCTTAAAGATTTATAAATCCTACATATACGTTTCAAGACACCTAAACATTTTCATGATTCGATAAGAATTAAATGTACTGTGACATACAGAGTGGCCTCCATCCTGGGAACCGGTGATGCGGAAGTAATGGATGGGTCGTTGACCACCTGCTCTGCTTGTTTACAACCTTTGGGTTATAAATTAGGACGTAAAAACGTCACAGTACATTTATAGGCCTACTCATGATGGCTTTAGAATTGATTTAGAGTTATCACTGTCGTCGCTTGTGTTTACTTTGAGTATACGCAATAGGTTTGACTGCCAGTAAAGGTCTAAATGTGATGTTAACTAACTGCTATAATGACTAGGAAGCTTTCCAGCTATTTTATATTACAAACAATTATTGATCTTAAACATTTTCTCGTCAACAACAATAGCGGTAAATATCCAAAGTGATTTAAAATCATTCATTATATTTAACATGTAATGTTTTACCCGCGCACATTCAAAGTAATGACAGTTTGTAGCCACCAAAACAAATGAGTATGCGTACAATTAAAAGTCTATACTCCGACATTATTACCTTATTGTTTAGTCTTTATTAATTAAATTTATAACTTTTACACTAATTCTGGAGTGAGTTTTTTGGAGTTTGACATCTTTTCCACTATGTTCTCACTATATTATTCCTAGTTCTTTATATATACACACAAACCTGTATACACATACACTTATGTGTATGTACTTGTTCCCATTTGTATCGTTGTTCTATTGTCCAGCTCTAAAAATGTTACACAATACACAAACCATTGCCAGCCAAACAAAACTGTGGAAGGTATTTTTTGAGGGGGTATGAGGATCTAAGCCTATGCATATCTTGCTTTCTTCCAAAACAGTCTTTCATATGAATTTCTACCGTGGGAAGATATTACCCAAACTCTTGTCTTTGGCCAGCACTCCAGAGTAACAAAGAGCACGCAATGTATTCCGTTGGCACGTTTCTAGGTACTAGCCACTGTTGCAGCCAAATTAGCATTCAATGCCAGAGGTAGGGTTGACCAATCGTTGTCGACACTTCTAGAAGGGTCTCTGCTTTCTGTCCCTTATTACATCCGACTCACTTTCTTCATTGTTCTTGAACGTGAAGTTAGAAGACTATGTCTATGCCAACAATAAAAAAAAAAGAAAGAAAGAAAAGTGCCAGAGGAGAAGAGTTCAATTTCGAATTGGAATTACAATGTCATACTGCATCTACGATGAAACTGTTATAGTAAACCGTGGAAGGTATTGGGGAGGGGGGTTATAAGGAGGACTATGTAAGCCTAAGCATATTATACTTTCTTCCAAAACAGTGTTTCATATGGGATACTACTGTGGGGAAATAGTAGCTCATAACATTTCTCATAAAAAAAACAAACTCTAATAAATCAAGGCCACTGCAAACCATTATGTATTAAAATTCAATGTCTTACTGTCATTAATTTTATCATGTAATGTAAATTTATCATGTCTAATTTGGGTATAGATTAGAAATAATATGCCAAATCTATACCCAAGAGAAGATATACAAAATTATAGTAACAGAAATCGAAAATGTGTAGATGTGCAATTTCAAAGACTTTCCTAACCAGAAACAGTTATTTAGTATTAGGTTATAATGACTAATTTGTAATAAATTGTCAGAAGAGTTAACAAGTCTACCTGTACATAATGCATCTACGATGCAAATGTTATAGTAAACCGTGGAAGGTATTTAGGGGGGGGGAGGACTATCTAAATGTGTGATTTTTCATTTAATAATCTTTGTTATACTATCTATGATTATTTATAGATAACTCTGTGTATAACTAAGTATTACTACTGTACTTTAAATATTTAAGGTGTTTTAGGTTATTATTTTGCTTATTGCTCTGTGGTTCTATTTAATTATTGCATTGTTAGTATTATGTGGTATTACTGTATTGTTTTATTATTATCTTGCAGTTATTATCGTGAGTAAATATTATAGGCTACATTCTTGCATTGATGTTATCTGTTACTGTAAAAATTTTATGATAGTAAAATGAATATATCCAAACAATTCTATTTTGTAACTAATATCGTAATTCTAATACAAGTTTTTGTTATTATATTTTGTAACAGAATATAAGGAAAATGCATTTCCGTGCTAAATTCAATGTGGAGTTCTAAAAGTAACAAATCTGAGTGAACATGTTCAATCTTACGTACGTGGATAAAATTCAATATTTATTTTCAGAACTCAACATTTAATTCAAAGTCGTGTTAGACATTTAATTACAATAATGCGCAGCCATAACAATTTCAAATAATGAAGGAAGCACTCAAAATCAATTGCTCATACCAAAGTCAACATTAAAAAAAATATATATATATATAAATAATTTGTTGTTTCCTTGGCTATTGCTGCTGATCAAAATATAAACGTTTATTGATTATATATTCACTGACTCAAAAAATATTTGTGGATATTGCTTAACGGGTAGACTTTTTACTCCGACTGAAGAAATAGTTCTGTCGTTTACACTTGGCAACAGAATTATCAAAAGTCGATTTGAATGGCAATACTTTCTCATTTAAAATAATCCGAAATCAGTGAAATGTCACTCAAGACAAATTTAATGTGATATAATGAATAGTGATTGATCCTCAGGAGATTCCATTCCTTAGCGAGTACCAAGTCTGGAAGTGGTAAACGTGGCTTACAGCAATCCAACATCTTTATATTATTACATTTTGTATTACACTTTTATGACTTTGCGTTTTTTTTCTATACTCTTAAAAAATACAGATAAACAACCATTGCGTATTTGATATTTGTATAGCACGGATTATCTCCTAAAAATCTCCAAGAGAAATAGTTGAACTTTATAATTTAAGTACACTTCTTTATCATGTGGTGTGTAACTGACACATTAAAATTTTTTTGTGATTGTGACTCACTTTTTTAAGAGGCTCACCAATCTTGTTAGCCTCCATTGATTTCTACGGTCCTTTGTTTCTCGCTAAGTTGATTGAATATTGTAATATTATCATCAGATTTGCAAGAGTTAATATGCTAATAAGGTTGCTTGGATTCATTTACAAAGTTCAATGAACGTTTCACACGTACTCAACCCTTAAAACGTTTACTGCAAAACGGTTTAACATTTTACTTCTTTTCCACCTAAAAGTATGATGACAAAAAGTGTTAAAATCAAATGTACCTTTGCTTAGACAATCGAGCTATAGTTACATGGAAGTTTTGGTGTGATAAAAAACTTATCAACCACTTATGATCACCTTCCAATTAGTTGAAATTAGTCATCTGAATACACTGAGAGAGAGAGAGGGGGGGGAGAGAGAGAGAGAGAGAGAGAGAGAGAGAGAGAGAGAGAGAGAGAGAGAGAGAGAGAGAGAGAGAGAGAGAGAGAGAGAGAGAGAGAGAGAGAGAGAGAGAGAGAGAGAGAGAGAGAGAGAGAGAGATTTGGTAGTCATAATAATTGTAAATAATTCTTGAGGTAAAAGAATTTTCTCAAGTCGTTACTTAAATTTCAACCCCTTCTATCTGCTCCGCGTTCGTCGGGCTTTGGGAGGTCGGCAGGTTTATTATAACTCATTTATGTTAATTAGTGTTGTTAACATATACTAGTGCTTCGAGTGAATTATTTTATACTTGGTAAACTTACCGTCCAAACAAATCAAATTCTTTCAACAATGTCTTGACTAAAGACACATTTCAAAGCCTCAATTCTCATCATGAGATCTACTAAAATATTAAACATACATCATTTTTTCTATTTTTTCTTTTTTCTTATTGTCATTATTATTTTCGTAAATCTGATGATGTGACGAACTCTACGTAATGGCGGTGTGCTTAATATATCAACTCTTTGGATCTTGAGAAAACCATCTGAACCATTGTATGGAACCTCAATTGTGTCCTTGGGACATTTATTACGGTTTAAAACCAACAAACTTCAGTTTACGTACATTGGAAATCATTAGGTGCATTCATCGTGATTGTGCATACAGTCATTGACGAAAAATTGCATTTTTCGAAGGAAAAGTACTTACTTTTACTTAGTATATGTTGGAGGGAGGCTAAAACATGAATAGAAAAATACCCGGCCATTACTTTATTATTTTGTCATATTATTGGTTAGACTTAATTTACGGCCTTTTATTAATTCCTCTTCAGTAGACTCAAAAAAGAGCTATGTGTAAGTAATTTCAAGATCCATTTTCAAGTCAACGTTTATATAGTTTTAGAATTCATACTAGTATAAACATATTGGGTATGTATATAATGAGTCACTGACTAACTAATGGTTTAAAATATAAGTAAACTTTCAAACAAATAAAATCCCTCACTTATGTTTTTTATTTACAGTATAGAACACGTTATTGATTAACATTGATTTCCAACGTTTGATTAAACAATATTTGAATATTGAATGCTACCTCTAATGTAACAATGTTAACGAGGTTAACAAATTAGATATAGTTTTTTGTTTTTTAGAATAGGCATACCTCGTTTGTTTATTGTTTACTTCCTTACATTGTGTTTGGACTTTATATTATCTTAAATTAAATATCAACCGTTATATACCGATATAGTGCGAAGAAACCTTTATTAAGAAATCTCACATTTGGTTATTTAATCACGATGTTATCTTTCACCCCAGTGAAAATCATCTTAGTACTGTCAAAACTAAACTAGAATGGGTCTAGAATAATTTAATTATAATAATAAATATGAAATATTCCTTTCGAATTGTATCACTGTCGAAGCACAAGTGACTAATTCTATACAGGTAAAGCATAAACCTGTTTTGTCAGTTTTAACATGAAACTAAACATGTATTTATAATCAACCCTTAAAAAATGCATTGGCCTGAAAATAACTAGGTCACAAATAAGCATGAGAGTTTACGTTTGTTTAATGTTAAAACATGCATATAAGATATATGTTTCACTTATGTAGAGCTCCAACAATGATACATTAAAAAAGGAATGTTTGAATTTTAGTTTTATTTATATTTTTATAGTTTAATTTTTACAGTACTTACACGGTCTAAAGTTTATTTTCTTTAAACTATGCAATCAATGTGTGAAGTTTGATCATTATTTCATTATTAAATAAATACACGTTCACAATGATCTCACCTTGTGTGATCAATGTTCTATTCTTTTTCTTGTGATAATCCCATATGTTATTCTCAAGAGTCAAACCTTGGCCTCTTATTAGTTTTGAGTCTGTTCCTATTATCGAAAGCCAACTGGCAGTCTACTGAAGAGGAGGCCGTAAATTAAGTCTAACCAATAATTTGACAAAATAATAAAGTAACGTCCGGGGTATTTTTCTATTCATGTTTTAGCCTCCCTCCAACATATACTAGGTAAACTTACCTTTCCTTCAAAAAATGCAATTTTTCGTCAATGACTGTATGCACAATCTCGATGACTGTATGCACAATCTCGATGAATGCACCTAATGATTTCCAATGTACGTGAAGTGAAGTTAGTTGGTTTTAAACCGTAATAAATGTCCCAAGGACACAATTGAGGTTCCATACAATGGTTCAGATGGTTTTCTCAAGATCCAAAGAGTCGATATGTTTTCTTACTCACTTATAGCACACAGAATAAATAAGCAGAGGTCGCATCCATTGGTGCTATCAATGTGTCAATGTTATTCAATGTTATTCAATGTTATTCCCCCAAATCCTCAAGGATAAATAAATGTTCGTAGATCACTTCATATTTATAAATATTATTGAACATTAGTAGTAATTTATGTCTAACTGCCACTGAGACGTTGCTATGGCCATCAGAAAGCGACCTCTCCTTCTATTTTATCTGTGCTTGCAGCTCGACTAATGTCCGAATATTTTTTCCTTCTTTCCTCACAACATAAAAATATCCTTTGTCAAATATTACCAAATTATTTGGTAAAATTTACACTTCATAACCGTTATGGTTAGCAAAATATATGGATAGAGCAAGTTTTTATAATTGGAATAATCAAAATTTTATTTTTACTTTTGGTAAATGTCAACCTTTACTACATAATGGGTCAAATTTGACCCAGTTAAATTTTGTGTCAGTTTTTTAAAATTTAAATTTATTTTATCTAACAACCTACAACCATGGGTGGGTGGAAAACTCAGTCTGCATAACCTCAAAGTTCTTCAGTTTTTCAGCGACACTTACAGGTAATAAATAAATTTCAACGAATGACAACTGTTTCCAGAATAGTTATACATGTAAATAAACTTTAAATTGCGATTGGCTCATAAATTATAGGTAAAAATGAAATTGGGTCATATTTGGCACAATGGTCCAGAAAAGGTGGATAGAACCGAATCAAAAATGTGACATTGGGCTACAATAGGAAATTATTATTTTCTTTTAACGATTTATTTATTTATTTTTTTTTTTGTTGTAAAGGATAAATTATTATTTGACATTTGTAGCTATTAGATTGCTTAATATATTTATATACATAAAAAGAACAACACTTAGCAATCTTTTTTTAGTGTTTTAATGTTCAAAATCGATTTCTGTCTCGAAAGACCATCATCAGTTGAAAACAGAATACAAATAGGGTTATAAATATATTTAACTTTAGAATAATTAATTCAACAGCTGACACTATAAAAATTTAAATAAAGATGTAGATGGATAAGTTGTAGATCTTGTTAAATTTTATAATTTTGCATCTTCATGATAGAATCAAACATAATATTTGAGTGAAATTTTATTTGATCGTTGAGTAATAATGATGGGTTTTCTTTTATGTTTTTGTATATGTAAAATTTTTCAATAGCATCTAGTTTTTTACTTTTAGGTGCAAAATGGATAATGTCTAAATTTTCTTCAATTGATGAAATATTATGGTTTTCTTGTATTAAATGTTCAGCAAATGTTGATAAATTTTGATGTTTGTTTTTAGGTATATGTTCCTTGAATCTTCTACTAAAACTTCTTCCTGTTTGGCCAATGTAATATTTAGGACAAGTTGAATATTTAATTTTATAAATTCCAGAATTATTGTATTTGTTTTCATTATTTTTAGTAGAGTAGTTATGTTATAGTATATGTTTAATACTGTTCTTTGTTCTATATGTAATTTTATATCCTTGTTTGGAGAATTTGTTATGTAAAGATTTGTTAATATCTCCATGATAGGTCATTTGAATGTAGATATTTTTTTCTTTAGTTTTAGAATTAAGAGTTTTCTTGTTGTGTTTATTAATTAATTTACTTATTAAATTTGGCTGATATCCATTATCGACAGCAATTTGTTTGATAATGTTAATTTCTTCTTGGTAATCTTCTTCTGTAAGAGGTGTATTCAGTAGTCTATGAATCATACTGTGGGAGGCTGCTAATTTGTGTGAACTTGGATGATTGAATGTATTGTGAATTATTTGATTTGTTGATGTTGGTTTACGATAAATTTTGAATTGGTGTTTGTTATCTTTTTTAGTTATGATAAGGTCAAGAAAGTTTATGCTGTTAGATTTTTCTATTTCTGTTGAAAATTTTAAGTTGGGGTGAATTTTGTTCAGAAATATTTCTAATAGATCTATTTGTCTTTGGTTTCCGTTGAATAGACAAATAATGTCATCAGCATATCTATGATAATATATAATTTTCTTGGCGTAAGGGTTTATTTCAGGGTTGAGAATGTATTTATTTTCAATAAAATTTCGGAAAATGTCTGCTATGATGCTTGAAAGTGGTGATCCCATGGCCAATCCTTTATCTTGGGAATACATTTTATCGTTATATTGAAAGTAATTTTGTTTAAGAATAATTTTTGTTAATTTGATGATTTCTTGAATTTTCTTGCTGTCTAATTTATTTTGTTTTGTTAAATTTTCTTCAAGAATGGTTAAACTCTCTTCTACAGGGATGTTTGTGTATAAATCTTTAATGTCAAATGAAACTAGGATATGATTATCAGGGCAATTCGTATTTTTAATGTTGTCGATTAAGTCTGTTGTGTTTTTAAGGGAGCAGTTATTTTCAAGTACTATTTCATTTTTATTACTCAACGATCAAATAAAATTTCACTCAAATATTATGTTTGATTCTATCATGAAGATGCAAAATTATAAAATTTAACAAGATCTACAACTTATCCATCTACATTTTTATTTAAATTTTTATAGTGTCAGCTGTTGAATTAATTATTCTAAAGTTAAATAAATTTATAACCCTATTTGTATTCTGTTTTCAACTGATGATGGTCTTTCGAGACAGAAATCGATTTTGAACATTAAAACACCAAAAAAAGATTGCTAAGTGTTGTTCTTTTTATGTATATAAATAAATTATTAGCTATTCTATAAGTATTTATAATAGTTTAATCACTAATGTGATGTGCTGTATAGAAAAAACTAAATAGAATGTATGCCGCCTTACGAAATTGCCTGAAAAACAAGTTTTACAATGTTAAAAATATGCTAATTGTCAATAAATAAATCTTTTAACTGTAGATGGACCGGCTAAGGAGTGTCAACAACATGGTGTTTCCACCACCAGAAGGAAGTGATTTAGCCTTGCCCATGATACAAACGACGACCCAGACAACATCCCCAACCCTCAGACTCATTATGGACCATACCAACTCACACAGAAAAACATTTTGGGTAAGTATTTCTACATTAGGCTAAAGATAAGTTTGTACAACTGAAATCACTTAGCAATTGCCTTTAATAGCAGATGACTCTGATCCATCCACGCCTCATACATGTCCCAAGAGTCAGTATCAGTTCTTCTCTTACCAATTCTCAGAATTTTGCGTCTTCATTAAGTATTATACAAGAAAATACGAATAAAAATACTAGGTATTTATGCAGTTCCTTGCCACCAAATAAACTTGGAACATTTTGCTTGAAATGGGTCTAGAATTGGCTGTATTTTCACGATATATGCTTTTTATTCCGCGGAAATAACGTATTTTACCGAAAAATTCGAAAAAACCAATGTTACAACTTTTAGTATTTTTGTCATATTTCCGTTAATTTAAATGGTATCTTAATCATCTTTTTTATTTGGATGTATTTTTTTGCGCTAAATACAAATTTGATAACTATTTTGGTCTAATACAAATATTTCTCGAGATATAACGGAAAAACTACTATCGTGGCGAATCGTGATTAGTTACAATCATCACAATTAATTACAAAAACCGAATTCACCTAAATCCCCACCGGAGTGACGGCAGTCAGGCCATCACGGAGGTCAAGCACTCGAATTTAACGCAAATTACGACTGTTTGTTGAGAAAATAGACAGTTAGGATAAGTTAGGTTATGTTTGGTTATGTCAGTAAAAAATGCAATTTTCGAGCTGAAAAAATAACTTTACTACTAAACCAGTTATATATATATGTGTTCAGCATAAAAAAAACACAAGAAATGAAAAAAATGTCGAAAAATAAAGATTTTTATAAAGTTGGTTTTTTCACTATCAGATAAAAAACTAGTTTTCGGTAAAAAAAGAGTTTTCCGCGGATGAAATCAAACTCCTCAAGAGATAAAAACTCATATTTGACCACTTTTTCAACATGAAATCTTATTTTCAGAGTTGGCAAGAAAATGCATAGTTACCATACATTAAACAATCAGTTCCAGTATGGAATGCAGTTCCAGTATGGATTCTCTAAACAAAGGAAAAACAACTCCAACATGGGATGTCAATACCGAACCTCTTGCTATGATGGTCGATGGATCCAGTTGATACATTTTATAAACAGTCCAGTATTTATAGTGTTCAAAACATTTTGCTAACTCTCTTTACACATAAATAAAATTAATTTTACAATTTATTGATTTATGCTGTTAAATGGAAGCCTATAAACTCCCAAGGGCAAGAATGTATTGGAATGCTCAATTAAGACATTGGACAACATTGAAAATGTAATGTAATTTTAATAACAATGATAATCATCCTTTACCTAACTATCCTGAGAGTGATCGCATTTACAAAATAAAGCCCTTTGTTCAGCAACTCCTACTTAATGGTCAAATGTTAAGTACAGTCGAGAAAATCGGAACCCTCAAAAGGAGATCTTGCTCCGAAAATCCCTTAGTATAGCCCGAAAACCTGTTGTAAATAGAGGTATAAAATATTTGTTTTGATAGCTAATACAGAACTCGTCAATATATTGAGATAGATACAGGAAAATGAAGTCTTCTACCACATTACCTGATATAGTTGCTAGTGGGAACGTAGTTACAGTATTAAAATCATGTAGGTAATCCACGCAAAGAAATCATTTGTTGTACTTAGACAACTGGTTTGCATCTCCCTCTATATTTGTATAGCTAGACAAAATTGCCACTTAAACTCTCAGTACGATCAGGTTTAATAAGTTATGTGGAATGTTTTCATTTTAGGCAAAACAGTCGATGAAAGCGGTAGGGGCACCTTCGAATAGAAAGAGGCTACAATTGATTCGAACTATAAAGTGGCTTGATAACAAATCTGTATATTGCGTCAACTTTTGACAGCGCAGCTCTTTTGTCAATAGTTGTGATATATTTATGAGAAGAAGAGAAAATATTATATCGATGTCCAATGTCCCCATGCAATATCTTCATAATATAACAAGTTTGGGGGAAGTAGACCTTTTGTGTGCTCTGCATATCATAGAATACGCATTCGTAAAAAAATGTCTCATTTTTTTCATTTTATTGACATGGCCTGTGTTACAGCTTTGCTAATGTATACACGAGATTTATAATCAAATGGAACTAAAAAGAACGCTTCATTGGTCTTACTGTCATTTAAATTTTGATATGTCTCTGTGTCAAAAAAATAAGAATCCATGTAAAAGATGTCGACCATCTACTTGAACCTCAACGACTAACAGGCATTGTGATTATAAAAAGCGCAACAATTACAAACCCACCCTCGTAACTACTGTATGCCGTGACAGCGCTGGCCTTTCGTAGTTGAGGAGAGGCTAAGATGTTGGCATCCTTTGTGCACCCTAAAAACACAAATTAAAAAGTAAACAATGATGTGTACATTTATGTTTAAACAAAAAGAAATCTATTTCCTGACTTCTATACGTAATTTGTAGACTTTACAGATATAGTTTGTAGACTTTTGCATCTGTACTATACAATAAAATATAGGTTTTCTTTCCTAATGTGCTATTTATTTATCAAAAACATCAATTAATTTGATTGGTTAAAAATGGCACAATGGGTCATAAAGGTTGGTACTGTTAGAATAAACATTTACCTATGTTGCCCATTGTATCATATTTACCCATCTCTACCTATTTTTTCTTATCGTAAAAGAAAATAAGATATTTGTCAAGAAATTCTTCTTAATTAGACATAAACAAACACCGTTTGATTGGCAAACATTTTGTTCAAATACTTCATCTACGTATAGGCAAGCTAAAACCACAATAGCTACTTGATGCAATTTTATACATTATATAAACGATGTGTTTCGATAAGTATAAGATCACAAACTATTTTAAACCTGTTAAATTTCGATTTATCACTAACATTACAGCAAACTTGACTTCTCTTTATTCATATGCAAGGTAAATTGTGCTTACCGACTTTTCGTAGCTACTCAATGACAAGGGAGAGTTAGAAGGAATAAAAGACAAACACTGGGAGATGTCAACGTTTTATGTACAGAATGTGGCTTTGTTTGATTGTTACAGTTCATTACACTTTACACGACAACACGCCTCAATAAATACTACTTACAGAGCTAAATTACAAAAACAGTCCATTTTCACTTAAGTATGTACTAAGCTTTATGCGTTCAGTAAGATCCGAACGTGATGTCGTGAAGGGCGGGTGCAGAGTTTGAAGGGAGAGCAAAGTCCTTCTCTAGCTGATCAAGGATACCCCCAGAAGAGCGGCCGTATGATGCTCTCGATGATTGCTGAGGGATGGGAGCAGGAGCTGGGGCATTTTCATAAACAGGGGCTGGGGCAGGAGAGAAGAAACTTTGTTGGGGTTGAGGTCTAGGAGCAGGTCGAGGGGCTGGGCGTGAGGCGGATTGGAATTGTGGCTGAGAGAAAGATGGGGCGGGTGCTGCAGGGGCAGCTCCAGGAATGCTGGCTCTAGGAGGAACGGGTCCTTGTGAGGAAGAAGAAGATGGTCGAGAGGGCCCAAAGCTCTGAGCTGATTGGAAACTAGGAAAGGAAGGTTCAGGGGCATACTGAGGTTGAGGAGCAGGCCGAGGGGCTGGACGAGGAGCGGGGCGTGGTGCAGGGCGAGCCACTGGACGAGGAGGTGGTGGAGGCGCAGCCCTAGCAGGAGCCTCCTCGTAGATATCTTCGTACTCCAATGGCTCGTTGCCTGCTAGCTGTTGACCTCCCTTTTTGGTGGATTCATCGACGAGAGTCGGAGGGGCTACAGTGATACCTTCTCCTGCAGGCATGAAACCATACTTGTTGGCACCGTACTCCACTACTCGCACTTTACCTACATCGTCCACGTACCCGTACTTGCCCATCACCTCGCCAGATGCCAGCTTTGTCTCAATCTTGAAGGCTCCATCAGCCCCCTCGTATCCATAAGTGTAGGAGCCATCTTCATTGTGTCTGAAAACACCAATGACGCAAAATAAAAACTGAAACATGTATTTAATGGTTGGACCCAGTGGTTACTTAGTTAATAGCTGCCAGTTAACTATAAACTACCCCTTATTGTTTAAATATCGTTACATATAAATATTTAAATTATTCGTTTCATTAAATCAGAGTAGAACAATTTTAAAAATAAATTACATTGAAGCCATTACCTATGTTAAGCCTTACTCTATATTTTTGTTCAGAATGACTGAACAAGGGTTTTTTAGAGAAGCTGAAAATAAATGTTCTAATTTTATTATAGTTAATTAGTAGTATAGTAAGATGTTTCTCTATTTCCTAAATTCATTTTTCCCTATGATTTCTTATTCCGTACACTCTAGGAGGAATTTGCATCCTCTGTCCTCTCGTCTTCTGTAGAACGGGTTTTCTATTTTTTGATGCAGTTTATAATTTAGTTCAACCTAGAGGGGAGGGCCCGGGGAGGATATCATAAAAAGTTTAAATGAAAGGCTATGATGATTTGCCCATCATTTTAAAGCCTATTTATTACTGAATAAGAGGCCACAAGTTTCAAGTAAAAAGAATCACTTTATCATAAATAGCGACTGGTTAATATTTCTTAGTTGTGATATTTGAGTGGGAATTTGACATGTTGTAAAAGCCAGTTATGAAGCTAGGTATTTGATTAAAGAAATAGAAAATAATCTTAAAATTATATTAATGACATAATGGTAAAAATAACTCCTAGAATGGAACTGGCTTTTACAACATGTCGAATTCCCACTCAAATATCACTGCTAAGAAAGGCTAACCAGTCGCCTTTTTTTTTAACTTCACTCGCCAGTTCACATGGGCCTACAGGCCTGTGCGTGAACTTTATTCAACGAGCGAAGTACTGACCGTTGGCTCAGTGGGATTCGAATCTTTGTCCTTTCGTTCCGCAGTCCGAAGCCTTAGCCACTGAGCCACCACGCCGGCATTTCTGATAGGGTGTCATTTTTTACTTGAAACTTGTGGCGTCTTATTCAGAAAAAAATTAGTTTTAAAATGACGGGCAACTTATCTCAGCCCTTCATTTATGCTTTGTACGATATCCTCCAAGAACCCTCCCCTTTAGGTAAAAAACACATCAAAAGATAGAAAAAAAACGTTCAACAGTTATACCAAATCTCGATTATTTATCTGCACCCATTTAAGAGGAATGAAGGTGGTTCCATACTTTTCAAGACCCTCTCCTATGAAAGATTAAACAGTCGCCATTTCTGATAGGGTGGTTCTTTTGACTTAAAATCTATGGCGTCTTATTCAGAAAAAATAGTCTTTAAAATTATGGGCAACTTGTTATAGCTTTTAATTTAAGCTTTTAACAATATCCTCCACGGGCCCTCCAATCTAGGTCGAAAAAAATTACAAACTGTATTAAAAGATAGAAAAAACACGTTTGAAGAGTGTACCAATTAATTATTTATCTGGACCTATTTAAGAGAATTAACGTTGGTTCCATACTTTTTCAATACCCTGTATATAATTGTTAATAATGCTGTTTTTTATTATTATTTTGATAACAAAGAACATATTAAATAAATTATCCGTATAAAAACTCCATTTTATTTGTTTTATTTATTGTGATAGATGTGACCATGTTTTATGTAAAAATAGAAAATAAAATATATATTTTTGAAGATTATGTTGTATAGTCTAAAGAATTTCGTTTATAATAGCCACGCAAGGTGCGTGCCGTGAGGCAGTAGACTCACAATTTCTCCTGTTACAATGTGGCGACCTTGGAGTTACACAATACTGACGTTACTTTCGATACCGGGTCAGCGGTGACCCCGATTGTCCTGCACTAGGCGGCGTGAAGTAACACTATTTATCTTGGCGGGTATTGTAGTTAGTTTTTGTTGCCTAGCCGAAAGTGAACGAAAGTAAATGAGATAAAACTCACTGGTAACAATTTATAGAACTTTGCAACCAAAATGATGATTATAATAATTTGCAACATATTAATAAAACTAAAGGCTTACAAAATTAAATTCAATCACTATGATAGTAATAAAAAAAGATTATTGCCCTTTTGCATCGTATTTGATTGGCAATAGAATAATTATGCTATGCTAATATTTTATGGATTAACATTTAACAATTATTACAAAACATGTTATTATCTGTATATACATTATTAATATATTTTAAAATTTTATTTCAATATAAGTCTAGCTTAGTTATAATTTGATACTGAAATTCTTCTATGTACAAAATGTAAACTGATACATACCAATCGTGTGAATACCTCATTTTTATTCTAATGTTAGAACTCGAAACGTATGTTGTTTTCATAATTGTCCGAGGCTTGCATTTCCTAAATAACCTTCTACCAGCGAGAACAGAATGCGATTATATACACTTAGAATTTACCTAGAATTACCGAATTTGGAACATGTAATGTGATTTAGTGCTTAACACTGATAGTAGTGTTAAATATTCAGAATATTTTTAATTTTATTTATAATAACAGATAATATTTGAACAAATCTTTTAAATAATTATTTGTGACATGAAAATGTTAGTCTGCGAGACAACATTTTTTTCAGAAAGGTTTTGTCAGCGGCAAAGTCTTAGTATAAAAGTTGTTACGTAATATATATATTTTTTAAAAACATATTATGATCAATGAATAAGACAATAACTTGGTTTAAAAGAAGAAAGAAAATCGACTTGGCGCGGCGGCCGGGACACGGAAGGGTACCACTGCAATTCGGATTTGTCTTATTCTTCTGTTTTAATAGCACGTTTCATATTTATACCTGATAAATATTACATATAAATTTATTGTTATACTTAAAATACTTTGGTCTTATGTCACCGTAATAAATGTTATAAACAATTATTTTTTCCGGTATATAATTCAAAGTACCACTTTACTTTTATAGGCCAAGGGAGTTTCAAATAATTTACAACAGAATTTGTATTTGCTAATAGGCTTGTATTTGCTAACAGACTTGTATTTGCTATAATAGGCTTGTATTTGCTAATATGCTTATATTTTCTAATAGGCTTGTATTTGCTAATAGGCTTCTATTTGTTTAGGCTTGTTATTTTTTACATATATATTTGGTATATTTTATGTTTTTAACTAACCCTATTCGGTTAGAATGGAGTAAAGGAAACACAAAATATTATTCTTGCTTTCAGTATAATTTTAATTAATTTGCTTGTCATCGAAGTAAAAAAAAATTAAGTAAGTTTTACAATAAAATTGTGAAAAGGTTACATGTAAAAACCTTTTACCGTAAACATAATAGATGGTAAAAACAATACTTTATGTTTACCTATAAAATGTTATAATGAAACTGTAAAGATATGAAATAGTAGTCTCAAAGTGCATAGTGTTTAATAATAATGTTAAATTTTTATAACTATATACTTATAGACTTGTACAATAAATATAAATAAATGCTGGAATATAAAATCGATAATGTTCTTATCGAAATTGAGCCAATTTAGTGCATTTTATTACTCACATAATTGTTTATAAAATAATTATGTTTCTGTGTGTCTAGTTGACAGTAAGTTTCATTTTTTTTGTATACCTCATTTTTGTATAATAAATTGTCTACATTAAATTCTTCACAAGTGTACATTTTACTATTTTATTAATTGTGTATACAGTCAAATATTCATTAGGTTTTCACTTTTAAATGCTGAAAATGAGTACTCTTGTAATGCTTGCAACAAGTTTTAGAAGAAAAACATATAGTATTTTAAAAACGGTTATTTATTCAGGTAGTTACATTTTCTGGACTATAAAAAATTATTACAACTATGTAATATACTTGGTGGGTTTCTAAATTTATATTTTTCAAACATTTGTAATAACCAATTTACTAATAGAAAAAATTATTGTAATGTACAAGTATTGTAATTATATAAATAATACATTATCTGTGAAAGGTAACTCCGTACATATTCCTTTGTTATTACAACCAAACGCAACACAACTTTGCAGCATTTCATACGCTGAAGACAGTCATAAGAAGAATGACAAGTGTCTTACGAAAGCAGACCGGAGGCAGACACAATCACCGGGAAAATGAAGACGCAGTGCAATTAGGAGGGGCGTGCTCGAGTTGCGCGCTTTAAGACCTAGGGTTCGTAAAGGGATGCTCGAAATTCCCGCAACTACCTGCTGCCGTACCATCAATGAAAAGCTCCAATAATAAATATTCGTATTGAAACTAACTTTCTATATCATAAGTTATATCCAAATACTAAATATTCAATACAATCAATTAATTATAAAACAGTTCACTGAATTTGAAATGTGCAATTAAATCTCAATTATTGAAATCAATTAAGTATCCTCATACATAATACGCGAAGACGGTTTTTGCCAACGCAACTCCTCCCTTATTCCTTAACCAATTTAAACGGACGGGGTGTCAAAAAATTTGCCTGTGTTCGAAGTTGTGCAATAAGGTCTTAATTATTCAATTTGTTTACCCCGAATGGTGTAGGAACTTCAAAGTTCATTTTCGGCCATAAGAATAACATGGAGATGATTTAAAAGAAACGAAAAGTAACAGCTGTTAAAATGAAAAGAATGATTTCTAAAAAGTGTTAACAGCTGTTGTAATGTAAACAATGTTGTTTTTATTCATTGAGAAGGTTAGACCGCAATTTTTAAACCTCTTTACAAGAAAGGTGACTCCAATGAACCAAAAAACTATCGTCCAATTTCTATTCTTTCAACCTTTTCAAAGGTATTAGAAAAGTTATTCTCCAAAAGACTTACAACTTTTTTAGAATATAAGGATCTTCTTTTTAGTAAACAATTTGGCTTTAGGAAAAATCTTAGTACACTTAATGCCATGTTTAGTTTTATTTCTGACATTACACATGCCCTAGACAATAGACAGCACACAATGGGTCTTTTCTTTGATCTTACCAAGGCCTTTGATGTGGTTGATCATAGAATCCTTTTAGAAAAAGTGGACTTCTTTGGTATAAGAGGAAAAGCATTACAATGGATCAAGTCCTACTTATTAGGACGAAAGCAGTTTGTGCAAATTCCTTTCATTGATGCCCTAGGTTGCCTCCAGAAACAAGTATCAAACGAGGTGTCTGTTCATACAGGCGTACCTCAAGGGTCCGTCCTTGGGCCAATCTTATTTCTTATGTATATTGATGATCTACATCTTAGCATAAGAAATTCCAAGCTCTGTCTTTACGCAGATGATACATCGATTTCCATATCTAACAATAATGAAGACCAGCTTCAGATTGACACTTTTATTCAAAGCAGTTCTCTACTTCAGTGGATATCTGAGAATCATCTTTTTGTGAACGTGGACAAAACTAGCCTCATTGAGTTTAAATTAACTAATTCTAAATCACATTTTTACAATTACTCCAATATTCTTATTGGTGATACAGAGATTTCATCTAGTGATTATACTATATTTTTGGGCCTGGTGATTGATTCAAATCTGACATTTAAAAAACATATAGACAGAGTTTGCAGCAAATTACATAGTGGAATTTTCTTACTTCGGAGACTTTTAATGTTTTCAAATAGAGACATCTTGATTTCAGCGTACTACGGATGTGTCTACCCACACTTAGTCTATGGACTCCCAATATGGGGCGCTGAGTGCTCAAGGGTGAAGTGCATTTTTGCATTGCAAAAAAAGGCTCTGAGAGTTATACTTGGATTGCCCCGAAATAAATCTTGTAGAGGACTTTTCCGACGTAACAAATTACTTACTTTCCCTTCACTATATATCTTGGAAACCCTTATGTTTACGAAGAAAAATATTCACCTTTTCCATCTAAAATCACATGCTCTTAGAAATTTACATAACTTAGATATTCCCCGTCACAATAGTACTTTTTATAAAAAACACTCCACTTACAACTGTGTTAAGTTGTATAATAAGTTACCTACGTTCTTGAAGGCTGAAGCTTGTGTGCATGTTTTTAGAAAGATATTGAAATTTGTTTTATTAGAAAAAGAATACTATTCAGTTTCTGACTATTTACAAGATACAATAATAGATAGTAAGCATAAGTTACATAGTTATAATTTATGAATTGTAAATAGTTATATTAATGAAATGTTGTGCAATAGGTTAAGGAAGGCGTTTGTCCATGACAATCTTGTTTTTATGACAATAAACTTTATTTGATTTGATTTGATTTAGATCTTTCATATTGTTATATCAGAGAAAGTTGTAAGCATGGTTTTATTCACATTCGATCGTAGGGCTTCACTCTTCTGGACTTGAATGTTTCAATGGTAATATAATGCAGTTATTTTAATTAATATTCAGCTGTTTAACAAAAACAAATAAATTGAACACGTTTGAAATAGGTTAAGTAATACAATTGAATATTGGGTATTTATATTAAATAAACAGGTAATAACGCAAGTAATGTGAGTAAGATACTGTAAATAAATTAAATATTGTGAAGCGTGCAGGGGTGTCCTCTAGTATCATTTAACAAATGTATGGCCTAATTTTGTAAGCTGTGTACTAGACGTTTCTATATTAAACATACATTTAATTATAAACTAAAATTACTTATATTTTATGAGTAGGCTTATACTTATTCAAAGGACACTTTAGAGGATATTAAATTGTTTTAATAAATGTTATAATCAATATATCCAAGTCAAATTGAATTAGTTTAATAGTGCAAAACCTTTCAATACAAAATAATTTGTTAAATGCTTCTCTTAAAAAATGTTTTGTTTTCAGATATCTTCATTATATAAAATATAACAAATCATTGTCTCTTGAATATATTTAAGGAGATAATAATGTGTGAACTTGTGTGAAAGTTCAAGTATAACGTTTGGTCCTTCTACAAGATGTATAGTCAATCTTGCAAGAAATAAAAAGATTTCAGTGTCTATAAAAAACGACGAAAGATTATTTATGTGTTTTTATTGTATTTGTAAAATAACTTGAAATACTGTGAAGTAATACATTTTAATTTATTTAACAACGTTTTCTGTTACAAAGTAAAAACCTTCTAATAAAACATACCACTTAATACTAAACACTGTATTTAACTTACACCAATAACCAAGAAGGTATAAGCACAGATATGGGTTTACTCTGTGTTATACGTTTAGTGCAATTCGGAATCAGACCAACGACAATTCAAAGTATTTATAGTGGGTTGTGATATTTACGGAAATATTGCTTTTACACACCTTATAATCTATACGTTACATTTTTTGAGCGGCCAATACTGGATGGCCTACCTGAGATCGGTATTGCGCGCAACTCGATCACTGGTTTGAGGCCCCTGGGACACCGCAAATAACACAGGTAGAATTGTGCGCAACTCGTTGACGGCCGTTAGGAGTGCCCAGATGCTCGGGCCTAGGGATGACTCACTGTTGGCCGCCATCTTTTGGTAGTGAACACCGCAGATCGCCTGTATTCACTCTCCGTGCCGGGTGGCCTCTCTATTTCTATTCTGTGCTCATTGCCTTCTAGTGACTGCGTATGATATTTTCTGTTGGATCATACTTGAGAGAAATATGTTTTATAGTATCACTCTTTCCAGTGTATGGAGTAATGGAAAGAGCTTAGAATTATCTTATAATCTACCATTCAAATTTTCTACCACGCTCACAAAAAAGATTCTTCTGTGAATCCCTCTGGTCTGAGGAAGGTGAGTGTGGTTCACCGAAATCGATCACCATAATTTGTGCATTTTGTACTTGTATTGTAATATATATTTGTGCGTTTTGTGCTTTTATTGTAATACATTTGTGTTGTGTGACGTTTACTTGTACTGTAATCTATATTTGAAAAGTACTAAAACCTTCTTCGTAGTTCAAGAAAAATGTATTTGATACGAGAGAGTACGATTTTAGTGTCACTCTAATATCATAATTAATTTAGATTTAAAAAAATTTTGTCACGCGTTTGTCGTTATCGAGTTTGCAAGGGTTTACAAAAAAATAATTTCTTATTAATTTGTTTGTATTATTAAACGAGTCTTATTTCAAACTAATCACACTGAATCACACTGTCATTCATCCACAAGAAATTATTTTACTATCGCTACAGTAACAGGGTAAATACGACTCATGCACAATTTCACTCGTAAAAACTTATTCCAAAACACAAATATCACTATAAAAAGCAATTTAGTTCAAGCAAAATCTCCAGCTTAATTTTGTCTTAAAGAATATAGCATGGTGGACACTAACCATTTATTTAGAAAATTATTGCTTACTTATTTTAAGTTTGACAGCAAATAAAACTCAGCGTTTGTCATTTCAGACCAGCGGTGCGTGGCCGTTCCGCCAGTACCAAAGTTATTTTATTCGAACTATAGTTTGTTTACGACAGGGGGACGGTCAGGACATTAGACCCTCGGCTACCTCTTCTTAGCTAAACTTAGCCTATATATGTAGTCTTGTTTAATTTACAACTGGTTATGTTATCTTCTAATGTTGAGTTAAAATTTAAACAAGTGCAATATCATCTTTAATTAAAATCTATTATTAACGTCTATTCTAAATTATTGCGTTATTATACTTATTTAAAGTTCTGTATATTCGTTAACAATCGTTTTATCTCGTAGTACGTCAACAAACTGAGGCCGACGGTGTGGAGTGGACTTGTTCCTGCGGCGCGTTGAAGCGCCTTAAACAATTATTTAGAACTGGACCCTATGGTGGATACATTGTGCGGCCATGTATGATGAAAACATTTTTCGTTAAAATAGCTTTTTGGTGACATTTGCTAAAGAAACGTACCTGTTAATCTGCTTGATGATGGGAATGGGAGTGGGCCTAGGCTGGCTGGAGCCTGAGGGGGCTGGTCTGTAGGCAGGAGCAGGTCTGGGGGCGGCTCTTTGGGGCGGCGCAGGCTCAGCGTAGTCAAAGCTGCCTTCGTCCACGTAGTTGCCCCGCTGGGCCGACGAGCCGCTCAGAAGGCACAGGGCTGCCACCTGTTGGCAACACGGTCAACTGTTAGCACTTAAGATGCGTGGCTTATGCAGACAAGTTGTCTCGTACTATACTACACTGTACTATTCGCTGTATAGTAAAACTAATGCTTTCACATTAATCTTCTATAGCCTAATTCTTATCAAAGCTTTAATACAGTAAAATTACACAACTAAATCAAACTTAATGAAAGTTATAAAACTCCACTTTTCATTAAAATAAACACACTTTATCAAATCATGATTTTAAAAATTATATGATTTAAAAAGCGAATGTTTAGATAATTTAATCATAATTTTAACTAGAAACCCCCTAATAAAACACGTTGTTCAGAGGGTATGCGTGGAGCTACAAATGAGGGGTAAATTATATCAAACATGACTCTGACAAAATTGTCTATAATTTACACGAATTACTGTTTACTAAAGAACGAGTCCCCCAGGGTTGGGTGGCACAACGGCTGACAAGAGTCATGGAGAAATTACTGAATAGTGAGCGATACGAATTATGAAAAGCGAGTGGTTAGAAAAATAGAATGTGGTTATTAGACAGCACGTTTTCACATATTAGTTAAGTCTATTACTCGATTCATTTTCTGGCTGATACATTTTCAGAAGTTTAAGTGTTTGTGTCCGTTACTAATTTTAATATTATGGACTACTGTATTAATACAAAAATTGATTAAGAACTTTTGTTTAAAAATTAATGAAGGAAAATAAAATCTATTCTATCTTGGCAGCATGACAATAAAAGTAATACAGATAATATAAAAAAGCAAGTCATATATTTATTTAGTATTTAAAATTATGTTACATAGAAATGTGCAGAGAAACACGATTCTCTCAAATAAAAACATAAAATTATTAACAGAATACACTTGAAAAAGGGTGAAATAACTTTATTACGATTGAAACGAAATGTTTCATTCATGAGATATAGCCTTTGGTGCAAAGAGGTGTGTGTCTGGAATATTCCAGGCGTTGTAGAAATTCTAACGAATGTAAGCTACCACATGTTTATAAATGGTAAAATGTAAAAATACAGTATTTCAATATACGTAACCATACATGTACACTTTTCATGATAATATTTATATTGATCTTATAAATAAGTTTAAAATACGTAATATAAAAACCAAAATAATAAAAATGTTGGAACGGTTACAAAATATAGACAAAGTAGCGTTTGCTTGCTTTGATTCGTACAAATATTTATGTAATTGATTCAAAAATACGTTTACCAAAATTGGTTACCATATAATTTATACCCATGCATACTTGTACGGGGGGGGGGACGGGGTAGGCCTACTGCAAACAACTAAGAAATTAAATTAAAACCAGAAACCGATCTTTAACTTAAAGAGGGTTTAAAATCATTCAAGAATATTTTAGTAGACTGAAAATGGAAAATTGATAAATAAACATCTGGAAAGCCAAATAGTATATTTTACTTCCAGAACCAAATAATTAGAAACACTTTCTAAAATCATCATGAATAGAAAATTACTTTATTAATGTTTTATTATATAACACAGTCTGCATTGTTATCTTGACATATATAAATTAGCTCTTTGTGTAATGAAAATAAATTAAAAATGACTTTATTGTAATATTTTTGTTCACAAATTGTGAGATTACGACTACAGGGTCCTCTCTTAGGGCTGTACTTAATTACTTATTAATGTAGAATGTAGACGTTAAAAAAATGTATTCCAAGTACAAAAAAGCTATAAAATATGTATAAGTATAAATAATAACATAAAATATGTAAGTAAACTACTCTAAAAATGTCCAATAGACGACGTTGCTATGAAAAATACACAAATAAATCATGCTTCGATACTTTTGATTTCGACTACTCGAAGGTGTTTCGACCACAGTGCAGTAATTCTAGTCAACCTTGAACTTTTTGCATTCTCTTTGTAACAACCTAACAGTGTTTCCTTTTTGCATTGAGTTCTTCATTTTCTGAGGTGTTGTGTTACATGAAATTGTATTTGTAGACGATCTCATTTCAGGACCCATTATGTAATGAGGGGGAATAAGTGATAGAATCTTAAGGTCGAGCCATTCTAGGGTTAGGATAGTCAGTTCTAATATGATTCGTTGTTTTTGATAGCTCAACAAATAGGGGCTGTATCCGCAACACTTTTCCTGTGTAATTTTCTCTGCTATGTAGCTTTGGTGAGTTTGGCATTACAATCGGCAAGCCTTTGTTCTAAATACTACAGTAATTGTCATTAAATACATCTTCTTGCATGGTTGATTTTTTTTTTTTTTTTTATTCTGATAAAAGTACGATATGAGTTACCAACAAATCAACAAAACTGCAAAGATAAAAAAACTAAAGATGAATGCTCACAATACAGAAAATCTCACTTAACGAGTCAATTTTAAAGTCGTAGAGTTACATTTTTACCGGCAAACTATTTACTAGGTTTTCCTGTTTTGGGACTATTGACCACCCTCTTGAAGTTTGATAGAATATAATAATAAAAAATGTATGCCTTTACATTTTTTAGTACCATTTCGCTTTACGAAAACTCCAAAATATGATTTTCTGTATCAAGATTTTGGTCCATAATAGTGAGATCGTAACGTAATACTTGCATTGATAAGGGAAACCCCGTTCTAGTGGGCTATAAGATCATTTTGGAAAAAAATGAGATTTAAAAATATTATTATAGATTTTAATATGCAACATCGTATGGTTTTCACTATAACTAATAATAATAAACACGAACTACACAGTTGAAACAGAAAAGCATGTTTTAGCTCGCTGACGGACAGACTGCGTTTACCGTTGGGCTCTCTACTTGGACTTTCAAGCGGTGTAAACGACACCAAAATATTTCTGGTATTGCTGTTACTCTAATATATATATTAATAATTAACTCAAACGTGGGAAACCCTACGTTAAAAGTTATCATTAGGTTATTTTTGTGATTATTTATGTTATGTTTACGATTAGCATTGTTTGCCATATTTTTTAATGTTGTATCAAATATTTTGACTACAATATTTATTTTGTTCTGTTGTTCAATAGAATGAAATAAAACTTATATGCCCTACATAAATTTGTATAGGTAAACTTGACAGTCAAGTGTAAAAAATGGTAAGAAAAAAAGTTAAAATCCATGTTTTGGTTTTTACGTCTAGCAAATTTGAATTTTATACAGTTTTTGTACCAATTATAATGTTTTGTTGTGTAATCGGTCGTGTATATTAATTTTCCTTCTCCATACTCAATAACTCGTTGGTATGTTTAAAATTATGTACAATTTATCATTATTGAATTGCAAAACATCCAGATTACAAATTTACGTATAGGTTTTATTTAATTATATTGAACAACATTACAAAATAAATGGCACTTAAGGAGTATATCACAACCTCACCAGAGTTTCATCCGAGCTTTAATAGCTGGTAGGTAACATATAGAACTTGATAGATCAGGTAGTTTGAGGTGCGACAAAATAGCTCGTCCAGGAAGGGGTGGGGACGCGCTATTTTGTCGCACCCTCAACTATAATTACTTTATGACTACCTTTATCCAGGCGCGATTTTGAAGTAGATTCCGTTCGTGGAATGTGACCATTATAGGGGTTACCCCAAAAGTGTAACGGAGTGTCCGGACACCCTAGTGTTATATGGAATTATCTTTACGATATTTAACAATTTCGAGTAACAACAGGAACAATGTGTGTATGACGGAAATGCCTTGAAAGTGTAGAGCAAAGGGCGTGCCTGTAAGGAGCAGGTCCTAGCCTTGACTGGCAGCGGACCTTGGCATTCTAACTGTCCACTGGACATGCCACCGGCACCGTCGATCCACTACTTACCTCAGTTCATTACAGATTGAAGCTCCTTTTAAAAAGATATTAATATTTACTTATGTTCAGTTTGTTTTTAATTTGGTGTTTTGTTTTAAAAGTAGACTTTCATCCTTTGTTGAGTTGAGCTTTGGAGCTTTCTACATAGTATATTATCCTGTGCAGTACCAGATCGGCCTTGGGTGTGTCGTCATACAAACAGCGTTCGTTAGTGACTTGCACAGTAAGACAAGAGAACGGGATCTGTTAATGTGGCAAGCGTTTAGTGTAGGCTAGGACCGATATTTGACACCAGTATAGTCAGTCCGTAAGGGAGAAAATGGCGATTTCCATACAAATTTAAGCCTACTGCAAATACCTTTAAATATAAGAAGAAATAATAAGTTACATGAAAACATCGCATTAAAGATAATATTTTTGAGATTTTTGTATCACTTTCACTTAAAAAGGTAGTTAGTTATAAAGGAATGGTTCTTTTGATTGAATACTCAAAAAATTTCCTGGAATGGAAACCTTAATATTTATCCAGGAGGAAAGGCCGGGTGTATACGAGTGTGAAAAGGCAACGCAGTGGCAGACTTCTCTTGGCCGTCTCGCTAAATAATAATAATAAATGTAAAGCAAGTGAAGTACATTCGAGTGCGTGGCCAAGATGAATATGCATTTCTCAAGACAATAAAGACGCACATACAGTGACTATTTACAACAGATATAACACGCGTAACTGAATCAGTAAAAACACCAAAGAAAGAAATGCGAGAGAATAAAAAGCAATATGGAGAGTTCAGTTTCACATGTAACATATTATACAGTCAGTTGCCAATGACACTGGTTGGCCCACGTGCTGTCAACTACTAATCACTGCTACTAATGTGCTAAACACAATTAATTGTGTAAGTTCAGATTTTAGTACGATTATTTGGCACAATCATATACCTACACACTGATTAAATGTAATGTTCAGAATGTAAAACAGTGCAATATTTTAACTGTTTTAAAAAGTTTATTTTTATATCGTAACTTGTTTAAGCTGTTTGTTCAAATTAATCCATGAAAATATAATAAATCTTTCTGCTCTTGTATCTTACACGGGTTTTGGATTTAATAAGCATTTAATGAAATAAAAACATTACGATGAAAAGGGAATTCTAGGTCAGTTACAACTGATAATAATATATTTAAATTCACATCGGAAGTACTAGTTTTCTTGGTATCGCGAAGAAAGAGTACAGCGAAGAACGCGTAAAACTGGAATTTAGCGAAATAAGCGTACAGCCTTTCAGATTGTTGTTTGACGAGGTTGAAACAAGAGCTGACTCTTGAGTCAGTGGAATGTGACAAGCGAAAAAAGCGTATACTACCAATTAGAGTGAGGTATATTGATAAGTAGTGTAACTGACGAACAACAATACTCAACAAAAGTCAAGTACGTTTCATCTTTCATGTTTAGTCTTTTTTGAATATGTAACAGCCGCTCATACAAGAATGTTCAGATTTCACTTAGGTCTCAACTCACGTATGGAAATGTACAATACGGCTTTTTGCCTTTGTTTTTTTTTTCAACGCTAAAGGTATCTTTTATCGATTAAAATAAATTAATAAAAAAATATCCTGCATTTAAATAAATAGATGAAGGGCAAATATTTCATATTTGTAACGTAAATATATTCGAAGAGCATTTAATCTACACTCCAGCAAATGACAACCTCACGAAGTTTCGATTACTTTGTCGAGCAATTGTTAAAGAACTCTGCAGTTCTAAAAAAAATATGGTCTTGTTATGAGAGAAGACATAGGATAACCAACGCCGTCAAGGGATGGCACAACAGAATAAAGAGTACCCTGCTCAACCATAATCCAAAAGTAAAAGATAGAATGTTCGAAGAATGAAGCAGAAGTTGCCGAGAGTGGAAAATATGTTTATGAGTGTGGAACTAGGGATGGAAGGTAAAAAGAGAAAAAAGAAGTACATGGAAATTGACAAACAAATCGAAAGGATAAAAAAAAACCAAGACATGGGTGACATAGTTTCCTGTTTGAAAGCTATGTCATAACTTCACAAACTTGGATAGTAGTACAGCAAGTTTATTAACAAACAGATATTGTACATTAGTGTTACGTTTTATGTATTTAGTGTTTTATGTAGTCCTTTATAGTAGCCACTTTGTATATAGACATTAAAAATTGTAAATAGGAAGAAAACTGATAATGCTGAGAGGCCACTTTTTACACTTCCAGACTTGATTTGTGGCTTAATTCAAACTGAGTAGCTGTTACATATACATATTCAACAAAAACTAATTGTGAAGCAGAAGAATATTAATATTGAAACTTGATATTTTTTATTTAACTATATTTTAGGCTATATTATTTAAATGTTATAGCTGATGTTACTAATAGTTGTATATTTAGGAAGTTTTCTTTAATGCTTAAGAAATATTTTTAGTCTAAACTTAGGCCGAGTACTTGGTGGGTGTACGCTATTTTTTTTTCTTTCTTCGTATATTCGTTTTCTTTAGTATTTAAATAATTTATTTAGATTTAAATATTCAATATTATTAACACTATATCCGCTTTCCAATTGTAACACCTGCTCTTGAATATGGATTTAACCCTTGATTTACACTTGAGGGTGTACAGTTTATTTTACACGTTTGACATAAAAATCAGGTTACTTTGTGTGACAAAACTTAGATAATAAAACATTTGTTTAGCCATATACAGAGAATTAATCAATAGTAATATAACTCAATTACGTATGACGATAGAGAAAAAGGAAGTTTTTCACTGCGATGCCCTTTTGACACGAGGCTGTTATGGGTTAGATCCTCGGGGATTTGCCAACCTCGTGTCCAAATGTTGACATTTGATAGGGAGGCCGGCCTGTAGAGGACCTTGAACGTTTGCCAATCCTGTTCATCATTGCTCCACATGATCGATTTATATGTCAAGCGATCTTTACAAGTCTCATCTCTGGTCAGGTTAGATAACCTTTAGTTTTGTGCAATAAAAACATTAACGGTATATTGTTTGGCCAATTTTACAGTTTCTTTTCAAAAATCAACAAACAAAATTTACTTTCGTATTAATTAATTTACGAATCATAATTTATCATTCCTAATAATGAACATTATTTTTTAATCTTTGAACACTTATGTGTGTTGAAATACCAAATAGTGATTAAGAAAGAATGTTATGCCAAGTTACTATGTGTTTTATGTACTGAGTGACACGGGTTAGGGTGGATGGTTGGGTTGTCAGACAATGTGTTTTATGTACTGCCACAAAGCGGCACGGGTTAGCGTGGTTGGTTGGGTAGTCGGGAATTTTGTTTCGTGAACTGCCACTGAGCGGCACGGATTGGGGTAGATGGTTGGGTTGACACATTGTGTTTGATGTACTGTCACTGAGCGGCACTGATTAGGGTGGATGGTAGGGTTTTCAGGCATTGTGTTTTATTTACTACCAATGAGCAACACGAGTTAGGGTGGATGGTAGGGTTGTCATGTATTGTTTTCATGTACTGTTACTGAGCGACACGGGTTAGGGTGGATGGTAGGGTTGTCATGTATTGTTTTCATGTACTGCTACTGAGCGACACGGGTTAGTGTGGATGGTTGGGTTGTCAGGCATTGTGTTATGACATATAGTTATTTATAACATCTTTGTATCGTTAATGCAAGATCCTTTTTCATGGTCCACCCTGCAACTCTACATCCGCATTGCAAGGCATTTTCCTGATTTACAAATTAGAACATTAAACATCAATTAAACAACAATCTACTGTAATCGTTAAGTGTTTGTCATAACGTTATTTTCACAATATATTTATTTATTGTGTGAATATATTAGGCTAAGAATAGTTATTGCGTAATCACGTTGTCTGTTAGCGCACGATTGACTGCTGCATTGTTGAAGCCACATTCACAAACCACATAATTTATGTGTTAAGCAATACCAAAGTGCCAACTCCCATTATGTGTTTCCTAACACGGAGTAGAGACTTGTCGAGGCTCTTGATAAGTTCTCATTCTATCATATTGTAAATAAAGTTCCAATAATAATGCGACTAATGGCCTATCTCTTATTTATTTTGTCAAAACTCTTTAAAATAATTAAAAAAATTAAATTGAAATTGTGATTTAAATTAAAAATCTGAAAATAAGTGCCGTAAAAATGTTCTGCGTAGTATATATATATATATATATATATATATATATATATATATATATACATATATATATATATATATATATATTTTTTTATTTTTAAGTAGTAATTGGGAAATTATAAGATATAAAAGCAAAGTACAGTTGATGCGCCGACTGATTAACGTTATATCTCCACAGTTAATATAAGTACATTTCTTAGATCAATGTTGTACGAATATATTATTGTTGATATTGTTTAGTATTCACCTTTATCAAAGGATTAATTTATTAATATCATGATCATTTAACTTGTGTACTTCTTAATTACTAATAAATTCTTTAATTGTTATCAACCTTGGGTTATAGACTTTTTTGTTAAATCTAATCCATCCATATAGTTGACAAGACCACAGCTCAGCGCAGCCATGAAAGTCTTGTATCCAACACACAACTAAAGAAAGGGCAATTGTGTGTAGTAATAATAATGACAATGATAGAGTAAATGTCTGGTGTATGTGTTCTTAACGATATAGCGGTTCTCTTTTAAAGTGTACTAAATAGGAAAGCACTGTTAACAAACATAACTACACATTGTTTGTACAATGTATAATGCAATGTACAAACATAACTACACATTGTTTGTACAATGTATAATGCAGTGTACAAATATAACTACACATTGTTTGTACAATGTATAATACAGTGTACAAACATAACTACACATTGTTTGTACAATGTATAATATAGTGTACAAACATAACTACACATTGTTTGTACAATGTATAATACAGTGTACAAACATAACTACACATTGTTTGTACAATGTAATATGCAGTGTACAAACATAACTACACATTGTTTGGACAATGTATAATGTAATGTACAAACATAACTACACATTGTTTGTACAGTGTATAATGCAGTGTACAAACTGATTCTGTAATCTGATGATTTCTTATGCTCCTCTAATATGTTATCATTAAAAAAAAGAAATTGAGGTATGATATTAAATGTTGTTCAGCTTAACTATGGTAATTGTGAAAGAAATATGGAAGCTGCAACACTAATAGCTGTTCCACATTTAAATGGTTAAATGTGGTTAAAAAATAGCTAATCACAATTTAAACATTTATGTTTTATAAACCAGTTTATAAGTTGTGTGAATGTTATGCAACGACCAAGCAGTGACGTCACGTGACTCTGGCCCACCTTGGGCTCTGAGACCACCATTGGCTCCTTGCCGGCCGGTGGGCTGCTCTTTGTATCTCAATTTATCTAATATGCCATAATACATCAAAATGTGCTTAAATACTATCTGAGTTACGGAATATACTATAGTGGGTCTCAACTATTTATTTACTTTGAAGGTGGGCATTTATCCACTAAGCTAAGTTGTAATTTTTATGTGTAATAAAAAGTCTTAATTATTTTTAATTACTAATTAAACTTTAAAACAAATATATATTGTAGTATATATGCGATGATATTCGCTGAATTATTAATAATAATAATTTATTGCTTTTTAAAATCACTACATCTATAGGTGTATATAATATATATAAAATGATGTTCCACAAGTAGGAATCTTAGAAAATAATCTCAGATTATTTTACAAAAAAAATTACATTTCCCACTTGTTAAAAATTGAACCCAAACAGTTTAGACGTTATAACATTAATATTTAATTGTCTTTATTTAGTTTTATGGAAAGCTAAAATTGAATTGTGAATATTTTTTCTATGAAAAGCAACGGAACTAATTCATTTAGATAGTTTGTTTTAAATAGCAAATGTTATCCACTTCACAAAATGTTAAAAATCTTAATCCCCGTCTGACTGCACACAAGATATTACTACTTTATGTACATGATCCCCGAAAGTCCAACTATGTTTACAAGTGGGGAATGATTCACGGAACATATTTTATCACTGTAAGTAAATAAATCCGTTTAACACATATACAACTGGCGGTGAACACATGGTTTACTCACAAGGGTGGTGGAGAGTGTGGAGGCGCGCATGTCGACAGAGAGACTGGACAGTCGCACGTTTCCTCTCGCATTATATCCAGCACCCAAGGTCCGCCTCCACACCTCGCAGGTCATCTTCACTGATTGTGTGATAACGGAAAACAGGCGCAGCTTCTTCGGGTGCGATCACAAATACCATGGAAATTATCTTTGCAAATATCAGTTTAATGACGAATTTATAGGTCTTTTTTGGGTCTGTAACTTTGCTTGTTCTTACCATCACCCGGATTACAGTTTTATATACAGTCCTGCATGCATAGTCTATATTAGTTTAGTTATTTTTCATGAAAAAATAATTTTTTTCCAAGACGTTAGCAATTTGTAGATGACTTAGGCCAAGATATAATGACCAAACGATTTATAAGATTCTACAAATATAAACAACAAATTGTAAAATTTTGTTGCATGTAGACAGGCAAAGTTGACGTGGAAACCGGCCAAATTCACATTAACAGTATAGTAGCAGAGTTACTTATATTTTGGAATGTGGAGTTTTAGGATCATGTATAAAAATGTCGGATACATATTTAGATTGTCAATTTATCTGCTGACCAAGCGGAACAATGTAAATAAAACACGGCCGTCCTATTTTATTTATTTATTTTTTTAGTTTTAATTCTAATCTTTGTGTTAGCAAACATTGAATCAGAAGTATAGTATCATTTTTTCCTAGGAGCTATTATAAATTATGTTGGTAAAAAAACTTGTACTATCAAATTTTGTGTGTCTTTAGTGGAAACATTTGGATAACGTAGACAGTAAAAAGAATTGATTCTGTGACATTTAGCCATTAACCGTGACTTTCGGAGCTGCGCACATTGAGGAGTAGAGTCTGTTTCGATCATCAGAAGATTGCCCGAGCCTATTATAGTTGACCACTTCACTCGGACAATGTTCTTGCACTTCTATGTGTTCTACACATTTATTATGATATCCATTATATGTATTCAGCACTATAAAGTTACCGATGACGTTCTGGACAGGAAATTCCAGTGGGATATTCAAACAAATACGAATATGAAAACGTTTCATTTATGTTACTATCATAGTACAGTTTCGCCCGCAGCGTACAGTGCGGCAACTGTCGTGGGTAGCTGGGCACATAACTGCAAATATCATAGCACCATTTATGACCTTTGGCATACAGAACAGAAGTTTTGACAGATCATGTTTCAGACAATCACATTATGCATTATATTCCTACTTTCGTAATTTGAAAAAAAACAAAAACAGTTTATTGTTGGTCCTATTTGTATGTCTACCATATTATTCGTACATGTTATATGTCATTGTTCCATTCATTGAGGTTGTACAACGAAACAATATAGTCCTATTAATGACATCTGCTGTTTATTTTACTGCAAAATATTTTATCCAACATTAGACTTAAGTAGCCTATATCCATTGTTATTCCATATTTACCAAACATACAAGAAATGGATAAATATTTCAATAAATAAAAGAAAGATTAAAAATGTCCCCCTTTGAAAGGTCAACTTTGATGTATTTGCTATATTATAAAACAATTTAAATATAATCGAATGTTTACATCATGTACATGTTTAATGGTACAACTTGTCTTCGTTATGAAGTTTACCTTGCATGTCAACATGGCCGTCTAGAGTAACCCACATGGAAAGGTTGGTTCTGGATACGTTCTCTACAATACTCTAAGAAACTTTAATTTTATTACTTTTTTTAAAAAACGTAGCCTAAAATGATGCTCTTTATAGTTTAACATAATGCAATAGATTCCTTTAGCATAAAAAAAAAAACCATTTAAAACAATTTTAAATGAAAATATTTTATAAAAGTCATCTTATACTTCAACAGTGTAACTTAAACAAACAGGCCAAACATATTTAAATTATTATTATTTTCGATCAACAATATCATCCTTAAGAATTGGATAAAACAATACATGTCTAAAGTGAAGTGTAACGAAAAATTGATTCCCAAAAGTCTAAACATTTATATCACAACAATAAGTATAATGACTGGATCATGTATAATCTTGCCTGGAAATTAGCCTTGCATTAGCCTAATTAGGCTATAATGTATAATAGCCTGGAAATTAGGAAATTAGCCTTGGAATGTATAATCTTGCATGTATATAATGACTGGAAATTAGCCTTATAATCTTGAAAATGTTAAAAATATTAACATTCTTATTTAATTTTCAAATGATATAGTTATAAATAGTTCTTCTTATTTAATACTGAAGTAATTTATTATGACGAGACACAAATGTTAATTGTCTATAGGTTCGGAGTAAAAGACACAAGTGTTAATTGTCTATAGGTTCAGAGTAAAAGACACAAGTATTAATTATCTATAGGTTAGGAGTAAAAGGCACAAGTGTTAATTGTCTATAGGTTCAGAGTAAAAGACACAAGTGTTAATTGTCTATAGGTTCAGAGTAAAAGACACAAGTGTTAATTGTCTCTAGGTTCAGAGTAAAAGACACAAGTGTTAATTGTCTATAGGTTCGGAGTAAAAGACACAAGTGTTAATTGTCTATAGGTTCGGAGTAAAAGACACAAGTGTTAATTGTCTATAGCATGGGAGGACGAAAGAAATTTGTTACTTGTCTATAGGGTGAGGCACAAGTGTTATTTGTCAATGGGGAGGGGGGACGAGACACAAGTGTTACTTGTCTACAGGGTGACGGATGAGGCAAAAGTGTTATTTGTCAATGGGGAGGGAGGACGAGGCACAAGTTTTATTTGTCAATGGGAGGATGAGCCACAAGTGTTATTAGTCAATAGAATGGATGGACGAGACACAAGTATTATTTGTCTATACGGTGGTAGGATGAGACACAAGTGTTATTTGTCTATACGGTGGTAGGATGAGACACAAGTATTATTTGTCTATACGGTGGTAGGATGAGACACAAGTGTTATTTGTCTATACGGTGGAAGGATAAGACACAAGTCTTATTTATCTATACGGTGGAAGGATGAGACACAAGTTTTATTTGTCTATACGGTGAAAGGATGAGACACTAGTGTTATTTGTCTATACGGTGGAAGGATGAGACACAAGTTTTATTTGTCTATACGGTGGTAGGATGAGACACAAATGTTATTTGTCTATACGGTGGAAGGATGAGACACAAGTTTTATTTGTCTATACGGTGTTAGGATGAGACACAAGTGTTATTTGTCTATACGGTGGAAGGATAAGACACAAGTCTTATTTATCTATACGGTGGAAGGATGAGACACAAGTTTTATTTGTCTATACGGTGGAAGGATGAGACACAAATGTTATTTGTCTATACGGTGGAAGGATGAGACACAAGTTTTATTTGTCTATACGGTGGTAGGATGAGACACAAATGTTATTTGTCTATACGGTGGAAGGATGAGACACAAGTTTTATTTGTCTATACGGTGGTAGTATGAGACACAAGTATTATTTGTCTATCGGTATGGAGTAAGATACACGAACTATTATATGTCTCTAGGGTAAGAGGATGATACACTATAGATTAGAGGTCTAGAAGGAAATGGGATAAGTCATCAAGGATTATATGTATATAGTGTAGAAGGATAAGTCCCAAAGGGTTAGATTTCTATAGTGTAGGAGTGTAGAAAGATGAGTCACCATAGGTTAGTTGTCTGTAGGGTAGGAGTATGAGTCACCAAGGGTTAGATATCTGTAGTGAAGGAGTGTAGGAGGTTGACTCACAAAGGATTATATGTCTATAGGGTAGGACGGTGAGTGACTAAGGTTTAGATGTCTAAAGCGTAGATGGATGAGGCACCGAATCCTATATGTCGACAGGGTAGGAGTATGAGTTATCAATGGTTATATGTTTATGATTTTGGAAGATGAGAATTAAGTGTTAAATGTCTGTATAGTGTCTCCAAGTATTAGAAGTCTTCATGCGGAGGGACGAAGAAAAAAGTTAGATTTTCTATACGTTTGAATTGCCTACAGTCAATTCACCAAGATTGTTATGACTGTAGGCTAGGTGAATGTCTTCCCATACGTTTTTTTTACAGTGGAGAAGAGTGGTGACTAAGGTGTATAGGGTAGAAGGATGAGACATGGGTTAGTTATTTATATTGTATGGTGATATTCATGAAGGATTAGATGTTTTTATGTAAGGAGTATTAAATTCCGTGATATATGTCTATGGGGTAGGAGGTTACGTCACCAAGAGTTAACAGTGTATACAGTACAGGAGGAATAGGGCACTATGGGCAAGATGTCTTTAGGGTAGAGAGTGAGTCATTAAGGATTATATGACTAGAAGATAAGAGAATAAGCCACCGAGGGTTATATTTCTGTAGAAAACACCAAAGGTAGGGAGATGAATCAACAAGGGTTAGATGTCACGAACGTTAGAGATCTGTATAGTGTAGGAAGATTAATTACGAAGGGTTAGATGTCACGAATGTTAGAGATCTGTATAGGGTAGGAGGATTAATTACCAAGGGTTAGATTTCACGAATGTTAGAGATCTGTATAGGGTAGGAGGATTAATTACCTAGGGTTAGATGTCACGAACGTTAGAGATCTGTATAGGGTAGGAGGATTAATTACCTAGGGTTAGATGTCACGAACGTTAGAGATCTGTATAGGGTAGGAGGATTAATTACCAAGGGTTAGATGTCACGAACGTTAGAGATCTGTATAGGGTAGGAGGATTAATTACCAAGGGTTAGATGTCACGAACGTTAGAGATCTGTATAGGGTAGGAGGATTAATTACCAAGGGTTAGATGTCACGAACATTAGAGATCTGTATAGGGTAGGAGGATTAATTACCTAGGGTTAGATGTCACGAACGTTAGAGATCTGTATAGGGTAGGAGGATTAATTACCAAGGGTTAGATGTCACGAACGTTAGAGATCTGTATAGGGTAGGAGGATTAATTACCTAGGGTTAGATGTCACGAACGTTAGAGATCTGTATAGGGTAGGAGGATTAATTACCAAGGGTTAGATGTCACGAACGTTAGAGATCTGTATAGGGTAGGAGGATTAATTACCAAGGGTTAGATGTCACGAACGTTAGAGATCTGTATAGGGTAGGAGGATTAATTACCAAGGGTTAGATGTCACGAACGTTAGAGATCTGTATAGGGTAGGAGGATTAATTACCAAGGGTTAGATGTCACGAACGTTAGAGATCTGTATAGGGTAGGAGGATTAATTACCAAGGGTTAGATGTCACGAACGTTAGAGATCTGTATAGGGTAGGAGGATTAATTACCAAGGGTTAGATGTCACGAACGTTAGAGATCTGTATAGGGTAGGAGGATTAATTACCAAGGGTTAGATGTCACGAACGTTAGAGATCTGTATAGGGTAGGAGGATTAATTACCAAGGGTTAGATGTCACGAACGTTAGAGATCTGTATAGGGTAGGAGGATTAATTACCAAGGGTTAGATGTCACGAACGTTAGAGATCTGTATAGGGTAGGAGGATTAATTACCAAGGGTTAGATGTCACGAACGTTAGAGATCTGTATAGGGTAGGAGGATTAATTACCAAGGGTTAGATGTCACGAACGTTAGAGATCTGTATAGGGTAGGAGGATTAATTACCAAGGGTTAGATGTCACGAACGTTAGAGATCTGTATAGGGTAGGAGGATTAATTACCAAGGGTTAGATGTCACGAACGTTAGAGATCAGTATAGGGTAGGAGGCTTAATTACCAAGGGTTAGATGTCACGAATGTTAGAGATCTGTATAGGGTAGGAGGATTAATTACCAAGGGTTAGATGTCACGAACGTTAGAGATCTGTATAGGGTAGGAGGATTAATTACCAAGGGTTAGATGTCACGAACGTTAGAGATTTGTATAGGGTAGGAGGATTAATTACCTAGGGTTAGATGTCACGAACGTTAGAGATCTGTATAGGGTAGGAGGATTAATTACCAAGGGTTAGATGTCACGAACGTTAGAGATCTGTATAGGGTAGGAGGATTAATTACCTAGGGTTAGATGTCACGAACGTTAGAGATCTGTATAGGGTAGGAGGATTAATTACCAAGGGTTAGATGTCACGAACGTTAGAGATCTGTATAGGGTAGGAGGATTAATTACCAAGGGTTAGATGTCACGAACGTTAGAGATCTGTATAGGGTAGGAGGATTAATTACCAAGGGTTAGATGTCACGAACGTTAGAGATCTGTATAGGGTAGGAGGATTAATTACCTAGGGTTAGATGTCACGAACGTTAGAGATCAGTATAGGGTAGGAGGATTAATTACCAAGGGTTAGATGTCACGATCGTTAGAGATCTGTATAGGGTAGGAGGATTAATTACCAAGGGTAGGATGTAGATAGAGTAGAATGATGATTCACCTGGAGTTAAATGTGCGAGCGACAGTGGAGCGCCAGGAACAGTAAACAAAGTACAAACAACTATGTAATACAGTTATCCTAACTAATAAATCTAAATTTTAGGCTTACGTACATAGTAAAGTTTATTTTCTTAAATAAGTATCTAAACACTAAGCAAAAGTCTTTCACAAGGAAAAACTATATTTTTGTTTAAGATAAGCAATATCTTTGTTGGAAACTAGATTTAAATACAATCATGGCCGGCAGGATGTGATGTGATGAATTCATGGAACTTTCGACCCTTGTCACCCTCTAACTTACCGCGTGGAATGCTCCATTAGATATTCTGCGTAAAATATGGAAAGCCCTGAAGGAGAACATTAGTATTAGTAAGAAAAAATACCACTCCTTCTAAACAGGATAAACACCACCAAGGACATCTTACAGATTTTTGTGGGGAGTGTGTTTTGTATTTATTTAAAAAAATTCTATATTTAATCAAAAAACTATGGCTTTGATGTCACTACCGATATTCTTAGCCATTCCTTTGTCATATTTGTAAAAAGTTAATTAGTAATATAATCAAAATTTTGTTTGCACGACTTTTAAGTACTTTTTCATGTTTTGGTAATTTTCTTTAGTTACCAATAAAAATATACAGGGTGTTTCGCAAGAGGTTGGCACAACTGCAGGATATGACAGTAGACATAAAAATAATCAAAAAAGTTCCTGTAAACATGTGGCCTATCTCGCCTTGTTAAGTGTCTGTTTGTATTTTTTATTAAAAAAATTATACCTCAAACATGGTTTGAGCTACTAATTTGAAGCTTGACATATTTGCTAACCTTGTTAGGGGTAGTCTAAAATAAAAAAGCAAAACATTATCCTCATCAGTTTCAAAATGGCAGCCATAAGAAATTTTAAAAGTTAAATAACTTTAAAACCATTATTTGTATTGAAAATGTATTACACTACTTTTATTTTGTAAATTAAATAACAAATACAAAGATACCTCAATTTTAGAAATAGGTTTGAAAATAAAAGAGTAAAACCCTTTTTCATATATATATTTGTTTAGGGGTTTTCACTTTTATAAAGTTTACTAACCAAATGTATAACTTCATAGTCTTTTGATATTATTTTAATTTGTGAAACATGGCGAAAACCTTATATTAATGACAAGGCTGTGGAATTACTAGGCTATAATCTGTTTAGAAATGATAGACTTCATAAGGGTGGGGGAGGTGTTGCAGCTTTTATTAGATCTCATATTTCTACTTCTGTTATACACTGCTTTGACACTTCTCGCCCTAACCATCCTGAGTACTTGTTTTTTGTCATCTGTGTTAATACAATTCATGTTCTTCTCAGTGTATGTTACAGGGCACCTAATCTTGGATATCTGGCAGAATATGAACACGTACTGTTAGATATCATGGCTCGCTACAGTCATGTCATTGTTATGGGTGACTTCAATAATGACCTACTGGCACCTTCTACTTATGATCAAACTTTTTTAACTACTGTGTTCCAATCATTTAACTTAACTATTCTACCACTGCTTGCCACTCACCACACTGCCACTGTCGATACATGGCTTGACGTCATGGCTGTTAGTGACCCAGATTTTGTTCGATACTATGACCAGGTCCCGGCCCCTGGACTGTCCAAACATGATCTCCTCTTCTGTATTTATAAATTACATCCGCCAAAAGCTAAACTACGTTTCATCCAATATAGGGATATGAAGATAATTAATAAGGAGACACTTCTGGCAGATGCGTTTTCTCGACCTTGGCATGAAATCCTTCAGCTTACCGAAGTCAATGATATGGCTAATCTTTAAATGTTCATTTAAATAATCTTCTTGAGGAACATGCCCCTCTTGTTACCAAGAGAATAACTAAAATACCTGCTCCATGGATCAATGATTGCATTCGTAGATTGCAAAAACTACGTGATGCATCATTCCGCAAGGCCAAGCGAAGTAAATCTGCTGCAGACTGGGCAGCCTATAAAAAACTTCGTAATCAAACACAACAACAGATTCGTAACTCAAAGATTCGTTACTATTACCAAACATTATCTAATAATTCTAAATTTACCAAATTCCTTTGGTCTAAAGTCAAAGATCTTGGCCAAAGGAATTCAAAGGACATACTTGGCCTTGGTAAATCAGATACTTCAGTTCCAATTACTGCAAATATTAATGAAGTCAGGGGGTTCGAGACTTTGTCAATCATCTCTCTTCAATCCCACAAACTAGACCTGCCCACCAGTTCAACTTCTTTCCAGTAACTGAAGGAGAGGTTTTGAGGGCTATTATGAGAACTACTAGTAATGCTGTTGGATCAGATAACATTTTAATTAGATTTCTAAAGTATACTTTACTTGCAACACTTCCTACAATTACTGCTTTTTTAATTTATCTTTATCATCTAGTACATTTCTTACTATATGGAAATCAGCTGTTATTCGACCTTTACAGAAAAAAGCTAATCCCCTTTCTCCTTCAGATTTTCGGCCCATAAGTATAACTCCTGCTCTGTCTAAATGTCTTGAAAGAATAGTTCATCAGCAATTTCATAATTACTTGGAGAGTAGTAAATTGATTTCCAATTATCAGTCTGGTTTTCGCTCTAATTATAGTACTACAACTGCTCTTTTAAAATTTACTGAGGACATCCGGTCAAGCCATGGACAGGAAACAGCTTACAATTTTAACACTTTTTGACTTTTCGAAGGCTTTTGATTGTGTTTATCATCCTCTTCTTTTAATTAAGTTGAAAAACTATGGTTTTTCTGATAGTTGTGTTTCCGGGGTTCAGTCCTACCTCTCTGGCCGTCGGCAGTGTGTGAGGACTAAAGATGGAGAGTCAGACTGCGGAGGCCTGTGGTGCGTGGTGTTCCCCAGGGGTCTGTCTTGGGACCTCTTCTTTTTACCCTCTACATTAATGATATAACTTCTGTTATACAACACTCTAACTATCGCTTATACGCTGACGACTTACAGATATACCAACATTTCTCTATCACAGAATCCGACATTACTGTATCAAACATGAACCGAGATGCTGTAGCAATCACTTCTTGGGCAAAACGACATGGACTCAAACTTAACGATGATAAGACTCAAACAATTTTAGTTGGACATCCTAGACTATTAACTATTCTGTTGACAATGACACTTTTCCAAAAATAAGTGTTAACAACTTGACATTAAACTATTGTGACAAAGTTAAGAATCTTGGTCTTACTATGAACAGAACATTAAGTTGGACTGACCAAGACACTGTGACATGTGGCAGTGTTTGGTGGTATCCACAGTTTGAAGCGTTATGCTTCCTGTTTTCCATTCAATGTAAAAGTGATGTTGGTTAAAACTCTTATTTTGCCGCACTTTAACTACTGTGACATCGTTATCAAAGTGGCAGATATGACTGTTAAGCTCTCGGACAACCTTCATATGGCACAAAATTACCTTTAAATTTATTATCTTTTTTTAATAATAAAAAAAATTTAATTAATTTATTAATTAAATTTATTTTTAACCTACGTCGTGAGGATCATGTTACACCATTTTTTCGCTAAATATCTGTTTTGAAGTTGAAACAGATTCGGGATTATCACGTACTTACTCTTCTTCATAAAGTTTTAAATTACAGAACTCCAAGCTATCTGTCCGAGCATTTCAAGTTCATTTCTGAAATAAGCATTAGAAACACTCGTCTGGGAGCCCTTGTACTATCAGTCCCAATTCATCGCACTGCCCTGTACGATAGATCTTTCACTGTATCCGGGTGCCGATTATGGAATATGCTTCCTGACAATATCAAAAGTATAGGCGAGGGCTAAAGAACCTATTTTTGTGGGATCTGTAGATGGAGTGAGCGGGTGCATTTGGTGGTCATGGTTTGCGGGTGGTATGTGTGAGTGATGGATGGTTTTGTTTTTGGAGATTTGTATTATTTTGTGTAGATATTCATTTGTTTAGTTGTGATTTTAAAGTTATTTTTTATGTTTGATATGTCGAGTTTTGTTTTTTATTGTTGATTACGGATATGTTGCAATTGGTTTATATTGTATTAATAGTAAGGTTTTGTGTTATTTTTATGATTAGTTTTGTTATTTGTGATAAGGTTAGGTGGTAGAGAGGACTGCCCAGTCCTAACCTCACCTTAAAAATAAAGTCGTTTTTCATTTCATTATAAACAGCTGTTTTTAATTATTTTAATTAAAGTATGCATTGCTGAAGAAAGGCGTCACATTGAACAGCATTTATAATACATTTATACAACTTGTGTTTCATGTAAAATAAATCTCATTATTAAAAAAGGCTATTTTTTAGGAAACCCTAAACAAAAACAAGCATACATGAAAAGGGGCTTCACATAAAAACAGCTGATATTTAAAGTAATTAATAACAGCTGTTTATAATGACTATGACATTATACACAGCCCCAAATTAAAAAAAAAAATAAAATTATTTTTAAAATTGAGGTATCTTTGGATTTGTTATTAAATTTACAAAATTAAAATAGTGTAATACATTATCAAAACAAATAAAGGTTTTAATGTTATTTAACTTTTAACATTTCTTATGGCTACCATTTTGAAACTAATATAGATAATTTTTTACTTTTTTGATCTTAGACTACCCCTAACTAGGTTAGCAAATTTGACAAGTTTCAAATTATTACTCAAACCATGTTTGAGAATAACTTTTTTTATATAAAAAACACATATAGACAATTAAGAAGGCGAGATAGGCCACATGTGTAAAGGAACCTTTTTGCTTATTTTTATGTCTACTATCATGTTCTGAAGATTTGCCAACCTCTCGTGAAACACCCTATATAAATGAGAATAATGCAATTAAAAAAAAAAATTATTATATTCGCAATTCAATAAGAGCAGTACCAAAACGTATACTGCATAATATGTTTAATAAAAATAAATATAATAATATACAGTACAATTGTTATAACCGTAGATTCGGCCGAGCACTGCTAACTTGTATGAAAATGTTTGCATTACGTACGAGCGTCCAACTGTACTTTTCTGCTTCCTATCGTGTTTTAAATATAAAGATAGTGACATAACATAGAATGAATTATACCAAATAAAAGTCTATATTATTAGCTTTCTACTTGTGACAGCTAATATAATATATATTCAACTGCAAATAATATTTGAAGCTGTATTATTGAGGACAACGAAAAATTACCTATTGAGGGAAATTCGTATTATTCGGTCAGGCTAATTTTTTAAGAGAAAAAAGTTAAATATTAAGTAAGTGAAATAGCATGTTTCGTTCAAATTTCCGGATTCTGTTTGTTTTACAATATTGTAGCATATAGATTGAGTGTAAATAGTATTTTTTGTTTGAGTTTAAGTATTGATTGTTTTTTTTTATATTTTAGATTGTTTTAAATCTGTGTAAGTGTAACATAAATTATTTAGTTTTAATTGTAATGTACTGTATATTTATTATTTTAGAATGTTATACATATTTAGCGTTAAAACTTAGAAATAAAGATTCGTTATTTACAAGCCTATTTGTAGTTATTGGCCTGTTTGTAACTCTTTCTTTTCTTTGAAACAACTTGCTGATTAATAAAATAAATATATGTTTTTTTAATCTCTACTTGGCTTTTAGGAATTTGCATAAACTATGGGTAATATTTCATAATTAATACTCATGGGTTAAGGGACAAGTCATCTACGTGTTCCTTTTACATAAAACTAAATAGTATCAAGTTTATAGTTTTTCGAAATAGATTACTATAAATATATAATTAACTTAAAACCTTCAGGAGTTGATGTGGTAAACGTGACGAGGTCCACATTCGAAGACCAAGATAGTTAGTGTGCATAAACAAGCGTGGATGTATTTTATATGTACGATAACAAACTTATTTTAAAACAAGTCTGCAATAGTTTAACCACTTGAATTGTAATTTAAATAAAATGAAACATGATTAAGAATACTTATCACAGTATATTAATAGTTTTAATTGACCTTTTAGGATAACCCTCTACTAGAACCTATCAACTACAGAATCAATGTTACACACAATTTTGTATCAGTCAGTATGATTTAGATTGGTATAGGTATTTAGGAGGAGGCCTTGCAAGCTGAGCTCTATAGCAGGTAGGAAGCAGGTAGAGTGCCGAGGACAGGTAGTTTTAGGCGTGACACAGGAGAGGCTCCGGAGAGAGGTGGGGAGGCGCTCCTGAGTCGCACCCCTAGTGAAAATTACTTATGAGAACCCCTCAGCAAGGTAAGAGGCGATCCTGTGTCGCGGATTCGAGTTAACTATCTATATAGTGTAGGAGGGATGAGTCACCAAGGTTTATACGGGTTGTGAAAAACCACCTCCGTGTCTTCCAGTTTGCGAACAGTTCAGTTTGCAAACGAATGGGTGAGGGACTGTTCTTTTTTTGTATATTTTTTAAAGATGATATTTACAAAAAAATTATCTTAAAAAATGTAAAGGTATATTATAATATAATATCTGTACCAGGTAGCATATTATAATAGTCATCCACCTCTTTTTCTATTTCTTAAATTGGCGGTCACTTCGGCTAGGGTCGTTGAGTTGTGAACGCAAACAGAAACTAACTCATAAGGATGGCCCATTGTCAACAACCATCCTAGCACAGTTTGAAATTTGTTCGCAAACTAGAAAAATATTCTTCAGGTATATTTGCTTGTATATCCGTCCCACCCACCCACACACAGACAGTGGTATTGACTCTCCCGCCCACTCACAGACAGTGGTATTGACCCTGCCGCCCACCCACTCACAGACAGTGGTATTGACCCTGCCGCCCACCCACTCACAGACAGTGGTATTGACCCTCCCGCCCACCCACACACATACAGTGGTATTGACCACCACCTCGGCCACTACCTGTACCAACTAAATAAATTGAAACGTAATATTTCTACCACCAGTAACCCTACATTTTCGACCCCAAAGAATTAAAAGAAATTATTTTCAACCCCCAAATTGTTACTTACCCCCAAATGGTACTTGTTTTAGGGGAAGGGGGGTAAGTTTTTGGATATGTTCAAATAGCAACATATAATATGTGCTACTTCATTTTAAAGGCTTTTATGCCTCATCATTTTGATATAAAACTTCAAAAATATTCTTACTTCTAGGGGTAGGGTTGTCCAAAATGTAAAGAATATTGGACTTTTGAATTTACGTTATTGTGACTCCTATTTTCATTGGATGAATATACAAATTTTATTTAATGCAACTAATTATATGGCCTTTCAGAAAATAACATGGAAGGTAGTTAAACTTTTTAATTTGAAAAACTGTCAGAAATATGGAAATTGATAACTGATGTAAGTAAAACAATTCAATAGGAAGCTACGTCATGGAGCATTTTAAATTAAAGGTAATAAAAAATAAATATTTTTATGTGTTTCATTTTTGCATATCTCTGTGGTTCATTGTAAAAAGAAGATCCCTTTTTTACAATGAAAACCCAAGATAACGTTTTTCATTTGCAAAAAACGTAAAAAATAATTGCATAACTTTAGATAAAAATGTTTTTATTTTGAAATTGATAATATGGGAAATTACATAGATTGAGTATTTTACCAGTAATGACCAGTTACATTAAGATGAGGATATAATAAACAGGGAATCTTTTTCTTCGACATCATCGGTTGGCTGCTTAGAATACTGTCCAAAATCCATATTTTTATTGCCAACAACAAAAGAAAAGTTATAAGTGAAATAATGTCACTAAAACAAATATTCTTCAGGATAAGGTATTTCTACTAGGCTGTTGAAGCAAGTTTATGACTTGATAGCTTAGCCTTTGACTTATGTAATAAATATCTCTTTTAGCGAGGGACGTTTTCCATCGGTACTAAAATCTACAATTGTTAAACCATTACATAAAAAGGGATCTAAACATTCTTGCAGTAATTTCAGACCAGTTACAGTAACTTCATCTAACTAAAGTCTTAGAAAAAATTTTTTAGTTAGATTACTAAATTTTATCAATAGTAATCATTTATTTTCTCCACAACAGTTTGGTTTAACCAGGGGCAAATCAACCACCGATGCAATACACTCATTCATATCTTCGATAGTCAAGGCTTTGGATGTTGGAAAACCAACAATAGGTATTTTTTATGATTTATCAAATGCTTTTAATATGATTGACCATGTTAAACTATTAGCCGAGCTCGAATATTTCGGATTAAGATAAGAGGTGCTGCTCATATATGCATCTTTTCTTAGCTATCTGATAGGAGTCAAACAATAAGACTACCGTATATTGAGAATCATGGTTTCAAATATTGGATGCAATCCTCAACAGCAGCTATATTTAGGGGAGTTCCTCATGGCTCTGTACTCAGCCCTATCCTCTTCCTAATTTTTATAAACGATCTTCCTATAAGTTGTTCATGGCTCACAAGTTTGTTTATTTGCTGATAACACGTCACTATTAGTGTCTGCTCCAAGCCTTCCTGATCTGGAGGTAAAAGCATTTGAAGAGTCTAATGCACTTTTGCAGTGGTTGATCGTAATGGTCTTATTCTTAATAGATCTGAGACACATATAATTGATTTTAAAATGTATTGTCATAGAAATAGTCAAAACAACTCAACCTCTTTATTGGTGATGATGTTATACTTCCATGTCCCCAGACCACATTTCTTGGCCTAAATATTGACAGCCGTTTGAATTTTAACATCCATGTAGATTCTGTTTATAATAATAATTCTTCTGTTATTTTTATCTGTCTTGCTTGTCTAAATTCTCGAATTCAGATGTTTTACTCACAGCATATTATGGTTTAATTGTTCCATTCCTAACTTATGCTGTTGTGGTCTGGGGTCATGAATCTACAAGTACTCAAATTTTGATCAGACTACAAAAAAAAGCAATTAGAACCATTTTAAGAAAGAAAAAAGTTTCTGTTTTAATCAAAAAAAATCGTAAAATGTACCAAATCGTAAATTTCGTTTTAAATCTAATAAAATATTAAAATTTCCACCAGTATACATTCTTTACACTCTACTGTTTGTAAAAAAACTTTTTCTGTTTAATAACTCAACTGCAACACTATATAAATTTCGGAACAGAAACATTCTGCCGATTCCAAAACATAAAACACGTTCTTTCAACAAACATGTTTTATACAATGGTATCAGATTCTACAACGCACTGCCGGACGAGCTTACGGCTGGTATTGGTTGCAGGTCTTTTGGTAATGCCTTGAAGAACTACTTGAAAGATAAGCATTACTACAGCGTTAGGGATTATATCTCATGCTACGCTTATAGCTATTATGAGGTTGTGTATCGGTTTTTCTTTCTTTCTTTCTTTTTTTTAATAAAAATGTTTTGATTTGATATTAAGAAGTTGTTACCTAACTCCATTTTCATAAAAAATGGTTGTTCGTTAGCAATTTTAAAACAAACAGCAATTATGCCAAAACTTAAATTACTGAAACTGTTTTGTGACGCTTCAACCTTTTGATATACCACATGATATTGGTTGCTAATTGAAATTTATTACTTTTCAAACATACGAAAAATAAAAAGTTATGTTTGACGATTTTTTCATATGTTTGAAAAAACTTATGTTTTTTCGTATGTTTGACGATTTTTATAAAATGAAAAATAGAAAAGTTAATTGATTATCCATGTTATTTTCTGAAAGAATATGTAGCATTTCAACCCCCTTCCCCCAGTTCCATATAATTCCGTTAATTCGTTGGGGTCGAAATGTGGGTTACAGTTGGAGGAAATGTTACATATCAATTCGTTTAGTTTAACAAGGGTAGAGGCTCTGTATAAAGCGAGAGGATCAGTCGGTAAGGATGAGAGATCTGTATAAGGCAAGACGATGACTTACCAAGGGTGAGAGGTCTGTATAAGGTAGGGGGATGAGTCACAAAGGGTTACATATTTGTATAAGGCAGGAGGATGAGTGAGCAAGGGTGAGATATCTAGATAAGGTATCCAACTAACCATAGTTGGAATTAGTTAACATGATTGAGAGATCTGTGTCAGGCAGGAGGATGAGTCACCAAGAGTTAAGAGATGTGTATTTGGTAGGAGGATGAGTCGGCAAGTGTTAGGGATCTCTATAAGGTAGGATGATAAGTCATCAAGGGTAAGGAATTTGTATAAGGTAAAAGGATGATGAGTCAGCAAGTGTTACGGATCTGTATAGGTAAGAGGATGAGTCAGCAAGGGTTAGGGATCTCTATAAGGTAGGATGATAAGTCATCAAGGGTAAGGAATTTGTATAAGGTAAAAGGATGATGAGTCAGCAAGTGTTACGGATCTGTATAGGTAAGAGGATGAGTCAGCAAGGGTTAGGGATCTGTATAAATACAGGATGATGAGTCAGCAAAGGTAAGGGGCAGGAGAACGAGTCACCAAGGAGAAGGTTAGATGACCCATTCCATTTATTGCCCGCGTGTTGTATTTCAATGAAGTTTTTCACCGGTGACTACATTTGACGATTGCCATACAGTTCCTAAAAAAATTGTTTATGTAATAACAAAAAAATGTTTGTTATTATCAATGATTTTTTTGTGTTTAACGTGTCTCGCAATAGGTTGTGTTAATTAAAGGATAAGTTATTGAAAACTAATTAGGGCAGAGTTGTTTTAATAAGTAGCTTCATTTTATTTCTTCAATCCATACATCTACTCTTTCAACACACCAACTTTATAGAGATCAATATGTAATATAGTACTGTATTTTACATGTTTATCCAGAGCTTTCTATTGATAGTTACATAGACTACATACCAAGTATCCTGCGACTTTTACTGTAGTAAATGCCATTACATAAGAAACTACATACCCTAGTTGTGGTGCTAGTAGTACATCATTTATTCAATTGTACTGACTTTATGACTGTCGAGCAAATAAATTATTGTTGTCAGTTTCTATAAGAAACTTTATTAAAGATCAGTTAAAGGCAAAAATGTATGGAAGACGACTCCACAAGTTTCAAGAGCTGTGGAAGACTTGAGTGTATTTCATTTTAGAACAACATACTTTACCCCATGTTTCAAGAGTTAAGGGGATGTGGAAGACTTGAGTGTATTTCATTTTAGAATAACATACTTTACCCCATGTTTCAAGAGTTATGGGGATATGGAAGACTTGAGTGTATTTCATTTTAGAACAACATACTTTACCCCATGTTTCAAGAGTTATGGGGATATGGAAGACTTGAGTGTATTTCATTTTAGAATAACATACTTTACCCCATGTTTCAAGAGTTATGGGGATATGGAAGACGAGTATATTTCATTTTAGAACAACATACTTTACCCCATGTTTCAAGAGTTATGGGGATATGGAAGACTTAAGTGTATTTCATTTTAGAATAACATACTTAACCCCATGTTTCAAGAGTTATGGGGATATGGAAGACGAGTATATTTCATTTTAGAACAACATACTTTACCCCATGTTTCAAGAGTTATGGGGATATGGAAGACGAGTATATTTCATTTTAGAACAACATACTTTATCCCATGTTTCAAGAGTTATGGGGATATGGAAGACTTGAGTGTATTTATTTTTAGAACAACATACTTTACCACATGTTTCAAGAGTTATGGGGATATGGAAGACTTGAGTGTATTTATTTGTAGAACAACATACTTTACCACATGTTTCAAGAGTTATGGGGATATGGAAGACTTGAGTGTATTTATTTTTAGAACAACATACTCTAACGTATACTAGTTCATTTCAGTTACGTTTCTTTTATAAGTCATTTATTAATTCAGTAATGAAAAAACAAAGTGCCTTAAACTAAATAATAGATAAATTGAGTCCAAATAACTAAAATATTTTATTATTAACAATAATTTGTTTTTTAGAACAACATACTCTAACATATACTAGTTCATTTCAGTTACGTTTCTTTTATAAGTCATTTATTAATTCAATAATGAAGAAACAAAGTGCCTTAAACTAAATAATAGATAAATTGAGTCCAAATAACTAAAATATTTGATTAATAACAACAATTTGTTAAAATAAATGTAAATAATAGGTTAACTTGTTTTTAAACTCGATTAAATCATTTATATTATTTGTGTGAATAAACAATAAAACGTTTTAATTGTCTCTACAAAATAGGAAAGCTTTAATTTATTTTAAATGTGTTCGTACATGATAAGTTATATTATAGTAAATCACTGTTCTTTATTACACCCGAATGCGCCATTAATATATATATAGATGTAATTACAACACTCAAATCCAAAACATATGGTAATAACAATAGTACTATTAATATACTACATTATACAATAATAATGTAGTTAAATTTGTATCTAATACAGTTTTTTTTAATTTGACTAAACAATTTTTGGGAAAAATTACCAACCAAATGGTAGTTGGTCGTTTATTTTTTCATAATTAATTACATTTGAATGATTATATAATGAAAAGTTAATTTAAGTTTTTTTGTTGCAATAATTGATTGTAAGTTTCGCAGGGAAAGTAGTTCCTGGATCAGTTTCGGCCATGATGTCGAAACACTTAGGCTGTGTGTTTCAAGGCCAGTAAAGTAACACAAAGGTCACAGCCAAGCAGGCGACCGGCCAACTGTAAATGTGACTTTACTCCTTGTGTATTATAAAACAATGCAGTGTTTCTACTACTTACTATAGCTGTAATATTATGAATAATAATTAATCTGGTTTGGATTTTTCTGAAATCATTATTTATGGTGGGGTGCAATACCACAACACTTAGGTGCGTGGCCTAATACCCCATTGTTTATAATGAGGTTTATAATTTACTAGACAAAACTGAAAGCGATGATCAATTTACAATTGAGCAAATAGCAAATGCTTCAAAAATTAAGTTTGTTCGACATATAAAGTAAATCATGGTAAATAACTGGACAATTCCCGGAACGCATCACAAACTAATGCTAAATATCATGTATTTTTTATTTATATTTTATAGCACGATCTGAGAACACAACTCTATTTGAAAATAAGTGTTACCATGTTATGTTAACTGGCACAAACTTTCCCCCTTTCCCTTTATGTAAGATATTTTAATAAAAACAGACGTTCAATTAATTACATTTTCTAAAGAATGTCCAGATGAAACACTTATTTATTTTAAATAAAAGTATGGACAAAAATAATATTCAAAAACAGCTGTTCAATCAATCACATAGCTAGATTTTATGTAAACAACATTCAACAACTTGAGTTTTGGCTTCCGGCCTTCGGCCTCCAGCTCCAACTTAGTGGGACGGTAACTAATAAATAAAATAAAATATACAAAAAATATTTTAAATTGTAATTTGCATCTTTACTGAAAATTTAGTCAAAATAATTAGAATAAAGCTTGAAAAATTTGCATATATATAGTGTTTTTGCCCGTATAAAAAAATTGTATAACTCAAAACCTACTTAATTTCGGAACATGCAATTTTTACTCAAATATTTTAAATTGTAATTCACATCTCTCCTGAAAATAAAATCAAAATCGTTAGAGCCACGGTCTGGAGATATTGGATAAATTCACCTACATATAGAATTTCGTTAAAATCGATTCATCCGTTTGGTCTCCAGCGAAGTGCACATACGGACAGAAACCAACATGTCTTTTTCAAAAAATAATTGTTGGGTTCAAGGGGCCCTAAAATGGATTTGTAGACTAACTTGTAACAAAAATTTTGATGGACGATCACAATACTTTCTCTACGCTAACGCATATAGGAGAAAGTAAAAGATAATTAATTAATTATTAAGGCAATTACAAAGTTCAGACACCTAACATGGTCAGTTATCAACTATCAATATCTCAATTACAAAGTTCAGACACATAACATGGTCAGTTATCAACTATCAATATATCAATTACAAAGTTCAGACAACTAACATGGTCAGTTATCAACTATCAATATCTCAATTACAAAGTTCAGACACATAACATGGTCAGTTATCAACTATCAATATATCAATTACAAAGTTCAGACAACTAACATGGTCAGTTATCAACTATCAATATATCAATTACAAAGTTCAGACAACTAACATGGTCAGTTATCAACTATCAATATATCAATTACAAAGTTCAGACACCTAACATGGTCAGTTATCAACTATCAATATATCAAATACAAAGTTCAGACACCTAACATGGTCAGTTATCAACTATCAATATATCAATTACAAAGTTCAGACACCTAACATGGTCAGTTATCAACTATCAATATATCAAATACAAAGTTCAGACACCTAACATGGTCAGTTATCAACTATCAATATATCAATTACAAAGTTCAGACACCTAACATGGTCAGTTATCAACTATCAATATATCAAATACAAAGTTCAGACACCTAACATGGTCAGTTATCAACTATCAATATATCAAATACAAAGTTCAGACACCTAACATGGTCAGTTATCAACTATCAATATATCAATTACAAAGTTCAGACACCTAACATGGTCAGTTATCAACTATCAATATATCAAATACAAAGTTCAGACACCTAACATGGTCAGTTATCAACTATCAATATATCAATTACAAAGTTCAGACACCTAACATGGTCAGTTATCAACTATCAATATATCAATTACAAAGTTCAGACAACTAACATGGTCAGTTATCAACTATCAATATATCAATTACAAAGTTCAGACAACTAACATGGTCAGTTATCAACTATCAATATATCAATTACAAAGTTCAGACAACTAACATGGTCAGTTATCAACTATCAATATATCAATTATCAAATCATTAATCAATTAGGCCTCTAATTGATCGATCTACCAATGTCACTCACTATACAAACTTTTGGACTAATATTCCCTCCTTTATGCTACATTTTCAAACTATTTTACCATTCACAAACATTGGTTCATTGAAATATGAAGTAAGCTTAATCCAAGTTAATTAACCTTTCAACCACACGTTAACTATGCAATGTTCTAGTTAATACATCTCTTATTTAAGTTATATCTAAAATGTTATTTTTTTATTATTATTTGTTACTTAGTATGCTCATTGATATGATATTAGTTGTCAGATTGATTTTTAAATTTTTTTCTACTTATGTTTCTTAATGCTAAATTTCTATAATTTTAGAGATACTAATTTTTTCGAAGGCAGATTATATTTTCAGCTTGAACTAAAATGTGTATCGGTATTATATTTATTACTAATTATGAAATGAATACATTCAATTTCTATTCTATTTTCAGTATTCATTTCCTTTTATATTTTACATTTGAATAATTAATTTTCCATGACGGTATAGTTTTGGCACCAATCGTTATTATAACCTGTAAACGCTATAACCAGGTTGTAGATAAACATTTTAAAAAATTACATGAAGGTTTTACAGGATGTACTTAAAGCTTAGCGTTAAAATTATAAGAAACATATTGAAGATAACATTCTTGTATTTCGAACATAAGAGATTAAGCTATCACTAAGAGATACCATTTATAAAAAACTAGCTATTTATCCACGCTTTTCTATGGGACTAACATATAAACATTAATGTTATAGTTTATTTATGGTAACTTTTTGCTTGCCAACACCATCACTCGCCACGCTCGTGAGGATAGCTCGGCCTGTGGCCTCACCAGGACCTTCGGCCTCGCCATGACACTTAGACTGTATCACAATTAATTTTGGTTGTTGGGGCAGTAAAGCCCATAAACATTTTCTTCTGCTTTCGTTACGAAATATTGTAGGATCACAGAATTTTCTATGATTATTCATTTGTTATAGCTAGAGATTTACAGGGTGATTTTATTAAGTGTGCCACCATCGGGATCTTTTAAACCTGCAGAGATACAACAAACTTTAAATAGGGAACGTCATCTACTTATTCCTCATTAATAAAAATATGCATTTAGCAATTTTATAAAATGGTGGACAGCTTAATTTGTTCTTATAAAACATATATATATATTTTATTTTGTGATAGAAAATGCAATTTAAAAACTTTTTATTTTTTTCATTTTCCCGTAATATTAGCCGTTTTCTATTTATGAACACTCAAATAGTTAAAAACGGCAATTTTTGGTATTGTAAAACTGATATAACAAACCTTTTTTAAACTGTAATATTAAGATGCAAACTTAAATTCATATATTTAAGCTGTTGTAACGGTTGAATATCTTAGACAAAATAAATATAATCAGCCCAATACTATGTTTTATTAACCCTGTTTCTACTACTAACTTTGAACACTTTAGCTATTTATTTTTCCAACATACTTTCATAATGAAATATATTTTGTTAAATAAAGTGGCACTTTGTGCACCACTGTACATGTAAACAATTACGATAGCTATATAACTTCAACAAAATATAATTTTGGATATTTAATGCCTTGGATCCAAAAATAGATACAACATTATTGGAATGAAACGTTTGAAAAAAACCTTGCGTAATAGTGGTCTGTCAGCTGTTCTTACAAATTACAGCTGTTCCATTGTTGTTATACAATTTTCCTAACCTACAGTTGTGTGCCAACGGTAATAACTTAATATAATATAACAGTTTTTTTACCATTAATCAATATTATTATTCCATTAGTTAAATTTTCTTAGTTTTTAATAATCTATTAATAAATTACTCATTACAGTTGGTACAAAATTGTAGGTTATGACAATTGTATTGAATATAAGTTAGGCATGAATGCAAATGCAACAGCTGATATTTATATGAACAACTGACAGACCAGTTTTATGCAAGGTTTTCTTCAAACATTTTTTCAATTTTTTGTGTGTTAATTTTAAAATTCATCTGAAGACACCAAAAGAAGTTTTAAAAGAATATATACTCTCATACCCAGTGTCCCTTTCTTATAATGATAGTATATACGGACTTTATAGATAACAATCGTCTTAGACTGAACCAAAGTCTACACTCACTGCTCATAATGTCTGCACATCTCCATGTCTTAGACTGAACCAAAGTCTACATTCACTGCTCATACTGTCTGCACATTCCCCACGTCTTTGTAATTGATGGCAATATTCAAATTATATTGTAAAACATCTTATTGGATCAATTTAAATCAGTTTGGCTATGTTGGTTACTATTATTAATAAAGATAGATTTTTACGTTTCTAGTAAAGACTTTGTGTCAATCATTTCTCAACATACACTGTCTTTGAAAAAATAACTGCCCAGAACAAGATATGAACAAAGGCAAACTAAAGGACATTTTCTTACAATCATGGCTCTATTAAATATATTATTAATTTACTCCTAACTTAAATATTTTTAATCATTTTACAACGATATGATACATTTAAAACTCAGTTTTATGAGATAATATGAGAATTTCTTATTGTATAAAAACGTTTTAGTGGAGAAAAAATGCTGAGAAGAATGATTAATAAACTAAGATTTTGATGGCATTTATTGAACTAGACAACGCCATGCAAAAATCGTGCATAAAAATCACATGCATACATCACACACTGCATACATCACACACTGCATACATCACACACTGCATACATCACACACTACATACATTACACACTACATACATCACACTCTGCATACATCACACACTGCATACATCACACACTGCATACATCACACACTGTATACAAGAATATTTGTCAAATATTTAAGAGAAACATACTCGTATAATTAGTCCTGATTCTTAGTACACAATAAACTGGAACATGAGTATAAAATAATGCCACAACAGGATTTCCTGAGTGATTGTTTAGTAATCTTTATTTTCATCACACGTGGATTCCAATTAGTCAAGAAGCATGGGGCATATTTGTTGTGAAAGTATATCTCTGTGGTGGCTTTGGTTTGGCCACTCTGACCTTGAGCCTGATGACCTTCGGCAGGGCGTGCCGGTTTTCCTTGAGTCTGCACACCTCCCAGTCCGATACAGTTCGGAGGAAACGTTGACGCAGGGGACTGTCCCTCTTCCTCTTCCTCACACATTATATCTTTCCTTTCCGTAAACCTACTTATTATTCATTAGGTTTTCAATCAGGACATTCTTGTCATTTGCTAAAATTCCAGTTTTTTTCCTTCCTGCATTACCAAATTATCGGCAAATTCTTAGGGTTCTGCTTCGAAGTAGTTATAAATACCACTTAACTCTTGCTACTTGTTTCATGACACAATACTTGAATGATTGTAGATATATTATTAATGTAAATTTACATTTAGTTTTTTTTTATGTATAAGTTATCTACCTCGAAAACGGGTCAAAAGGGTTAAAAATAAGGTTTTTTAGATGTTTGATAGTATTTTTAAAAGGTGTACTGATAAAATATGTTTAATCCTTTATCACCATGGTCAGTCATACTAAAGGAGGTCTTCAAAATATACTGAATATCTAAGATAAATACAACATTTAATTGGCTGAATAGACAAATATATTGCAAATCTAGAATAGTATTTTGCAAATCTAGAATAGACTTAGATAGAGAAAATAGTTTAAATAGAGCTACATTTAAAACGTTTAAAGCAGACATATATTTCAATAAATTAATAATGTAATATGCACAATCATCAATTTGTGATGGTGAAAACTGTAAAATAACACACAATCACAATAAGAATGTAGACAATGACATCGGCTTTATGGCGTTAAAATGTAACGTAGATAGATAGATATACTTTAAGTCGTAACGCACTACGCACGCAATTATTTAATCATAAACATTGCGTACGAACTGTTATTTTATGAGGATGCAGTGGAAAGGAAAAATTGTAGTGTTTCCTAGCCTATAAACCACCCGGCAACATTAGATACGTGGCTGTCATGAGCTATGTCATTTCTCCTCCTGATAAGTATTCTTATCGAAATTAGAAATCTTTAAAGTCTCTTTAATATGTTTATAAGAAGCACAGAGGACTTGTGAAATGAAAAAGATGATTATTTCTTACAGGAACCTGCTGCTAATCAATACCCATAAAACTATCAAAATACGCCTTAGTAACAATTGACTTTTCATTACCTATTTCATTTCTCACAGACTGAAGTTTCTCATTAAATAATTTACTCCTACATCATACGTTATTTTCAAATATATCATAGTTATATTCACTTTGTGAGTTGCTAAAGCCATAATTAAACAATAAATTTCAATTATTTAAGAAAATGCATTATTATTTGTGGGATATTTTCGTTCTTCTGGACATTTAAAAGTGGTCACAAAAGTGCGACACAGTGACAGACATATATCACTTTTATCACTTTTTAAGTGGTATTTAAAAAATCGAGGTAATAAATCTATTGGAATATCTGAAACATAATAACGAAATTAACATAATAAATAACAAGAGAAAGGAAAATCTATCGCATGTCTTAGTTTAGTTTAACAATCGAAGAAATTCCACAATATGATGCAATAAAATATACCAACAAAACTAATTTTTAGATACGTACAATATCTGTTCATATACACAAATATATATATATATATATATATATATATATATATATATATATATATATATATATATGTCTACGTTATTTTAACTAATGTATTATTTGTTACATAAACACGCTAACAAAATACAAAACAAATGTTTGAAAAAATTTTAGATGAAAGTATTTTATGTAATATTCTATGACAGCAAAACATTTTAAACATATTAAATGTTACATAAATTTGATTTAGACCTATTACAGGAAGAATAAGGCAGAACAGAGGGAAAAGAAAGTAGGTTCGGAAGTAATCCGAGCACGCACATGACACGCGGCCAACTGCTCTGGCCAGTCAGCTGACCAGCATTTAAACTAACAAAAATACTTTGTAAATTATTTAAAATCTTCCAAAAAATAATTCAAAGCAGAAATTAACAGAAATACACCTTTCAAATGAGGACATTATTATGATGGACTAAACTGTTTGGCTCTCATTTGGCTCCAAACTGACCGTTGAATATAATGAGAAATAATTTCATTCCGTACTATATTAAAAAAAAATATATAATTTTCACTGAGTAATGTTGATCTTTATCTTGTGGTAAAGCCAAATGTATTGATATTTAATTAAAACTGTATATTTAAGTCCTTGTGTAAATTAGTACAATTTTATACCTGGTATATTTATCTAACTTTTCTTTTTGTTGTTATACTGTGCAGATAGCTGATAATTCTTTGAATTTATTTGAAAGGCTTTACTTATAGAACTTTATGACAAGAATGTTATATATATATTTGTATTATTTCATTTTTTTATTTGCATAGATTAAGTTAATTTATTTTAAACGTTACGCCACCATTCAAAACTTCAAAATATCTTTATTCATGAACTATTATATACAAAAAATATATAATTATGAAATTGTTAGAAAATGATTACATTAAATCTAACCACTGGCTTTCCAATGCACTTTTTATTATATTAATTGTAAATATAATATTTAGGATTAATTTATACTATGATGTATTTATCTTTGTCACCTAATGAGTTATTTGATCATAATTTATTTTATTTTCTGTTTGAGTGATTGTTTTAGTTATTGATTGAGAGAAAAACTGAACATAAACTATTCATGGTTAGGGGCATTTTATTAAAAACCCCTCTAAATTTACAAAGTATAGGCCATGTGGCACATTAATTTTCAGGGGTTTTACAAAACTAAACAGTTTATGTAACAAAATTCTAATAGCTAGTAAAAATATATTAAACCTATTTTTCTTTTCTATTCGAATTTTGGAAAAGCGTAATGTTAATGAACTTGATCGTAATATGCATTGCTGACTAAATATTTTAATCCAACGTTTGTCAAATGAAGACAATTATATTTATTATTTTTTATAGTTTATGAGGTGCTTAATATTAAATTATTTTCATTTCATGAAATTAATTAAAGATTATCCAAACCTTTGTAAAACTCATATGCCCTACTTTGGATAAGTGACAACTGGATTTACGATCAGTTACGTCAAACAGGTTGTATGACAATTATTAAAGTATTTTGACCTTATGACACTCACAAACAAAATTTTTTTAATTTTTTTTATTTTGAAAATGTATATTGTAGATTCAATGTGCTTGTTAAAAATAAGTAATAAAGAGACATAAGACTCAAACTGAAGTTTGGGACTTGTTTACAAATAAAACAATAGATTTTATTTTAGTATTCGACTAAACAATGGATTTTACAACAAACTCCAATATCAATACATTATTGGAAACTAAATACGTTCTGAAGACTGTTATTAATATGGGATTCTGTTTTAAAATTAAATAAAAGTGTCTTCTTCGAGAGGAAATATAACATCCATTTTCATAGACACATAAACTACACCTAAACATTTAAGCAAATACAATTTTTTGCATCATACTGGGACGTGGATTTGGGACGGTCCACAAGGAGTTGGAAGAAAATATTAAATTAGAGCATAGGTTGAGATGTACATAATATTAAAGTTCTCTACTAGTAGAACACAATGCCGCAAACCCGACCTTAAAAGGACCACGTCAGCCAAATTGGCGGTGGTTTAAAGTTACAAACTTGAGCTTGATAAACAATTGATTTGTTTGTTGAACCATTGTGTATTTAAAAGATAGCTTGTAAAACACGGATACTCTGCCTAAAAATGTAGGCCTATTTATAAAACAAATCTCAATAATATATCACAACAGAGGGATGGTCACCGAGGAATCACACAAATATCGTAAAGAGACATTAGGTAGAGTTGTGTACAAGATTAAAGATCTGTATCATGGAGGACACAATGCTACAAATCCAACCATAAAAGGACCATTCTACATAAAATGGCATTAGTTGTATAGAATTAAGCAAATTGTATATTGCCATAGGATTCCTTTCTTTTACAATACCAACATTTGAGAACCAATCCTGGATATAAATAAAGGTTTTCCAATTAGGGAGTGACCTTTATGAAATGTCACTGGGAATATTTTATGGGAACTATAAGTGCATTTTTTTAAAGGTCGATTTTATACATTTTAACGACTAAATTATACCTGGTGCTATTGTAGAACCATTTTAATTTTAATTTCAATATATACACTAATAATTAGTAAGTAGATTTCATAAAAAATTCTAAATAATAATTAGAGTAAAAGCGCCTAATTTGGGGAGGGTCCGTAATTTAGGGATGTTCATTATCTCAGCTCCAGCTCCAACTGCGACCCTGCGGACAACGTAGGAACTATCTGGCCAGTCAGACTAGAGTGCGCGCGCAACAGGTAGTTGATCGGCTGCAGTGAGTGATAGTGATTGTTGTTTTCCTCTCTTGAAGCTTCTTGAATTTTTTTCAAGCTTGTCATTGAACGTTTGTATCTGCCTACTGGTAAGTGTTTTTTTAAGTTTAATTTCTCTAATACACAGTCAATAAGTGTAATAAGGACCCGTTGTAATTTCCTTTGCTCTACGTAAGCAAGAGATACAAAAATTTTAGGTTAGTTTTTAACATGAGGTTCGTCCTAATTTGGGGAGGTCGTGTTGTGCTTAATTTGGGGAGCCCCGAATTGCGCTCCTTTAATGAAAATACAGCTACGATTTTTCATTTTTCAGATCATGGCTCCTAGGAAGCAGTGGGACCCGGATAGAATGAAAAACGCTGTCAAAGCCGTTAGGAAAAAAGAAATGGGCTCTTTTAAAGCATCTAGGATTTTTAATGTACCCCAGACCACTTTGGAACGATACGTTAAAATGTCTGACAAAGAGGATGGTTCTGCATCACCAAACGCAATCGGAAGAAAACCAACGCTTTGTAAAAACATTGAGGAAGACCTCTCTAAGTACTGCATTCTTATGGAAGAAAAATTTTATGGGTTAACTACCAGAGATGTACGTTCTATGGCATTTAAATTAGCTACGTTGAACGGTATAAACCACAAATTTTCCAAAAAATCCGAACTTGCTGGGAGAAAATGGCTGAAAGGGTTTTTTAAAAGAAATCCACAACTTTCAGTAAGAACACCTCAAGGCCTATCTTTTGCTAGAGCTAAGGGGTTTAACCCGGAAGATGTATCTAGGTTTTTTGACTTATATGACCCTTGTCTCCAGAAAATCCAATCCAATCTGTCACGTTTGTTTAACTGTGATGAGACCGGGATAACTATTGTCCAACATAAGCACAGTAAAGTGGTTGCACTAAAAGGAAAACGGCAGATTGCATCCTTACAGTCTGCAGAATGCGGAGCATTGATAACAATAGTTACATGCACAAGCGCAACAGGGCAATACGTCCCTCCTTTGATTATTTTTCCCAGGAAAAACATGAAACTGGAACTTATGAATGGCACACCTCCTGGCTCAGTTTATGATTGCCACCCGTCTGGATGGATACAAAGTGATATTTTCACGAAATGGTTTCAACACTTCATAGATCACGTTAAGCCAACAAAAGAAGACCCTGTCCTTTTGGTTTTCGATGGTCATTTTACCCATACAAGAAATATTGATGTAATCAATATTGCTCGAGAAAATCATGTTATCATTGTGTGTTTGCCTCCGCACAGTTCTCACAGGATGCAACCTCTTGATGTTAGCTTCATGAAACCCTTTAAAACATTCTACTCTCAAGAAATAGAAATGTGGTTGAGGGCAAACCCTGGAAGAGTTGTGACTGTGTATCAAATCGGAGACTTATTTGGAAAAGCATATATGAAAGCAGCCACTGTTCAGAATGCTGTTGAGGGTTTTCAAACAACTGGCCTTTTTCCAATGAATAAATACAGATTTGGACCCGCAGACTTTCCTTTGCATCCACTACCAGCTACAACCTCCTCTTCTTTCGAAGTAACCAGCCCCACACCGCTTGTAAAGGCCTCTAATATTTCTCCAATTCCGAATTTGAGTGAACTTCAGAGGAAAAAAAGTGTTCGGGCCGGTTCAGCTCAAATAATAACAAGCAGCCCGTATAAAAAACTACTAGAGACTGATATAGAAAAGAAAATTAAAAAAACTAAAAAAGGAGACAAAAAGAAAGAACTCAAAAGATTTAAACAAGAATTGAAGAAAACTAAGCTAACTAAGAAAGTAACGGCAGCTAGAAAGTTGATTTTAAGCTCATCTGAGGAAGAAGATGGCGATTTCCTTTACGCAGACGACTCATGTGAAGACGACTTGATTTCAGATGAAGACAACGATGCTGAGTGCATCTACTGTACAGGAAGATACTCAGACGACCACAATGGCGAGAACTGGGTGCGCTGCGAATCATGTATGTTATGGTCCCACACATCATGTGCCGATCTGGGAGCTTCAGCTTTTGTTTGTGATTTTTGTGCGAAGAAAAAGGGCAAACATTTCAAGAAAAAGTAGCTCAGTTTTAAATGTTTAAGTTGATGAAATTTTGTTTAAGTTATACCCTGAAAACTTAAAAATGATGTTCTTTTCACTTACATTTTATTATTGTATCATTAAGTAGTAATAAACCAACTTTAAAGCAATTAATTGTTTTTTTTTTTTTTACTTTTCCCATATAACTCAATGTATTTTTAGTGGCTCCCCAAATTAGGCATACATGTTCCTAAATTGGGGTTTCTGCACCCTTTTAGTTTAAAATAAATAATTAAAAAAATATGAATTATTTTTGTCTGAAAGTGATGTACAAAGTATACAAAGAGTTACTTTATCGGTACAGTGTGCCAAAACTGTCAAACAAGCATTTACATAAAAGTTATGGTGGTCAAAAAAAAACCTCCCCAAATTAGGCGCTATTACTCTAATATTATACGAAAACAATAATTCAATACAATTAGCTTGGTTTATCAATGGACTCAAGCCTGGGCTGATAATTTTATTGATATTAAATTAACAGTTCTAATTAAATATCAATATAACTGCTTCAAGTAAATGGTTTAGAGTAGAAAACTGAGCCATGTGTACTTAGCTAACGCAAATAAGAACGCGTCAGGATCAGGATTTATAATGTCAGGAGTTTAGTTGAAGGAGTATAATGACAAGCACTACGGCAGTATAATAAGTATGCAAGTATAGTGCACGAGTATGACGATAGGAGTATAATGGCGATAACCACGAGAGTATAATGACATGAGTCAAATGGCAGGATTATAATAACAAGAGTCTAATATTAGGATTATAATGACAAGGGTATAATGGCAGGATGATAATGGCGGGAGAAGAGCTTTCGTTATTAAAATCACTCATCATTCAGAATACTCTTAACTATTTATTTACATGACTTTTGGCCGTTGTGAGAGTTTTGTTAATTTTGTTATATACATACAAAAGAACAACTGACCAGACAAAAACTTTACATTTTTTCTAAACACTAATTAGTTTATTCATTGCTAAAGCCTCCTGAGCTGATATATATATATAACAAATAATAAGGTAAACGTACTTTTTGTCGTCTTCAGCTACAAAATCATATTTATTGGATAACCGGTTTCAGAGTAAAAACTCCATGTTCACATCCATTGTACGTTGTCAAAAGTCACATTAAAACATTATACAAAAATTAAATATTTACAAAAAATAATAAAACACATGATAACATTGCCAGTTGGTATGATGGTTAGATCCGGATTGAGCGTGCAGCTGGAACGATGTTATCCAATAGTTACTTGACTTTGAACAATTTTATTTCTATCTGGCCGTCTGTCTTCTTTCATCGGTTGATTCAAATTTGTAATCCGATCAAATAAAATATTTGTAGAGAATTTTGATTTTTCATTAAGCACAGTAGTTAGGTTACTTTTTATGGCTTTATATATTTCATAATTTTCAAGAGTATTCAATGTTGCTCCTTTATTACATTTATGGAGAATATTTAGGTTGGTGTCAATATCCTTAATGTTATGATTGTTGTTAACTAAATGTTCAGCAAAACGAGAAGTTTGAGGCTTATTAACGTTCTTGGGTAGGTGTTCATTGAAACGCTTTGTGAAAGAACGGCCTGTTTGTCCTATATAAATATTCGGACAATTTGAACATTTTATTTTATATACGCCAGTGGGTAGGGCAGTATCTAAGGCAGTAGGATTTGGTTTATTTCGGATATTTAATAGTTTTCCAATTTTATTAGATGTTTTACAAGATAAAGTGACATTTTCTTTTTTTATTTGTGATTTTAAAGTGAAATATAAATTTTCTCCATATTCTATTGATGTGTACTTTTTCTTGGGTTTTTCTGAAGGAGCGAGAACTTTTTTATTTTTAAATTTACTAACTAGGTCATCAACCATTTTTATGTCATAACCATTATGCACCGCTATGTATTTTATAATATTTACTCTTTGGCATAATCGTCTGTGGTAAGTGGAACTTTCAATAACCTGTAAATCATACTTCTGTATGCTGATAATTTATGTCAATAAGGATGGTATGTACCAATAACTTTGACATTAGAAATAACCAAAAGAAATTTGCTTTCCAACTCCAAACTAAGCCATAATGCCATAGATGAAATTATAAATCTACTAGAAATAGTTTTGATTCAGAATTATTTTAAATGTGGTAATAAATACTACTTTCAAAACAATGGTCTGTCCATGGGATCCCCTCTTTCAAGTATCTTATCTGAAATCTATCTGAACGACTTTGAGAATAAACATATTTTTTCTGAGACTAACCAATTTTTGAATAATATTTCACTTAACCGCCGATATGTAGATGATACAATAGTCATTTTTAAAGGAAATAAAAGGCATTCAAATAAATATCTTAATGACTTTTCACAAAACTTAAAATTCACCATTGAAACTGAAGATAACAATAGTTTAAACTTCTTTGACGTTACCTTAAAGAAACACAATAAAGCCATTACATACTCCATATACAGAAAGCCAACAGCCACCGACCATACAATCCATGCCTCGTCATACCATCCTTATTGACATAAATTATCAGCATACAGAAGTATGGTTTACAGGTTATTGAAAGTTCCACTTACCACAGACGATTATGCCAAAGAGTAAATATTATAAAATACATAGCGGTGCATAATGGTTATGACATAAAAATGGTTGATGACCTAGTTAGTAAATTTAAAAATAAAAAAGTTCTCGCTCCTTCAGAAAAACCCAAGAAAAAGTACACATCAATAGAATATGGAGAAAATTTATATTTCACTTTAAAATCACAAATAAAAAAAGAAAATGTCACTTTATCTTGTAAAACATCTAATAAAATTGGAAACTATTAAATATCCGAAATAAACCAAATCCTACTGCCTTAGATACTGGCCTACCCACTGGCGTATATAAAATCAAATGTTCAGATTGTCCGAATATTTATATAGGACAAACAGGCCGTTCTTTCAAAAAGCGTTTCAATGAACACCTACCCAAGAACGTTAATAAGCCTCAAACTTCTCGTTTTGCTGAACATTTAGTTAACAACAATCATAACATTAAGGATATTGACACCAACCTAAATATTCTCCATAAATGTAATAAAGGAGCAACAATGAATACTCTTGAAAATTATGAAATATATAAAGCCATAAAAAGTAACCTAACTACTGGTGCTTAATGAAAAATCAAAATACTCTACAAATATTTTATTTGATCGGATTACAAATTTGAATCAACCGATGAAAGAAGACAGACGGCCAGATAGAAATAAAATTGTTCAAAGTCAAGTAACCATTGGATAACATCGTTCCAGCTGCACGCTCAATCCGGATCTAACCATCATACCAACTGGCAATGTTATCATGTGTTTTATTATTTTTTGTAAATATTTAATTTTTGTATAATGTTTTAATGTGACTTTTGACAACGTACAATGGATGTGAACATGGAGTTTTTACTCTGAAACCGGTAATCCAATAAATAGGATTTTGTAGCTGAAGACGACAAAAGGTACGTTAACCTTATTATTTGTTACTAATTAGTTCTCTGGCAGCGTGTGACCGCAGTGCGGTAAGGCTGTATTGGGCCGGCGACTGTTACGCACTTAGGTGCGAAGTTTTCCATATCCTCCTGTATGGTTCATATATCCTCATGAGGAGAGCTTATTATTGATTAGGAAGTCGTTAGTTAACAAAAACAATTAAATTTCAAAGCATAACATTTATTTTGTATACACTACTGTACAATATTTTGTATATCAAATTTCTGATGGCTTTTAAAGGGAAGTGATGCCACAGTTCCCCTTGCCGAGGGTCGTTGCCAGCGGCACAGATGACACCGGGAGTCCGGAGCCTGGCAATTCACCGCATCTCCTTACTTTAACAAATAACATGACCTTTAAACTGTTTACATTTTCATTTTACATATATTATGACTAACATTATAAGTTATTTTAAAGGTCAGTAAAAATTACTTATGCATTACTCGTATATCTCGGATACATGACACAATGTTTCACGACTGATCAAATGGATAGTTAGTTTGGAGGTAAAGGGAGGGTCCCTCAGTAGTCGTGTGTGGTATATCTGTGGGAGGCTCATCATGCACCTTAAGGAAGTGGAAACATTCCTAAGGAGCGATTTATGCATAAATTCTTTTTAATATTGAATTTATTTGTGCTAATTACGTGAACATTTGAAGGGACAATTTAATTAAATGTTTAATTTTTTATATTGTTCAACTGAAAAAACAAATAATTGTTTTAAGTTCAATAATGAAAGAATTCCGCACTTCTAAAATTGACAAATACTAAAAGGTACCACAACCATGTTTTATTATAGTATATAACTTATTACACAGAATACGTATGCTACTCAACCATGCATATTTCACTTTAATACATATATAAGGCATTTGTAATCTTAAGATGTAGATGTAAGAGTTGGTAGTACCTAAGCCATATTCAGTAGCTTAGATTGTTTCCTTGGCATGAAACAATACAATTAGTAAAATTTATATTGTTTTGTATATTTTATCTTTCATTGCAGATAGTTATGAATATTTTTCATTCATTCATTGCCATTCATTCAGTCATTCATTTTTCAATTCATTGCAGATCGTTGTGCTAATATTAAATCACGTTGTTTTTCTGAAGAGCATTATATAACCTCAGTGATTGTAACTCCTTTTATGAAGACAGTCTACTTAGTCTTAGGAAGAACTATGATAACTTTAAGAAGAACAGTCTTAGGACTGTTTCAATCAGAAAGACTTATTCTTACATTCTTACATGTGAGACGCCGACACAACGTTGTTGGTATTTTAAGGCGAATATGAATGACTCGGTAATTCTTCACTAATAGAATTTGCCTAAGTAAAAACACAACTATACACAATCAATCATTTATATGTTCCATGCCATTTATGTCAATTTCCAATAAAGTAGTTCCAATAAACAAATTCCATCCAACTGAGTAATAATTATCAACAATAACATTTATATTTACATGAGCTGCCACCGTTTAAGTCATATAAAACTCCTTTTTAGTCTCTTCTATTATTTCAAGAAACAAAATTATAACTGCATCGAATTGTCATTAAATTTATTCATACTGAATAGTTATAGATCAAAGTATCGGCCCCTGAAGGTTCATAGTATTTCGATCGTTACCACAAAGACCGCAGAAATGTCGAGGCTAGACACAAGTAACACGAGAAAGGCGGGAGTGCTCTTTATAAAGTACAATTCTGCTGATATTTTCCCGATAGACTACATGTTTTTGTTAAAGGTACTATAAAAGCTTAAGTAAGTACATAAGGCATAATAATATGAAATGTTTTGTCTTATAAAAGTGCGAAGCAAACTTAATACAATCACTTTTCTAAAGAAAATTGGGATATATTGAAATTCTACCTCTAAGAAATATTTAAAGTCGTGTCTCTTAACAAATGTTCGTTAAAATTAAAAGACATTCCCTCAACTTCACGTATTTCGTATCCTTTAAGTATGTAGCCCATTCACAATCCATATCATTACGTCCAGATATCTCGGAAAGGCAGTTGGAGGATCTAGGACTTTCATAATTATACTTGTTTATCTTACTTTTAGAAACAAATTGTAATTGATATTTTCACAGCAATAGTTCCGTTTGGTGTAATGTGTTGAGCTTAATTTATGAAGCGATGTATAGTTTCTATAATAATAAACAAAATTAAAAAAAAAAATTACTAGGGGACACTAAAGTACCGTGTCAATTGCTGCGCTCGTTACACCTCGTTACACGAACATATCGGCTGTGAATGTTCCCTGCAAATAATAGTAGGTTAACTGTGTAACGTAAAATCACAATATTACATTTATTTACTGTATCTTACATTACTTGCGTTGGTACCTATTTACTACTATAAATACCCAATGATATTGCTTAGCCTTTTTCAAACATTTTGATTTCATTTATTTATTGTTTTTTGTTTAACAGCTTAAGATTAATTAAATAACTAAAATAACTACATTAGATTACAATACAAACCTTCAAGTCCAGTGGGGCGGAGCCCTACAATCGAATGTGAATAAAACCTTAATAATGCTTACAACTTTCCCTGGTTTATCATCATGAAAGACCTAACCTCCCCAATATTACAAACACCATTGTTTACACTCCAGCAGCTGTAAAAAGCCTTTTAAAAATCATTATTTACATTTGAGCTGCTGTTCGGTTGGGTTTATTTAAGTCTTTCCCCGTGATATTCTTATGGCCGAAAAACGTACTTTTAAGGCTTCCCACACACACCCTTCAGGGTGAAAATATTGAATAATTCAGACCTTATTGCAGAAATATGAACAGAAGAAAATTTTTTGACACCTCGACCGTTTAAATTTGTCAAGGAATAAGGGAGGATTTGCGTTGACAAAAACCCGTATCATATATAAGGATTTGAAATGTTAAGCCAGATACTTACATGTTACTGAATTAATGTCTTACTTGTGACTTAAATTGTCAACCAGTATTCTATTTATTAAGATTTAGATTTAATTAATACAGACATAAATAATCATCTTTGATAGTAAGTGTTAGTTAGCAAGTAGTTAGTCTTATTTTAGTCTTCACAAACTACCAATTCTCGGCTCATTCACAACACAACTATAATTTGAGGGCTAATAATATATAAATAAGTCAATGTTCATATCAAATAAAAATAACTTCTAAATAAAAACATGTCAAGTTTAGACAGCCTTGGATGATCGGCACTCAACAATTAATTAATTTAAGTAAAACACAATGAAACAATGTCAGATAGATAGAATTAGTTGGCCTAGCCATTGGGCTATTAATAAATAACTCTTTTTGAGGAACAGCCGACCTTATCTATTAACAATTGCTATACTCGTTCATCTACACTCTTCACACTCATTCGTCCCTCATATATCAACACTCATCACAGTCATTCGTCCCTCATATATCAACACTCATCACACTCATTCGTCCCTCATATATCAACACTCATCACAGTCATTTGTCCCTCATATATCATAATATTTCTTGACAATCGTCCTCTCAATAATGAAATAGGCAGTTTAAATACATCACCTAAATTTCCTTTAGAAAATTATGGGAGCTTTTTTAAATTATGAAAATAATTATAAAAATATCTAACTATGAAATAATTTAGTAACTAATAAGTATCTTCTCAAACAACATATACTAAGTGTTTCAAAATAGCATTCATATAGCAAAGATTTCTTCAAGATGAGTAAAAAGTTTTAGAAATTCTTCATAGTTAAAAGTTTTAAAATTTTATTTTAAACTCTTTCAAGAATCATTAATAGCAAACACATACCAATGCTAGACATCTTGGATACATTTTAGCTTCAACTAATGCCAATGTTGTAAACTTTTAATTGTATTTAAACCTTAAATTTATGTTATACAAGCTGCAATTTTATTAATTGCAACACTTTTTTTAATTCCACGTGTATAAAAATATGTTAGAAGAAATCCAAATTTGAATCTGAATTTGAAACGTCTTAAATGATCTTATTGAGTTGCGAAAAAAGCGAAATATAATTAAAAATAACTTAATTTCCCTTTTTTATTAACATTTATAGAAAGTTTTGTATTTACCCAGCAACACTGGGCACGCAACACACCTGCTGGCCTGAAAGGGGGCCTAAATATTTGCCCGTGAAGTATGTTTAGAGTTGTTGTCTCATAATAAGACACAATCTGTCCATATTTGGTTTTTAAAAAGAATAAACATTGATAAAAAATGACATTTTGACTCTCTGAAGTATTTATCGCTAAATATTATCAAACAATTGAAATATAATTTTTTAAGTAGTTTGAGTATGTTTGCAGGCAAATTAACATTTAGGCACCATCAGGTAATCTAAATATACACCAGTTTTATAGATAGGATGTTAGAACAATCTGTTTTTGATCAGGTCAAGTTGTTAGAACGTTATTTTGCATTTAGCATTATCAGAACAGAATCGTGCACATCTAACAAGGGACCAATTAAATATACAATTTAAAAAAATTATTTCTTGCTTATTTTGTTTAAATTTTAAGAGACAACTGCTAATTTGTCCCCCTTATGGCATTACTTACCCATGTGGTCAGAACTTTTAAGGTATTGATTACTTACTAAATATCGTTATTTCATCACAAGCAGGCATATAGCTCCTATGGACTTTCGTATGTTGTCTGTGTCTTCATTAAAAAGATAGTTCACATATTTAACATGCTCGAATAACGTCAGATCTGTCTAGAAAATTAAAGAACCATCACTATCTATCCTCGTAGGCCTACTTTAAGAAATATTTACTCATAAAAGCTGAATAAAATATGTATATTTTATCATCTTGTTGTAGAACAAATTTTCTATTTACCAAAGTATGTTTAATCAAAGCAAAAGAATTATTTTTTTCTTGTCTTTGTTGTTTCCTTTTTACAGAAAAAGATACAGACTACGGATTCCAACATGTTAAAAATTATTTACTTCCACATATATCAGATACTTAGAAGCAAAATAAGTTCAGACCACAATAATTAGATATGTATCAGAAATAATTAAGTCGTTGAAATGTATAAAATCGATCTTTAAAAAAATGCAGTTATAGTTCTCATAAAATATTCCCAGTGACATTTAATAAAGGTCACTCCCTAATTGGAAAAACCCTTATTTATATCCAGGATTGGTTCTCAAATTTTGCTGTTGTAACCCATTGAAAGAAATGAATCCTATGGCAATTTACAATTTGCTTAATTTTGCACAACTAATGCTATTTTATGTATAATTGTTCTTTTATGGTTGGACTTGTAGCATTGTGTCCTCCATGATACAGGATCTTTAATCTTATACACAACTCTACCAATTCTCTCTTTATTATATTTTGTTTTTGAAATTTTTTAATGATGGAGTATCAGATGAGGGAGACAAAGGTAGTTGGACATTTGCCATCATTACGTGAAAATTAATTAATTAGTTAATTTTCACATAATGATGGCAAATGTCCAACTACCTTTGTCTCCCTCAACTTTATGATATTTGTCTAACTCCTCGGTGATCATCAGTCTGTTGTGATATATTATTGAGATTTGTTTTATAAATAGGCCTACATTTTTAGACAGAGTATCCGTGTTTTACAAGCTATTTTTTAAATACACAATGGTTCAACAAGCTGTACCGGATCTTCTGACCGGTACATTTCGTTTTTTTTTCGTCGTTGTCTGCCAGGCTGCCTGATATCGCTCATGCCCTGCGATTCGCGTATTTTGGTGGCTGTTGGCCCGGATCCGTTCGTTCCGTGTTCCGGCCTTTGGCTGTCAGGTTGGCCATCTTCTAGATTGTTCTAGTAGTTCGAGTTGGTTCTCAGCAGCCGTTAGTCACAAGATGATAGGCTAGAAGCTCTAAAACTCCAGGGTCCTTCAGTGGGACGTTCAGCCCTCGGCCTGCCGTCCGGGGATTGTCTACCATCTGTACTGCTAGCCTGGCCTGAGGACCATGCTGGAGCCTAGTTTCACCCGCTACCCTCTCTTCATCTTTGGGTATAAGTCTTCTGTCCTCAGGTCAGTGCATTCCATGTTGTTTTCCCGGCGGCTGAGCTGGGGGTTTAATTTAAACAGTGAAATATAGAAAAAAAGAAGACAAAAAAGTTTGTGGAACTTTATGTGGCCTAGGCCTAAGACTGAACAGTGATTTATGGAACTCAGCCATGGGGACTTACATATATTTATTTATTAAAGAAAGAAAAACTTTTTAAAATACACAAAGAAAGTTCGCTGTTAATCTTTATTGTTATTTATCTTTATTAGTTTAGTCTATTGTTACATTTGTTTAGATTTTTATATTTGTTAGGTCCCCATTGTTACATCCTGTTATTATTTATTGTTATGTTTAGGCCTAGTGATCGTTATTTATTTTTTGTTGTTGTTAATTGTATTATAGATGTCTTGAAGTGCATTTTTACTCGAACGGTACCGTGTTAGATTTTCTTTTTAATTGTTTAATTTTTCAACTCACCAAAAGGGGATTATGGTGCTTTTACTTAACTTCTTATTCGGAGCTGTCCAGGGATTCCGGCTTACTCCCTGGCCTCGGTGGAATCAAGGGATGTGTGGGCTAAATTGCCGGTTTAAGTGTTGTGATCCAAAGGTTCTAAATTTTCACTTTTATGTGGGCATTAAATTTATCTTACGTTTTGGGGGTCTCCGGCTAAACTGCAGATAGGCCATATAGTTGTTAATTGTAAATTTTGGTATTTTTAGAGTTTGTGGTTTTTGTAGCTTTGGTGAATCTTGTTAATTTTAGTGTTTATTGTTATTTATTTAATTGCGTCTATTTATTATGGCCTTCTGCCAAGTTTTGATTATTTGTTGGTTTAATTGGAAATAAACTAGTTTTGCTCAGCTGCCGAGTTTTATTTTCACCCTCCAACTGCCACCTGTGATCCCATCGCTCGACTTGTTTTGAGCCATCCTCCGGTTGGCACGCTTACCAGCTTTGGTGGGGGGATGGGTCTCAAAGCAAATCAATTGTTAATCAAGCTCAAGTTTGTAACTTTAAACCACCGCCAATTTGGCTGACGTGGTCCTTTTGAGGTCGGGTTTTCGGCATTGTGTTCTACTAGTAGAGAACTTAAATATTATGTACATCTCAACCTATGCTCTAATTTAATATTTTCATAGTCCACGTCCCAGTATGATGTAAAAAATTGTATTTGCTTAAATGTTTAGGTGTAGTATATGTATTAAGTGTTATTGCTTTATCTACATTGGTTCAAAAATACAATTCCGTCCCCAGACTTTGGTACTATGCTAATATACAGAAAGTTGAGGCATAGTACACTATGTAAGGGTTTTGGGGAGCAAGAAAAATTGTTTTGAAGTGGGAGCCGTAATTCTGCTTTGATTCTGCTTTGAACAGAGCTCTACTCCCGCTGTCCAACCTACCAGTAGCCTGCCAGTTGTAACATGTAAGCATTTCAAGTCTTACAGTGTTAGTGTTACACCTGAATTTATTGAGTGGGTTTGAAATCATCAAATTTATTACAGCTAAGTGGGAAAAGAATTTACCTTGTCAGTTTTCTAATGTTGATTTTTGCCAGCATCTTTCTATGAAAATGGATGTTATATTTCCTCTCGAAGAAGATATTTTTATTTAATTTAAAAACAGAATCCCATATTAATAATAGTTTTAAGACCGTATTTAGTTTCCAATAATGTATTGAGATTGGAGTTTGTTGTAAAAGCCATTGTATAGTCGAATAATAAAATAAAAACTATTGTTTTATTTGTAAACAAGTCCCAAATTTCAGTTTGAGTCTTATGTCTCTACATTACTTATTTAATCTATAGTCTATTATTATTTTGTAGATTAAAGAAACTCTATAAAAGCATCTTTAATCTACAATATACATTTTCAAAATTAAAAAAAATAACAATTTTGTTTGTGAGTGTCATAAGGTCAAAATACTTTAATAATTGTCATACAACCTGTTTGACGTAACTGATCGTAAATCCAGTTGTCACTTATCCAAAGTAGGGCATATGAGTTTTACAAAGGTTTGGATAATCTTTAATTAATTTGATGAAATGAAAATAATTTAATACTAAGCACCTCGTAAACTAATAAATTTAACTGTCTTCTTTGACAAACGTTGGATTACAATATTTAGTCAGCAATGCATATTACGATCAAATTCATTAACATTACGCTTTTCCAAAATTCGAATAGAAAAGAAAAATAGGTTTAATATATTTTTACTAGCTATTAGAATTTTTTTACATAAACTGTTTAGTTTTGTAAAACCCCTGAAAATAATGTGCCACATGACCCTTTTTTCTATACTTTGTAAATTTAGAAGGTGTTTAATAAAATGCCTCTAGCCTTAAATAGTTTACGTTCAGTTTAGTTCTCAATTACTAATAAAAATGTTATAATCACACAAACAGTTACGAAAATAAATTAATCAAATAGCTCATTAGGTTTTCTTGTGTTTTAGTTTAAAATAAGGGCCCTTTTACCACCAATGACGTGTTTTTATTATAAAAATATACACATAAAATGACAGTAAGAAAAATTAAAACACACACAATATATAAAGATGATCAGTACAATTGAGGACTAGCACCACACAGTGACTTGCTGATGTAGTTTCTAAACACGTTAACCTAGAATATGAGAGCAATATAATTTTGATTTTATCACACTCAGATAATCCACATGTTAATGGTTGTCTTTTGATTTACAGGTATGAACATTTTAAAAGTATGATGGAGCTTACTCTATTACAGTGTAAACTAGATTATCTAAATGAACGTTTGTACATTGCACTAATATAAATACGCCAGTTTATTTACACGCCTACAATACTATACGGTAAAGCTTTATACAACTGCACATTGGGAGAAATACACTAACATAATTTATGTTGAACTAACAACAGACTAGGCCTATTTATTTGTAGTTGATGGAGTAAGAGCCGCTGGTTACATCGAAATTTGAGGCGGGGTGTCCACTGAATGCACTGTAGTCGACGGGAGGTGAGGGGGCTGCGGGTTCCCAAGAGCGAGCCCAGCTAGACCTCTGGGCTGGCTGACTGTACGAGGGTTGGCTGTAAGTCTGGGCGGGCTGGTTATAAGTCTGGGCGGGCTGGCTGTAAGTCTGGGCGGGCTGGCTGTACGAGGGTTGGCTGAAGAAGGACCGAGCGGGTTGGCTGTAAGTCTGGGCGGGCTGGCTGTAAGTCTGGGCGGGCTGGCTGTAAGTCTGGGCGGGCTGGCTGTAAGTCTGGGCGGCCTGGCTGTATGTCTGGGCGGGCTCGCTGTAAGTCTGGGCAGAGTAGCTCTGCTGAGCTGGCCGGTTGTACGAAGGCTGGCGTGCAGGAGCCGGAGCGGGAGCTGAGTACTTGGGCGCCCCTTGGTTGTACTTGGGGTCTTTCCAGTACACACTGGGGTCCTCACGGTACTGCCCGTCATCGACACCATCAGGTCCGACGTAGTTGTTGTTAGGATCAGGCAAGGTTGGGGGAGCCACATTGATTCCTGTACCAGCAGGTTGGAAACCTAGCTTGTTCGCTCCATATTCGATTTCCCTCAGTGCTCCAGAGTCATCGACATAACCGTACTTGCCATACACCTCGCCAGTGGGGTGTTTGGTCTCGATCTTGTAGCTGCCGTCCGCACCTTCGTATCCGTAGCTGTAAGAGCCGTCCTCATTCTGCCTATTGATCTGTTTCAGGATGGGTACCGGAGTGGTGTAGTCCTGCTGCCGCTGAGCCCATGCCACCACCAGGCAGCAAGCTGCTACGATCTGTAAATAAAGTTTTATCAATAATAGAATAATTAATGATAGAATATTAATGATATAATTATTAAAGTAAAATAGGTTTGATTTGATGACATCGAGTTTAGTAATGCATTACGTTTGATGCGTCGAGTTTAGTAATGCATTACGTTTGATGCATCGAGTTTGGTAATGCATTACGTTTGATGCATTGAGTTTAGTAATGCATTAAGTTTGATGTATCGAGTTTAGTAATACATTACGTTTGATGCATCGAGTTTAGTAATACATTACGTTTGATGTATCGAGTTTAGTAATACATTACGTTTGATGCATCGAGTTTAGTAATGCATTACGTTTGATGCATCGAGTTTAGTAATGCATTAAGTTTGATGCATCGAGTTTAGTAATGCATTACGTTTGATGCATCGAGTTTAGTAATACATTACGTTTGATGTATCGAGTTTAGTAATACATTACGTTTGATGCATCGAGTTTAGTAATGCATTACGTTTGATGTATCGAGTTTAGTAATACATTACGTTTGATGCATCGAGTTTAGTAATGCATTACGTTTGATGACATCGAGTTTAGTAATGCATTACGTTTGATGCATCGAGTTTAGTAATGCATTAAGTTTGATGCATCGAGTTTAGTAATGCATTAAGTTTGATGCGTGGAGTTTAGTATTTGAGGATTAACTGCTTATGAAACTTAAATTAAGTTTAATAAATTAAATTAAGTTTAATTTAACTTATTTAATTTAAATAAGTTAAGTTTCAGTATGTAAAGCAAACTAAAGCATTTGGAGCATAGTTTTTCTCACAAATTTATTTTGATTGGCAATATCATTCTAGTTTCATTATAATAACTTATGTACTTTTAGTCAAATGTTTCAATCCGAATTAATTTATTGCTGTAAACGGTCTTTGATAATTTACAGTTAGTATCCATTGTTTTTCAAACTATTTTGATATTTAATTTATTATGTATTATATTTGTTTGTCTTTTGTATTTACGTTATTTGTTAGTTAGCTCTATTTATGACTCTTTTTTGTATTATCTTGTCATATTGTATTTTGTTGTTGTATTTGATATTCTTCATTTTAAATGGTGGTCGCTGTTGGAAATAAATAAATAATGACATTGTCCTCCATTGGCTTTTACCATATATGTATGGTACGAAACCACTCCATTAAATACAAACTATTCCTTTAAAGAATTTATTAAGTATTTTATTATTTTTTATTAATTTATTAATTTATTAAGTTGTCATTTTACTTGCAAGACTATATGTATACTTTCAACTGTATACTATATGTGTATTAGGAATAGTTAAAGAAATCCCACGTTACTATTCAGCGATAGATGTATTTCTTAGTACTACATAATACTATCTGTATATCTAGTAGGACTGCATGTCTTTGTCTGTCTAAAAATACCAAATGCCATTAACTAACCGATTTCTCAAAAAGTATAAGGCTTTGGACCATGAAAGTTGGCACAAATATTTTTTATATGTCTCTAGACGTGCACTAAGAAAGGTGATACAAATATTTTCTTGAAAGAACAAAAAAAAAAAAATGGTACAAAATAATACCCCGATATCAGTCAATTTGGTGATGAGATTTGGCATATGTGGTTATTTTTTAACAATATAAGCGAGCAATGAGAAGAAAATAAGCGTAGCGAGTTACGGTGTTGGCATATAGAGCGCGCATGGGTGTTCCCTAGTACAGTATTAAATATTTTAAAATCATTAAGATAAATTGATATTTAATATTTATTTACTCAGAATAAAATGGTTTCGTCTAAAACTCACTATGTATTGTAAGGGATTATAGAACTAGCATTTATAATGTATTTATTTAGTTGATTGCTATTTGAATTTGTCAAATGATTTGTTTCATTTCGATTTTTACTACAGCTTAACTTATTTAAATAAATATTTGTCTTGTTATTATTTTGTTTTGTTATATTAAAATAAGCATACTAACAGTTCATAATGCATAATTTTGTCTATTATGATTTGTCATGTAAATTAAATGTGTTTATGTAAAGTTTAATTTTATTAATTCAAATACGAAAACGTTAAATTTAAACATCTTCAATTATGAATCTTTTTCTCTAAAGGGTTTTAGGGTTTTGAATTGGGTTATTGAAATCGATCTCCATGGTAAATTTAATAATTTTGGCTAATATTCTACCCTCAAATTGATGCTGTCGCACTGTGCGATACATTGATTTTCCGTAATTACGACGAAACTTTATGCGCAAAAACTGTGTACTTTGAGCTGTAATGGAGAGGATAGATTTATATTTCCACTAGTTTAGTATCAGCGAGCCACGAGTTGAGCCCTCGAACGGTAAAGCCGGGCCACACACTACCGAGCCGAGCGCCGACCGAGCACTGATTGACAGCTCATCTGCTCTGTTCGGAGTTACGGGGCAATTTTGTCACAACTTTATCACCCCGAGCCATGTATCGCCTTGTAACATTTTGGCCGAACTACAACTCTGGTTATGTACATCAACTACACGTGCTTTAAATCAATTTCAAGTACTGTGTTGTATTGTATTTTGTATAGATGTTCTACAGTTTCACGATTTCTACATTTCTACTTCACAGAAAATAGCAGCGGCTGCATGCATTTATCTTCATTTAGCAACAATTATGTAAAGGAAAGGAATGAGAGATGTTGTTGGCAAGAAAAAATTCTGCAAAGAAGAAATGATGGTTTAGTATTACGCCGACTATGAAGTTTCAGTTTGTAAGCGGTATACAAAATAATTTTACCCGCATGTCACCAAAAGAGATCTAAATCCCACAAGAGAGCGGCTGTTGTAACCCTCGATAAATACTATGTACCTTATTCACTGCACTCCATCGCTGAACTTATTACAATTAATTTACACCTATTAAAACTACACTAAACTAATTACAACTAATAACAAATGTACAATAAACAACACATACAGTAAACCATAAGTGCTAGATGTAGCTTGATGAGCTGATTTTTTATTAATAGAGAAGAAAGCTACGGTACGATGTTACGAACATGGCACACACTACCAAGCCGTAACATTCCTTTGATGCGTCGGGGAAAACCGACAACTGATGGTTCGGGGCTCTGCTCGTCCAGATGCTCGCCACGACGCTCGCTCGGTTCGACGCTTGGCTGGAGTATCGTGTGCGCCCGACTCCCAAACATAAATTGCCTTTTTTACACGTTTACTGCTAAAAACACTCAATATAGCACGGTGGGCGTTAAATATATTAGTATAGATATATAAACTATAGAATCAATACAATTGTAATTACTACTTTATAAAAATAGTAACAGGAGCGGCCACATATAGGCCAGTTTCGTTCCATTTTTAGGTTAACCCATAAAACTAATTTTAAGGTGCACATATGGCATATATTTTTGTACTGGGAAAAACGAAGATTATAACGGTACCAAGTCATTACATCGTGGTTGCAGCCAATAATTAATTATTCATACAAGCGTTTATGTGAAAACATAATTTATATAACTAAAACCCCCGATATTGCATTTTTGAACTGTGAGGAATTTTTGTATTTTTTTGTCGTTTAAGTTGAACCAGCGTTAAAAACTTTCGTTACTAACTAAAATAATTACGAAAACTATCACTATATTTTTACTACACTTAATTTTTTAACAATAGGGCTAAAAACTGTAAACTGCATTTAAACGCGTGGAATTACATTCCATTTCTTTATATATTAGATCGTATCCTTTATTCTGATTGTACTTTTGTTTCTCTATAATTTTGTTTACTTTGTGTGGTGGTTTTATATTTATATCGATTGTTCTTTTATTTTTATGACTATATTTTATGATCATTAGTGTAAGTATTTCCATTACTTATATGTAATAATTAGTTGATGATTCCATTAATAAGCTACTACTATTATGCTACTAATAATGTAGTCCTATAATAACAATACGTAACCAATAAGATAATAACTGCTACTTTTCAAAATAAGTACACCGCAATGCGTTAAAGAAAATAATATGGACTTATTGAGAACTTTATATAACTGTTTGTTGTTAATATGAAAAAATAATAACTGTAAAAATGGACTAATTTTTTGAAAATTATTAAATCTAACCTTGCAAAACACCTAAAATAGCCGTACCACTGAAAAGTGATTTAGTCACCAGTTGGAGGGTTGTATTTGTGACATTTGCATTGTTTATTGTTTCTACTAATTAAGAAATTATTATAAATTAACTATATTTCAATTTAATTACTAATGTGATCGTTTATATACTGCGTTTGTTAATTTGTATGGCCTCTTGCGTCAGATTATCAGACTAATTTAAGTAAACACGAAAGAGGTGAGTTTGTATAAACTGTCTTTTGTAACAGCCTAGGCCTAGCGCACACTACAGACCTTTTCGTCTGCGGACAGTTTAATTGGCGTTGGATAAAAATCGGCAGCATTGTTTTAAATAAGAGTGCGCACACTAGGAGACACCGACAAACTGTCGGCCGACAACAAGGTTCGTAGTGTGCGCTAGGCCATAGCCGACACAAGGACGTTGTAGTGTTGGGGAGATTCCCAGGCCTTTCAAAAACCAGCGATATCGATTTAAAAGTCTGCAGATGGTGATGGCTGTTGGCTTCAATCACATAAGAACACGTTATTTTCGAACCGAACATACGATCACGCGTATCCAAACTAGTTATATTTAAACGGATTATTTCCAAACATGTTAGATTTGATCAAGAATTAAATTGCGCGTTGGAACTGCTTTGTGAATTCGAAAGTAGTTTTATAGAATAAATATTTAGTTTGAAGTTTTTATTTTCACCTATTTTTCAAAACTAGGTGTATGTATTCAAAATATCAAAAGCAACCCGAATGCATAATAGTCAGGTGCAGAACCAGGGCACTGTTATATGTGATATAAATGTTACTTTACACTAAATGATAACAGATTTTTGGGTATGAATGAACGAATGAAGATCACACCTTTAAAATTAAAATATCATTTTAGCAATGCAGATTAATTAAGTGCATTTTATGTTTCTTAAAACAAGTACTGTTGAAGTAACAAAGTCTCCAGTGTACAAGACACATTCTAGAATCTTTATAGCTGCGGTAACGGACACCCAGATAGCCTTGAGACTTCTTTTTGCAGCTAATATCCTACCCTGCGGCGGCCGCGAACTGCTGTGGAATGTTGCTGCAAGGACATAAACTGCACCCAGCTGCTGTCCAGACTAACGTGTCTTCTGAATGTCAACGGAACACTATAACTGCCAGCTGAACAAGGGTATAAACCTGCGCCCAGCTGCTGTCCAGACTAACTTGTCTTCTGAATGTCAACGGAACACTATAACTGCCAGCTGAACAAGGGTATAACCTGCGCCCAGCTGCTGTCCAGACTAACTTGTCTTCTGAATGTCAACGGAACACTATAACTGCCAGCTGAAAGTCATTGTACACCAACATTCAATTAAAAAAACGAACATTCTAGAATCTTTATAGCTGCGGTAACGGATACCCAGATAGCCTTGAGACTTCTTTTTGCAGCTAATATCCTACCCTGCGGCGGCCGCGAACTGCTGTGGAATGTTGCTGTGAGTTCTAAAATAGGTTGACTATAGTTCTAAAAATGTTTATGGCATGTTTACAAATGAAGGTGTTCGTAATCCTAAGACTTTACTAACTAAATTTAAATACTTCAGGCACAAGTTAAATATTGAATTGAGAAACCTGCCAGATTTTTCAAAAGGAAAACAATTTTAAAATAGGCCAGGTAATTTAATTTATTTGGGGTCAAATTTAACTAAACATATAAAATACATTCATCTATTACCCAATCACGAAATAAATACAAGGAGCTTGACAAATAAGAATCAAGTCAAGTAGCTTTTCCATTTCATGTGATTAATTTTTATTTCCCTAATGTTTCATAGTAAAGTATTTAAGGAATAACCTAGGACAAGAACTTTCTCCTAGGTTTCCTATATTAAAAACTTTACTGAAAATTAATAAATTGAAAATAAAATGTAACAAACACTAACATGATGTATATTTTTGTGTTTTCAAACTAACAGAAGGGAATTAGCATCACTTACAGTCTCATAAAAGATAACAGCGACTATATTAATAATTTATATATTGCTGGCGAATGGCAAAGCTATACGCTTACAAACATGAGACTTTAGTTGAACAATCTTTTTGTCTGAGGTATGTAAATGAGCGAAGCAAATTTGTACTGTTACAGGTGGTTAACCTAACACCAAAAATAGGGTATGTTAAATAGGGTATGTTAAATAGGGTATGTTAAATAGGGTATGTTAAATAGGGTATGTTAAATAGGGTAGGTAGGCCTGTTTGAGGTTGTGGCCCCGGCGTCACAGTCGTAAAGTACTAAAGGGAGTCATGTATCCGCGTTGTCACTTCAATACCAATTATAATACATTTACGGATGTTTAAATGCGTATTATGCTGAATTATACTTGGTATAACTTTGCGGCTGTGTATTTTGTCCCGATAGTTTTTTAAAATTACAAAAGCCGCTGAGACGAGTGTCTTAAGATGATTGAAATTTTAAAGAGTAAAAAATATGTACAAATCATTGGCTTTAGTATACGTGTATATATACCTAGGAAAATTATAGCTGAGTTTTGCTCTGTTTTGGAATTATATTTACAAAATATACTAGCATAATATTGTGATAATTTTTTTTAAACCAGCTACAGAGGGATATTGACCCCCTCCCCCACCACGTACTGGGATTAACTCCCCCACCCACGCGCCCACTTATTCAAGTTCTGGGATATTCAACGGCTATATAATTTGTTTTCAATACATAATTTGATGAAATAATTATTCATTAATTTGTGTCCATTCTTAAATATTTACTAAGATAATTTTTTTAGAAAATAGAGATTGAAAATAAAATACTAAACCGTATTATATGAACATTATATTCCCTCATCAAACATGTTATGCCGATGGAAGTGTCTCGGTGACGAAACAGACACGTAAGTATTGAATTGGCATCCGTTCCTGTTGTATTAACCTCTTGTAGACAATAAAACGGTTTTATAACGTTTGACAAACGGTTATAAATATTTGAGGATTCGTTAAAAGTTTACTGGTTTGTTTACAGACACAACATTTATTGTTTTTTGTTAGTAATAAATAATTGAATTATAGAAAATGTCACAGTCATTTAAGCATAGATAGTTGTGAATAAGATAAATTTTGAAATAAAATGAATAAATGAAATGAAAATTACTTTATTAGGCGAGGTTTATGACTAAGCAGTCCTAGTTTAGCAGTTTTTTATTACGAAAGATGTTTCCATTTTTTACTGTCGTAGAACTTTTGATTACAGCCCTTGTTAACGGTATAAATTATTGTGTGTTCCCAAACAAGTTGCGATGGTAAATACAAGTTTTTCTTGTTTTAAATATTGGACTGTCCTAAAAAGGAAAGAAATTAAAAAATAACGCGTAATCGATAAATATATTTCTTTCAGAAAAAAGTTGTATAAGTTGTATCAATAAAGAGTTATATCGTTAAGCAGGAGACAAGTAGATTCGTGTGACTATAAATAATGTATTTGATTTAATTCACAAGAGGAGAATGAAAGTAGGAACTGTACCGGAAAATGTTAATTAATCTCAGTTTGTTGTGTTGAGTTACGTGAGGTGTCATTATTACCTACATTAAATGTGGGAACCAAGTACGTAACGTCCGGAACTTGTTACAGGATATCCTGTATTTGGAAGGAAATGTTCTTGTTTTGCAACACACTATGACCTGTGAGGTGTTAAAATATAATCTTACACAAATGGGAATTGTTTACTTATATCCTCTTAAATTAAAAAACAATTTAATTTTGAAGCGACTTAAAAAAAACCTTCAAATCTGATGTATTTTGATTTATTCGGTCTTTACTAAATGTTTTACCATACTATATCTGGAAAATTATTCTCTCCAGAAACAATATAAATATTGATTAACCAAATGATTATTCTAACTTATAAAATAAACAAGTAACCGATAATTTGTCATTTAGTAAATGTTTACCAAAGGTCTTTAATCATTGCAAACCTGGTACAAAATAAGATGGCCCTTAGTCCTTCATTTTTTCTTAATAAGATCTGTTTTGAATGATGTTAATTGTTTTCGCTATTCATGATAGTTTTCTTTGGAAAACTGATCCTGAAAATCCTATTTGTTTAATTGAAGCTAATGATTATTGATTTTTTTTAAATAGTGTGTTTAAATCACTAATTTCAAAATTTATTAATTTAGAAAACGAGTCTAGTAAACTTAGTTAACAAAAATAAATAAATTCAAATAAAAGTAAACAAAGTTTTACCAAACCCTTGAATTTATTTATACACAGTTTATAACAAGTTATATGGATATGAATTTTAAATACAGTAATTAAAATTTCCCTCGCTAGTTTATATGAGCCTGCAGGCCTGTGCGTGAACCTTATTGAAGTACCATCTGTTCGAACCTTAGTTACTGAGCCACCACGTCAGCGGCGATTCATACTTTTTGTTACGTTTAATATGATATTATATGTATATTATACATAAATAGTACACGTATATTATACATTGTCAATGGAAGAAATACTACAGATAAACAAACAATCAGTAATTTTTATTTTGTTCATAAAATTATTTATTTGTTAAGTATAGACTACCTATAATATCTGTCAATAATAATTGAACAACTTATCTTCTATACCTGTTTAATATTAATTGGCTTTTATTATGATACCTAGTGAAATATTCCAAATCTGTTAAAATAAACTTTGTAAACATATTAATTCTAAATATTTCAAAACAGTTTACTGAATGCATAGTGAAAAAAATTATGCATAGCAACAAAAATTTAACAAAGAAAATGTTTTGAAACAATTAACCAAAAATCCATCCCCAAAGTTTAGTTACTGTGGATCACACTTACCAGTTGGCGGGAGAACATTGTGTGTGCAAGGCGCTCGGCGGGACAGGCTTATATAGCCTCGCCCAGCCGCCGCCACGCGCCGCTGCCTTGGCAGGAGGATCATCACATAGCCTCACACACACCGTGACAGGGTGAGTACATACAAGTAGGGTTGTGGGTGGTACCACTCCTCATTGGCCAAAGCAACCTTGAGGCCAAACATGCAATAGCTAAAGCTCAACATGCAATGCTAAAAGAACTGTGTGTGTTTAGTCACACAACCAAGAATTATATGCTGCTTCTCAGCACAGATAACTGCAACATTCGTTATAGAAACAGTCGTAATTGTGCATCCTGTTTGAAATTTTAGCATACCTGACCACCATAAGTCATATTCCAAAGTTTCCCGGGAGCGATGTTCTCCCTCCCAAGGGAACCAGTGTTGCCATGAAACTCCCTGAAAGTACATGTATAAATAACAAGCCAATCACAATGCGGTGCACTAACAGAGTTGACAAACTAAGTTCTAGCCACGTTTCTACTATGGCTAACACAATCCATGAGAGAGAATCTAAATTTCTGGCAATTCGGATCTCGTAGTATAGATCAATTTGAAATGAAACATGTAAAACTATGTTTTTTCTCCCCGTAAACTGTTTGTGAGTTTTGTCAACCTCCAGACTCACCGTATTGGCCCACAGTCATGCAGTTGTACCAGATCAACACAAATTCAGAACATTCTCGAGAAAAGAGATGGATAATAAACATTGATAAATGTATCTCATAAAACAATAAGTAGAAACATAGTAACACTCTATAAAGCATACGATTGGACCACTCTCTAGTGAAATGAATTGTTCACAGGGTTCTATAAACGCGTTATAAAACTTACAGATTAAGCCCAGTCTCCCATGGAAATAGGTTCTTGACAGCATCTGTAAAATACTTTATAAATCATAGTGATCATAACCACATTCCAAGGGAATGAATTCTTGATGGCATTCTATGTAACATTTCATGACTCATACCAATTGAATCCACTCTCGTATGGGTGTGAGTTCTTGACTGCATTCAATAGAACACCTTATAAATCATACCTACATAACCCTCTCTCCCAGGGGTGTGGTTATTTTACAGTATTCCCAGGAACATTTCCATGTGATATCACGCATTCTGCTGTCAGAGGATTGTCAAGAGAGCCCTGACAATAACTGACGGAGAGGTTAGAGTGGACAGGATAGACAAGTGCGGTGGGTGACACAGGCTGGTCAGTCACTAAGCCTAAGACACGCTTGCAGACCCACACACCCTACAGTCAGCCGACAAGCAAGAAATCCTTGGAATCCTTGACTTAAAGGTTGCATTGTGACGAAGTCTGGTGGTGATCCCCCCTGGTCAGTCAATAAGCCTAAGACACGTGTCAATTATTTGTCACAAGTCTACAAGTAATTGACTATTGTGGGTCAGTCAATTACTTGTAGACCCACACACCCTACAGTCAGCCGATAAGCTAAAAATCCCTGGAATCCCTGACTTAGAGGTTGTAAAAATAAACTTCAGAAAAGTGTAAATGTGCCAAGGGGAAGAAGTGAAAAAAAACAACAACGAAAAGTATCGAAACAATTTTCTTATTTTTATTTTAAACAAAAAAATATACATAGAACAAACTATTAAGTTGATGGACATGCAGCGTGAAGTAATTAGGGGATGTACAGGAGATGAGAGAGGAAATTACGTCAAAGAGAATTCGAGATGGGATGGTTGATGTTATGTTCGGGATATAATATCAAGGGTTAAAAGAATTATAGAGTTTCAGAACTGCTTCATAAATATAGATTTTGAAGATGTCTTTCTTTCCTACTTTGAGCAGTTACTAGTAATATTGGATGTTACCCTCTGTCATATCCTCATAAAATACTTTAAAATCAAATTCTTTCCTTAAATTTACCCTATTCTAATGATCTAATGATAGCTTTGTGGCGATAAATACTTTGTGATTGTTGCAAAGTGGATGAATTCTATTTGTTTAAAGCATCTACATGAAAACAATGAAATTTAATGTTGTTAATATAATCTTAATTTCTTAATTTTATGATCGATTATTTGTAAAAACCTCTTTTAGTCAGGTGGTGACCCACTCGCCCACCGATATACGTACAGTGATATTGACTACACACCCACCGATATACATATAGTGAGTGATATTGACTACACACCCACCAATATAGTACAGTGAGCGATACTGACTACACAACCACCGATATACGTACAGTGAGTGATATTGACTACACACCCACCGATATACGTACATTGAGTGATATTGACCACCCACCCACCAATATACGTACAGTGAGTGATATTGACTTCACACCCACCGATATACGTACAGTAAGTGATATTGACTACACACCCACCGATATACGTACAGTGAGTGATATTGACCACACACCCACCAAACCACGTATAGTGGTGTTGACCCACTCGCCCACCAATATGCGTACAGTGAGTGATATTGACCTCACATTCACCAAACCACGTACAGTGGTGTTGACCTACTCGCCCACCAATATACGTACAGTGAGTGATATTGACCACATACCCACCAATATACGTACAGTGAGTAATATTGACTACACACCAACCAATATACGTACAGTGAGTTATATTGACCACACACCCACCAATATACGTACAGTGAGTTATATTGACCACACACCAACCAATATACGTACAGTGAGTGATATTGACCACACACCCACCAATATACGTACAGTGAGTGATACTGACCACACACCCACCAATATACGTACAATGAGTGATATTGACCACACACCCACCAATATACGTACAGTGAGTGATATTGACCACACACCCACCAATATACGTACAGTGAGTGATATTGATTACACACCCACCAATATACGTACAGTGAGTGATATTGACCACACACCCACCAATATACGTACAGTGAGTGATATTGACCACACACCCACCAATATACGTACAGTGAGTGATATTGACTATACATCCACCAATATACGTACAGTGAGTTATATTGACTACACACCCACCAATATACGTTCAATGAGTGATATTGACCACACACCCACCAATACACGTACAGTGAGTGATATTGACCACACATTCACCAAACCAAGTACAGTGAGTGATATTGACCACACATTCACCAAACCACGTACAGTGAGTGATATTGACCACACATTCACCAAACCACGTACAGTCCTTCGAGGAGGTGTAATCAAATTTTCGGCCGTTAAGTAAATTAAGGCCATTACTATCTCAAGGCTCTCATATTTTTCAACTAATAACTTACATTGACAACTATATATTTTACTACAATTTACAATTAAATGCTATAAGATGGTTATTTAAAATATGTTACGCTATCTTAAACAATAATAAAGCTAAAATATTCTGCACTCATAATCCCGGGATTAAGTGCAATGCAAAACTAATTAAATACCCATTATAGATAGGCTCAAATTATGTAGGATTGAATTTTGTCTCACAAGGCAGGGTAACGGTTCATCCCTAAACACAGCATTACCCGTAGTTCCAGTAAGTTCCCACGTAACCCCCCCCCCCTCAATTCTGGTACCGTACTGATGTAATCTAAAGTGTTATACATACATCCTAACTTTGTTAAAAACAATCACATGTTAGTAAAATGCAATACCTCAGTTTTTCAAAACATACCGCTTGGCCTTCTACTACATTTTATTTGTCATTGAAATATGATTTAACGTATAAATTACACACATATTGAAATAAATGGAGGAATTATATTTCTACTAACAAATCAACTTGATTATAGGAAGGAAAATAACATACATTTCGTTTCCGTAAGTGTGAAATATAATGGAATGCAATGTTGAAATAGTATCAGACTTTCAAATACAAAAACTAGTGTGTTGTGGAAGGAGATGTAAGGCCGGGACGGAAGTGGTTAGCAAGGCTCAGGATCCCGTCGTCCTTGTTACGGCCACTTGTCCTGGCGTTCTTTAACCTCGCTGTCCCAAATTTAACATAACTGATCTAAGTGATGACATTTTTTAAAATTATGTTTGTTATTAATTTACAAACACTTAACAGTCGTAACAGAAATGAATTATAAAGTGTTTGGAAAATTAGGCTTTAATGAACTAAATGTTTACATGTGGATGTGCATGTGTAGTGTATTCATCTCTTCCAAGACATTTGTTAGAATAGAGATATAAGGAAGAGCCCTCTCTAGATGACCCTGAAGTTGCTGGGCTAGTAGATGTGTCTTTATCTACCCTCTCTAGATGACCTTGAAGTTGTTGGGCTAGAAGACGTGTCTTTATCTACCCTCTCTAGATGACCTTGAAGTTGCTGGGCTAGTAGACGTGTCTTTATCTACCCTCTCTAGATGACCTTGAAGTTGTTGGGCTAGTAGACGGATCTGAAGATTCTTTTAGTGAAGAATCATTAGTGGGTGTGCTTGGCATGTGTACTAAATTAACCTGTCCTCTAGGGGCCAGATGTTTAAGAGCAACAGTTGGTTCTCTGCCACTACTATGTCTAACTATTGCGTAGTTAATGTTAGTCTCAACTAGAGGTTCGTTCTTACTAGATCGATGGAATACCCTCAGGAACACTAGGCGGGGTTCACTTAACCAAGTTGGAAATACACTACATGCCAAACGTCGGTTATGCTTGAACATGCGTTCATGGGGTGTTCAGTTTGTGATTGTACATAATTAGGAGTGAATTGAGTGTAGAGCATCAGGAAGAACAGCCTCCCACTGTGAAAGTTTAATTTTCTACTTTTGACAGCCAGAGTTACTGCTTTCTAAATAGCATCATTAGATTTTTCTGAAGTGCTAGAATCTGGATGTGCATCAAATCTCTGGGGTTTTAAAAGATTATCCAATGAGAAAATATTAAACAGTTAGTTGATTAAATTGAAACGAATTATAAATCTTTTGGAAAATTAGGCTTTAATCAACCAAACGTTTATTGCATAAAAAGTATATTCTAAAACAATATAATATATAATAATGTGTTTAAGGATGAAACTAAGTAATATAAGTAACACATGTAATATCAACATCGACTGAATCATTGGATGTTTGAAGTGAAGCAGACCGATATATAATAAATAAGACAACTAAGTTATTTATAATAATGATTATATATGAATTAATCGAGTATGCACAATATATCACTTCTTACCACACAAGAGCAGTGTCCTAAGACAGGTCGTTATATGGTAATTAACGATGATTAACGTGGGCAGATCATGAAACTTGTTTAAATAACAATATATGTCTTTTATCAATTCAACTTTGATCTTTTATCAATTCAAACTTTAGAATTCAGTGAAATCCGAATTGCAGTCACTTATCAAGGGGGGTTAATAGCCTGGGGATGCGCTTATAATACAGCAAAAGGCCATAACTGAAGCGGCTCTGGGCAGGTGTCGGCGATACTCTTCGGATGATCTCTTCACTCAATTCAATATACTAGACATTAGACAGTATATATAATTTATATATTAATATATATATATATAAATTTAATTGAACTTATTTAATTATAAATGTTGTGTGTCCCTGTATTCTTAACTATAATATATTTGACAACTTATATAGCCAAAATAAGTTGTAAAAAAAGTTTTATGAGGGAGGGTATATCATATATTTAAACCGTGGTATTTTTACTATAGTTACTATACTATAATACCGGGAAACTGTTCAATCAAATATCATACCTAGAAGATAAGTTGTGACGAAACACTCGGAAAGGTTAGAAAACACTATCACTAAACTTTGAATGGGCTACATTTCTTGGTTACGGTGTCTTAAGAATTTCTTAGTTACGGAGATGACATTACCTCCGAAAATATTTAAATATTCAAGGTTATCTGAGGAATTGAGTATTAATATATATGAATGAAAAGTAATATAATTAAAGCTCATAGTGATAAACTGTTATAAAATATCAACTATTCGAAGGTCAATTGTGTTGTTTCTACCTTGTTGAATGTCTGCCAGATCGGTGCATAAGTAATGATTGCATGATATGACAAATAAAGATACTTATTTCATTTTAACTTATGTGTTTACCTTATATTTATCAGAATTTAAAATAAACAAAACCAATGTTATTTATTATTAAAAACTACAACTGACGACAGTTAACAGTAGTGATTCCAGTAACAGATCAATTAATAGGTTATATGAGGGAAAAATAAACATTTTACAACAATGAAACAGCTGATTATTATGTAGCAACACAATCATGTGATATTGTTGTAAGCTGTATTATTTTATTACTTATTACTGTATTTGGACTTACACAATATACAGTCTTTGCAATAACAAGTTTTTTTTAATATTTGGGAAACTGCAATAGCTTTTTAACATTCAATTAAATAAAAATGATGCACTATGAGTTAAGCTTAATTATTTATAAATGGTAAAACATGCCTATTTAATACTTGTTGAAATAAAAATATCTTAAACTTTCAGCGCTCCTAGCGGCTAAACCGTTAAGTATACCAACATAATACCAAGAGTAAAAAAGTATTAGAATTACAAATAAAACCTAAATCAATCATAAAAAAATAAGGGATCCCTTAAGAAATTTAAAAATTGACCACCATATTAGAAAATGGCGACGGAATTTAAAACTTTGAAATACTTATTTTTAATAGCCTAAGCATAAAAAAATTACGGAAAAAAGTTAAAGTTCTTCTTATTTTACCAGGTGAAGTTAGGGCTAAGAAGTTCTCTCTAACACTTAACCTGGGGACCAACGGCTGAACGTGACTTCCGAACTACGGGAGCGACAGTGCAAAGACTGTTAGTGGTCATATCGGGAATCGAACCCGGACCGAATGAGTGACAAGCTATCGCCTTAGTCCCTTAGCTACAGCCACTACTGAAAGTTTCCTATTGAAAGTTTGCTATAAAATTGTTACTTTTTGAGATCTCAACCATTGTGGCCACCTTGAGTTGATCGCCCTATATAAACATAAGTCCGAAAACGCTTCGTTAGTGAATAACAGCCAATTAAACATTTTTATAAGATTCATGGATAAAGAGTGAAATAAATTGTACACAACTTATGGGAAGATAAATTAGGAGAGAAATGTTGTTATTTCTTATGTAATTTGATTTTAGTTTAAGTTTGCCTTTGCATTCTCCACTGTTAAATTAAGATTCGCTTCCTTTAGCAAAGAATAGACTCTTTGGTATAGAAGGTGTTAGTATATTATACAATATACTTTTTATACAACATAATAAATGGCATAAATCAGCTTTCAGATCTTTAAATACATAAAATAAAATGTAATAAATACAGTTATTTTGGTATCCATTCCATTCAATATTGTGTATTTAAGGTTAATTTGAAAATTATTGCTTTATATAACTTAAGTTTGATTTCTAACTGAGCTGGACTATTAGACAGGATTAAAAAAGGGGACAGATGTTTTAGTGGAAGCCAACAACTGATACAATTGCTATTCTAATCAGCCTGTACTTAGGCAACAATACTCAGATCCACAACCTGTCAGTACTGTTACTGCGCAGTTTTGGACCGCTACAGAGTATAAGAAAGTATCTTGGTGTAACTACAGATAAAAAAGAAAGCCGTTGCTTTCTTGTGGCCACAGCGAACGCCCGAGTGGCAGTTAATACTGATGTAACACTATATACATGTGTCGTAATAATTTATATTTTTATCCTTCAGAATTTAAATGGGAATAAGGAGAGAGACTGACTACGGTTCTTGCATTGCCATCCGCAACGACAATACTCGACCCACATTCAGCACACATGGACACGACTTCTATTTTTTTCCTCCTCTATGGTGTAAAGCACCACCTCTAAGTGCTCACACGTTGCGGTATATAGGAGACCATCTTATTTCACCCACTTCTAAGTGCCCACACTTTATGGTATACAAGAGAGCATCTTAGTGTATCTCGCTCACTTATAAGTGCCCACACGTTGTGGTATATAAGAGAGCATCTTGGTGTATCTCACCCACTTCTAAGTGCCCATACCTTGTGGTATAAGAGACCATCTTGGTGTATTAAGCCCACTTCTAAGTGCTCACACGTTGTTGTATATAAGAGAGCATCTTGGTTTAACGCACTCACCTCTAAGTGCCCACACGTTACGGTGTTGCCGGATCAGGAACTCCCCAAGGATCGGTTATTTCGAAACGCGTTGCTCTTCGTGTGGAACTAACTATACCAGAACAATCAGAGTGTGTGCTTCTTTTATTGCCCAATACGCAAACACGCGTTGGATTCGTGTAAAATGAAACGGAATCTCTTTCTAAGCTTAACCTTCCACAGAACGTATCTTCGTTTATCTATATAATCTTCTAATACGTTCAATGTGATTGTTCTTTTTTTTAATACAATTAAAGTTACTATGTAAACGTTTAAGGAACAATTACAACCATCATTAAATTAACAAAATGAAAGTTGTATATTTACAGTAGAGCATAATTATTGATTCCTAATCTTTTTGTGTTTTAAAACTAACAGGTTTAAGAAAATATCAGCCTTTCCACCGTGGTTCGTCAACAATCAGTGTTTGGCTGCCAGTGTTTCAGATGATGTGGCTGTTTGAGAAAGTGTTTCACTACTAGGTTTCTGTGCAAGGCAGCAAACATGAAGTGCAACTCCAAATGCCACAATTCCCTAACATGAAGTGTAACTCCAAGTGTCACAATTCCCTAACATGAAGTGTAACTACAAGTGTCACAATTCCCTAACATGAAGTGTAACTACAAGTGTCACAATTCCCTAACATGAAGTGTAACTACAAGTGTCACAATTCCCTAACATGAAGTGTAACTACAAGTGTCACAATTCCCTAACATGAAGTGTAACTCCAAGTGTCACAATTCCCTAACATGAAGTGTAACTACAAGTGTCACAATTCCCTAACATGAAGTGTAACTCCAAGTGTCACAATTCCCTAACATGAAGTGTAACTACAAGTGTCACAATTCCCTAACATGAAGTGTAACTCCAAGTGTCACAATTCCCTAACATGAAGTGTAACTACAAGTGTCACAATTCCCTAACATGAAGTGTAACTCCAAGTGTCACAATTCCCTAACATGAAGTGTAACTACAAGTGTCACAATTCCCTAACATGAAGTGTAACTACAAGTGTCACAATTCCCTAACATGAAGTGCAACTCCAAATGCCACAATTCCCTAACATGAAGTGTAACTCCAAGTGTCACAATTCCCTAACATGAAGTGTAACTACAAGTGTCACAATTCCCAAACATGAAGTGTAACTCCAAGTGTCACAATTCCCTAACATGAAGTGTAACTACAAGTGTCACAATTCCCTAACATGAAGTGTAACTCCAAGTGTCACAATTCCCTAACATGAAGTGTAACTACAAGTGTCACAATTCCCTAACATGAAGTGTAACTACAAGTGTCACAATTCCCAAACATGAAGTGTAACTCCAAGTGTCACAATTCCCTAACATGAAGTGTAACTACAAGTGTCACAATTCCCTAACATGAAGTGTAACTACAAGTGTCACAATTCCTTAACATGAAGTGCAACTCCAAATGCCACAATTCCCTAACATGAAGTGTAACTCCAAGTGTCACAATTCCCTAACATGAAGTGTAACTCCAAGTGTCACAATTCCCTAACATGAAGTGTAACTCCAAGTGTCACAATTCCCTAACATGAAGTGTAACTACAAGTGTCACAATTCCCTAACATGAAGTGTAACTCCAAGTGTCACAATTCCCTAACATGAAGTGTAACTACAAGTGTCACAATTCCCTAACATGAAGTGTAACTACAAGTGTCACAATTCCCAAACATGAAGTGTAACTCCAAGTGTCACAATTCCCTAACATGAAGTGTAACTACAAGTGTCACAATTCCCTAACATGAAGTGTAACTACAAGTGTCACAATTCCCTAACATGTTAAACGATTAACCAGCTTTTTATTTAAAAATATTCCACAGTTCTAATTCTCATTTCCTATTGATTTACTACATTATTAATTTGACCATATTAAATCCATGTACTAAAGATTAATATAATAATAATAATAATGCATCAAACCTCAAATAAGGTATTACAATATATAATATAATAAATATAATAAAAATTGAGTTAAATCTACATATAAATTACAGTTGAATTTTAAAATAATCTTCAATGTTGTATAAACACTCTTCTAATAAATTGTTGCATATAATTTTTTTAAATTGTTTCATTTCCATATTTCTTAATTTATAAGGTAATTTGTTATACAATTTAATAGACATAAACTCATGATTTTTTGTGTTGTTGAGTATTTACATTGTTTAATTTTCAGTTCATTCGAATTTCTTGTGTCGTACTTATGTATATTTTTGTTCTGAGGAAATTTATGTAAGTTGTTTTTGGTTTATAATAAGCTTTTGTAAATGAATAGTGAAGGAAGAGTCATTATTTTTAGTTTTTTGAATAGAGGTCTGCATGAAGTTTTAAAAGGGGCTCCACAAATTAGTCAAATTGCTCTTTTTTGAATTTTAAATAATTTAATTGAATTTGAAGACTGTCCCCATAATATTATTCCATAACTCAATATGCTATGAATATGCGCATAATAAATTTGTATTAGTATATCTTCACTCACATTGTACTTTAGTCTTCTTAAACAGTAGATATACCTTTGTTCAGATTTTTTATCGTATAATCCACATGATTATTCCAAGATATCTTATGTTGAAGGATGATTCCTAACAATTTTATTGGATTTATCTTAAGGTCCAGTCTTATTTTATTTGAGTAGGTAAAGTGTATGTCATGTGTTTTGTTTGTATTGAGAATTAATTTATTAGCATTGCACCAATTGATAAATTTCTTTGTAGTAAAAGAAATCACTTCTTCTAGTTTGTCATAACAATTTGATGTAAATACCAATTCAACATCGTCAGCATATAAGAAACATTTAATATTTTTGGAGTTCATATTTTTCGGAATATCGTTTATGTAAATATTAAAAAGTAATGGACCCAAAGGAGATCCTTGTGGTATACTATATTTAATTTCTTTACCTTCTGAAAGTTGACCATTAATTTCTACAAATTGAAATCTATGTTCCAAGTATGATTTCATTAATTTTAGTGAATTACTATCAAATCCATAGTATTTTAACTTTTGGAGCAGAATTTCATGGTTTATACTATCAAATACTTTGAATAATAAAAAATTCTTAAGCAAACAATTTTCCCACTTTCAATAATTTGAATGCAATTAGAAGTTATACTTTGAACAGCATCAATTGTACAGTGCTTTTTCTAAAACCGTATTGTTTTTCAGTAAATAGATTATTATCTTCAAAATAAATGTAAATTTGTTCAAACAGTAGTGATTCAAATATTTTTGAAATAGCTGGAACAATATAGATAGGCCTGTAATTTTTGTATGTGACTTCTCCATTTTTATAGATAGGAATAACTTTTACTTGTTTAAATGTACTTGGATATATTCCTAAGTCAATACATTTATTATATAAGCATGTAAGTACTTCACATATATCAACAGAAGCTAATTTTAAGATTTTAGTATTCATATTGTAAATATCATAAGTTGAACTAGTTTTAATCTAGTTTATGTTCTCATATACCTTTTCAACTGTAAAATGATCAAATTTAAAGATTTTTCTTGAATGAGTAAACTTTTTTAAGAGTTGAATAGAATTTAGTGAATTGTCTGTTGTTATCGATAGAATGAGAGTTTCAACAATTTCTATGAAATGATTATTGAATCCATCTGCTGAAAGATGATTAGAAATTGTGTTCTTTTTATAAGTTCCAGACAAATCTTTCACTATACTCCAAATAGTTTTACATTTGTTTTTACTATTTTGTATAGGATTGTTATTATAATTTATTTTTGCAATCCTAATGTTTTTCTTATATTCCCTTATCAATAATTTATAGAGATTGTTATAAGCTTCATTTGTTGAATTTTTATTTAATAAATATAGCTTTTTACATTCATTTTTCATATTTCTTAATCTGGTAGAATACCATCTATTTTAATGTTACTCGTATTTGTATAAATCTTTTTCCAAGGAAAAGAATAGTTAACTGCATTCATAAAGACTTTTTGAAATTCATGGACATTATCATCAATAAATTGTTTAAAGTTTAAAGATAACCAATTAATCTGGTTTAATTCATAAATAAAATTTGTTATATTTTTATCGGTAATTGTTCTTCTTAGTGCATGATGTGATATTTCAACATTTTCAGATTTACTTTCAATCTTTGCTGATAAATAGATAGCATTATGGTCTGATTCAGGCGTGAATATTATTTATTTTGGAATAATTTTGGATGAATTGTAGTAAAGATGTTGTCTATTCATGTTCCAGGATTAATAACACTAGGCCTTGTGATTTCATGATTTGTTTGTTGCAAACCAAAACTATTCATTAAACTTTGAAGTTGAAAAGCTTCTATACTTGTTCCCCTTAATTCAACATTAAAGTCACCTCCAATGAAAATATGACATTTGTATTGGAATACAAACAGTAATACGTTGTTTAATATTTTAATAAATTCTTTGTAGGTGTATTTTTCTTTATTGTAAGGTCTATATATAGAAATAATAATAGCATTGTATGATTTAATTAAGACCGCAGAAGCTTCACATATCATTTCTTGAGACATCAAATTTACTTTATCAATTTCAATATAATCAATATAGTTTTTCAGAATTATTATAGTTCCACCTCTTTTACCAGTTCTACAAAATGGAGAACATTTATTGTAATTAGGTATTTTTATTTCATATACATTTTTTAGCCCCTGAGCTGTTCAATCAAATTGTAAGAGAAAATTACTTACTGATTCCGTCGTACAGCTCCTTTGTGAATAATATACTCAGTACATGTTTCACCGTGAGTACGGCATCCTCAGCTGGTCATTAAGTGAAGATCATCCACCTAATAGGTTTCGTCACAAGATAAAATTACACAAAACACAAAGTACATAACATAATAAATAACATTAAAACTCGCACGGACGAACACTAACGACGAGCCAGTCATGACTGTCACGCATCACTTTGTCAGTACTGCAGACAAAGTGATGCGTGACAGTCATGACTGGCTCGTCGTTAGTGTTCGTCCGTGCGAGTTTTAATGTTATTTATTATGTTATGTACTTTGTGTTTTGTGTAATTTTATCTTGTGACGAAACCTATTAGGTGGATGATCTTCACTTAATGACCAGCTGAGGATGCCGTACTCACGGTGAAACATGTACTGAGTATATTATTCACAAAGGAGCTGTACGACGGAATCAGTAAGTAATTTTCTCTTACAAGGTATTTTTAAATATTCTATACTTTTACTATCCATCCAATGCTCACATATACTTTCACTATACTCCAAATAGTTTTACATTGGAGTATAGTGAATGTAACAAATCTATGTTAGGAATCTATGTTGTATTTTACCCAGTCGTTCATTTTATTGAACCTTTACCGACTCCTGCTGAGATCTACCACAATGTGGCGGTAAGAATCCAAAACACGCTTAATAATCAAAACAATTCTAGCTTTTACCAACCATGTGAGAAAACTGATTAAAAGAGTAGATTGAAGAACATATAATAATACTAACTGTAAAAGTATACTAACAAACTTTTTATTATAATCTTGATAGTATGATTCTTGAGGGGGAGGAGACGGTGTAGGAGATCGATTACATAATGATGTAGCGCATGTTGTATGATGAGCTACGTAGCAAGGGACGGGCCACTTAGTTAGAGCCATCATATGTGTAGAGACCGAGTGTGGGTGGTGACAGAGGATGGATCACGTTATGAAGTAGCGCATGTTGTATGATGGGCTACGTAGCAAGGGAAGGACCACTTAGTTAGAGCCATCATATGTGTAGAGACCGAGTGTGGGTGGTGACAGAGGATGGATCACGTTATGAAGTAGCGCACGTTGTATGATGGGCTACGTAGCAAGGGACGGACCACTTAATTAGAGCCATCATATGTGTAGAGACCGAGTGTGGGTGGTGACAGAGGATGGATCACGTTATGAAGTAGCGCATGTTGTATGATGGGCTACGTAGCAAGGGACGGACCACTTAGTTAGAGCCATCATATGTGTAGAGACCGAGTGTGGGCGGTGACAGAGGATGATGGATGACGTAAAGCTGTATGTGTGTGTTGAATGAATGGATAACGTACCGGTAACTTGTTGTGTGTAATGGGGTGGTTGTTCTAGTTATTATTGATGAGTTGTGTCATTGGTGTACGAGGAATGACTGAATCCCATAATGCCGTACGCTGTAATGTAAACAGTATTTGATGATTTATGAGTCACAAACAGTTTTGTGTGGAAAAAAAGAAGATGAACCTATAGAAATTCTTTATTATAGTGAGGATAGCTTGCATATATACATTCTATATAGGAGTTAAGTTTCATTTATGGTCTTGGGTCTAGTGAGTAGGATTTATTTGATTAGAATATAGCTTGCTTAAGGAGTGCATAGACTGCGTCCATTAAAATCCATTTGTGAAAAAAAGAAGAAAAAACAGTTCATATGGATATGGGCCTGTAAGTCTAAGCGTAAATTTTATTCAACGCCAGAAGCACCTACCATTAACGCTTTTGGGTATTCTAAAATTTAAATTTATACTCTACTGGTTGAAGCTTTACTAACTCAGCTGCCACGTCGGAAAATTAAGAGTAATGCAGATTTTAAAAAAAATCTATCAAAAAACTCACTCTATGGTTTAAAATCTAACTAAACAAACTGATAATATTGTATTAATTTCATATGTACTTGTGAAAAAAAAAAAAAAAACACTCAGTTCAAATGGACTTGTAAGTCTGTGCGTCAATTTTAGTCAATTACCGAAGCACCCTGCGCATTTGGGATGTTAAATTACAAAGTCACATTAGTTTGACTTTATTTATAATATTGTAAGAAAATTTCCGTTTTAATATATAAAAAATCAGATTCATTAAACCGTTCATATCTAGATTCGCGTGCAATATGGTTGGAGAAGAGAGGTGGGGCAGTGACGTCGTCCTGACCTTCAGCGTTGTCTGAGCGATAACACACTGGCAGCTGGAATTCGCCCTTGCAAATATCCTCATACTGGGACCTAATTAACACTAATAGAGATCATTGATTGCTTCATCAAATCACATAATACTTGAATGTTGAAACTACCAATAATTGTTCAACCTCTACAATTTTAATTATATTGCAGATTTCTTGTTTATTTAACACAGTTTGAGTGAAGGATGCCTGATGCAAAGTCATCCGTGAACGAGTTTCTGATACAAAGCTATTCGTAAATGAAATCCAGATGCAAAGCAATTCGTAAATGAAATCCTGATGCAAAGCTATTCGTAAATGAAATCCTGATGCAAAATTATTCATAAATGAAATCCTGATGCAAAGCTATTCGTAAATGAAATCCTGATGCAAAATTATTCTTAAATGAAATCCTGATGCAAAGCTATTCGTAAAGGAGTTCCTAATTAAAAACTATTCGTGAATGAGTTCCTGATACAAAACCTTTGATAAAGGAGTTCCTAATAAAAGCTATTCGAGAATGAGTTCCCGGTACAAAGCCGTTCATGAATGAGTTCTTGGTACAAAGCCGTTCGTGAATTAGTTCTTGGTACAAAGTCATTGTGCACAATGAGGTCTAACAGACATGTATTTAATATTCAAACTGCTCAACAGGCTTAGTCTTTCTTTTGGAAGAAGAACTTATAATTTTACTGATTGTTGAATCTATTTATAAAAATTATATTTGTTTAAATTTATGATTTTCCCAGTTTCTGAACTTCATTTGTTTTTGGAATGAAGTTACATACTTAAAATAAGTCACTTGTCAAAAAAACAGAAATTGTAAACCAAACAGGAATATGTTACTTGTAGGCTTAAGAGCTCAGTTTAACTCATTAGTAGGTAAAATTACTCCCCCTCCCCCCCCCCATAGGGTGTGTAGAAAAAGGGAGTAACAATCTTTTCATTAGAGACTAACAATTAACCAACTAACACTGATTAATAGAAAAAAGAGAAAAAACAGATGTAAAACCACACAGGCTAAGCTAGGTAGGAAAATTAGTTCTAGTAAGAACTTTTATAAATAGTTTTTAAACATAAATTAATAGAACTAGAAAATTTAAAACAATAACTTCATGGATGCCTCATTCAATAATGAGACGTTGGTGAAATACCACAAAAATAAAAACTGAGTTCAATAAAAGGTCAAAAGATCAGACAAGGTTTTCCTTTTCTATTTCTTGAATTCAAGTACGAAAAAAAATATATATATATGAAATGAAGGTATTTAGCAATTCAAAAGGGTAAGAAGCAATTCTTGAGGGCCCACCTGCCTTCCATAGAAGCGATAATAACGAACAAACAATTATGCTCGTACCTCCTCCCGTCTTCCCTTGGAACGAACATCCCTTGATGTGCCCTCCCACCCTCCCTAGGAACGAACATCCCTTGATGGGCCCACCTGCCTTCCCTAGGAACGAACAACCCTTGATGTGCCCTCCCACCCTCCCTAGGAACGAACAACCCTTGATGGGCCCACCTGCCTTCCCTAGAAACGAACAACCCTTGATGTGCCCTCCCACCCTCCCTAGGAACGAACATCCCTTGATGGGCCCACCTGCCTTCCCTAGAAACGAACAACCCTTGATGTACCCTCCCACCCTCCCTAGGAACGAACATCCCTTGATGGGCCCACCTGCCTTCCCTAGGAACGAACAACCCTTGATATTACATACTTTTATTCATCAAGTAATAAAACCGTGTTCAAGTTTAAACCCCCATTAAAACTTGCCGTTTAAGTGGGTGTCATAAAACAATCTACGATTGGTGATTTTGAAATATGTGCATCTACATAGATAGTATATAATCAAATCAAAATCTCGAGCTATCCAGCTGACGACATATATTGTAGTATAATACTAATTTGCAAAGGTATTTGATGTACAAAAACATATTCAACTTGTTATGAACATATTTATCATATACAGCTCATATGCAAACAAATATTCCAACCCGCAGGTTTATGTATGTTTGAGCACATGCTCAATAAACATTTAAATACAAATATCTTTTTAGAAGATAATATAAGCCGTGTCTATTTTCAATTCCTCTCATAAGATAAAATTGTTTACTATGAATATAATATATAAATAAATATTCTTGCAAATGATATTATAAGGAGTAGGTATAGAATACTATATGTTCGTAATTCCCATACCATAAATAATGTTAATATCATTTTCAGAAAAAACAGTTAATTATTCATGAATCTAAACATTACATCTTCAAATTACACAAATAAACGAACTTGCTCGGCTTTTGTTCCTAATAACATGTTATTGTACTTACTACAGAAAGAAAGTAATGAGTAACTGAATTTCTTGTAAAACGTAAGTATGACTTGTGTTTACATTTTTTTTAGTTATTTATGAATATATAATTGCTTTTTTAGTGAAAACATTTACGTATTTAAAAAATTAGTTAATCTAGCCAATTTAATATTCGTGCAACACTAACAGATATTTGCGTTAAAAGTTTCTCAATAATATTCTGCAACAAATATTCTCTTGATATTGTTTAAGGTATTTATACATACTATTAAACATAATATATTAAGCCTTGAATATTAGTAAAAATAATAAATTTTTCGTTCAAAAATCATAAAAAAACATACAGTTTAATTTATTTACATTTGTTACTTTTTACTTCACTTTTCAGTTGAACAGGGGACCGCACGCTTTACGTTACTTTATTAGAGTGAAGTAGTTCTGCCGACTGTCAGCTAAGCTCAGTTGGGAGTTCCCAGTTCGGCAATTATAGTCCGTAGCGGGGTAATTATTATGTTTGTGAGTATGAACTAGTGTGGCCACCGTGTGAGCTGCCCCTCTGGAAATGGTGTTAGCGGGCCAATTGTTACGTTTCTGGGTATGAACAAGAGTGACCTCAGTGTGAGCTGCCCCTTTAGGAATAGTGTTAGCGGGCCAATTGTTACGTTTCTGGGTATGAACTAGAGTGACCTCCGTGTGAGCTGCCCCTCTGGAAATGGTGTTAGCGGGCCAATTGTTACGTTTCTGGGTATGAACTAGAGTGACCTCAGTGTGAGCTGCCCCTTTGGGAATGGTGTTAGCGGGCCAATTGTTACGTTTCTGGGTATGAACTAGAGTGACCTCCGTGTGAGCTGCCCCTCTGGAAATGGTGTTAGCGGGCCAATTGTTACGTTTCTGGGTATGAACAAGAGTGACCTCAGTGTGAGCTGCCCCTTTGGGAATGGTGTTAGCGGGCCAATTGTTACGTTTCTGGGTATGAACTAGAGTGACCTCCGTGTGAGCTGTCCCTCTGGAAATGGTGTTAGTGGGCCAATTGTTACGTTTCTGGGTATGAACTAGAGTGACCTCAGTGTGAGCTGCCCCTCTGGAAATGGTGTTTGCGGGCCAATTATTACGTTTCTGGGTATGAACTAAAGTGACCTCCGTGTAGGCGTTACCGGGTTAATTGTTACGTTTATGGGTATGAACTAAAGTGATCACCGTGTGAGCTGCCCCTCTGGGAATGGTGTTTGGAGGCCAATTGTTACGATTCTGGATATGAACTAAAGTGACCTCCGTGTGAGCTGCCCCACTCGGAATGATGTTTGTGGGGTAATTGTTAGACTACGTTTGTGGGTATGAACTAGTGTGACCACCATGTGAGTTGCTTCTCTAGGAATGATGTTAGAGGGGTTATTGTTACGTTTCAGGGAATGAATAAAAGTGACCACCGTGTGAGCTACCCCTCTCGGAATGATGATAGTGGGGTAATTTTTACGTTTGTGGGTATGAACTAGTGTGACCACCGTGTGAGCTGCCCCTCTCGGAATGATGTTAGTGCGGTACTTGTTACGTTTCAGGGTATGAACTAAAGTGACCACCGTGTGAGCTGCCCCTCTCGGAATGATGTTAGTGGGGTAATTGTTACGTTTCAGGGTATGAACTAAAGTGACCACCGTGTGACCTGCCCCTTTGGGAATGGTGTTAGCGGGCCAATTGTTACGTTTCTGGGTATGAACTAGAGTGACCTCCGTGTGAGCTGCCCCTCTGGAAATGTTGTTAGCGGGCCAATTGTTACGTTTCTGGGTATGAACTAGAGTGACCTCAGTGTGAGCTGCCCCTCTGGAAATGGTGTTTGCGGGCAAATTATTACGTTTCTGGGTATGAACTAAAGTGACCTCCGTGTGGGCGTTACCGGGTTAATTGTTACGTTTCTGGGTATGACCTAAAGTGATCACCGTGTGAGCTGCCCCTCTGGGAATGGTGTTAGGAGGCCAATTGTTACGATTCTGGATATGAACTAAAGTGACCTCCGTGTGAACTGTCCCACTCGGAATGATGTTAGTGGGGTAATTGTTAGACTACGTTTGTGGGTATGAACTAGTGTGACCACCATGTGAGTTGCTTCTCTAGGAATGATGTTAGAGGGGTTATTGTTACGTTTCAGGGAATGAATTAAAGTGACCACCGTGTGAGCTGCCCCTCTCGGAATGATGATAATGGGGTAATTGTTACGTTTGTGGGTATGAACTAGTGTGACCACCGTGTGAGCTGCCCCTCTCGGAATGATGTTAGTGCGGTAATTGTTACGTTTCAGGGTATGAACTAAAGTGACCACCGTGTGAGCTGCCCCTCTCGGAATGATGTTAGTGCGGTAATTGTTACGTTTCAGGGTATGAACTAAAGTGACCACCGTGTGAGCTGCCCCTCTCGGAATGATGTTAGTGGGGTAATTGTTACGTTTCAGGGTATGAACTAAAGTGACCACCGTGTGAGCTGCCCCTCTCGGAATGATGTTAGTGCGGTAATTGTTACGTTTCAGGGTATGAACTAAAGTGACCACCGTGTGAGCTGCCCCTCTCGGAATGATGTTAGTGGGGTAATTGTTACGTTTGTGGGTATGAACTAGTGTGACCACCATGTGAGTTGCTTCTCTAGGAATGATGTTAGAGGGGTTATTGTTACGTTTCAGGGAATGAATTAAAGTGACCACCGTGTGAGCTGCCCCTCTCGGAATGATGATAGTGGGGTAATTGTTACGTTTATGGGTATGAACTAGTATGACCACCGTGTGAGCTGCCCCTCTCGGAATTATGTTAGTGGGGTAATTGTTACGTTTGTGGGTATGAACTAGTGTGACCACCGTGTGAGCTGCCCCTCTCGGAATGATGTTAGTGCGGTAATTGTTACGTTTCAGGGTATGAACTAAAGTGACCACCGTGTGAGCTGCCCCTCTCGGAATGATGTTAGTGGGGTAATTGTTACGTTTGTGGGTATGAACTAGTGTGACCACCGTGTGAGCTGCCCCTCTCGGAATGATGTTAGTGGGGTAATTGTTACGTTTGTGGGTATGAACTAGTGTGACCACCGTGTGAGCTGCCCCTCTCGGAATGATGTTAGTGCGGTAATTGTTACGTTTCAGGGTATGAACTAAAGTGACCACCGTGTGAGCTGCCCCTCTCGGAATGATGTTAGTGCGGTAATTGTTACGTTTCAGGGTATGAACTAAAGTGACCACCGTGTGACCTGCCCCTTTGGGAATGGTGTTAGCGGGCCAATTGTTACGTTTCTGGGTATGAACTAGAGTGACCTCCGTGTGGCTGCCCCTCTGGAAATGTTGTTAGCGGGCCAATTGTTACGTTTCTGGGTATGAACTAGAGTGACCTCAGTGTGAGCTGCCCCTCTGGAAATGGTGTTTGCGGGCCAATTATTACGTTTCTGGGTATGAACTAAAGTGACCTCCGTGTGGGCGTTACCGGGGTAATTGTTACGTTTCTGGGTATGAACTAAAGTGATCACCGTGTGAGCTGCCCCTCTGGGAATGGTGTTAGGAGGCCAATTGTTACGATTCTGGATATGAACTAAAGTGACCTCCGTGTGAGCTGTCCCACTCGGAATGATGTTAGTGGGGTAATTGTTAGACTACGTTTGTGGGTATGAACTAGTGTGACCACCATGTGAGTTGCTTCTCTAGGAATGATGTTAGAGGGGTTATTGTTACGTTTCAGGGAATGAATTAAAGTGACCACCGTGTGAGCTGCCCCTCTCGGAATGATGATAGTGGGGTAATTGTTACGTTTGTGGGTATGAACTAGTGTGACCACCGTGTGAGCTGCCCCTCTCGGAATGATGTTAGTGCGGTAATTGTTACGTTTCAGGGTATGAACTAAAGTGACCACCGTGTGAGCTGCCCCTCTCGGAATGATGTTAGTGGGGTAATTGTTACGTTTCAGGGTATGAACTAAAGTGACCACCGTGTGAGCTGCCCCTCTCGGAATGATGTTAGTGCGGTAATTGTTACGTTTCAGGGTATGAACTAAAGTGACCACCGTGTGAGCTGCCCCTCTCGGAATGATGTTAGTGCGGTAATTGTTACGTTTCAGGGTATGAACTAAAGTGACCACCGTGTGAGCTGCCCCTCTCGGAATGATGTTAGTGGGGTAATTGTTACGTTTGTGGGTATGAACTAGTGTGACCACCATGTGAGTTGCTTCTCTAGGAATGATGTTAGAGGGGTTATTGTTACGTTTCAGGGAATGAATTAAAGTGACCACCGTGTGAGCTGCCCCTCTCGGAATGATGATAGTGGGGTAATTGTTACGTTTATGGGTATGAACTAGTGTGACCACCGTGTGAGCTGCCCCTCTCGGAATTATGTTAGTGGGGTAATTGTTACGTTTGTGGGTATGAACTAGTGTGACCACCGTGTGAGCTGCTCCTCTGGGAATGATGTTAGTGCGGTAATTGTTACGTTTCAGGGTATGAACTAAAGTGACCACCGTGTGAGCTGCCCCTCTCGGAATGATGTTAGTGCGGTAATTTTTACGTTTCAGGGTATGAACTAAAGTGACCACCGTGTGAGCTGCTCCTCTGGGAATGATGTTAGTGCGGTAATTGTTACGTTTCAGGGTATGAACTAAAGTGACCACCGTGTGAGCTGCCCCTCTCGGAATGATGTTAGTGCGGTAATTGTTACGTTTCAGGGTATGAACTAAAGTGACCACCGTGTGAGCTGCCCCTCTCGGAATGATGTTAGTGGGGTAATTGTTACGTTTCAGGGTACGAACTAAAGTGACCACCGTGTGAGCTGCCCCTCTCGGAATGATGTTAGTGCGGTAATTGTTACGTTTCAGGGTATGAACTAAAGTGACCACCGTATGAGCTGCCCCTCTAGGAATGATGTTAGTGGGGTAATTGTTACGTTTGCGGGTATGAACTAGTGTGACCACCGTGTGAGCTGCCCGTTCTCGGAATGATGTTAGTGCGGTAATTGTTACGTTTGCGAGTATAAACTAAAGTGACCACCGTGTGAGCTGCCGCTCTCGGAATGATGATAGTGGGGTAATTGTTACGTTAGTGGGTATGAACTAGAGTGACCACCGTGTGAGCTGCCCATATGACTGCCAATCTCAACGTCCCTTCGAATTTATATTTTGTTTTATTGATTTTTATTTCATTTTTGGAAGCTCTTCTTATCGGAAATATTAAGTTTGAAACATTAACTTCATAATTTTGTTGCCAAAGACAACACCACCAGACTGAGAACGCAATTGACAAATAATAATAAATATTTACATATTAAATATTTACGAATGTCAACAAAAGTTTAGACTTACTAAATCTGTACTATAGCAAAGGTTATTTTTGCAAGATCGAGTACTTACCTATAGAACTAATCCGGAGCACGTAATGGTTATTGGAAACCAGAGTAAAAAGACTTCCATTAAGAAATGAATATATGAAAATTCTCGGAAAACTTCAGAGAATAAGCAAACGTTAAAAGAATGTGAAATAGTTATTTTTTGGTTACCCTACCCCCTTAAAAAACACATGATTTAAATAATAGAGTTAAAATAAATTTTAATAATACATAAATTAATATAATGTTATATAATTAAAAAACATGACAATTAAAATTAATAAGTATATAAGGAATTAAGAAAGTCAGTAAGGGAGCTTTTGGAAACCATCCACGTTCATTATTTAAAAGTTGTTTTAATTTTTTTAACTTCAATTGTTTCATACACATCTAAATGTTTTTAACTTCTTTTATTAAATTAATTTTATGAATAATGTGATTGGTTTTAATAGCAAGCTTAGATATTGTACTTGACATTTTGTAAGTGTTCTTGTCATGAATTAATTTATTTATTAACATATATTTTTATTGATATTTTTTTATATTACATTATATTGATTTATTTATTCCTAAAAATTTTTTAAAGTCTATTACTTAAAACAAAGTTTATAAAAAATATTAAAATAATAATTATTTTCTATTAGTTGTGTTTTAGTCTGATAATGTTTTTTGGGCAACCAAAGGACTGATTACTAAAAAATTAAACTATGGGAATTGTTACGTTTATTTTTTCAAGTTATGATTTTTAATGTGTCTGAAGAAGTAATAAAACAGTTTAAACCTGTTCAAAGGGGTTTCAAATTAATTTTAGTTTTAAAATTAATTTTTGAGTGGCTTTTAGTGGGGAGTGGTGCAAAATGAAGACACAGTCCCCCCCCCCCCCCACCTGATTTGACGAGCCCTTTTTTTATTCTTAGGCTCGTTCAGTATTTTACCACTATATGTTAATAACGCGTACAGCGTTTTATTCAAATGTTAATAAAAAGAAGTAAACATTTTTTTAAACTGGGTACTAAACAGAATCCATTGACTTTAATTAAAACAGAATCAATTGACTTTAATTAATTGTGGGCTATAAAAATCAGCTTTTTTAACTTTACCTGCACTAATCATCTGTTCAAAACATGAAATTGTTAACTATATTATTTACATTCATTGTAGTTAACCTTAGTTAACCTAAGCAGTTAAACGTTATTGCTGGCTAGTTACGGCAATGCGGATACTGTGACATTTAAAGGCATTTGGAAATGCCAGTGAGGGAAGAAGGTTGTGTGTGAACACTTTACGAACAGACAGTGCCTCAGTGTATATGTCTCAATGAGACTGGAAAGTTTACAGACACTGTCTAGGCAAGAAGGTTGTGTGTGAACACTTTACGAACAGACAGTGAGGCAAGAAGGTTGTGTGGGAACACTTTACGAACAGACAGTGCCCCAGTGTACATGTCTCAATGAGACTGAAAGTTTACAGACACTGTCTAGGCAAGAAGGTTGTGTGTGAACCCTTTACGAACAGACAGTGTCCCAGTGTGCATGTCTCAATGAGAATGGAAAGTTTACATACACTGTCTAGGCAAGAAGGTTGTGTGTGAACACTTTACGAACAGACAGTGAGGCAAGAAGGTTGTTTGTGAACACTTTACGAACAGACAGTGTCCCAGTGTGCATGTCTCAATGAGAATGGAAAGTTTACATACACTGTCTAGGCAAGAAGGTTGTGTGTGAACACTTTACGAACAGACAGTGAGGCAAGAAGGTTGTTTGTGAACACTTTACGAACAGACAGTGTCCCAGTGTGCATGTCTCAATGAGAATGGAAAGTTTACAGACACTGTCTAGGCAAGAAGGTTGTGTGTGAACACTTTACGAACAGACAGTGCCCCAGTGTACATGTCTCAATGAGACTGGAAAGTTTACAGACACTGTCTAGGGAAGAAGGTTGTGTGTGAACACTTTACGAACAGACAGTGACGCAAGAAGGTTCTGTGTGAACACTTTACGAACAGATAGTGAGGCAAGAAGGTTGTGTGTGAACACTTTACGAACAGACAGTGAGGTAAGAAGGTTGTGTGTGAACACTTTACGAACAGACAGTGCCCCAGTGTACATGTCTCAATGGGACTGAAAGTTTACAGACATTGTCTAGGCAAGAAGGATGTGTGTGAATACTTTACGAACAGACAGTGAGGCAAGAAGGTTGTGTGTGAACACTTTACGAACAGACAGTGAGGCAAGAAGGTTGTTTGGGAACACTTTACGAACAGACAGTGAGACAAGAAGGTTGTGTGTGAACACTTTACGAACAGACAGTGCCCCAGTGTACATGTCTCAATGGGACTAAAAGTTTACAGACACTGTCTAGGCAAGAAGGTTGTGTGTGAACACTTTTCGAACAGACAGTGAGGCAAGAAGGTTGTGTGTGTACACTTTACGAACAGACAGTGAGACAAGAAGACACTTTACGAACAGACAGTGCCCCAGTGTGCATGTCTCAATGAGACTGAAAGTTTACAGACACTGTCTAGGCAAGAAGGTTGTGTGTGAACACTTTACGAACAGACAGTGCCCCAGTGTACAAGTTTGAATAAGACTGGAAAGTTTACAGACACTGTCTAGGGAAGAAGTGGGCAATGTATTAAATGGATGCAAAAGTCGGTATGGAGGGTTCTAAATGAAGAAGGTATCATCACAGACCAAACATAATAGTTACTTGATCTCTGGTATCATCACAGACCAAACATAATAGTTATTTGATCTCTAGTATCATCACAGACCAAACATAATAGTTACTTGATCTCTGGTGTCATCACAGACCAAACATAATAGTTACTTGATCTCTGGTATCATCACAGACCAAACATAATAGTTACTTGATCTCTGGTATCATCACAGACCAAACATAATAGTTACTTGATCTCTGGTATCATCACAGACCAAACATAATAGTTACTTGATCTCTGGTATCATCACAGACCAAACATAATAGTTACTTGATCTCTGGTATCATCACAGACCAAACATAATAGTTACTTGATCTCTGGTATCATCACAGACCAAACATAATAGTTACTTGATCTCTGGTATCATCACAGACCAAACATAATAGTTACTTGATCTCTGGTATCATCACAGACCAAACATAATAGTTACTTGATCTCTGGTATCATCACAGACTAAACATAATAGTTACTTGATCTCTGGTATCATCACAGACCAAACATTATAGTTACTTGATCTCTGGTATCATCACAGACCAAACATAATAGTTACTTGATCTCTGGTATCATCACAGACCAAACATAATAGTTACGTGATCTCTGGTATCATCACAGACCAAACATAATAGTTACTTGATCTCTGGTATCATCACAGACCAAACATAATAGTTACTTGATCTCTGGTATCATCACAGACCAAACATAATAGTTACTTGATCTCTGGTATCATCACAGACCAAACATAATAGTTACTTGATCTCTGGTATCATCACAGGCCAAACATAATAGTTACTTGATCTCTGGTATCATCACAGACCAAACATAATAGTTATTTGATCTCTGGTATCATCACAGACCAAACATAATAGTTACTTGATCTCTGGTATCATCACAGACCAAACATAATAGTTACTTGATCTCTGGTATCATCACAGACCAAACATAATAGTTACTTGATCTCTGGTATCATCACAGACCAAACATAATAGTTACTTGATCTCTGGTATCATCACAGACCAAACATAATAGTTACTTGATCTCTGGTATCATCACAGACCAAACATAATAGTTACTTGATCTCTGGTATCATCACAGACCAAACATAATAGTTACTTGATCTCTGGTATCATCACAGACCAAACATAATAGTTACTTGATCTCTGGTATCATCACAGACCAAACATAATAGTTACTTGATCTCTGGTATCATCACAGACCAAACATAATAGTTACTTGATCTCTGGTATCATCACAGACCAAACATAATAGTTACTTGATCTCTGGTATCATCACAGACCAAACATAATAGTTACTTGATCTCTGGTATCATCACAGACCAAACATAATAGTTACTTGATCTCTGGTATCATCACAGACCAAACATAATAGTTACTTGATCTCTGGTATCATCACAGACCAAACATAATAGTTACTTGATCTCTGGTATCATCACAGACCAAACATAATAGTTACTTGATCTCTGGTATCATCACAGACCAAACATAATAGTTACTTGATCTCTGGTATCATCACAGACCAAACATAATAGTTACTTGATCTCTGGTATCATCACAGACCAAACATAATAGTTACTTGTTCTCTGGTGTCATCACAGACCAAACATAATAGTTACTTGATCTCAGGTATCATCACAGACCAAACATAATAGCTACTTGATCTCTGGTGTCATCACAGACCAAACATAATAGTTACTTGATCTCTGGTATCATCTACAAAGAATCCATGTTACGTTAGGCAGTTTGATACTCTTCACCTGTATAATTAATTGTTCTCTTGGTTTAATATTTAGTTCTAACTTTTTTAAAAATTGTTATGAATTCTATGGATTTAAATTCATAAAGTTACTGTTTTAATCAATAATGACAGTAAATGCTGTTTAGTACTCATTACTTTACATAAAAATGGGATTTCCTTTATTTATTGACCATTTTTCTAAAATATTATATCTTAGAATTTGCAATTGAATTCTCTAATTAAAACATGATGACTGTTACTTTTTATTTTATGCCGTTTTGAAGATATAGTTGTTTTAAATGTTTAAGATGCCGCCATTTTTAAAACAAACACTATACAACACTATTTTTGCTGTAATTAGGCCTTTGAGTTATAAAGCTAAATACCAAATTTCTGTATCTCATAATAATACGTTCTTAAATTAAGATTTTTAGGTGAAAAAAAAAAACAAACAAACAAAGTTATGGCTGTGTGAGTAAATATTTAGTTTTTGAAAGTTTGAATATGATATGTTAGTTTATGCTTGGTCGAGGAATAATGCCTAAGAAGGTTTGTAGAGAGTGCGGGGACACCCCGTATACCATTGACTAGTGTGCGGCAATGATTCTGCTCCAATAAATTCAAACACTAATACTGCACAAACAATTAAAATAGATAAACTAACTAAAATTATAATAATTAAAATCATTAATTATAGTTTGATTATAGATTATTTAGGACTTGTTTTAAAGACCCCTTCGGCTTGTCTCGCATCCTTAAAATCGATTGTATTGTCGGTGGTCGTGTTCCAAACTCTATGTGTATTGGCCTTTGCACCTCTAGAAGATTTTCGGTCTTTCAATAACACCTTAAAAGACATTTACGTTGTTCAAAAGTTTAACTTCAGCCATTTTTAGCTCAGACTATATGTACAAACAGAATAACCAAACACTTACTGTTTGGAAAACAGCTGTTTTAATCTATCAGCTGATATTAGTTTCAAATCTCTATGATTTTGTATTTAATTAAATACATCGAATCAAAGTGTGTATCAAATGTTTTGAGACACCCTGGATATACTTTATAAATCCGTGTATTACTTGATTTATGTGTAATTTATATTGTTTTGTATAGTTTTAAATGTTCTAACTTGCCCGTAATATGAAATGTATAATAAATAGAATAATAGGTACGGAAGAATTATATTTAACAAATAATTAACAATTCAAAAAGAATCAGCTACTACAAGAACTGGTTAAACAATTCGAACTGTAGTACATCCAAGACATGGATTTGTAGTGAGGCATCTGCAGGTAGGTTTAAACACCATGTTTGAACTGGTTGAACAATTCGAACTGTAGTACATCAAAGACACGGATTTGTAGGGAGGCATCTGCAGGTAGGTTTAAACACCACGTTTGAACTGGTTGAACAATTCGAACTATAGTACATCAAAGACACGGATTTGTAGTGAGGCATCTGCAGGTAGGTTTAAACACCACGTTTGAACTGGTTGAACAATTCGAACTGTAGTACATCAAAGACACGGATTTGTAGGGAGGCATCTGCAGGTAGGTTTAAACACCACGTTTGAACTGGTTGAACAATTCGAACTGTAGTACATCAAAGACACGGATTTGTAGTAAGGTATCTGCAGGTAGGTTTAAACACCATGTTTAGTGAGGCATCTGCAGTTAGGTTTAAACACCATGTTTGAATTGGTTGAACAATTCGAACTGTAGTACATCAAAGATACGGATTTGTAGTAAGGTATCTGCAGGTAGGTTAAAACACCATGTTTGAACTGGTTGAACAATTCAAACAGAAGTACATCAAAGACACGGATTTGTAGTGAGGCATCTGCAGGTAGGTTTAAACACCATGTTTGAACAATTCAAACAGAAGTACATCAAAGACACGGATTTGTAGTGAGGCATCTACAGGTAGGTTTAAACACCATGTTTGAACAATTCGAACACTGTAGTACATCAAAGACATGTGGATTTGTAGTGAGGCATCTGCAGGTAGGTTTAAACACCATGTTTAGTGAGGCATCTGCAGGTAGGTTTAAACACCATGTTTGAATTGGTTGAACTATTCGAACTGTAGTACATCAAAGATACGGATTTGTAGTGAGGCATCTGCAGGTAGGTTTAAACACCATGTTTAGTGAGGCATCTGCAGGTAGGTTTAAACACCATGTTTAATGAGGCATCTGCAGGTAGGTTTAAACACCATGTTTGAACAATTCGAACTGTAGTACATCAAAGACACGGATTTGAAGTGAGGCATCTGCAGGTAGGTTTAAACACCACGTTTGAACTGGTTGAACAATTCGAACTGTAGTACATCAAAGACACGGATTTGTAGTGAGGCATCTGCAGGTAGGTTTAAACACCACGTTTGAACTGGTTGAACAATTCGAACTGTAGTACATCAAAGACACGGATTTGTAGTGAGGCATCTGCAGGTAGGTTTAAACACCAAGTTTGAACTGGTTGAACAACTGTTGGTTCGAAAAGTCGAACAGCTCGACTGAGATTAAACGTAACATATCTCTGTTGTTGGCTTCGCGTTGCTCGTCAGTTTGACTTGCTCGTATATATCTTTGGTTTGCAACATTGCGAGTTCTGCATCCTAAGTTGGTGCGTCTAACTGGTGGCATTTGAATTACCAAAATTCTACATGATAAACTTTAAATATACCATTTTAGACCGTGAAACATCTTCTAATAAAAATAACTGTGCAAACTGAAAATAATATAAAACACTGGTCATAACAAAAAATCTATTTACCTGAACATATGGTGTTTTCTTCCACTCATGGAATTTGCTAAAATCAATATGAGACACAATGTAAACAAATAAATTCCCTTATTTAAATATTAAATACTGTAACCCATACAATGGACGGGATTACAATATAAATAGCATTGGCATAATTGCATTTCATTAAGTCCAAAATTATTATATTGTATGAAATGTTGGTAAATATCTTAATGTAAAATTATTTTATTTACTAACATTTCATACAGTATATTACCAAGAAATAACATACAACAGATGTTTGTATAAACAAACACAATAAATTTGCAGAACATTTACATCACCTGGTCAAATGTTCCTTTGGTTTGTTTTGTTTGTTTAAAAACTATAAAACTCTTGATTATTTAAATTGTTCTTTCTTCAGGAACATTCGACGATAAATTAAGTAATTTAAAAAAAAGATGAAGAAAATCTGTTAAGGCGTTGTCAAGTGATGTAATCACAACGAAACCAGGTACTCATTTTTATATATTAAAATTATACTGCTTTTTTTTGAATAATTTATCTATTCAAAATAAAACAGGATTTTCAATAAATGAGTCTGGTAAAAGCTATTTTATTATTATTACTATACAATTTTCATTATATAGCTATGTAAGGGAAACGGCTTGGCTGTTTATAGTAAACATCGTACAAGTGAACTGACTTGTGGACCGTAAAAAGGATCTTACCGTCCTCAAAATACAAGGGTTTGGGTATTAAAAAATAAAATCTAAACTTGTGCATCGTTGTTTAACCTAATATGAACTTGGAAACTGCCATCTTTGCGTCAAATAAACCTAGTTAACCACGGGCTACTGTATAACTTGTGCATCGTTGTTTAAACCTAATATGAACTTGGAAACTGCCATCTTTGGGTCAAATAAACCTAGTTAACCACGGGCTACTGTATAACTTGTGCATCGTTGTTTAAACCTAATATGAACTTGGAAACTGCAATTTTTGGGTCAAATAAACTTAGTTAACCACGGGCTACTGTATAACATGTGCATCGTTGTTTAGACCTAATATGAACTTGGAAACTGCCATCTTTGGGTGAAATAAACTTAGTTAACCACGGGCTACTGTATAACTTGTGCATCGTTGTATAGACCTAATATGAACTTGGAAACTGCCATCTTTGGGTGAAATAAACTTAGTTAACCACGGGCTACTGTATAACTTGTGCATCGTTGTTGAGACCTAATATGAACTTGGAAACTGCCATCTTTGGGTCAAATAAACTTAGTTAACCACGGGCTACTGTATAACTTGTGCATTGTTGTTTAGACCTAATATGAACTTGGAAACTGCCATCTTTGGGTCAAATAAACTTAGTTAACCACGGGCTACTGCATAACTTGTGCATCGTTGTTTAGACCTAATATGAACTTGGAAACTGCCATCTTTGGGTCAAATAAACTTAGTTAACCACGGGCTACTGTATAACTTGTGCATCGTTGTTTAGACCTAATATGAACTTGGAAACTGCCATCTTTGGGTCAAATAAACTTAGTTAACCACGGGCTACTGTATAACTTGTGCATCGTTGTTTAGACCTAATATAAACTTGGAAACTGCCATCTTTGGGTCAAATAAACTTAGTTAACCACGGGCTACTGTATAACTTGTGCAACGTTGTTTAGACCTAATATGAACTTGGAAACTGCCATCTTTGGGTCAAATAAACTTAGTTAACCACGGGCTACTGTATAACTTGTGCATCGTTGTTTAGACCTAATATGAACTTGGAAACTGCCATTTTTGGGTCAAATAAACCTAGTTAACCACGGGCTACTGTATAACTTGTGCATCGTTGTTTAGACCTAATATGAACTTGGAAACTGCCATCTTTGGGTCAAATAAACTTAGTTAACCACGGGCTACTGTATAACTTGTGCATCGTTGTTTAGACCTAATATGAACTTGGAATCTGCCATCTTTGCGTCAAATAAACTTAGTTAACCACGGGCTACTGTATAACTTGTGCATCGTTTTTTAGACCTAATATGAACTTGGAAACTGCCATCTTTGGGTCAAATAAACCTAGTTAACCACGGGCTACTGTATAACTTGTGCATCGTTGTTTAGACCTAATATGAACTTGGAAACTGCCATCTTTGGGTCAAATAAACCTAGTTAACCACGGGCTACTGTATAACTTGTGCATCGTTGTTTAGACCTAATATGAACTTGGAAACTGCCATCTTTAGGTCAAATAAACTTAGTTAACCACGGGCTACTGTATAACTTGTGCATCGTTGTTTAAACCTAATATGAACTTAAAAACTGCCATCTTTGCGTCAAATAAACCTAGTTAACCACGGGCTACTGTATAACTTGTGCATCGTTGTTTAAACCGAATATGAATTTGGAAACTACCATTTTTGGGTCAAATAAACCTAGTTAACCACGGGCTACTGTATAACTTGTGCATCGTTGTTTAAACCTAATATGAACTTGGAAACTGCCATTTTTAGGTCAAATAAACCTAGTTAACCACGGGCTACTGTATAACTTGTGCATCGTTGTTTAAACCTAATATGAACTTGGAAACTGCCATCTTTGCGTCAAATAAACCTAGTTAACCACGGGCTACTGTATAACTTGTGCATCGTTGTTTAAACCTAATATGAACTTGGAAACTACCATCTTTGGGTCAAATAAACCTAGTTAACCACGGGCTACTGTATAACTTGTGCATCGTTGTTTAGACCTAATATGAACTTGGAAACTGCCATCTTTAGGTCAAATAAACTTAGTTAACCACGGGCTACTGTATAACTTGTGCATCGTTGTTTAAACCTAATATGAACTTGGAAACTGCCATCTTTGCGTCAAATAAACTTAGTTAACCACGGGCTACTGTATAACTTGTGCATCGTTGTTTAGACCTAATATGAACTTGGAAACTGCCATCTTTGGGTCAAATAAACTTAGTTAACCACGGGCTACTGTATAACTTGTGCATCGTTGTTTAGACCTAATATGAACTTGGAAACTGCCATCTTTGGGTCAAATAAACTTAGTTAACCACGGGCTACTGTATAACTTGTGCATCGTTGTTTAGACCTAATATGAACTTGGAAACTGCCATCTTTGCGTCAAATAAACTTAGTTAACCACGGGCTACTGTATGACTTGTGCATCGTTGTTTAGACCTAATATGAACTTGGAATCTGCCATCTTTGGGTCAAATAAACTTAGTTAACCACGGGCTACTGTATAACTTGTGCATCGTTGTTTAGACCTAATATGAACTTGGAAACTGCCATCTTTGGGTCAAATAAACTTAGTTAACCACGGGCTACTGTATAACTTGTGCATCGTTGTTTAGACCTAATATGAACTTGGAAACTGCCATCTTTGGGTCAAATAAACTTAGTTAACCACGGGCTACTGTATAACTTGTGCATCGTTGTTTGGACCTAATATGAACTTGGAAACTGCCATCTTTGGGTCAAATAAACTTAGTTAACCACGGGCTACTGTATAACTTGTGCAACGTTGTTTAGACCTAATATGAACTTGGAAACTGCCATCTTTGGGTCAAATAAACTTAGTTAACCACGGGCTACTGCATAACTTGTGCATCGTTGTTTAGACCTAATATGAACTTGGAAACTGCCATCTTTGGGTCAAATAAACTTAGTTAACCACGGGCTACTGTATAACTTGTGCATCGTTGTTTAGACCTAATATGAACTTGGAAACTGCCATCTTTGGGTGAAATAAACTTAGTTAACCACGGGCTACTGTATAACTTGTGCATCGTTGTTTAGACCTAATATGAACTTGGAAACTGCCATCTTTGGGTCAAATAAACTTAGTTAACCACGGGCTACTGTATAACTTGTGCATCGTTGTTTAGACCTAATATGAACTTGGAAACTGCCATCTTTGGGTCAAATAAACTTAGTTAACCACGGGCTACTGTATAACTTGTGCATCGTTGTTGAGACCTAATATGAACTTGGAAACCGCCATCTTTGGGTCAAATAAACTTAGTTAACCACGGGCTACTGTATAACTTGTGCATCGTTGTTTAGACCTAATATGAACTTGGAAACTGCCATCGTTGGGTCAAATAAACTTAGTTAACCACGGGCTACTGTATAACTTGTGCATCGTTGTTTAGACCTAATATGAACTTGGAAACTGCCATCTTTGGGTCAAATAAACTTAGTTAACCACGGGCTACTGTATAACTTGTGCATCGTTGTTTAGACCTAATATGAACTTGGAAACTGCCATCTTTGGGTCAAATAAACTTAGTTAACCACGGGCTACTGTATAACTTGTGCATCGTTGTTTAGACCTAATATGAACTTGGAAACTGCCATCTTTGGGTCAAATAAACTTAGTTAACCACGGGCTACTGTATAACTTGTGCATCGTTGTTTAGACCTAATATGAACTTGGAAACTGCCATCTTTGGGTCAAATAAACTTAGTTAACCACGGGCTACTGTATAACTTGTGCATCGTTGTTGAGACCTAATATGAACTTGGAAACTGCCATCTTTGGGTCAAATAAACTTAGTTAACCACGGGCTACTGTATAACTTGTGCATCGTTGTTTAGACCTAATATGAACTTGGAAACTGCCATCTTTGGGTCAAATAAACTTAGTTAACCACGGGCTACTGTATAACTTGTGCATCGTTGTTTAGACCTAATATGAACTTGGAAACTGCCATCTTTGGGTGAAATAAACTTAGTTAACCACGGGCTACTGTATAACTTGTGCATCGTTGTTTAGACCTAATATGAACTTGGAAACTGCCATCTTTGGGTCAAATAAACTTAGTTAACCACGGGCTACTGTATAACTTGTGCATCGTTGTTTAGACCTAATATAAACTTGGAAACTGCCATCTTTGGGTGAAATAATCTTAGTTAACCACGGGCTACTGTATAACTTGTGCATCGTTGTTTAGACCTAATATGAACTTGGAAACTGCCATCTTTGGGTCAAATAAACCTAGTTAACCACGGGCTACTGTATAACTTGTGCATCGTTGTTTAGACCTAATATGAACTTGGAATCTGCCATCTTTGGGTCAAATAAACTTAGTTAACCACGGGCTACTGTATAACTTGTGCATCGTTGTTGAGACCTAATATGAACTTGGAAACTGCCATCTTTGGGTCAAATAAACTTAGTTAACCATGGGCTACTGTATAACGAAGGAGATGGTGTCATTTTCTCATTAAATCTTCTTAAGTTTGAAAATAAATCTTAAATACGATCTTTTATGCGCCTGTAAATACTATCCTTATAAGCCTTACAGGTCCTAAATCTGCCTTCTCACTCCGTTACTCAAAATATCAATGACCTGAGAAAATAATCCAAGGACGTAACCTTATATCCTGCTAGACATCCTTTTAATCTTTCTTCGCCCTGAGGAACTGAGGCCCATGAACAAATGTTTGCCGTTTTGGTTTCTAGTAAAACAGAACTATTTGGGCGTTATTGATGTATGCAGTGTTTTTTTAAAATGTCTTTTCATAAGTGATTAGTAATAAATGTTATCATGTAATTGTTTATAATTTATACCTACACATCCCATTCTCTAGAACCATAAACATTAAATCAGCAATGAATGGTTTTGTCTCTCCTCAAGAGTAATGGCGCCTAAAGACAAAAGGAATTATTTTAAGATTTCGATATTTTAAAGTTTTGCTGTCCTTAGATCTATTTGATTATTTTTAAAATAACTAAAGATTATGGATGTAATAATTTCAAATGTGTTATTATTTGATATATATATGCTTTGGAAATATTCTTTGAGAACCAGTATATTAGTTTTAGTATACGGGAAAATATATTCTGCTAACGAGAAACAATATACGGAACATGAGATCCTAGCGCCTGCAAGTATTCTCATACAATACGCCACGCACAACTGTACCTGTCAAACCAGCTTAATGTAGCAGGCACCAAGTGAAAAATAAATACTGTAGATTACTCACCAGCTTTTAGATAGGACTATTTCCATAAAACTATTTCATGTTTATTTATGTATATTGTTTATGGGTTTATTCATACTTATCTTCTAAGTAATGTATATAATTTAATTTTTAAATTAAAACGGGTCCAGATAAAAGTCTCTTGTTTATTTTTTTATCAATTATGGAGTTCATTAATATTAGTTTATGCCAAGATATGGCTTTCATATCTAAAGTCATATTTTGGCGTTTTAACACTAGTGCACTTTATTTATAATAAACAATGAAAGATATTCTTGCTTAATATCTAAACTAGAGAGGAAAAACTCTTAAAGTCTACGATTACTTAGCAAATCTTATATTTCTCTTTCAAACCACTACGAAGAATGACGTGTTTGTGTAACGTCATTCTTGAAACTCCCAAATTTATATTACGGAAGGTAGATACAATTACGTACGTAAACGGACAAGTCTGCTTTGTTGTTAATATTAAAAAATAATAATTTTTAGTTAAATTTTACTTGTTATTTTTGGTAGAACTAATATACTTTTTACTTTGATAAAAATATACAATTTTTATAAAATTTGAGAACTAACGTTTTCAATTTTATTAATATCAAACATATTTTTATTTGAAAAAATTGTAATTTCTCAGTTAATAGTTGTTCAATCTTAAAACTTTTTATATAAATATTTATAGAAATTAATTCTTAAACGTTTTTGTAACTTACAAGTTTTTAGTAAAATTTAAGGTTATTAAGATATTTGGCTTTAAAAATTGAAAATGGCCGCCATTTTGAAAAAGATTGTTGTAAAAAAATGGAATTTAAATAGTACATGGATACTGTAAAGATCAACATTCATACCAATTTTCATGGTTTTATCTTAAATAACCTTTCAGATATTAAGTTTTTAGTAAAAAACACATACAGACAGATAGCCGGATAATGGAGCGAGATAGACGATTTGTACACGACATTTTTTGTTTGTTTTAACCCAAGGAATGACCTCCAGAAGTTTGGCTGGATCCAGGGTGTCCCGTAAGTTACTTACGGGACACCCTGTATATGTATGTAAACATAACTGATGCCATTCATTTGGTTGTATTAGGAACTAGAAATACTAGTTACGTTACAATAAAGGCTTTTTTATTATTATTATTGTCAAATCTAATAACAACAGTTTGTACACCCTTACGTGTATCTGTTAACTATCTTTATAATAATTGCATAATGTTATAACAATGTTTGTTATAACATTACTACAGGACATAACTTTTAATGCAAAACTCAACGTTTATATTTAAATAACCGTGTTCGTTGGGAGTTATGCTACACAAGTTGATAACGGTCACGAGTGCTGGTTAAATTGGTCACGAGTACTACCCAAGTCGGTCACGGGTACTACCCAAGTGGGTTACGGGTACTACTCAAGTAGGTCACGTGTTCTACCCAAGTTGGTCACGGGTACTACCCAAGTCGGTAACGGCTACTACCCAAGTAGGTCACGTGTACTACCCAAGTACGTCACGTGTAGTTCCAAAGTGGGTCGCTACATATTTAAAAAATGGAAACTTTCTTTTTAAAACCCAGTTTGGCTTCAGAAATGTTAAAAATATTAATGACAACCTTTTTAGTCTTACAAATAAAATCCACGACATTATTGGCCGGAATAAAAAACCACTTTTAGTTTTTATTGATTTAGCTAAAGCATTCAACACAATTGATCGCCCGTTACGAGTAAAAAAACTTGAACACATTGGCTTTCATGGGGTTACATTAGATTGGTTCAAGAATTACCTGACTGATAGATACCAATTAGTTTCGATTATGGGGAAAAATAGTTGCAATAGAAAAATTGATTATGGAGTAATTCAAGGCAGCACACTTGGGCCTCTCCTGTTCTTAATTTACATTAATAACTTGGGAAAAGTATATCTAGATAATGGTCAACTGTTCCTATACGCCGATGACACGGCTTTGTTGTTTGAAGGAGCCAGCTGGGAGGAGGTTTTCGGCTCTGCTGAGCGTGGCTTGCTTACTGTCAAGCGCTGGTTTGATCAGAATCGACTCACTGTAAATTTACAGAAGACAAAGTGCTTGCCAATCTCTTTAAGGGCTGATCGTGATCCGATAAACATTAATTTGCATCTTCATACATGTGGTGGTGGCCTTAATGGATGTGTGTCTTGTGAGGTTGTAGAATGTGTGAGTGAGTTTAAGTATCTCGGTATCGTGTTTGATATGCGTTTAAAATGGGTACCGCACATACAACAGCTTAGGAACAAATTAAGAAAGTTAATATTTATGTTTTCAGTGCTCAGTAAAATCTTAACGCAGGATCTGATTAAAAACGTTTATTGCGCCTATGTACAATCACTACTTCAATATGGCGTAATAGCGTGGGGTGGTACATACAAATCGTCTTTAAGTGCTTTGGAAACGACACAGAAAGCAATTATTAAAACAGCTCTCCGCAAAAGTAGGAGATATTCAACAGATCTTTTGTTCAATGAATTTAAAGTATTTTCCCTTACACAACTGTATGTTAGAGTAATGGCTATATATATCTTTAAAACCCCAACCGTAGTTAATAGACTTGAAATCCACAGCCATTTTACGAGAACGTCAATAAACCTTAGAATCGCGGTACCGAAAATTACAAAATCAATAAACAAAACAAATCCTTCTTATATTGCTAATGTTTTATACCTGAATTTACCCAACCATATCATAGCTCCAGCTCCATGCTCAATAGCTACATTCAAAAAATGTGTGAACAAATGGCTTGTTGAGGTAGGAAGGGAAAATATATACAATCTATTAATATCTATATACACTGAATAACGTTAAATATCTAGTTGTGTCGCCATATACAGGTTTTTTTCTGGGTTTATAAATGTCAAACTTTAACTTATGTTGGTGCTTGAAAGGTAGGGGGGGGGGATGAATGTTGTCTGTTTTGTGTGTATGTTGGTGTGCGTGTGCATGAGTGCGTGCGTTTATTTATTCATTTATTTTTTGTTATTTATTATTTATTTTTATTTATTTTTTTTTAGTGTAGGGTGAGGTATGTGTGAGGTGTGAGTGTATGCGTGTGAGGTTTGATTGTGCGTGTGTGGTTTTTAAAGTGCGTTTGTGGTATGATTGTGCGTGAGAGGATGTATGTGTGTGTGCATGTGCTGTGTGTTTTGGTTAGTGTGTGTGTGATATACAGTCACTGTGCTTGCGCCCATTATTTATGCTAGGTGTGTGCGTATATGAAGGTTATGTCAGATAGTGTATTTAATTTGTGTATTCTAAACGTGCATGTGTGTGAGGAGGAGTCGGGTGCATCTCTCTTAGGTATGTGTGATCTTTCATGTAGGTGTGTATGCTGTAGTGTATGAATGTGTAATGCTTTGTGTATCAATATTGTGTAATTATGGGCGTGGGCAAGTGTCTGAAATGGGAAATGTGTCCAGGTTTTAGGTCAGGTTTTTATGGTAGTTTTTTTAGCGGATTACAGTACTATTTATTATTATTATTGGTTTTTATTTTAATTTTATTTGCTGTGGCTTCTAATGTTACGAAATTTAGTTTATAAAAGTGTATCTTTGTAATTTTGTAATTTAAGTAATAATTGTTATGAAACATAAGTTTATTTACATACGTTTTTATTTTTTATTTGTTTACATAATAGTAACATTTTAATTTTATTTTACGTCTGGCTGGTAGTGGCCCGTTCCCCTCCCACAGGCATGTGCCCATGAGGGGAACTATTTCCACCGTTTATATGATCTGTATATTGTAATTGATGTTTTTGTGAATAAAAATGCTTATCTATCTATCTATCTAGTATTACCCAAGTTGGTCACGGGTACTACCCAAGTTGGTCACGTTTACTACTCAAGTAGGTCACGTGTACTATTCAAGTAGGGCACTTGTACTACTCAAGTAGTTCACGGGTACTACTCACGTAGGTCATGGGTACTACCCAACTAGGTCATGTTAACTACTCAAGTAGGTCACGTGTACTACTAAAGTAGGTCACGGGTACTACCCAGGTAGGTCACGGGTACTACCCAAGTAGATCACGGGTACTACCCAAGTTGGTCACGGGTACTACCCAAGTTGGTCACGGGTACTACCTGAAAAGCTACATTGAAGAGTTGAATGTTGTTTATTTTTATTTATTTATTTTTTTATTTTATCATTCGGCCGATATTTATGAAATCATCATAACAGTGGTTATATTTTCTTATTTACATTTTTAAACCATGGCCAAATGTAACAATGTGAAGTCTAAGACATAAAATATATGAGACGTAGTAATTTGAGTGTTTAGTAAAATAGTAATTTTCATATTTTCATTTAAGGGGAGAATAGCACTTAGACCTTAAAAAAATTGAATTTTTTTATTGTTGTAAAATAATTTCCAACTCTTCTAGTTTAAGAAAATATATAAATATATATATACCTGTAAATAGGAGAAAAAAATTAATAAAGTATGCAATGTCATCAAATTTTGCTTCATACTTTCACAAGCTGTCAACGGACGAAAAGCCTCAGCATTCTTTGTGCCCTGCCGAACCAGGTTCTTGGTGTAAATTCAATAAGGCTGTAGCAGAAAATGCGCAATATCATCACAAGAACTCCATACCTGAGGCTATCATGACATCTATAAAGCCTGTGTATCAAGACTTTACAAAAGAAGATCTACTCAAACGCTGCCTGCATGGGAAAACTCAAAACCCATACGAGAGTTTTAATAGCTGTATTTGGCAGAGAATACACAAGAGTGGTTTTGTAGGACTTCAAACTTTGACACTAGGAGTTACTGATGCTGTAATATCTTTTAATGATTTTAATGAGGGTTCATTGATTAAAGCCAATGTATTACAAAGAGCTGGAGTGAAACCAGGTAAATTTACAATTGAAGGCGTTAAGTTAATCGACCGGGAGAGAATTCTCAAGGCAGACAAGGAGGCTGAAGATGGAACTAAAAAGAAGAGAGTGAAAAGGAGGCTTTTAAAGAAAAGAAAAGAAGACAAAGAAGATGAAGACTACTTACCAAGAGGATTTTAAAGGTAGACTTCAACTGTTAATACTAAAATTTTTCTTTATTCGGGCCTCCTGAAAACCTTGTTTTTTCTCGCTTCGGTACCATTATTTTCTAAACTATAAGAGATAGAGCTTTGAAATTTGTCCACAACTCTTATCACTACTGTACCAACACAGTACACTAAGATTTCAAATATATTGTTACCCAAATCTGAATTATAAAAATTCAAATTAAAAAAAAAATAAATTAATTATAAAAACTTTTTTCTTAACTTAAAAACTGTTTTTCAAGAAAAAAAGAAGACAGTGGTGTTTATAAATATAATAGGCATATTACTGCAAAATTTGAAGTCTATTGGTATAATAGTTTGTGAGATAAGTGTACCTAAGTTAAGCATTAAACGGCCTTTTAAATAACATAGGAGCTTCCTAAGCGCTACTCTCCCCTTAACACTTAAATTATAAAAATTAAAAATTGTTTTAAATAATTCATTATAATATGACTTTTTCAATTTATATGTATAGACAATAAATAATGCGAAGTGTCCGGACAACTTAATTAAGAGAGCTTATTAAGCCAATAAATACAATATGCCATAATTAATTATAATAATATTTTTACTGTAGGTTCAATACAATAATTCAATAAACTACAATAAAAAATTCATTCAATAAACAAATTATTTTTAAAACAAAGAACATACAATATTTCCATTTAAATTAAAACTCATACGATCTCTAAACCAAAATAAAATTAATTTTAATAATAATATAATTAAGACAATATAAATAAAATAATACAAAACAAAGTAACTATGGAAAACAATGCAAACAAAGTGAAAACAAAACTACAACAAACCTATATGAAAATTAGTATTAAATATCAATACAGCATCTATTGCTGAACCTACAACTGCTCCCCTAACAGATCTGATGAGTCAATTATAAGGTTCCAAAAATTAATGAAAATATTTCACCTTTGTCTGCAATTTTATATATAAAAACCTCGGAAATTTTAATTAATTTATATAAGTGGAAAAAATGTTGCAAACGTTATAGGTCTATTCAAAAATATTTCATGTTATAATATATAATTGGCTGCAATCGCAAATTGAAGTAATTATCTGGTACGGACTTGTTGAAAATAAGTACATCATTATACTCACAATTAATCAAAAAGTTCCCAAACAAAAAACGAATCTAAATTGAAATAAATAAATAAAATAAAAATTAAATATGATCTGTGATGTGTTTTGAAGTCATACAAGCCGCTCTGAACACCGCTGGACTACATAACTGTAAGTCGGAACGTACCAATTGATGGCAACTACAGCCGATGGATCATCCACAACCCCCGTGGATGAGCCACTTTACGTCTTTCACACAATCTGTTAAAACCAAACATATTCAACATTCCTCGTACCTAATTAATCAGATTGGATGATTTAATGGCCCGAAAGATTTATGATACAACAATCGCAGAAATATTATCTGAATTTGTTCAATGTTATCAGAATATATTTGAATAGAAAGATACCAAAATGTCATTAAATAGTTTTACTAAGTCTTGAAAAAAAAACCTAGTGTTCTATAGGGTTTTTTCACCATACTAAGAATGTGTTCGGAAAAAGATAGTTCATCTGAAATTAGAACACCTAAGTAACTAAAACGCCCAAATCTATTAAGTATGCAATTAATTATTTATACAATATGGAAAAGTGATGTGATCTTTTTTTCTACAAACAGTCATGATGCAACACTTACTTAAGTTATATTCAAATTAAGAGGATTTTCCTGACACCAGTGAGTTAATACATCTAAATCATAATAGGATATGTAGTAGTACTATATAACATCAGACCGATCTGAGGATCCTCAGAGCTGGAGGAACCCTGGGTTTAGTAACCTTTTGGGGATACCCAGCCCCTCTCTGTTTCAGTTTCCCGGTCATGAATCATCGCCCCTCAAATTGGTTGTTGTGGAATATTTTTCAGCTCAATCGCTAAATGCATATTTTTATTAATGAGGAAAAAGGCCGGTGAAGTTCCCTATTTAAAGTTTGTTGTATCTCTGCAGGTCTAAAAGATCCCAATGGTGGTACACTTAAAAATCACCCTGTATATATAAGTCATCTACTACTCATAACTATTTCTCCAAAACTATACGTCCAATTGACTTAAAATTTGAGGCTTTTGTATTGAAAAAAAGAGGCTCACTAAGAAAGGTTTTTCCTCTTCGGCCTCAGGACTCTGTACCACTGGCCTACAAAACTCCCATGGTATTCTTATGGAGATTGATTTATTTTATTTTATTTTTATTTTTTTATTTTTCTTACTGTCTACACCAGTGCCATTTTAACATTGTGTTAAAACGTTGCTGAGGGACAACGGCCCGACTCCTTTGTCAAATTTATGATTAACAGCTATTTAATAAAAAACAAATTGAATACAATTAATTGTAGTAGGCAAAACTTTAAAATAAAAAAATAACTGATTACAGTAGTAAATTATACATAACATAAGCTGTTCTAAATTGGATATTAGATTTAATAATTGTTTTTAAAAAAAAAATTGTTTAGTTTGATTTTGGCCTAGCGCACACTACAGACTTTTTTGTCGACCGACTGTCCGACAGTTTAGTCGGAGAAGGTATGAATTAATGTTCCGACCCAACAGTTTGGTCGTGGACCTGAGGTAGAGGGGTAGCGGAAAAGTAGCCCCTGAAAAAGTAACCCCCTCGGCAACTGCCTACGTCACTTTGACGTCACAAAAACGTTATTTGGACAGCTGACGAAACGTTATTGGGTGTCCACGACAGGAAAATTAACCCCCCCCCCCCGCGCGATCAATCTATTGAACTGGCTGAATGTAATGATATAGTCTAATATAAATTTATAATAAAATACGGCGAGTTTTGATCCGATTTATAGCCTTTGGAAAAGTACCCCCCCGCCTAACCGGCTGTGTACGGCCGGGATGGAAAAGTAGCCCCAAGAAAAGTACCCCTTCAGCAACTGCCTACGTCACTTTGAGGTCACAAAAACGATATTTGGACAGCTGACGAAACTGGTGTCCAAGACTGGAAAAGTAATCTCCCCCCGCGACCAATCTATTAAACTCGCTAAATTCAATGATATAGTCTAATATAAATTTTTAATCAAATACGGCGAGTTTTGGTCGGATTTATAGTCTTTGGAAAAGTACCCCCCGGGCTGACTCGGCCTGGAGGTCGCCGCAGCCAAGTTGCAGGCGTTTGAAAACTACTACTGCTTGTGAACTGTAGTTTTGAAGATCTATAATTTATTTATCTACAACACACACATAAACAATGTGGGTAAATCTATATAAATTAATTTCACTATTAAATGTTGTTCATACGGATTAATATCTCACACAGTGAGATATAAAACAGAACCGGTGTCGTACCGAGTTTTTAATGCTTTTATCAATGCGTCATCTTTATTTATTTACCATTTAACTATTTATCCGATAACGATACAGTTTTTATACAGAGTCAAATACATTCCTTTAAGTATTTTACACTTTCAGAATTATATATTTATGACAAGTACACTTGTTGGTTTTTTTTAAGATAACGTTTGTTTTATTCAAGATAGTCGTTAAACTGCTTTCTTAGTTGTAATACTCAAGAAATGCATAGGCTATTACAGAAGACATTACCATGGAAAATACAGTTACATACATATCAATTTACATTTTAATTACAAATTACGTAAGGAACCGAACACATCAAACACCGAATCAGCATGGCTACCGAATGTCTCACAACACTGATAGTCAAAGAACTTATTTCATAATCATAACATCCCGAATATTGTTTTACTGTTGATATTTTATCTCGGTTTGGATTTAAATGGACTCCTTGTTGTTCTTAATTAGTTTATAAATTCATCGCAACGACTGTCTTGGGAAAAAAATCTTCAGACAACATTTATACGAAACAATTGATTCTGTGCGTTGAATATTTATTTACTCATACAATATTACAGTATCAAACTCAGTTGCGCTTATTTTATTGTACTTTTTAACTATCATATTCGCTACAACTTGAAAAATGTCTGAACGTATGGCATGTATTCTGTAGGAATAATAGAATGGAATACAATCAAAGAACCTATACAAATTGTGGTGTTATATGCCAAGTTTTTCTCCATAGATTTCGGAATATCAGCCCCATAAATAATTATATTGGGTGATAAATTACAATAAAAAGCTTTATGTTAAATCCAGTTAAACCTGTATAAGAAATTGACGTCCTTTGTGAAAAATAAATAACAATTTATATCAAACCGTAATAACACTGTCAGAATTTTTAAAATCACTTTTATATTGGATGAACATAAACGATTCACATTTCCAAAGTGCATGAAGAGAAAACGGACGGATTATTTTTATTTTTTTATTTTGCATGTAGGTGTCTTACAAATACAGTATCTCCGAATCATTTATTTCATTTTTTTAATTTTTATTTTTACTATTTTATACCCCAAAACATATTAATTTGCATTTTCCTCATAAACTGGTCTAAATATTTCGATTAAATTTGCACAAATTTACAGTATATTTTAAAACGACAAATAATATGGTGATATGACTGATAATAATTTTTCTGTAATTATTTACATGATAAACTTAAAAAGAACAATTTGTGTCAAAATTTCTTTCAAGTCTTCAGACAAAATAAAAACCACTGTCGCATTTATTTTACACTATTGAATATTTATGATGAATGTGATACAATTATATGACGTTATAAAATTAAATTATTTGGATCTATCATTCAAATTATAGAACTCGAATTTAATAGAGAAGGGCTTGTAACGACATTGAATTATTTATCACCACTATAATTTTAACGTTACATCTAATTTCACTTAGGCTATCATTTAATATCATGCAAGGCACCCCAAAAGCTTTACATTACCACAGCATAATTCTCTTAATATTATCGATTTCATATATTTTTTTGAAATTTAGCCTCAATTTAAGTTAATTAGTATTAGCCTATTGTATTGCCATAAATTAATTTTTATTTCAATTATTTAAACAACTCAGCCTTGGGCTAATTTACTAAATTATTACAAAACCAATAATGCTTAACTAATTTTCACAGGTTAGACAACTATTATCATTGTAGAACGATAATAAACTGATTACTTAGTTTATAAGGTTTTTATCAGGAAAAACACAGATAACGTTATGTTTCCTGAATAGTAACGAATATTCAGGTTATTTACATTTCCATAATACACCAACACACACAAAATATAACATATATTATGTCTATTGCCTGTGCCGAAGCATCAAATATAACAGATATTATGTATATTCCTTGTGCCGAAGCATCAAATACAAAACGCAAACATCTTCAATATTCCTGATACAGTCCGCTCAACAAATACTTGGGGGGTACTTTTCCAGTCAGCACAAATCCACATAGTAAGGTCCAAATTCTTAAATTATCATCTTAATTCATTACGTAATATTGTTCAATGATAACAATATACCATTTAATAATTTCAAAATGAACAAACAACTGTAGTCTCACCGAGAGGAGTATTCGCGACTGGAAAAGTACCCCCCCCCCCGCTGTGACGTCAAAGTGACGTATACCTCCACGGGGGGGGGGGGTACTTTTCAGGCGCCCCTGGTAGCGCACACGAACGACTTTTTACTCTGGGTGTAAGACTTGAGAATGATCTGCTAAACATTCCGCTTGACAGAGTGATACCAAATAATGAAAACGGTAAACAAATGCCCTTTGTCTTCGTAGGGGATGAAGCATTTGGTTCAACAAAGAGGATTTTACGTTCTTTCCCAAAGAAAAATCTTAATTTTGTGAAGAGAATATAAGAGCACGTCGAATGGTGGAATGTATTTTCTAAATACTTTTGTGCATTTAAAATTGTTGTATAAATTGTCCCGAAATTTGTATAAACTCAAAAAATAAAAAAAACATCTCATCATGGAACGTGTAAATTGACTCAGTGATGCAAATCATTAGTTCAACACATTTTTATTTATGTGTGCATTTCATTTTTAACTCAATATTTCAGACAACTTTTAGAAATATAACGCACTCTTGTGAAGTCAATTAAAAAAATATAATCTTAACTGTTGAAAAAAGAGGATATTGTTTACTTTATTAATTTAATACAAGTGAAAATTTGAACACACAGGTGTTTGAAACAACTGTAAATGCTATTTAACTTTTGAATTACATAATTAATTGATAATACAATGTAAGGTAGTGCAGTAATATAATCTAAAATCTTTACCTTTTATATTATGGCACTAAAATATTACTTCTAATGATATATGAGAGATAAAAACCTTTTGGCAGAGAGAAAAGCACATTCCAATCAATTCTTCACAGTGAGTTTCATATCTCAGACAGAACTTTAGCTCTTTATACATGTTTTTAAGGGTTTATACTGTGGAGTATTGTTTATATATAAAGACATTATACAGCACATTTTTAACCTTTGGTACGCAATAAGGGGTTTTCCTTTCTTAAATTGTTCTTAAATTTTCCTTTCTTTTTGTACAGGAGTTTGATTAGTTTTTAAAAATTAACTATAAAATTCACTGCAGTTTTCATATGTTATATTTATTAAATTTATATTATGCCCTTTATTACTAACAAAATTAATAAAGTTTTGATAAGTAGTACTTAATGTTAACAGTAATAACGGCGTGTATTGCTTTTGAGTTTTCTTCTGTGAATGAAGTAATTTCTTCATTTGAAATACTGTAATTGTAATATTATTATAATTTACTATCCTGTAATGTGTGCTGCTTGGTGTATTAGAGTACCCTTTTTTGTCTTTTAAATTTGTCATATTTTAATATTTATCATAAATTATTTATATTTTCAACCTCTAGAATTGCAATTAATTTATGACTAACAAAGTGACAACTCGTTCAAGATAGTTTTACTTAGCTATACTTTAAGTGTATTATGTGTATTGTCCATATTGGCAGTTAAAATACAGTTAAAATACACTGTTGAACTGAACGAAACAATCATCACACTGGTAACCAAACACCCGTGACACAGACTGTTTAGTCGGTGGTGTGGGCGTCCCAACTTACTTCCAGCCTCTTATCGAACAGACCAGTTTGGTCGGCGAGCTGTCTGGTTGTAAGTCGCGCAGTACCAATCCTCTCCAGACTGTTGGCCAACAGTTTAGTCGGTGTCTGCTAGTGTGCGCACTCTCATTAAAAACAATGATACTGATTTTTCTCCAGACACCGACTAAACTGTCGGCAGACGAAAAAGTCTGTAGTGTGGGCTAAGCCTTACTTTAAGTAATTTTTGAATTTTCTTGAATTTGTTGGTATATTTATAAATTTATGTTTTGATTGTGAGTCTTCAAACTCAATATTATGACCGGAGAAGCCGGCGGGTACAGCTAGGTTGATTATCATCACATAAGATTTACCATCAATCGCATGAATAAAATAGTATAACTTATGAATGGAATAGCCTAATTGTAAAACTGTATTTGAATTATCATTGGTCGATTTCCTTGTAAAGTATTTTTATGCGTACGTTAAAGATAGCTTGGCCACAATTAGTGTATGAAGCGTTTAATACATAGTTTAAAAGATTCATAAGAATCAGAGTTTTCAAGTTATAAAATGTTCATTGTGAGATCTAGCTTTTACGTCAAATTATTACTTTACATTTTCGCCATACGATACGATTTGTAGGCTAGGCCTACCTGCTTTATACAAAGCTGCGCATTTCGACACTATCCTAGACTTAACCACCTGCGCGCACCTTGACCAATTAGTTAGTGTAGTTCTTGGATTCTGAGAATGACCTTGCGCTGTTCGACCACCCCTCTACACTCACCTTTCCGTGGGGAGGTTGTTAAAACGTACATTTTTCAGTCGATTTTATCCTCCAGGAAAAGGGAACCAAAATAATCGCAATGGTTTTACAGAGAAGGTTGTGTAAACCGACATCGAGTGTTTACACTCTTGAATCGAATCTATGTCAGTTTGATGAAAGGAAGGTCACGGGAGTACCAGCTGATATTCAAGGTTAACTGAAGCAACAGGGGGAGAGAGCAAGCTGTAGCTAGTAGCATTCAACGGGAGCGGAACCACGCCGCACAGCACTCCACGCTTGGCTCGGGGTTGACCGAGTGGGGATATGCACGGTGATTCATGACGTTCTCCCCCACTTCAGCAGCACATTCTACTACCAAAAATAAAGAAAAAACGTTGTATAAACATAGGTCTGAAAACTCTTCGTTAGTGAATTAAAGCCAGTCAAACATTTCTGTAGGAATCATGGATAAAGATTGAAATAACATTGTACACAACTTATGGAAAGATAAATTCGGACGGAAATATCATGATTTATAATGCAATTTGACACGATAAAACTAAAGAAATAGATTTCAGAACTGTATCTTTATTAGTTTCTTCGTAATTCGGGGATAAATTAAAGATATTGGGGCAAGAAACTCCGTATTTTTACGTTTAGTGTATAATAACTTTGTTAAAAGTGTAATAAAGTCATACATATTTTGTAGAGAATTTGATTCTGAGAATATTGATGTAATCTAAGTAAAAAATAACACATAAATAAGTATAACAGTTTAACTTTATTTATACGTAAGACATTCCAAGGAAAGAATCAGATGAAGATATGAAAATTGTAACGTTTGTTTCCAATAAATAAAATCTTTTTTACTATTGGTTATTATTAAAGTAAAAATAGTATAAAGAAATAAATAACATTTTAACAAATAAACAATTAATATTCATTTACTTTCTACTATGCAACATAATGCATCATAATATTATTTTTACTTCTTAAGTTGGTAGGCCTAACACTTAAACAACAGCTGATCAACAATGATTTTCTTATTGCCATGTCTGACTTGTGTTTTGGTAGTACACTGTAACTTAAGCTACAAAATGCTAGTGTAAATACACGACGTCTTAAGAGACGAATAGGAGTTTCGCAGCCATTAGTGTACTGGTAACTTAAAAATTAAAATTAATGTTACCCATTTCATAAACAAAAGGTCCAATATCTAGAACCAGGCTCGTTTCGTTTGGAGTTTGGTAATTTTTAAATACTAATCAACAACTCTACAAACGTATTTTATTTACGGATGAGGCTAATTTATTAGAGACGGTGTCAATAACTTGCTTATGGGCAGAACAAAATCCTCATGAGGTAGTGGACCAGACATTTCAACACCGATTTAGAACCAGTGTGATGTTTTACACAATAACCTAATTGGTGCATTAATATTACTTGGCCATCTAAATGCTGAATTTGATTTGCAACTCCTCCAAGAAGAGTTGCGCAGCTGTTCGAGGATGTTCCTTTGTATATAGGACGAAACTTGAACTTCCAGCACGATGGAGTACGCCACCTATTTTCTCGAGCCCTCACCGCTAACTTACACATAAATGAACTAAAAAATTAGTTAATCGTGGAGAGCTGTAATCTTGACCACCACTATTGCCAGGTCTATCTGATTGGATTATCGTGTCTGAGGGTGGATGAAAGACAAGCGTAAATTCTCTGGAAGAATTAATTGCCCTTATTATGGATTCACTTACACAGATAAAGAGGTAAATTAAGGAAGTGACACAATCAATATAGTGCACAAATATACTTTAAAATGCATTAATAATCATGGGCTCATTTTTTACATTTCTTATAAAAATGTGTGTAAAATTATACCAAACCAATTATTTGTCCGTTAAATTATTTACGTATTATACTGAATAAAGTTAAACTGTTGAACTTATTTATGTATTATTTTTCATTTAGTTTACATCAATATTCTCAGAATCAAATTCTCTATAAATTATGTATGAAATACGTATAACTTTATTGCCCTTTTAACAAAGTTATTATACACTAAACGTAAAAAAGCGGAGTTTCTTGCCCCAATTTCTTGCATTTAACCCCAATTACTTAAAAACTACTAGAGATACAGTTATGAAACCTATTTATTTAGCTTTTTCATGTCAAATTAAATTATAAATCATGACATTTCCGTCCGAATTTATCTTTCCATAAGTTGTGTACAATGTTATTTCAATCTTTATCCATGATTCCTACAGAAATGTTTGACTGGCTGTAATTCACTAACGAAGAGTTTCCAGACACGTTTATGTAACATTTAAAAAAAAATTTGTTAGTAGAATGTACCTGTTGAAGTGGGGGAGAACGTCATGAATCACCGTGTATATGACAATGCGTTAAAGTTTCGAGGTCGACCTGGGATCTGATACAATGACTGACATTTTGTCGAGGCCATTTCTTATTGTATTTCTTAGTTAATGATCAACGTGTATGTATATATATATATATATATATATATATATATATATATATATATATATATATATATATACGTAATGATAAGTGAAAATATTATTACAGTTACTTAACAATTTATATAATGAATTGTTTATAGGTTGTTTACTCATATGAACGGAGGCTCTATGTGGGTTATAAGCAATAACTCTAGTCTTCAACGTAGGAGAGCTTTCGGGCATGATTGTCAGATTTTAAAATTAACCTATACAATTTAATTTCCGTTTCGCTTGTTGGTAGAGAAAGACCCCAACATAATATCTCAAATCAAATAAAGAAGGGTGTCTGAATAACTCATATCATAGCTCTAAGGAGAAGATCATTGCAAGGATACCTCTGAGGAAGATTTAGAAGGGTGTATATAGACCAAAAAGAAGACTCTGGTATCGGAATCTTCCGACTGAAAAGACCACTGAAGACACTCACTTTGGAGAAATTCTGAAAAAAAAGAAAATTAGGATTGATAACTTAATAGAGCAAATGTTAGTATAGATAAAAACAAATTAAGCATAGCAAAGCACAATTTAATAAAAGTTCAAGAGATAGGATTATTATGGTTTATTGGCTTCAGCGAACCACAGTTATCATTCTTAGGCCATATCTAGGAAACACAACAGAAGTTATCCTAGAATGTTGTGCTAGAAGAGGAATATAAGAAAAACTCTCGTCTAAGCATATAAACGTGGTTTATGGAAGTCGATAATTAATCCCTTCTTATACTAAACTGAGTGTTTTGTACTAAACCAAATAAATGTCTTGTACTATGCGTTTGGATGGAACATTTCAATACTGTTTATTAATAATATTTTTTATTCAGCTTACATTGCATGTATTTTTTTCTTAAACATATTTTGTGAACTTTTAAAACAACTTAAAAATATTATTGATTAAAAAAGGGAAATACCTTTTCAACAACATTAACAGAAAACCCGTTTAAAAAACAATAACATTCATAACTATAACAATCCATGTGCATATATTGATTTTTTTAAAATAATGTACAGTATAGGAATATATTATTAACACATGTTGGTTATTTAGTTGAGATACATTTTAAATGTTTTCAAATAACATACATATTTAGTTTGGGTAAAGCACATACATCATAAGATCATGCTGATATTTTTGAAGTAAATATAGAATGAGAGTAAACCAACTAATCAGCAGTAAGGCAGACAAAAAACACTGTTGCTATTCAAGAACCGTGTCATGGACCTAGCATACGTATGCTAGACCAACATAAACGACACTCTTGCTATTCAAGAACCGTGTCGTGGACATAGCATACGTGTGCTAGACCAACATAAACGACACTGTTGCTAATCAAGAACCTTGTCGTAGACCTAGCATACGTGTGCTAAACCAACATAAACGACACTGTTGCTATTCAAGAACCTTGTCGTAGACCTAGCATACGTGTGCTAAACCAACATAAACGACACTGTTGCTATTCAAGAACCGTGTCGTGGACATAGCATACGTGTGCTAGACCAACATAAACGACACTGTTGCTAATCAAGAACCTTGTCGTGGACCTAGCATACGTGTGCTAGACCAACATAAACGACACTGTTGCTAATCAAGAACCTTGTCGTAGACCTAGCATACGTGTGCTAAACCAACATAAACGACACTGTTGCTATTCAAGAACCGTGTCGTGGACATAGCATACGTGTGCTAGACCAACATAAACGACACTGTTGCTAATCAAGAACCTTGTCGTAGACCTAGCATACGTGTGCTAAACCAACATAAACGACACTGTTGCTATTCAAGAACCGTGTCGTGGACCTAGCATACGTGTGCTACACCAACATAAACGACACTGTTGCTAATCAAGAACCTTGTCGTAGACCTAGCATACGTGTGCTAAACCAACATAAACGACACTGTTGCTATTCAAGAACCGTGTCGTGGACCTAGCATACGTGTGCTACACCAACATAAACGACACTGTTGCTATTCAAGAACCGTGTCGTGGACCTAGCATACGTGTGCTACACCAACATAAACGACACTGTTGCTATTCAAGAACCTTGTCGTAGACCTAGCATACGTGTGCTAGACCAACATAGACGACACTGTTGCTGTTTAAGAACCGTATCGTGGACCTTGCATTCGTGTGCTAGACCAACATAAACGACACTGTTGCTATTCAAGAACCTTTTCGTAGACCTAGCATACGTGTGCTAGACCAACATAAACGACACTGTTGCTATTCAAGAACCTTGTCGTAGAACTAGCATACGTGTGCTAGACCAACATAAACAAACTCTGTAACCATCCCCTGGAGTCCTTGGTTAGGTATTTGTATGAGGAGAAGTATCTTGAATTTTATTTTAACATTTTTGTGAAGTTAATAATAGAATAATAAAGAAAAACTAATATTTACTGTAAAATGAACTGTTGGATTAAATATATATTTATTAGAATTTGTTGGGTTAAATGCACGCTTATTAGGATTAATGTAATATATCCTAATATCCTCAGGAGCGCCACCCCCCTCCCCTTTTCGGAGGTACTCCTGTGTCGCACCTAAAACTACCTGTCCTCGGCACTCTACCTGCTATAGAGAGCTCAGCTCGCGTGGCCTCCTCCTAAATACCTACCAATCTAATATCACAACAGCCAATACCATACTGACTTTGTTAAATGCACTGCATATTTTGTAGGAGTTAGTGTAACATTGATTCTGTAAGGGGTTATCCTAAAAGACCAATCAAAACTATTAATGTACTGTGATAAGTATTCTTAATCATGTTTCATTTTATTTAAATTAATAAGTGATTAAACTATTGCAGACTTGTTTTAAAATAAGTTTGTTATCGCACAGATAAAATATATCCACGCTTGATCATGCACACTACTGATACTTACAAGCTTTAATGATGCGGCACCTTGCCTAACCCAGGTTCGCAGACGTTCTACAGGCCGTACCGGGCTATTAAGTCGCATGATAATGATGCCGTTAATAAATATTTTCTATATAAGGCTTGTTTTACAGATAGTAACACTTTAAAGTGATACATTGTTTAACAAATCACTGATTGTTACTTAATTAATTTGTGAAAATCAACCTTGTACAACTTTGCTACTTATTTTTCAACTGAACATTTTTATTTCTATATTTTTATATCGTGTCGTGAAAAACCTCCGTAGTCTACTATGTTAAGGAACAGGTCATGTTAGCATAACAATTTAATATTATAATATTACTTAAAAATAACTTACTGTGTTTATCAAGGAACATTACGTGAACATTTCAGTTACACATAAACATACAACAAGGGTTCACAGTTGAAATAAACATAAAGTGCTTTATTTTACTTCGAAATAAAACTTGTTTTACGTTTATAACATATACAAAACTGTAAAATACTAGTTTGTGTTTAATTTTAAATGTACACTACATAAATTCGATAGGTCACTTATGTTGGTTGTCGTAATAAACATAAATACGCCTTCATTATTTTAGATACTACATGTGACGCATGGTTGTACGCTGGACGAATCCGCGTTCATTCAACTCTGTAACTATCTTGGTCTTCGGATGTGGACCGCGTCACATTTACCACATCAACTCCCGAAGACTAAGATAATGAAGTTCCTTATAGGTATTTATAGACTATAAAGATATTTACAGTCATCTTTTCGAAATATTATAAACTTAATACTATTTAGTTTTATGTAAAAGGAACACGTAGACACTCTTCCTTTGCCCATGACTTGTCCCTTAACCCATGAGTATTAATTATGAAATATTAACCATAGTTTATGCAAATTCGTAAAAGCCAAGCTGTGATCTAAAGGAATAATTGTAACTTGTAAATAACGAATCTGTATTTCTAAGTTTTAACGCTAAATATGTATAAAATTCTAAAATAATAAATATACAGTTAAATTCAAACTAAATGATTTGCGTTACACTTACACAGACGTAAAACAATCTAAAATATATATTAAAAAAACAATACTTAAACTCAAACAAAAATTACTATTTACACTCAATCTGTAGGCCACAATATTGTAAACTAAACAAAATATTTAAATTCAAACAAAACCTGCTATTTTACTTACTTAATATTTACAACAATCTAAAATTTAAAAAACAATACTTAAATTCAAACAAAAAGTACTATTTATGCTCAATGTGTAGTCTATAATATTCTAAAACAAACAAAAATGGAAATTCGAAAGAAAACTACTATTTTACTTACTTAATATTTACAACAATCAAAAATGTAAAAATCAATACTCAAATTCAAACAAAAAATACTATTTACACTCAATCTGTAGGCTACAATATTTTAAAACTAACAAAATGTGAAAATTCAAACGAAACATGCTCTTTCACTTAATATTTAACTTTTTTCTCTTACAAAATTAGCCTGACCGAATAATAGGAATTTTCCTCAATAGATAATTTTTCTTTGTCCTCAATAATAAAGTTTTAAATATTAATTACAATTAAAAATAACATTGCATGAATTATACCAAATAAAAGTATATATTATTGGCTTTCTACTTGTGACAGCTAATATAATAAACGAAATGAAAACGACTTTATTTTTGAGGTGAGGTTAGGACTAGACAGTTCTCTCTACCACATAACCTTAAATAAATATATATAAATATATTTATACCTACATATAGAGAGAACTGTCTAGTCCGAACATCACCTTAAAAATAAAGTCGTTTTCATTTCATTTATTATATTAGCTGTCACTAGAAGAAGGCCAAAAATATATACTTTTATTTGGTATAATTCATTCAATGTTATGTCACTATCTTTATATTTAAATCACGTTCGGAATCAGAAAAGTGCAGTTGGACGCTCGTACGTAATGCAAACATTTTCATACAAGTTAGCAGTGTTCGACCGAGCCTACGGTTATAAAAATTGTACTGTGTATTATTATGTTCATTTTTATTTAACATATTATTTGAAAATGCAGTATACGTTTTGGTGCTCCTCTTGATGAACTGAGAGTGTATAAATTAGATTAAAAATGAACAAAAATAGCATTATTCTCATTTATACATATTTTTATTGGTAACTAAAGAAAATTACTAAAACATGAAAACGTACTTAAAAGTCGTGTAGACAAAAATTTTGATTATATTACCAATCAACATTTTACAATTATGGCAAAGGAATGGCTGAGAATATCGGTGCTGACATCAAAGCCATAGTTTTAGATTAAATATGGAATTTTTTTATAAATACCAAAACACACTCCCCACAAAAATCTGTTAGATACCCTTGGTGGTGTGTACCTTTTTAGAAGGAGGGTTATTTTTTCTTACTAATACTAATGTTGTCCTTTAGGGATTTCCATACTTTACGCAGAATGGCGCATTCCACGCGGTAAGTTAGAGGGTGACAAGGGTCGAAAGTTCTATGAATTCATTACATCTCATCCTGCCGGCCATGATACCATCCGGACGTGGTTTCAATCTAATTTGATAGACAATTTTTCACACATTCATACCAGAGAAAAATATACGAAAGCAAAACTAATTATATATTCGAAAAAATCTCGCTGACATTTTATGTAGGAATTAGAAACATGTTAGCTTAATAGTAACGTTAAATCAATGGTTTTAAAAACATATTGGGAAGTATGATGCTCATCCGAGTTAATATTGTACAACTCGGATTTAATATCGTACTACACAAAATTGTTTCAGTTAATATTGTAATAGGCCTACCTATTTGAGAATAAAGTAAACAGTAACGCCGATTGGCGGGCACTATCTAGCACAACTAGTTCATCTCCTTAAACAGAGTGTGTGTATCCCACTCAACAGTTTATCCAGGAGTCATTGGGTCGATGCTAGTGGGCAGTGGCGCTGGAAAATGGAAGGCGGCCAGTGACCTTGACCCTGAGTGGGTGGTTGTGTGACGTCACTACTCCAGCTTCAGTCCACAACTGTATCTTTACGATATATGACTACAGACCATCAATCAAGATCAGCTTTAACGGGTTCACTATGAGTTATGAAGTCGTGGCGTCTGCGGGCGAGAGACGATCCTCGTCAAACTGAAAGAATTGCTTAGCTTTAATACATTTTTCCCACTGTTTACCAAACTATATGATCGGCTTTCATAGTTAAGTTCTAATGTTGATTCAAATTTTTAGCTAAGAACGGTACAGTACTACAGCCACGTAATGTTTAGGCATTCAGATTTTCAGAAAACCCAAGAAGGCTTTGGCGTTATACACCTCAAAGACCACAGATATGGGCGGGTGGGTGAGTCAGTATTACTGTACGTATATGGGTGGGCTGGTAGATCAATAACACTGTACGTGTATGGGTGGTTGGGTGGGTCAGTATTACTGTACGTTTATGGGTGGGCGGGTGGATAAATAACACTGTACGTGGATTGATAGGTGGGTGGGTCAGTAGTACTGTACGTTTATGGGTGGGCGGGTGGATAAATAACACTGTACGTGTATGGGTAGTTGAATGAGTCAGTATTACTGAATGTTAATGGATATTTTAGTGGATCAATAACACTGTACGTGCATTGATAGGTGGGTGGGTGGGTCAGTAGTACTTAAATTTATAGGTGGGCTGGTGAGTAAATACCACTGTAAGTGTATAGGTGGTTGGGTGGGTCAGTAGTACTGTACGTTTATGGGTGGGCGGGTGAGTAAATACGACTGTGAGTGTATGGGTGGGTCAGTATTACTGTACGTTTATGGGTGGACGGGTGGGTAAATACCACTGTAAGTGTATGGGTGGGTCAGTATTATTGTACTTTTATGTTATGGGTGACGGGTGGGTAAATACCACTGTAAGTGTATGGGTGGGTCAGTATTATTGTACGTTTATGGGTGGACGGGTGGGTAAATACCACTGTAAGTGTATGGGTGGTTGGATTGGTCAGTATTATTGTACGTTTATGGGTGGACGGGTAGATCAATAACAATGCCACTATATCTATAAAGAATATTTGTAACAATTTGCATGGTCTAAAGCCATATAGTTTTTCATAAACTGTGGATTATCAGTCAGTAAGTGGTATTTGGCTGTTTATTCATGTACTTATATTGCTCGATACCCAAACATTCACAAATTTTAACTGTACTCAATTCTATTTCGTTCGAGTTTTCATATTAGAGTCAACAATTTTTACAGTTTATATTGTAGTTTTAGTGCTATTGTCCACTGTTCAATTTATACTTATATGTACATACGTTTAATAGTTAATTTGTTAAAATTATAATTAATTCTATATGTAATTTACGAAAAATAGGCTCATATTTTGACTTGCAAAATAACCTATATATTTATTGAATATTTCAATGTAAAAACTATTCAGCGAGATTTTTTGGAATACATAATTAGTTTTGCTTTAGTATATTTTCCTCTAGTATGAATGTGAGAAAAATTGTCTATCAAATTAATATAACACTTTGAGCAGTTAGAATTAATGCTCCGACTGAGGGGTTCTAACGTTCAGAACTAATCAATGGTATTTCAATTCGTTGAGTCTGAATCAAGTTCACTCTCGTGCATGTAGATCATCTGAACTAGTAAATACATTTTTACTAATGTATTAAAGGGGGGGGGGGTGAATACCGGGATAAAGACAACAAATTAAAAATAGGATCAGTTTACAAAAGAATATTCAAGAACACATTAACAAAACAACAATATCTAAAGCCTTTATCCATAACAATAATAAAAACAAATATAAATAATATAACAGAAAGTAACAAAAACATAAACTCAACAATATCACTAACAACTAACAATAATACAAATAACCAAATTAAAAGGCAAAATTAAACAAAAAAACGCAGTTAAGTAACTATTTCTCTAATTTTAGTGATAAACTACCAACAAAATTACAGTGCAGAGACAAAATAACAATGTTTTAGCAATAAACAAATTTTGAATGGGTACAGCTAACGGCCTCCAGCTTGAAAAACAATTTCAACAAAACTACAGAGGAACCTACTTAAACTTCCCGGACAACCAGAGACCAGATTTTCACAAAACTACAGAGGAATCAACCTAATCTTCCCGGACAACCAGAGACCAGCCTTTAACAAAACTATAGAGGAACCAATCTAATCTTCCCGGACAACCAGAGACCAGCCTTTAACAAAACTACAGAGAAACCAATCTAATCTTTCCGGACAACCAGAGACCAGCCTTTAACAAAACTACAGAGAAACCAATCTAATCTTTCCGGACAACCAGAGACCAGCCTTTAACAAAACTACAGAGGAACCAATCTAATCTTTCCGGACAACCAGAGACCAGCCTTTAACAAAACTACAGAGAAACCAATCTAATCTTTCCGGACAACCAGAGACCAGCCCTTACAATACTACAGAGGAACCAATCTAATCTTCCCGGACAACCAGAGACCAGCCTTTAAAAAAACTACAGAGAAACCAATCTAATCTTTCCGGACAACCAGAGACCAGCCTTTAACAAAACTACAGAGGAACCAACCTAATCTTCTCGTACAACCTGGGACCAGCCTTTAACAAAACTACAGAGGAACCAATCTAATCTTCCCGGACAACCAGAGACCAGCCTTTAACAAAACTACAGAAGAACCAAACTAATCTTCCCGGAGAACCAGAGACCAGCCTTTAACAAAACTACAGAGGAATCAACCTAATCTTCCCGGACAACCAGAGACCAGCCTTTAACAAAACTATAGAGGAACCAACCTAATCGTCCTGGACAACCAGAGACCAGCCTTTAACAAAACTACAGAAGAACCAATCTAATCTTCCCGGACAACCAGAGACCAGCCTTTAACAAAACTATAGAGGAACCAATCTAATTTTTCCGGACAACCAGAAACCAGTCTTTAACAAAACTATAGAGGAACCAACCTAATCTTCCCGGAAAACTAGAGACCAGCCTTTAACAAAACTACAGAGGAACCAATATAATCTTCCCGGACAACCAGAGACCAGTCTTTAACAAAACTACAGAGGAACCAACCTAATCTTCCCGGACAAGCAGGGACCAGATTTTAACAAAACTACAGAGGAACCAACCTAATCTTCCCGGACAACCAGGGACCAGCTTTTAACAAAACTACAGAGGAACCAACCTAATCTTTCCGGACAACCAGAGACCAGCCTTTAACAAAACTACAGAGGAACCAACCTAATCTTCCCGGACAAGCAGGGACCAGATTTTAACAAAACTACAGAGGAACCAACCTAATCATCCCGGACAACCAGGGACCAGATTTTAACAAAACTACAGAGGAACCAACCTAATCTTCTCGGACAACCAGGGACCTGCCTTTAACAAAACTACAGAGGAACCAACCTAATCCTCCCGGACAATCAGGGACCAGATTTTAACAAAACTACAGAGGAACCAACCTAATCTTCCCGGACAAGCAGGGACCAGATTTTAACAAAACTACAGAGGAACCAACCTAATCTTTCCGGACAACCAGAGACCAGCTTTTAACAAAACTACAGAGGAACCAACCTAATCTTCCCGGACAACCAGAGACCAGCCTTTAACAAAACTACAGAGGAACCAACCTAATCTTCCCGGACAACCAGAGACCAGATTTTAACAAAACTACAGAGGAACCAACCTAATCTTCCCGGACAACCAGAGACCAGCCTTTAACAAAACTACAGAGGAACCAACCTAATCTTTCCGGACAACCAGAGACCAGCCTTTAACAAAACTACAGAGGAACCAATCTAATCTTTCCGGACAACCAGAGACCAGCCTTTAACAAAACTACAGAGGAACCAACCTAATCTTCCCGGACAACCAGAGACCAGCCTTTAACAAAACTACAGAGGAACCAATCTAATCTTTCCGGACAACCAGAGACCAGCCTTTAACAAAACTACAGAGGAACCAATCTAATCTTTCCGGACAACCAGAGACCAGCCTTTAACAAAACTACAGAGGAACCAACCTAATCTTTCCGGACAACCAGAGACCAGCCTTTAACAAAACTACAGAGGAACCAACCTAATCTTCTCGGACAACCAGGGACCTGCCTTTAACAAAACTACAGAGGAACCAACCTAATCATCCCGGACAACCAGGGACCAGATTTTAACAAAACTACAGAGGAACCAACCTAATCTTCTCGGACAACCAGGGACCTGCCTTTAACAAAACTACAGAGGAACCAACCTAATCCTCTCGGACAACCAGGGACCAGATTTTAACAAAACTACAGAGGAACCAACCTAATCCTCTCGGACAACCAGAGACCAGCCTTTAACAAAACTACAGAGGAACCAACCTAATCTTCTCGGACAACCAGGGACCTGCCTTTAACAAAACTACAGAGGAACCAACCTAATCCTCTCGGACAACCAGGGACCAGATTTTAACAAAACTACAGAGGAACCAACCTAATCTTCCCGGACAACCAGGGACCAGATTTTAACAAAGCTACAGGGGAACCAGCCTAATCTTCCCGGACTACCAGAGACCAGCCTTTAAGAGAACTACAGAAGAATCAACCTAATCCTCCCGGACAACCAGGGACCAACCTAATCTTCCCGTACAACCAGGGACCAACCTTTAACAAAACATGACGCGTAATAAGTTAAATTACACATTTTCCATCTACATTTTGAAAATTGACAACATTTTATAAACAATTTTAAACAAGTATAAAATGGGTTTTAACTTTTTCGCACATTTAAAATGGACATTCATGCAAACTCCTTGTTACGTGTAGTGGTAGTGCTTGACAAAGTAAGGATGGATTAATACGATCTACTTTATAGGATATATATTATTGTAAGAACAAACCATTTAAACAATGCCATTAATCATCAGTGTTACAACATCTTTTAGATTAGTTACATTCACAATACGGTAAGTGGTAGAGAGGGCTATGGAGACCTAACTTCACCTCTTGACGAAGAAATAAAGACGTTTTTTTGTTTCATTTAAATGTTCATTTATTTAAGCACTTTCTTACTCGTAAAATGCTAATCAACTAAAGGAAGGTGTTATGTAACGCCACACTACGCCAAGTAAATACAGCTTTAAAATCAATACACTGTAAGAAATATTAATAGTTTATTAATTATCTTATCACTTGTTTATAGCAATAAAATTCAAGTTAAAGTCACGCATAAAATTTATTGTAATATAAATACAATATGTACCTACAATGATTGAGCCGGCTGAGGGAAGAAACCAGGTTACCTGGTTTGTCTGGGCCTTGACATTGCAACCACACGTAAAGTACGATTTGGAATGGAAACATTTTTTATTTTATCCTTCCATTTTGTACTTCTAAATATAATAATCAATCAATTGTCATTAGTTCTTTTATACCTACAGTACAAGTGAGTGTCACACAACACAAATGTATTACAATAAAAGCACAAAGTGTATAAATCATGGTAATCGATTGCGGTAAATCACTTTAACCTTCCTTCTGGCCTGAGGAAGGTTAAAGTGATTTCCCGGGACCGTTGGACGAGATAGCACTTGGACCCTGCGCCGCTACCATCCCAAATAACCTAAGCTGAGCGACAGAATGTAAACAAACCGTGATCAAACTACACGTCAGTAACAGTGATGCCGATTTCCCTTGTACATTTGTGCTCTAGATTTGTGGATAACAATTAACTAATGTGACTTCAAGAAATCATGTTAGTTTCCTCTTCCAAACGTGTTTATCTTCGTTGAATCCATCAAGGTGGCTCACCTGGACACGTACATTAGCATAAATGGTGTAAAAAATCACGAATCGTCTTGAAGAAAGAAATCAAACCATATTTCAAAAATTCATTGAAAACATACTTGAACATATACATTACGCATTGAACATACTCATATACATTACTTGAACAACTTGAAATTAGCCATGTAGATATTGCAAATTTTTTATACGTCTTTCACTAAAGGTTGTTTGAAATACAGTAATATCTTTTTAATGAACCTGATTAAATAATTTATAATTATTTCATTAATTTTGTAACTGGTTTGTGTATTTTTGTAATTTATATCCTTGGAATTTTTAAATTTGGAATTTTGTTTTTATTAAACTTTCTAACTAAGTTGTATATTTTTGTAAATTCTAACTTCGTAATTTATCGTTTTGTATATTAAATTGTTTGATTAATCAATGTTAGCTATTTTTGTAAAATTTATCTCTTACATTGTTATATTTGGAATTTCGTCTATATAATTTTCTGACTAAATTGTACATTTTTGTAAATTTGTATTTAACTCAATAATTTATAATCTCATACGTTACTTTTACGAACTACCTTATTTATGTTTGTAATTTTTTTTATTTTAAAATCTGTCATTTTGTTTGTTCCTTCTTCTACCTAACCTGTGTACTTTTGTTATTATTTGTAGTTTTGTGATTTCAATTGTAATTTTGTACATAAAATTATCTGACTTTTTGACTGAATAGTGAACATTTTTATACGCCTATTTTATTTGTTTTTAACTATTTATTTTTTAAGTATAACACTTATAGCTTGTAGGTATTTAATCAAACCTAGTTTATTTTCCATCAGTTGGATTTTCAACAATACTACTTTATTAGTTTCAAATAAGAAATTATATAAATAGCCGAGTGTTACATTTCATATTCTAATATATGTCATGCTTAAAACATTTAGCTTTAAATCAAAAATAAAAATATTAAGCTAATACAAATAATCAGGGAGGGTCGAATTCGAAAATATCCCTTGATTATTTGTATCGTATTTGAATCGTAACGTATTATACATTTAATTTGCACAATGAAATGCCTTGATTATTTTATTGATAGTTCATGAACATACATTGAGATAGGATGAAAATGAAGAGAAAACAACTTCAAGACATTTTCCAGGAATGGAATCTTCAAAAAGAAGGCCGCTGCAGAGCAGTCCCGTTGCGTTTTGAGAGGGTCCATTTGGTCGCGCGCAGTCCCGGTGCACCATCCAAAACGTACTTGACGTGTGTTAGCAGGTCACCGTGTTTCCACCCCCAGCCAGCTCAATCTGTCTTATACGTACAGACTTCAAGGCGTAACGTACACTTGAATGAATAAGACTGTCTTGGCAAATTATATATGTGGTCTACGAACCAGTAATTTGTAACATATTTTAAGCGCTATTGGTTCTTATTTTTTAACGTAATTAGCTTGACTTATATTAAGTTAGTTGGAATTCAAGTTTTTCATCTTTCGTTTTGTATAAACTCGTAATAAGATAATCTACAAGTCTTATTACAAGTCTTTACAAGGCTTGGTGGTCCAATACATTTTATTTAATGTAACTTGGCGAGTAAATGTTTTCTAAAGCTGATCTAAAAGCTTAAGTGGTATTAAAGTAAAACTAATTTATCGATGTAAAAAATATTGGCCCATATAAAGTAAAAATATAAGTTCAAAAATGCCCTGTAACTTAATCAAATCATACCATTTTTAGTATCATTTGGCATTTAGTTATTGAAAACCAAAAGTATAGTTTATCCTTTCCGTTTAGATATTGTTTAACGTTCAATCTCAAACATAAGTTTGCTCTCAAATCAATAACCGTAATCAAATACTGATAATTATAAAATTTATCTAAATTTCCGAATATTATTTTTAATTTTCCTGGTATATACAATACGCAAAACATTTTATTTAACACAAAGCAAAATTATTACTTCTGTACTACATCTCTTAAGAAATTGTGTATTACCTGGTGTCTGTTTATTTCTATGTTGTTTAGAGTCTATCCATACGATATATCACATATTTACAAAGTGCCCCCGGTGCTCTTTTACGGAGTGATTAGCTAGCATAATTAGAGGAAGGTTTTAAATGGCTTGGTGGATTGGCTTTAGCTAAGGGACAGGAGATCATTTGATATTTTTCTTAATATCACATAGCTTTTGGATTTTCTCCCAAGTACATACCGCAGATTTAATATGTACCTACATTACATTACTAATTGGTGCCCAACAAGATAACATATACGATGTGTTTGTAGTAACCACATTAAGATATTAAACAATAAAACGATAACATTTTGCTAGTAAATTATTTATTTATGTATTGTAGTTTATTTTCTTCTGATGAACTTCTCATCCCATAATTTGAATACAAACTGACTGTTTGGACTGAATTACTCGGTGTTTACCCTGGCTGAAGGCTATGAGGATCATCGCCACAGCAGAATGACTGGTCAAGGTGAAGGAGACTAGCATTGTTAAATACCACTTGGGAAACTTTAATGCGTGGTTTAACTAAACGCGTAGTATCTTTGGTTTGTCTTACTTTTGGGAAGTATAATTGTCGGTCATATTTAAAGGCGACTAATGCTCTTAATATCCATACTGTATGGGAGATTGTCGGTGGTCAGCGAGGTGACCTTGCCGGCCATGGAGGGGGCTCCGCCCGGTCTCAGTTGTCAGTGGCGCGCCCTGGGGATCGGTCAGCATGCGGGAATCTGAGTGCTAGTCATGACTGCGCTGGCCTGCACTTTGGTTAGTATATATTGTTTGGCACATTTACAACATTTTTTTGCTCATAAGTGATATTGTTTAGCTGAAAACCACATTGTTTAAGCCATGAAGATGTTTGTTTATTAGTTAAGTCAATATCGTCACCCCTTAGTTTCCTGTACATCACTCCTTAGCTGTATACATTTTAAGAAAAAATGTTATATTTTGACAGGGCTTAGAAATATCTAAAATAAAGTCACCCCTAATATGCACTCGCTTGTTCAAAACTATTTAAATAATTAATTTATAAATCTATACAAATATTCCTAACATATGTTTAATTGCGTATACTTTATAGCAAGAACATATTTAAGAATAAGAATATTACGACAAATTCTTAAACATTACTATGTTTTAAAAAATCCCTTATATAAATTGTTACCACTCTAAAAGTAAATTAAAATGTTTAACCGTTCAAAAGACTCTCCAGTGCCAAGTTAGAACTTATCTATGTGTTAGGTAAATCGAATTCTCTTACAATATTTTTTAATTCAAATGATTTTTTAATTTGTTTTCCTAACGAAATCATCGATATTTACACAAGCAAAATTTTTAATGGGTATAAGGCAACTTACGTTTAGCTCTTTACACAATTGCGAGTACAGTATATAGCAGTGCGATGGCACTTTAGACAGTTGCGAGTACATAGCAGTGCGATGACACTTTACACAGTTGCGAGTACATAGCAGTGCGATGACACTTTACAAAGATGCGAGTATATAGCAGTGCGATGACACTTTACACAGTTGCTAATATATATCAGTGCGATGGCACTTTACAAAGTTGCTAATATATAGTAGTGCGATGACACTTTACACAGTTGCGGGTATATATCAGTACGATGGCACTTTACACAGTTGCGAGTATATAGCAGTACGATGGCACTTGACACAGTTGCGAGTATATAGCAGTGTGATGGCACTTCACACAGTTGCGAGTACATAGCAGTACGATGGCACTTTACAAAGTTGCGAGTATATAGCAGTGCGATGGCACTTTACACAGCTGCGAGTATATAGCAGTGTGTGGCACTTTACACAGTTGCGAGTATATAGCAGTACGATGGCACTTTACACAGTTGCGAGTATATAGCAGTACGATGGCACTTTACATAGTTGCGAGTATATAGCAGTACGATGGCACTTTACACAGTTGCGAGTATATAGCAGAACGATGGCACTTTACACAGGTTGCGAGTATATAGCAGTGTGATGGCACTTTACACAGTTGCGAGTACATAGCAGTACGATAGCACTTTACACAGTTGCGAGTATATAGCAGTGCGATGGCACTTTACACAGTTGCGAGTATATAGCAGTGTGATGGCACTTAACACAGTTGCGAGTATATAGCAGTGCGATGGCACTTTACACAGTTGCGAGTACGTAGCAGTACGATGGCACTTTACACAGTTGCGAGTATATAGCAGTAGGATGGCAATTTACACAGTTGCGAGTATATAGCAGTGTGATGGCACTTTACACAGTTGCGAGTGTATAGCAGTCTGATGACACTTTACACAGTTGCGAGTATATAGCAGTCCGATGGTGCTTTACATAGTTGCGAGTATATAGCAGTCTGATGGCAGTTTACAAAGCTGCTAGAACATAGCAGTGTGATGACACTTTACACAGTTGCGAGTACATAGCAGTCCGATGGCACTTTACACAGTTGCGAGTATATAGCAGTGTGATGGCACTTTACAAAGATGCGAGTACATAGCAGTCCGATAGCGCTTTACACAGTTGCGAGTATATAGCAGTGTGATTGTACTTTACAAAGATGCGAGTACATAGCAGTCCGATGGCGCTTTACACAGTTGCGAGTATATAGCAGTGTGATGGCACTTTACACAGTTGCGAGTACATAGCAGTGCGATGACACTTTACACAGTTGCGAGTACATAGCAGTCCGATGGCACTTTATACAGTTGCGAGTGTATAGCAGTGTGATGACACTTTACACAGTTGCGAGTATATAGCAGTCCGATGGTGCTTTACACAGTTGCGAGTATATAGCAGTCCGATGGCAGTTTACAAAGCTGCTAGAACATAGCAGTGTGATGACACTTTACACAGTTGCGAGTACATAGCAGTCCGATGGCGCTTTACACAGTTGCGAGTATATAGCAGTGCGATGGCACTTTACAAAGATGCGAGTACATAGCAGTCCGATGGCGCTTTACACAGTTGCGAGTATACAGCAGTGCGATGGCACTTTACAAAGATGCGAGTACATAGCAGTCCGATGGCGCTTTACACAGTTGCGAGTATATAGCAGTGCGATGGCACTTTACAAAGAAGCGAGTACATAGCAGTCCGATGGCGCTTTACACAGTTGCGAGTATATAGCAGTGCGATGGCACTTTACAAAGATGCGAGTACATAGCAGTCCGATGGCACTTTACACAGTTGCGAGTATATAGCAGTGCGATGGCACTTTACACACTGTAAAACCATGCATCAGTAACAGATTTACGATGCAACAACCTCACACCTAGACTTGAGCGCTGCATACGGAAACAGCCAATTGACTTCATTTGTTGCTCTCAAAAATGGTACCGAGAGCAATATTCTCTTCCATAATTAACGTCCACATTGAAGGACAGACGATTTGAATAACATTGTACACGAAGTGTAAACCAGAACCGAGCTGACCTTGTGAGGGGTGCGGCGATATACACACGTAAGGTCACACTGAAGTGTGACTCAATAAGTCTTAAAACGTAACCTTATATTTATGGTATTTATAGAACTTACTAATAGAAAATATTACTATGGAAATGTCATTATTATTGTTTCAAAATCAATAATGACTTGAACATTCCTTGAGTGAATGGGATACGCTGAACAACTGGTTTTATCTTGCTCGTGAGAGTACTATTATGACTAATACATTAAAAGACTACTTATTAGATAAGGCGTAACCTTACAAATTCCATAGACAGTTAAATAATGAACATGTATATTTAATACAAAAATTCTCTTAAAGACGTCAACAATCAAAAGGCAGAGCGATTTATTTCGATAGTTTAAAATCCTATCAGTCCTAAAATAATCATTTAGAAAATTATACAACTTTCGCCAATCTATTAATTACATATCACAAGGATGTTATATTATCAACAGAATTTATATACCTATTAGTGTATGGAAAAAGTGACTTAGATTTACGGTGTCATCAAGTGATCAGACAACTTACAATTATGCGAAACTGACTCGATAGCCAATAAATGTATTGATGATATCTGTGAAGGTAATTGTACTTGGAAAGAAAAAAACATTCCCCTCAATCAACCAAATTGTATTACATAATAAGTTCTTTATTATATGGCATTTTTTTGGCTGACATGTCAGTTTGATTAAAGAAATTATTTACATCCATACTAATATTTCCATTATCATGGTTTTTCCTATCACTTTGTGTCCACTTACAAGCTGTGTGAAGGCCCTCAGCGCTGAGTTGTTGTTTTAGCCGTGTTTTTTGTCACATTAATAGGATTTCCCTAATACGCATAATCTACAACCAACGACTAGTTTTGATAAAAAAATGTAACTTTGAACAATGTAGACCATAGAGTGTAGAATGCTGTTAACATTGCCATAGTAAACATCACACAACTTTAAAATATATATTTTTTCGTGATTGTTATGTATTGTGTTTTACAAAAAATGTTATAGGTCAATTATTATCAAAAATTTGACCAATACAAAATATTTAAAAATTTGAATGAATTTAAAAAATTCGTTAGATGTTTGTAGTTTAACAATGTCGTCCATTGCAAACCAAATCTCCCGTAAAACCATCAGTAACAATATTACTCATTTTATTTGTTCGTAGGTAAAAAATATCCACTTTAAGATCTTCAAGGTCTTAAACACAAGAAAATGTTACATTTCACTATTAATACACACTATATTGTATACATAGTAAAAATATAGTTTCAAGAACTCTAACTTTAGATCAGCAAGTTTAATGCTTATGCCGATGTCTATGTTAATTGTAGAGTGTAGATTAAAATAGCATTCATGTTGAGAGTAGCTCTTGAATTTTTAAGTTTATTCACAAACATCTAAGTTTATTTTGTACATGTCCGACAAAACTCCAACATGTTTCAGACAAGTACCATTTGATACTATAAATATTACTCAGTATATATTCCCCCATACTTGTCCGACAAAAAAATGTGTTTCAGACAAGTACCATTTGATACTATAAATATTACTCAGTATATATTCCCCAAACTTGTCCGACAAAACAATGTGTTTCAGACAAGTACCATTTCATACTATAAATATCACTCAGTAAATATTCCCCATACTTGTCCGACAAAACAATATGTTTCAGACAAGTACCATTTGATACTATAAATATTACTCAGTATATATTCCCCCATACTTGTCCGACAAAACAATATGTTTCAGACAAGTACCATTTGATACTATAAATATCACTCAGTATATATTCCCCCACACTTGTCCGACAAAACAATATGTTTAAGACAAGTTCCATTTGATACTATACAAATTACTCAGTTTAAATATTCCCCCATACTTATCCGACAAAACAATATGTTTCAGACAAGTACCATTTGATACTATAAATATCACTCAGTAAATATTCCCCATACTTGTCCGACAAAACAATGTGTTTCAGACAAGTACCATTTGATACTATAAATATTACTCAGTATATATTCCCCCATACTTGTCCGACAAAACAATATGTTTCAGACAAGTACCATTTGATACTATAAATATTACTCAGTATATATTCACCCACACTTGTCCGACAAAACAATATGTTTCAGACAAGTACCATTTGATACTATAAATATCACTCAGTAAATATTCCCCATACTTGTCCGACAAAACAATGTGTTTCCGACAAGTACCATTTGATACTATAAATATCACTCAGTAAATATTCCCCATACTTGTCCAACAAAACAATATGTTTCCGACAAGTACTATTTGATACTATAAATATTACTCAGTATGTATTCCCCCATACTTGTCCGACAAAACAATATGTTTCAGACAAGTACCATTTGATACTATAAATATCACTCAGTAAATATTCCCCATACTTGTCCGACAAAACAATGTGTTTCAGACAAGTACCTTTTGATACTATAAATATTACTCAGTATATATTCCCCCATACTTGTCCGACAAAACAATATGTTTCAGACAAGTACCATTTGATACTATAAATATTACTCAGTATATATTCCCCCACACTTGTCCGACAAAACAATATGTTTCAGACAAGTACCATTTGATACTATAAATATCACTCAGTAAATATTCCCCATACTTGTCCGACAAAACAATGTGTTTCCGACAAGTACCATTTGATACTATAAATATCACTCAGTAAATATTCCCCATACTTGTCCGACAAAACAATGTGTTTCCGACAAGTACCATTTGATACTATAAATATCACTCAGTAAATATTCCCCATACTTGTCCAACAAACCAATATGTTTCCGACAAGTACCATTTGATACTATAAATATTACTCAGTATATATTCCCCCATACTTGTCCGACAAAACAATATGTTTCAGACAAGTACCATTTGATACTATAAATATCACTCAGTAAATATTCCCCATACTTGTCCGACAAAACAATGTGTTTCAGACAAGTACCATTTGATACTATAAATATTACTCAGTATATATTCCCCCATACTTGTCCGACAAAACAATGTGTTTTAGACAAGTACCATTTGATACTATAAATATCACTCAGTATATATATATTCCCCCATACTTGTCCGACAAAACAATGTGTTTCAGACAAGTACCATTTGATACTATAAATATCACTCAGTATATATATTCCCCCATACTTGTCCGACAAAACAATGTGTTTCAGACAAGTACCATTTGATACTATAAATATCACTCAGTATATATATATTCCCCCATACATGTCCGACAAAACAATGTGTTTCAGACAAGTACCATTTTAATTAGTAAATATTAATCAGTATATTATACAAATGATACAACTTTAATTACTTGAAGACAAACATCATTTACCTTTTAAGATGCATAAGCACTAATCACTTCATATACATATCCTTTATCCCTAATTACATTAATTTATACTTCTTTTTTTTTGTCAACAATATTCATCATATGATATCTCCTTCCCAAAAGTGTATCCCTTTATAAAAACAAGTATTGAAAAATGAAATTATACTTAATACCACTAACTATAGAATAAGGCCAAGTTTACAATGCGAGTTCTGCATAAAAGTCCACATTCAATTAATTACAACATTTACCTGCCCAATAAGTTATGTAATCAGTTACTTCATTGGAAACACGTTCCCATTGGGCCTACATTCACAATTATCGCAACGCGTATAGGCTTGCTTCTTGATAACAAAAAAGTGTTGAGTGCAGGTTTTGAGGTAATTAGTTGGTAATAGTTGTAATAAGATTTGCATCTAGGCAGACTGACTTGAAATACGCGTTGATTTGTGTCAAATAAAGCTAAGTAAGAGGTAACAGTGCGTTGCAGCTCACTGGCTTGCCTTCCAAATAAAGCTAAGTAAGAGGTAGCAGTGCGTTGCAGCTCACTGGCTTGCCTTCCAAATAAAGCTAAGTAAGAGGTAACAGTGCGTTGCAGCTCACTGGCTTGCCTTCCAAATAAAGCTAAGTAAGAGGTAACAGTGCGTTGCAGCTCACTGGCTTGCCTTCCAAATAAAGCTAAGTAAGAGGTAACAGTGCGTTGCAGCTCACTGGCTTGCCTTCCAAATAAAGCTAAGTAAGAGGTAGCAGTGCGTTGCAGCTCACTGGCTTGCCTTCCAAATAAAGCTAAGTAAGAGGTAACAGTGCGTTGCAGCTCACTGGCTTGCCTTCCAAATAAAGCTAAGTAAGAGGTAACAGTGCGTTGCAGCTCACTGGCTTGCCTTCCAAATAAAGCTAAGTAAGAGGTAACAGTGCGTTGCAGCTCACTGGCTTGCCTTCCAAATAAAGCTAAGTAAGAGATAACAGTGCGTTGCAGCTCACTGGCTTGCCTTCCAAATAAAGCTAAGTAAGAGGTAACAGTGCGTTGCAGCTCACTGGCTTGCCTTCCAAATATGATCCATCAAAAATTCCTTTTGCCTTGCTGCTCCTGATTCGGAAGTCAAATTAACTCTTTTGTCCCAAATTATGTAAATATTTAGGCTTAAATTAGAATGTATTCATCCTAATAGTAGGGTTATGGAAGCATTGAAGTAATAATGGTGGGAATGGACTCACTTTTGCGTTTAAAAAAATGATAAATATACTGTACACAATATACATTATAATGGTGAGTTAGTACAGTTTGAATAAGTGGATACATTAATATCCAGATGAAAATATATTATAAAGTCTCCATTTTGAATCCTTAATTTACAATTGGGAATGCCAAGGTTACACTTTGCCTTCACAATATTGTTTCAAGTATAAATCTTGAGATAATACCGATCGCGTCAAATTTACACTTGGGAATGCCAAGGTTCCACTTTGCCTTCACAATATTGTTTCAAGTATAAATCTTGAGATAATAACGATCGCGTCAAATTTACACTTGCGAATGCCAAGGTTACACTTTGCCTTCACAATATTGTTTCAAGTATAAATCTTGAGATAATGCCAATCGCGTCAAATTTACACTTGCGAATGCCAAGGTTACACTTTGCCTTCACAATATTGTTTCAAGTATAAATCTTGAGATAATACCGATCGCGTCAAATTTACACTTGGGAATGCCAAGGTTCCACTTTGCCTTCACAATATTGTTTCAAGTATAAATCTTGAGATAATACCGATCACGTCAAATTTACACTTGCGAATGCCAAGGTTACACTTTGCCTTCACAATATTGTTTCAAGTATAAATCTTGAGATAATACTGATCACGTCAAATTTACACTTGGGAATGCCAAGGTTACACTTTGCCTTCACAATATTGTTTCAAGTATAAATCTTGAGATAATGCCAATCGCGTCAAATTTACACTTGGGAATGCCAAGGTTACACTTTGCCTTCACAATATTGTTTTAAGTATAAATCTTGAGATAATACCGATCGCGTCAAATTTACACTTGGGAATGCCAAGGTTACACTTTGCCTTCACAATATTGTTTCAAGTATAGATCTTGAGATAATACCGATCGCGTCAAATTTACACCTGAGAATGTCAAGGTTACACTTTGCCTTCACAATATTGTTTCAAGTATAAATCTTGAGATAATACCGATCGCGTCAAATTTACACCTGAGAATGCCAAGGTTACACTTTGCCTTCACAATATTGTTTTAAGTATAAATCTTGAGATAATACCGATCGCGTCAAATTTACACTTGCGAATGCCAAGGTTACACTTTGCCTTCACAATATTGTTTTAAGTATAAATCTTGAGATAATACCGATCGCGTCAAATTTACACTTGCGAATGCCAAGGTTACACTTTGCCTTCACAATATTGTTTCAAGTATAAATCTTGAGATAATACCGATCGCGTCAAATTTACACTTGCGAATGCCAAGGTTACATATTGCCTTCACAATATTGTTTTAAGTATAAATCTTGAGATAATACTGATCGCGTCAAATTTACACTTGGGAATGCTAAGGTTACACTTTGCCTTCACAATATTGTTTCAAGTATAAATCTTGAGATAATACCGATCGCGTCAAATTTACACTTGGGAATGCCTAGGTTACACTTTGCCTTCACAATATCGTTTCAAGTATAAATCTTGAGATAATGCCGATCGCGTCAAATTTACACTTGGGAATGCCAAGGTTACACTTTGCCTTCACAATATTGTTTCAAGTATAAATCTTGAGATAATACCGATCGCGTCAAATTTACACTTGGGAATGCCAAGGTTACACTTTGCCTTCACAATATTGTTTCAAGTATAAATCTTGAGATAATACCGATCGCGTCAAATTTACACTTGGGAATGCTAAGGTTCCACTTTGCCTTCACAATATTGTTTCAAGTATAAATCTTGAGATAATACCGATCGCGTTAAATTTACACTTGGGAATGCCAAGGTTACACTTTGCCTTCACAATATTGTTTCAAGTATAAATCTTGAGATAATACCGATCGCGTCAAATTTACACTTGGGAATGCCAAGGTTACACTTTGCCTTCACAATATTGTTTCAAGTATAAATCTTGAGATAATACCGATCGCGTCAAATTTACACTTGGGAATGCCAAGGTTACACTTTGCCTTCACAATATTGTTTCAAGTATAAATCTTGAGATAATACTGATTGCGTCAAATTTGTTTTGTTTTCCAACAGTTCCAGAGCCAATTTCGAATGAATACAATATAACCTTTAATATTCTTCTGTATTGTTTTCTGTCTCTAATGGTAAATGTTTAGACAACAAAGCAACCATCTAAAACAATACAAAGTATGCCTACTCATAAACTTGGATCACTAATTTCCTTTCACTTTAAATCAGTGTTTTCCAATTACTTTTCTATGCAGTTTTACTTTATTCTAGCATAGTTTTATGTAACCTTTAAAATATCCTACTCATTTTTTAGTTTCATCAAATATTGTCCAAGTTATGTGCTGACTGTAGGAACAGAAAATTGTCTTTGGTCTTGTTTCACTAAAAAAGTGTTAAACTCACTGATGTTCACTACTATAATATAAGAAAGTATTTGATAAAAGCCCTTTTCATTCTTATCATACAATGTCTCGTAATTGACTTGCTTGGCAGATATATGGAATTAAGTATCGAGGCACAGGCTACACCAGTAGAGGTTATTAAAATAGCTATAAAAGGTTACAGTTATTTTTCTTAATCAGAATATTTGAAAGTATCCCTTTAAGGATTAGAGCAAATTTGGGTTATTCAAACGTATCCTGCTGGAAGTACAGGCTCCTATGATTCTCAATAACAATATAACACTCTGCTAGTTTCATCAAATAATGATGTTTAATTAGTAAAGTTTTGTAACAAGATAACTGAAACAAAAATACGAGGCTCATTTTGTAAACCATTTAAAGAGTTTAAAGGCGTTACATGGTTTATTAAAGGCAATAATAATTAATTATCAGTAATGAATGATTATTCGTTAATATAAGAAACCCTCTTAAATTTATGTCCTTCGAGTATATTAAAGACCAATGGGACTTTTATTCCCAGTTACAATGTCAATACTAATTGATATAATCCGGCTCATTAAGTTACATAAATGTACTTAATATATATCTTTTTTATTATTGGGCCCTAAAATTTATCGATTCATTCATTGTTTTTCGGCAGTATTAGTGTTACTGCCATGCAGATACAAAATTGACTCACAATGATCTCATCTCTTGGTGGCGGTGGAGGGGGGGGGATCAAATAGTATATCAAACAAAAACACTTAGTTGTAAAGCTAGACATTTTCTAGAACTGTATATACCTAGGTTACACAAAATAAAACGCATTAAAAGCAAAACTTTTCCATAATTCCTATCTTCCCAAAAGTGGTATTCCAGTTCTCACTATGCATCCATTAAATAGAATAAAATGCAATTTTTATATAACAATGTACATTATAATTAAAGTTTTACATGGAATAGATTAAAGAGTAAAATACTTGATAGCTCTTCCTCAATCAATATGACATTTTAACATAAATAATATAAACACAATCAATCTATAAAAACTTAAGTAAGGAAGTGTTCAATCATTACGCCGACTACGATAAGGTCTTCACCCGACTTACGAACGGACATGTTTGTGTTCCTCGTTCACTCACTTGACGAACACATAATGAAGCCAAGCATTGGGGGAACTGAGAGAAAGGACTGTTGGGCAGATTTCCTAACACAGTGTAAACGCCGTACAGAGTGTAACCTACTGTTCAAACTGGGGACGACTTTACCCAATCGCTAAATGGGGCGCCTGAAAAGTAGCTTCTGGAAAAGTACCCTCTTCCCCCCAGTGGAGGCATACGTCACTTTGATGTCACAGCTAGGGGATTATTTTTCCAGTCGCGAACACCCCTCATAGTGAGATTTCAGCCGGTTTTTCATTTTGAAACTATTAAATGGTATATTAATTATCATTGAATTATATTACGTGATCAATTAAGATGATAATGCAAGAGTTAGGGTCACACGGGGTGGATTTTTGCTCACTGGAAAAGTACCCCTACCCCTCGCCCGTGGTGTACGGCCTGGAAAAGTAGCCCCCGCTCGTAGTGTACGGCCTGGAAAAGTACCCCTACCCCTCGCCCGTGGTGTTCGGCCTGGAAAAGTAGCCCCCGCTCGTAGTGTACGGCCTGGAAAAGTACCCCTACCCCTCGCCCGTGGTGTTCGGCCTGGAAAAGTAGCCCCCGCTCGTGGTGTACGGCTTCTATTCTCACATTCATTCGTATGTTCTTGAATTAACAAGCTGAACTGTACGCCACTTGAACTAGCGATTACAATCACAATGATGTATAAGTGTTACAATATAGGGAGTAACAGGGAATGAGTTAATGCTAACGACATTCTCAAAGTGACAATAAATATAATATATAACGGATACAAAACAGAGTTGTCCTCCTTGACTGTCAATACTCCCCTGCTGGCATCTAACTGTGAAACCACCGATACCGTTCAATATTACGACAATGAATGTATCAGCACCATTCTCTTGACGATAGCTCCCAGCTTCTTTATGGACAACTCATCTCTTCATGGAATCTTCTTGTGTGTTAGTGCACAAAGATTTTAAGTACTATAGGATCGGTCATCCCATAATACGATGGCGATCCCATGACGATTCATTTAGTCATGGTTTCCTCTCATTACTCATTATTAATTAATAGCCCAATAACCAGGACAACTAAGAGACGGGTTTTACGTGGACTACAGCTTTACGTGGAATCCGAACCACGTAGGCTAGTGTTCGGATTCCAGCTAACTGACAAGCCTGACACTCAGTTCTATGCCCTACACAACATCTGAACCTTGACTACCATCCAACATGGACGCCCCAGACTTCTCTAGTAGTGTACACGTCGATGGCAACCATTGAGTGGTCATTATTAAGAGGACAGAGTATAGAACCTATCACCTACAATCTCCTCAACACTTTTTTACCAAGTAGCTGGGTTACAACACTGCGTAGGCTATATTATTTATGTCAATTCTGAACTGAAATCCAAAACTAAAATAAATCAACCAATAAAATTCTTATTTCTTTACCTTCTTGAATTAACAATTTTCCAAGAAGAACAGTTTTGACCTCAGTATTTATTTCTAAAGAAGAAAACTTGTGAGAAAATCTTTTTGACAAATTACTATGTTTTTTATTGTTACAGTTTCAAAGCTTTAATTACAATGGACAGCATTGGTTTTACAGTGGATTATTAACACTGGCAACCTTGACATTTACGTAAAATAAGCACATTCTATTGATTTATTTTAACAATCTAAATTAGCGTTACTTTCTTTTTTCAAGGTGAATTGCTTATAGTTAAAACATTCACTTTAGCTTAATGTAACTTTGTTATTTTAAAATTTCAACATTTTATCTAACAATACATTTTTAATGAGTTTATTTTTTACCCTCCGCAAAAAAACAGCTGCATATTTCATTTATAATATGCAATAAAATAGCAACTAAAGAGCTATTTAAAGATTTCTTAAGGTTCTAAAACATCTAAAGTAAATGTACACGTAATTATTACTATTATTTATTTGGCAAAAAAGTCCACCGACATTTTTAATCATATACCCCATAGTTCAGTTAGGTGTGCGCCTATTTGAGGCCTGCCCACTTGCGGCAAACCGGGTTTATTCTTAAATTTGCGGCACGATTTTAACTGACCCCCTAATTATTGGTTAATGTATTACTTTGGGATCGGAAGATGGACTACCACTTGCGGCCCAGACTTAATTTTTCTTATCGTTATCGTGTTAACTAACTACAAATTTAAACTCGTAAATATTATAATAGTGCATTTATGTATTTAGTGTTGGTTACAGTATAAAATCTCTTGGACTATTCGTAACGTTAAAAATGGACTTTAAATAAATTTGTTATTGTAAAAATGTCCAGGATACTTATATTTATCTTATATGGCCCTAAACCTATCGAATATTAGTTGTGAGTTATTGGATTTTTAAATATAAAAAAACGCCCAAATATTCGTATTATAATGTCACGGATTACTTGTAATAATAGCATAAAGTCCCACAGAAAGATAAAAAGTTGACAAGAATTTAAGCATTCAGTTAATAAGTGGTTTGTGTTTTATAGTTATTTATATTACAAGACGTTTACCGTGTTTTGCTGTAGCATACACTTATAATCAGTCATGTTTATATTGTACCATATCCAATAAATTCAACATTAAATTTCAGTGGTTTAGCTAAAATATATTGGCAACAATGCTATATTCTAGGCACGTAAACCGTTATTTTGCTGTCCTATTTGAGTACGGCTTATTCTTAATATAATAAATTGAACAATCATTCGTTTGTCTACTACTAAATACATAAAGCCATAGACAATATGAATGTCTGTAACCTTAACTAAACAATCAATGATGACAAAATGTCTATAATTTCATAACATTCTACAGGAAACCCTACCGTTCTCTCTGGTAACGTATGGCTAGTATTAGATGGTAAAACATTTACATCTCGGATAGCAAATATAAATGAACTGGTTGAGCTTAAAATGAATTGTGACAAAATATACAAAGTACAGCATTTTATGTAGACCCCTGCTATTAAACACAAAATATCACATTTCTTAGTATTTTCAAGAGGGCAAGTACTTGTAGACTACCCCCAGTAATAAATAGTACCATGTTGTGCATTGGTGTGATAAGTTAAGGAACGCACCCGCTCCTACTTGTAGACCAAAACAAACTGAGAGAATTTCTCAGTATTTCATTACGCAAAATTACCATTGGGTTAAAACCAAAAAAAGAAATGCCTCTTTGGCCTGTGTATTTTGGACCACCTTAAGAGATGTAGGAATTTTCGAAAATAATAAGCGTTAATCTTTGAAGGAACACAACAGTCTAAAGTTGGACGCTTAACGATCATTGATTGAAATTAAAATTTTAACGAATTAACATCTTCATGTGAATTAATAAAAAAGGAGACAGTGAAAATACATTTATTAAATAATAATATATAGCCTATGATAATTATACTTTGATAAAATAAATTATTATGGTGAATATACCTACATTATTTGTATTAGATCGAACCTATCTCTAAAAAGGAATTGTTTCCTTATATAGTAAAGTGAGAAAGCGATACGATACGAGTGTTGTCTGTCAAGATACAATGTATCTTGTATGCATGTGCACGTGGTAACGTAAGGTGTACTAATACAATGTATCTTGTATGCATGTGCACGTGGTAACGTAAGGTGTACTAATACAATGTATCTTGTATGCATGTGCACGTGGTAACGTAAGGTGTACTAATACAGTTTTTATCTACTGCCGAAGAAGAGTTGAATTTAATTATTAGGTTAATCTTGAATGAGCCGCAAGTGGGCGAGCCGCAAATAGCACGGAACCGTTAAATTGGCATATCTCACAATCATCCATAATATACTGTATATTTGCCTTAATCATGTGGACTAATACTTATTTAAATAAATATTACAAATCTTAGTTGAAACAATAATCTATCACAAAAATAGATCTTTCTTTTTATTATCACAATAATAGATCTAAGTAATATTTTAAACTTAGATTGGTTTATTTATAGATAGTAGTTTCTTAGTATATTACGTGTTGGTAGTATTAAAATTATGTTAGTTAATGTAACAAAGCATACACTTATAAAACTTAAGTTCAAATTATACAGACATTACAGCGATGAGTTTAAGTAATCCAACATAACATCGTCAAACCAGAGGCTTGCCGAGGAATCAACTTGTGTAGCTCCAACATCGGCAAACCAGAGGATCACCAAGGAATCAAGTTGTGTACCTCCAACATCGGCAAACCAGAGGATCACCAAGGAATCAACTTGTGTAGCACCAATATCGTCAAACCAGAGGCTTGCCGAGGAATCAACTTGTGTAGCACCAATATCGTCAAACCAGAGGCTTGCCGAGGAATCAACTTGTGTAGCACCAATATCGTCAAACCAGAGGCTTGCCGAGGAATCAACTTGTGTAGCACCAATATCGTCAAACCAGAGGCTTGCCGAGGAATCAACTTGTGTAGCACCAATATCGTCAAACCAGAGGCTTGCCGAGGAATCAACTTGTGTAGCACCAATATCGTCAAACCAGAGGCTCACCAAGGAATCAACTTGTGTAGCCCCTGTTTTCATTATACATTCTCAAGTTTGATGTTGACAATGGCTGAGATGACACTCTGATTTATTAATACTGTAGTTAACACATATACAGTAATACATAAAAATAGTAAGAAAATATTCTTTCTTTTACTTTTGAAAATGAATATGTTCATAGCTATACAAAAGCCAAGAACCATGTGGATTAAAAGAAGAAAATCCCATTCACGTCTTAAGTAAAACGATGAAAAGGTGTTTGCTGTCCATGGTAGTCAATCGTACGAGAGTCAGGCAATGTGATTGGTTAGGGTTTTGTATTGTGTTACAGGATAGAATCGAAATAAAAGAGTAATGGGGCACGACTTTAAATAGCAGCTAGAAGAGTCCAGTACCAGTGCTTGGCATGTTAGAGTACCCAAGTCCAAGACAGCCGACTGAGGCAGCGTTCATATTAGTTAACGAATAGCTCTTGTCACAAGGAATAATCAGAGGTTACATTCAATAGTGTGTTCAATTTGTATCGAGTAGTTTTTTCTTCGATTTGCCGTGCGATGGCAGATCCAACCTATTAGTCCTATACTTATTCCCCCGAATCCACAAGGATAAACGTAGTGTAATTAATTATTAGTGCAAATATATAAAAATGCAAAACAGTTTTAAGATATGTACAACGTCCACTGAGTCGTTCACTACGGCCTTCAGAAACCAACCTCTATTTCGTTTTTCTCTTTGCTCTTGTAAATCCCTCCAAAAAATCTGAACTAAACATAATCCATCGCTAACACAACATGAGAGAAGAATCAGAAGTCAACACACCAAATTACTACTTACAGGCCTCGAAGATGACAGGCCAAGAAAAACAAACTTAGAATGATTTTTTTCTGTTCAGTTAATGTTGTATTAGTTTCTTTTTAAAATAGTTTACCACTTCCCAAAGTTCATATAGTTGTAAACATTGCACGCATTTTTTTTTAATTTTTGCGGAGATAAAAAATGTAATTGCGTTGTAAATGTTATTATATACTCGTAAGCCACACACTAAAAAAAATATAGGGCCTAGTAATCAGTTAATTAGTTTGGTTAAAACTCAACCTGAATCCCTCTTTTTAAATGCAACAATACAACACCCCGTTTATGAATTACCACATGACAAATATGTTCAAATTTAAAAAAATGCCTAATGGATAACTGTACAGCTGTACATAACGTTTAACACAGTGCTCGTAAAGCTGGACTGACGAAGTGGCCAGTCATCAGCATCCAAAGTGGTCTGAGTCCCTCGTACCTCCTCCCATTAGGCGAACATTGATCTCTGGTATTCCCAAATTTGGCTTTACAAACCTGTTATGTCAGTTTAGGAGTGTTCACTGTCTCCTAGATTTCAACTTTGAACTTTTAATTTACATGAAACCCCTTTTTAGCTTTGTAAAACTACTTTCCGATACAATAATTTTTATTTAATACTTATATCAAATACGGATATATTTTATGTTTATCCTTTTACAAAAGAAAAGTAAAAGTAAATTTTATTATCCATTCACTTGATTGTAGAATACATCATACTATATAGTTACTAGTATAAAATATAGGTGTCTCAAAAGCAAGATGTTTAGAGGTCGCCAGTCTGGATCAATATATAAGTTCAAATTAATATAAATTAAAATGTAAACATTACTAATGCACCGGGAGAGACATTTAAATATCGAAAAGTATAAACAAATTTGTGCATATTTAAAATTGCACTGGGTCTTTAAAATTGAAAAACATGACGCTATGTAGAAAGCTAATTTATGATTGACTATCTGTACCGCTGATGACCATATTGTAATTCTATGAACAAACATAAAAGTATAGTAACAACACGTATTCTTGTAAATGACTAAACACTCTAGAAGTCACAAAAGGATAGAACCTCCTAAAGTCACTTAAAATGAACATAGAAACTTATTTTCTTAACGTTATTGTAACTTGTAACTATTTGTCACATCTGGTATATTTCCACTCTGATTACGACTAAAAAATATCTTTAATACGTTATAAACATGCTACAAAGTTAAAAGTGTAGTTTAGTGAGTGAATCTAAAAATCCCAATAATATGGATATGTAACCCAATCATATCTAAACCATCCCAATAATATGGATATGTAGAACGTCATTATAATCAGCCCAAAAACATGCGTGTGATACATACATTGTACGTTGTTGTAATACTCATATAATAAAGCAAATTAAAATTATGCATATTGTAATAAATTCAATAATATCAGGGAATGATAGAATACGACACAGCTTTTATATATTTTAAATTAAAGAATTGTTGCTGAATACAAACCATTCAACAATATTTGATACCAGTTATTTCTTTCGCGTTGCAGACTGGAAGGTGTCGGTACAGCGCGGTACGGCGTGCTCGCCCACTCACATACAGCGCTGCCTTGACCTTTCCTATTATAATCACTTTCCCCACTATTAGTCAGCCAATCATACACTTTACTTCAGCACGCCAGGAGCGAGCGATAATTATGGATGACGGATTCTGTTTGAACTAGATCGCTAGTTTTGGTTCTGAATCTCAGCTGGACCATAGTGCCGAACACCAAGTTCTAGATTTGTTGGGTCCCTGATATTGTGTGAGGCCATTGTCGTGGCCTCTCGTTAATGAGGGTGTATTATAAAAGTTCAGAAACCGAAACGATTTTTATATTTTATCTAAAATTGATGTTCTCAAATCCTTTTAACACGCCTTGTAAGAAAAGGAAGTAGTCCGTTAATGAATTTTACGAGAGAACTGTGTTTTAATTTGAGCAAAACTGGCTTCTTCTTGACAAACAAGCAAGAGTTAAGATAGTCATCTAATAATAGGGGTGGCCTCGTCAGTAAGGTATTTCTTTTCGAAATCTTAGGACCACTACTCCAATCAGCGTGGGGTATTATTGATGTATTACAAAACATTATATCATAATTTTCACAATAAAAAAGCTGTATCACAATATTCGGCATTCCTAAACTAGAAGGTAATGTCTTGTTATGTTTATACATGGCCAAGATTCGTCAGGAGGGACGAAGCACAACAGACAGACACTGTGTGAGTGTAGTGTAGACCAGAGAAATTGCATGTGTAGACTGCAGCTCGCAAACGGCAGTGGTAGGAACACATCTACAGAAAGCATTGCACCAAATAATGGGATTGATTTAGAATTCCGCCTACGTCTGATCAATCAATAGATGTTGCAAGAATGTGGGAATTACCACCAAGGTTCCCGGAGAGACAATGTAAAGTGGGTGCAAGGAATGTTGGCTGCAGCCTTCAACGCGTCACGAGAGGTCAGGGCGAAGCAGAGACACCAGACACACGCTTCCATACAGTCAGTTCCAGGGTCATGTACAGTTGTGTGCGATGATGAATATAACAATACTATTACACTGGTTACATAGCGTATGGTTTGTATCCAGCAACAATTCTTTAATTTAAAAAATATAAAAGCCGTGTCTAAAAAATATTTGGAAAAAGTTCAAAAGTCATGAGATAGTAATAAATACATAAAGTATAGAATTTATCAGTGCCTTGAGAGTGGTTCTAAGATTTCTTCTCTACTTCGTAACCTATTTCTACAATGGATCTCCTGTAACAAAGATAAGATAAATCCAATCCATCAAGTCATTTAAGAACTGCCTAACTGATCCCTCCGTAAAAGAGCGTAGGGGGAACTCTGTAACTATATGATTCATTGTTTGGATAGACTCCCCGCAATCACATGACTTATCTTGTGTCAATCTCCATGTATATTTCCAGTAGTTATATCTACCGACGTCAGTTCGGTAGCGATTCAACAGTGTCCATTCCCTACGAGGGAGATTCATCCCACCCTCTCGTATTGACGGATCGTTAACAGGGAACTTATTTCGTCCAAACGCTGTTCCAAGCTATGGCTAAGCAAGTAATGGGCGGGGAATTTGAGCAGCTCAACTGAAAAGCAGTACTTAGAGGTGGGTTTCGGGATTTTAAGCGACGGGTCTGACGTGAGAGATCCTGTGTAAAAGGGAGGTACGGGAAATTCAAGATCTTATTGAATTCTTTAAGTAGTGCCTCCTGGTGTATTATCTCTGGAAGAGCTATTACACTTAGACTTATCTAAAAGAATGTGAGCACAATCAGTTCAGCTTGTAACTTCAAAACGATAAACAGAACTATAAACATAAACAAAAACACAATAAATATGGCTTATTATTGCAGCGATAAAATAATGAATACAATAGCTTCAGTAGCCCAAAATGCTATCAAATTACTAAAATGTAATGTTAACTATTTTAGTTACGAAATGAATTTATTATAGCTATTTATTGAATTAATATTAGTGAGTTTGCTTTTTTTAACTACCCAAAAAGTTAAACATTATGTTTTTGTTGCGAGATAAGACTGGACAAAATAACTAATCATTTAAAATAATTAGCTTATAAGCATCATCTTCAGGACGGAAGTCTAGAGGAAGGCCTAATTAAAGCAGACAACACCACAAGGTCTGAGATTCTATTTTCCTCAAACTTACGATCCTTTTTTTTAATTAACCTGTTTGAATAATTAAATGAGACTTATACCAAACTAATCACAATGAATCCAAATGTCTTCCATGTACAATAAATTATTTTATTACTATTATTATTCTCGTTACAATGATAGGTTAAAGACGACTCACACGGAATTTCTTTGTTAAACACAAATATCATAATAAAAAGCAAATTACTTCAAGCAAAATCTCCAGCATAATGTTTTTCCTAAAGAATATAACATGGTGGACACTATACAATTAGTTTGAAAATTATTGCTTACTTATTTTAAGTTTGACAGCAAATTAAAGCTCAAAGTTTTGTCATTTCAGACCAGTGGCGCGAGGCCGTTCCGCCAGAACCAAAGTTATTTTATTTGAACTATAACATACCATAACTAAACCTCACGCAACCTAAACAATCCTAACATAAACTAACCAAACTTAACGTACTGAACCAAACCTTAACAAACCTAACATAACCTAACCTAGCAATACCCAACCTTGTCCTATCGTAATAGAACATAACTTTCTAAAATCGGCACATTTCCGACGCCAACGTGCTTAATAATGGTTCCATTGCGAAAACCTTGTCATATTCGTAATCAGGACAACATTCTGCAAAATTTGAGTACCCATGTTGCTATATTAATGGGGAAATATATTTTCCATTTTTCTTCATTTTCGTAATGTTTCCAGCTTTTCCGCTGAAAAAAGAATCATTTTTGTTTATTAGCTTTGCATCTACAATGAAAAAGAATTTCAGGCAAGAAATTGACAAGCTCTTTTTAATTAAAAGTTAACTGCCTTTACTCTTTTAGATTAAAACTATTACGTTTTTCACGTAGAACTGCCTCCATCAGTCGTTACTGAGATATTATTGCAACCATTACAAAACTCTGGACTCCAGCCACCAAAAATGTTCAATACAAAAGTTTGAGTTGAATACATGTATTAAAATGATAAAAATATAGAGTGAATAAAACGCACTTACTTGTTCTCTAGTAACACCGAGCAAATAAATCTTTCACGATAAGTTTCGTAAATGCCGTAACACCACATTCTATATATCACCTATGTACTGTGTGAGACTGTACCAGTAGAATCATTGGCACCAATACTTTAATCATTATTGGTGACTACGTTGTGATTGCCATCAGTGATAATAATACTGTACCACTAATTTACTTCACAGTTCCTTTACTGAGCGTCCATATTAGTTTTACGAATATTTTCCCTGAATGTTGGTTCATCTTTTCGTAATTATGATTGTATTGTATAGTCTTACAAACTATACATAACTAATCGTTGTTTGAGTGTCATGCAACCAGAACAATTTATACTCCATCTACTTTAAAAACTCAGAAATTAATCTGAAGGTGTTACATTATGCAAGACCGTAAATTGTAAAAACTTTAACGTGAATAAACTCATTACTGGATTGATTATAAAATTTAATCATATTTTAAAATTATAAAATCCTACAATAAGAGTTGAAACAACAATAGATCAGGCAGAGTTAGTCAATAACGAAAAGAAAAAATGAACCTTGCACATCTCATTTATTAAAAATATATGACGTAGTAAAATCAGAAGTAACTGGCCTTTTATTTAGAAGTAGAGGAACAATATCTAAATCGCTGCAAAATTCATTAAAACATATAACATACCATTGATACCACAGAAAAAAGCAAATTGAAATAATAAAGGACTACATTCATATTTTGTACCACCATTTATTTTATAAAACAAATGATTATATTTTGTGTTCTGGATTTTCATGGCCACATCAATTGCGAGGCAGTTGGCAATTTTTTATTTTCAATAAATATTATGTTTTTCTTTCTAGGTCTGATATGTATAAGATAATTGTACTTGATTAAAACGGAGTATTAAAGCAATCCATCTAGTTGACAAACGCCTACCACAGGTATCCCCAATACGCCTGCCTGAAGACTCCATCATATAAAGTAGTATTTTACTCCGATTCCCGGACAATCTGCCCAGATAAATTGGTTAGGGTACTGAACTCTTGTCAAACCCCTAGATGGGCAGAATGTCCGACCCCGCGGCCGCAAAACAGGTACAATAATTTTTGATAGTTTAACGATTTGGGCAGATTGTCCGTTCACCATTTTACTCCAACTCAAAATTGGTAACTGAAAAGATTGTTTTGTATGATTGCAGGGGAGAATTTCTCAATCAATCTATAAAATTGATAATAATTTATTGGATATTTGATACTATGAGTAGTAAGTGATACAACATAGCAAACATATCTTCGTGTATTCTGTATAGTTACACACATTTATCTAGGCATTCTAGATGTACTTATATACAAGATAATACAGTAAGAGGAAGGGGTTCGCTCTAGTTTAGTCAAGGACAAAAGCATGTACAGTAGTTACATGACCACTTCTTAAAGGTCAAAGCAATGCGTGATCAAGTATTTCTCGTGCTCAGAGGTCAAAGCAATGCGTGATCAAGTATTTCTCGTGCTCAGAGGTCAAAGCAATGCGTGCTCAAGTATTTCTCGTGCTCAGAGGTCAAAGCAGTGCGTGCTCAAGTATTTCTCGTGCTCAGAGGTCAAAGCAATGCGTGATCAAGTATTTTTCGTGCTCAGAGGTCAAAGCAATGCGTGCTCAAGTATTTCTCGTGCTCAGAGGTCAAAGCAATGCGTGCTCAAGTATTTCTCGTGCTCAGAGGTCAAAGCAATGCGTGCTCAACTATTTCTCGTGCTCATAGGTCATATCGTTAATCACTACATCCCACTAAGTAATGATGCTAAATTATATTTTTAATCATTATTGATCGTTATAATTCTGTAATACATACAGAGAGATACAATACAAAAAGAAGATATTTGGGGTCGAGTTTTATTGTAATGCCTTTAATGATTAACATTTTAATTGTTGACAATTTTTTAACATATATACATATCGTATGGCTTTCATAGGCCAGCTACCAAACTAATAACAGATTTAAAATACTACACAGAGAAAAATATCTAAATAAAATCTGCAGTATAAAATAGGCGTACTTGTGTGGTTAAATATTGATCTCCCATCACAGAGCTGAATTCAGCTTTCATAACCATTCATCGCCTGTTTCTCCAATAGAATGAACTCCAGCTAATCTCCCTTGAAAAGAACGTAATGAGAACTCATTAACATAAACGACGTTGTTCGCGTCTGCAGCAATCCCTGCACGTGCCCCCTGGTTGTTGCTCCGCTACGCCATCTCCTTTTATAATGTTAGTATTATTATATTAAAGATTGCTGATATCTCGTTTGGGGTGTCACTTTCGTCTAGGTGGTTCCCGTGCCCTGGCATATTCAATTAATATGCAAGGTACACTCAAGAGATAGTACCTCGAAATATCAGTGCTCATTATTGAGAACGCGTTTTCTATAATCTGTAATGTCTAAGATGAAACTGGGATCGGAAACAAGAAGCTGGTTTGCTGAGATAATCTATATACTTAAATGCCAATCGATTCATCGACTAACAGCCCAGAGTGATTAGTCCAAACTAAGTCCTCATAAAAGTCAATGTTACCTTCTGACATATTCTTAACGTATAATATATTCCTAACAGCAGCTCCTTACTATTTATTTTATTTATTTATTTATTAATACATTTATTTTTACAGAGTTGGCCTCACCAAGTTTGGTGTAACTTGTCGGTGAGGTCCATTATAACATTTAATAAATAACTCTATTTAAAAATTATCAAAGTAATTGTGGTGGTTTAGGGCGGCACTACAATGTTATAACTGGTTTGGCAGTACAATGAAAGAGAAAGTTGGGACGTGCCGGCCCCAGATGCACTGTCAAATTGAAATGAACAATTGAATTTTTCATGCAACAGACAGGTTTATATTTTGGAATCCTGCCTATTTCCTTTCTTGATTTTAATGTCAGTTGTTCATCATCAGCCTACTAACAAACTTCGCAAGTTTGTTCGTTTACGAGTTACATGACGTGCGATCCGTGGCCGACACTGCCCCATCACACAACCTGTTGTCTTTCCAATTTAATATCTTACAATACAATTAACACTAAATTTACTATATTACATTTTGAATACCTACTATACACATAAATTAAATAAATTAAATTCAAAATCACATGTTACCTTAAAATATGTTCGCTAAGAGTATTAGTGTAAGTGCAGTGCATAAGTGTTCTGAAGCTGGAATCATTGAAATTCTAGGATTACAAGTACAGGTAATTGTTTTCATTTCCAGTTCTGAAGTATGTAAGCCATAAAAACACAGCTCTCTTAAACTCTGCATAGTTATATATGTTTTCTATTTCTTCAGGTAATAAATTATAAAGATAAGGAACAATGAACTCTGGGAGTCTTCGCCCATAGTTTGTTCTGGGGAATGAGGTAACATATTTTTTAACATGTCGAGTTTCAAAACTCCTGTTGTTAGGTGTTTTAAATTTACTGTTTTTAAAGTTATCTAATATAATTTTTAATTCATACATACCTTTCGGTGTCAATTGTCCCATGAAACTGAATTCATTTAAATTTATATTGCCATTTACATACTGAATTTCGTCACCATATAGAGTTCGCAAACATTTTTTTTGCAGATTTATTATCTGGTTTAAATGGCTCTTTGCTGATGTCCCCCAGACTGATATTCCATATCTCAACAATGATTCGAAAAAAGCCTTATATATTGTATTCTTAACCAGATGTGTTGCTTTATTTTTCAATCTATACATTATCGCAGTGCATGGCACAAGTTTTTTATGTAGTGACACTATATGTTCTTTCCACGTCAGTTTATTGTCTACCATTAATCCCAAATATTTGGTAACGTTTACTACTTTAATATCTTCACATTGACACTGCTCCTCCCCATGTAAACATTTACAGTTATGAAGTTTAATATTGATTTCTTTTTCAATCTTAATATTTTTTTGATGTATATGCATTAAATTAGTTTTCTGGCTATTTACAATCAATCCATTATCATGAGCCCATTTAGTGAAAACTTTAAAATCTCTCTGTAGCTTTTCCTCTGCTAGATGTAAATACCTATCTTTTGCTAGGATAAGCACATCATCTGCAAAAGCCCATATGTGGCTTTCATGTATCCTGTTTAACACATCATTCATATAAATTATAAACAGGACAGGCCCTAACTGACTTCCTTGTGGAACACCATGTTTAATATATTTTTCGTCACTTATAGTGTTTAATGCTTTAACGGCAAGTTTTCTACCACTAAGATAGCTCTTGAACCATCTTAAATAGGGGCCCCTCACTCCTATCTTGCTCAACGCCATAATTATACAGTTATGTTCCACTGTGTCAAACGCCTTTGAAAAATCAATAAATAAGGCCAGACCATGCTCTTTGTTATTCATAATTCTATTAGCTACATTTGAAAATTCCTGTAATGCCATTTCTGTACTGCAATTCTTTCTAAATCCATATTGTTTATCATTAAGTATATCATTTTCTGTTAAATATTTATTTAGACAGTCTAATACATATCTCTCGATTATTTTATCTAAAGAAGTCAAAATTGCAATTGGACGATAATTCTGGTATTCCTTCTTACTTTTGCTTTTATAAATTGGTCTTATCAGTGACTTTTTTACTATATCTGTATATCTATAATTTGTAACAGGCAAGGTAAGTATCTCGTTAAATGGGGAAGGGGAACGACAATGGTGCTAGATACCCACGTGTCAGCGATCACCGAACACTGACCATACACCCCACCTTGACCAATGACTATTCGAAAAGAGAGATGTTAACGAACCGGTTCCGATTCGATAGCGGTGTTGACGTGGATGTGATGATCTTGGCAAGGTCGTCCAGTGGCCTGGTCGCATACATCATACACGTCGCGCCCCACCTTCATTACATTTAATTGGCGCTCTTCCTTTGTGTTGGATCTTGTACACAGGATATTGCTCACAAAGAAAAACAAGTCAGCTTAGTCAGTTCAGTTTTCGATGACTAACTCGCTTCTTTTTCTTCTTTTTGAATTACTGGTTATATAAAAATAATTACACCGGTGTATTCAAAATAAAAAACAATCTGAACCCACACAAAGCACAGGAAATGCTGGATTTAGTGGAGGAATCGAAAATCGTGTAATAGGTAGTCATATAAAAACGATCGTATGAATACATCCGTTACGATGTGCAAATTTAAATTAATATGAGTACTCGTTATTATATAGGGGAAAATGAAAACTGAGATTCTCATCCAAGGTCGAATTATTTCTGCTTAGAAAATCCTCTTGCCTCTTTTGGAATATAATTATGATGTTAAAATGTTCAAGTAAGGTGACTGGTATACAAAATTATTAATACCTTCCCATCAGACATACTGTACGTAGAATAGGTAGAAAGGTCAGAAAGACCACCATGATCAAGACATACGCTTGGTGTGTGGGAGGAATCCTTAAGAAACCATGGGTATGTATTAGGAAACGACATGCAAATACCGATGTATATTTATGTAGCCCTGCCTTACTTCATGTGATATGGTAGGCCTATGTGTAGTTGTGTAGCCCTGTCTTGCTTCATATGATGTGGTAAGCCTATGTGAAGTTGTGTAGCCCTGTCCTGCTTCATGTGATTTGGTAGGCCTATGTGTAGTTGTGTATCACGGTCTTGCTTGATGTGATGTGGTAGGCCTATGTGTAGTTGTGTAGCTCTGTCCTGCTTTATGTGTTGTGGTAGACCTATGTGTATTTGTGTAGCACTATCTTGTTTCATATGCTGTGGTAAGTCTATGTGTAGTTATGTAGCCCTGTCCTGCTTCATCTGTTGTGGTAGACCTATGTGTAGTTGTGTAGCCCCGTCTTGCTTCATGTAATGTGGTGGGCCTATGTGTAGCTGTGTAGCCCTGTCTTGCTTCATGTGATATTGTAGGCTTATGTGTAGTCCTCTCTTGCTTCATGTGATGTGGTAGGCCTATGTATAGTTGTGCAGTCCTCCCATGCCTCATGTGATGTGGTAGGCCTATGTGTAGCTGTGTAGCCCTGTCTTAATTCATGTGATGTGGTAGGCCTATGTATAGATGTGCAGTCCTCCCCTGCTTCATGTGATGTGGTAGGTCTATATATACATGTGCAGTCTTCCCCTGCTTCATGTGATGTGGTAGGCCTATATATACATGTGCAGTCTTCCACTGCTTCATGTGATGTGATAGGCCTATGTGTAGATGTGCAGTCCTCCCCTGCTTCATGTGATGTAGTAGGTCTATATAAACATGTGCAGTCTTCCCCTGCTTCATGTGATGTGATAGGCCCATGTGTAGATGTGCAGTCCTCCCCTGCTTCATGTGATGTGGTAGGTCTATATATACATGTGCAGTCTTCCCCTGCTTCATGTGATGTGATAGGCCTATGTGTAGATGTGCAGTCCTCCCCTGCTTCATGTGATGTAGTAGGTCTATATATACATGTGCAGTCTTCCCCTGCTTCATGTGATGTGATAGGCCTATGTGTAGATGTGCAGTCCTCCCCTGCCTCATGTGATGTGGTAGGTCTATATATACATGTGCAGTCTTCCCCATGCTTCATGTGATGTGATAGGCCTATGTGTAGATGTGCAGTCCTCCCCTGCTTCATGTGATGTGGTAGGTCTATATATACATGTGCAGTCTTCCCCTGCTTCATGTGATGTGGTAGGCCTATGTGTAGATGTGCAGTCCTCCCCTGATTCATGTGATGTGCTAGGTCTATATATACATGTGCAGTCTTCCCCTGCTTCATGTGATGTGGTAGGCCTATGTGTAGATGTGCAGTCCTCCCCTGATTCATGTGATGTGCTAGGTCTATATATACATGTGCAGTCTTCCCCTGCTTCATGTGATGTGGTAGGCCTATGTGTAGATGTGCAGTCCTCCCCTGATTCATGTGATGTGCTAGGTCTATATATACATGTGCAGTCTTCCCCTGCTTCATGTGATGTGGTAGGCCTATGTGTAGATGTGCAGTCCTCCCATTCTTCATGTGATGTTGTAGGCCTATGTATAGCTCCGTCTTGCTTCATGTGATGTTGTAGGCCTATGTGTAGCCCCGTCCTGCTTCATGTAATGTGGTAGGCCTATGTATAGATGTGCAGTCCTCCCATGCTTCATGTGATGTGGTAGGTCTATATATACATGTGCAGTCCTCCCCTGCTTCATGTGATTGGGTAGGCCTATGTGTAGCTGTGTAGCCCCGTCCTGCTTCATGTAATGTGGTAGGCCTATGTATAGATGTGCAGTCCTCCCATTCTTCATGTGATGTTGTAGGCCTATGTGTAGATGTGCAGTCCTCCCATTCTTCATGTGATGTTGTAGGCCTATGTATAGCTCCGTCTTGCTTCATGTGATGTTGTAGGCCTATGTGTAGCCCCGTCCTGCTTCATGTGATGTTGTAGGCCTATGTGTAGCCCCGTCCTGCTTCATGTGATGTTATAGGCCTATGTGTAGCCCCGTCCTGCTTCATGTGATGTTGTAGGCCTATGTGTAGCCCCGTCCTGCTTCATGTGATGTTGTAGGCCTATGTGTAGATGTGCAGTCCTCCCATTCTTCATGTGATGTTGTAGGCCTATGTGTAGCCCCGTCCTGCTTCATGTGATGTTGTAGGCCTATGTGTAGCCCCGTCCTGCTTCATGTAATGTTGTAGGCCTATGTGTAGCCCCGTCCTGCTTCATGTGATGTTGTAGGCCTATGTGTAGCCCCGTCCTGCTTCATGTGATGTTGTAGGCCTATGTGTAGCCCCGTCCTGCTTCATGTAATGTTGTAGGCCTATGTGTAGCCCCGTCCTGCTTCATGTGATGTTGTAGGCCTATGTGTAGCCCCGTCCTGCTTCATGTGATGTTGTAGGCCTATGTGTAGCCCCGTCCTGCTTCATGTGATGTTGTAGGCCTATGTGTAGCCCCGTCCTGCTTCATGTGATGTTGTATGCCTATGTGTAGATGTGCAGTCCTCCCATTCTTCATGTGATGTTGTAGGCCTATGTGTAGCCCCGTCCTGCTTCATGTGATGTTGTAGGCCTATGTGTAGCCCCGTCCTGCTTCATGTAATGTTGTAGGCCTATGTGTAGCCCTGTCCTGCTTCATGTGATGTTGTAGGCCTATGTGTAGCCCCGTCCTGCTTCATGTGATGTTGTAGGCCTATGTGTAGCCCCGTCCTGCTTCATGTAATGTTGTAGGCCTATGTGTAGCCCCGTCCTGCTTCATGTGATGTTGTAGGCCTATGTGTAGCCCCGTCCTGCTTCATGTGATGTTGTAGGCCTATGTGTAGCGCCGTCCTGCTTCATGTGATGTTGTAGGCCTATGTGTAGCCCCGTCCTGCTTCATGTGATGTTGTAGGCCTATGTGTAGATGTGCAGTCCTCCCATTCTTCATGTGATGTTGTAGGCCTATGTGTAGCCCCGTCCTGCTTCATGTGATGTTGTAGGCCTATGTGTAGCCCCATCCTGCTTCATGTAATGTGGTAGGCCTATGTATAGATGTGCAGTCCTCCCATGCTTCATGTGATGTGGTAGGTCTATATATACATGTGCAGTCCTCCCCTGCTTCATGTGACGTGGTAGGCCTATGTGTAGCTGTGTAGCCCCGTCCTGCTTCATGTAATGTGGTAGGCCTCTGTATAGGTGTGCAGTCCTCCCATTCTTCATGTGATGTTGTAGGCCTATGTGTAGATGTGCAGTCCTCCCATTCTTCATGTGATGTTGTATGCCTATGTATAGCTCCGTCTTGCTTCATGTGATGTTGTAGGCCTATGTGTAGCCCCGTCCTGCTTCATGTGATGTTGTAGGCCTATGTGTAGCCCCGTCCTGCTTCATGTGATGTTATAGGCCTATGTGTAGCCCCGTCCTGCTTCATGTGATGTTGTAGGCCTATGTGTAGCCCCGTCCTGCTTCATGTGATGTTGTAGGCCTATGTGTAGCCCCGTCCTGCTTCATGTGATGTTGTAGGCCTATGTGTAGATGTGCAGTCCTCCCATTCTTCATGTGATGTTGTAGGCCTATGTGTAGCCCCGTCCTGCTTCATGTGATGTTGTAGGCCTATGTGTAGCCCCGTCCTGCTTCATGTAATGTTGTAGGCCTATGTGTAGCCCCGTCCTGCTTCATGTGATGTTGTAGGCCTATGTGTAGCCCCGTCCTGCTTCATGTGATGTTGTAGGCCTATGTGTAGCCCCGTCCTGCTTCATGTAATGTTGTAGGCCTATGTGTAGCCCCGTCCTGCTTCATGTGATGTTGTAGGCCTATGTGTAGCCCCGTCCTGCTTCATGTGATGTTGTAGGCCTATGTGTAGCCCCGTCCTGCTTCATGTGATGTTGTAGGCCTATGTGTAGCCCCGTCCTGCTTCATGTGATGTTGTAGGCCTATGTGTAGATGTGCAGTCCTCCCATTCTTCATGTGATGTTGTAGGCCTATGTGTAGCCCCGTCCTGCTTCATGTGATGTTGTAGGCCTATGTGTAGCCCCGTCCTGCTTCATGTGATGTTGTATGCCTATGTGTAGATGTGCAGTCCTCCCATTCTTCATGTGATGTTGTAGGCCTATGTGTAGCCCCGTCCTGCTTCATGTGATGTTGTAGGCCTATGTGTAGCCCCGTCCTGCTTCATGTAATGTTGTAGGCCTATGTGTAGCCCTGTCCTGCTTCATGTGATGTTGTAGGCCTATGTGTAGCCCCGTCCTGCTTCATGTGATGTTGTAGGCCTATGTGTAGCCCCGTCCTGCTTCATGTAATGTTGTAGGCCTATGTGTAGCCCCGTCCTGCTTCATGTGATGTTGTAGGCCTATGTGTAGCCCCGTCCTGCTTCATGTGATGTTGTAGGCCTATGTGTAGCCCCGTCCTGCTTCATGTGATGTTGTAGGCCTATGTGTAGCCCCGTCCTGCTTCATGTGATGTTGTAGGCCTATGTGTAGATGTGCAGTCCTCCCATTCTTCATGTGATGTTGTAGGCCTATGTGTAGCCCCGTCCTGCTTCATGTGATGTTGTAGGCCTATGTGTAGCCCCGTCCTGCTTCATGTGATGTTGTAGGCCTATGTGTAGATGTGCAGTCCTCCCATTCTTCATGTGATGTTGTAGGCCTATGTGTAGCCCCGTCCTGCTTCATGTGATGTTGTAGGCCTATGTGTAGCCCCGTCCTGCTTCATGTGATGTTGTAGGCCTATGTGTAGCCCCGTCCTGCTTCATGTGATGTTGTAGGCCTATGTGTAGCCCCGTCCTGCTTCATGTGATGTTGTAGGCCTATGTGTAGATGTGCAGTCCTCCCATTCTTCATGTGATGTTGTAGGCCTATGTGTAGCCCCGTCCTGCTTCATGTGATGTTGTAGGCCTATGTGTAGCCCCGTCCTGCTTCATGTAATGTGGTAGGCCTATGTATAGATGTGCAGTCCTCCCATGCTTCATATGATGTGATACACATTATTTGATTGCACTTTAATTAAAGAACAGTGAATAATTTACTAACTGCTTAGTAATTGTAAATAACTAGTGGCTTGTTGGGTCAAAAGCTCTTATATGGGTAAAATTAAAATGTTGCTGTTAAATATTTAATGTATAATATTTAATTATTTATAGTTTTGTAAAACTCATCATTATAGGCTATGTACATATCAATCAGGTTTTATTCTTGTGTTAAAACTTCTCTTTGAGTAAGGATAGTCTATTTCGTTGTTTCAATAATCAATCCTATAGGCCTATATTAAAATAATCGGGTCATTTAGTTCACTCACTTTCTGAACTTATTGCTTGACAGATTTTGAAAAAAAATTTTTTTATTCAAAAGATAATGTTGATTTCTAAGTCTTATAACAGAGCTAGATTTTTGATACTCCCGTAGATTTTTGACCTTCACGGCGTCAAATTTGCAATGATATTTAATTCTTATTGAGATTAATTTTAATTGACCAGCTGGCGGCGTAAACAAATGTTAAATGGTCCAAATAACTTGTTATGTTAAACATAGAGAGCAGCACAGTAAAATATAAAGTTAATTATAAAAGAGCGAATACACGTCTGTCTGTGTGTATGTTATCATCAGCTGTTAAATAAAATGAAAATATTTAAAATACACTTAATAATATTGTTTGTTTATCACTATTATACTATAAATAGAGTGCAAATCAAGTGCAGCGAGTGAGCTGCTGTAAATGAAGTTAAATAATATGAATTACTTAATACAGCTAATTACTAATATTTGAAGTCAAAAGTCACATGCCGAGGCCGAAGGGCTGCGTCACTCGCTACGCTCGTGACGGGGTTGGCATGCGAAGCGTGAAGGGGTGTCCCCTAGTTACATTTTATTCTGTCTGGGGATTTTACTCTACTAAATGCAAAGTGGCCAATGTGTAAACACTGGTTATTTCAGGTAAACACCAGCTTCTTAAAGGTTTGGCCTTGGCCTTGTTAATTAGAGTATAAAATATTAACAGTTGGAATATTTAATTTGTCTTATTGACATCTGGACTAAGTAAAAATCAAAACAAAAGTTAGAAACCCTCTTCACATAAGATCAACATGGAAGGCCAATAGGGCGGAGCCCTAAAAGCGAATTGCAAAACTTTTATTTTTCCCGCCATCTACATCAGAGCGGCTGATATCCAGTTGCACCGGCGGTCAAAGGAATTTCCACGGGTCAAAACATTCCTCCGTCCGAAAAGTGTCCAGATGCACTGGTGGTCAAAATCTACCCACCTCACTTATCCCCGCTGCAAATTCCTTCGACCGCCGGAGCCGGTGCAATTAGAAGGCCCCTTCCTTCCCCACCCCACTACATTTCTTCAAACATAGTTTATAAGTGTTTAACAATTTCGCAATGGAATATTCTATCAAACACTTGCCGATGTTTCGTGGCACATACTAATGGTAGACCATAGCAGGTTCTAACTAATAAATATGGTAACTATGTATTTAATGTTTAATTTTGTGTTTATCCGTGGCAACACTAACATCTAACCTAACCTAACCTAACCTAACCTAACCTAACCTAACCTAACCTAACCTAACCTAACCTAACCTAACCTAACCTAACCTAACCGACTCATGACTCATGTCATAACAAAGGGTGTGGAATTTGGCACGGTCAGCTTGGGGTTACTGTACTAGGAATCCGGCCTGGTTGGACTTTCCCGGCTCATGTCATAAACAAGGGCCTCTGGTGCAATTGGAACACCGCCCAAAAGGGGCTCCGGTGCAACTGGACACATCAGTTTGGGGCCGATCCCTGACCCCGGTGCAATTGGAAATCTCCCCATCAGAGCCATTTAAGAAGGCCGTAGGTAGAATGTAGCGCTTGGAATTTTGACGTAACCGATTCGCCTTACGAAATTAAATAAATAGATTACGCCTACTAAAATACCTTACTTTATGCAAACCAGTATTTAGCTGTATATATGACATGAAAATACAAACAAAGGACCAGACATAAACTCTGAGGTAAATAATTAGCAACTACTTCAAAAACAGCGTACAACATGTTAGATAAGAGGAACTAAATGCTTGTATCACGATTATACGTAGTGTAGGATCTAAAATGTCACTGTGCAATTGAATGAAGGATTAAACTGGGATGAGAAATAAGAAGCTGGTCTGTTGTGTTAATCTATACAAAAACAATGGACATATCGACTGTTTGTCCCATGTGATTAGTACATACTAAAGTCCTCATAGAAGTCAATGTTAGATTCCAATAGATCTTATTTTTTCTGTTACTAGGCATAACAAGACTAGATTTTTCCAGAACTTACTGTATGTATTTTAGTCAAATGTATTTTGAAAGTAAATTATTAGTTTTAAAATGTTATAACTAGCCATCTGGACGAAACATGGATATAATGATTTTCTATAAACCAAATTAACTAAACTAAGTAATCAAACTTTAACCAATTTATCAATTTGACCTTGTTCTAGAATCCTGTTTAGATCCAACTTTCAAGAAGTGATCTACTTTGTAAACTGAATTGCCAATTTCTATTACCGGTGTTTTCTATGAGTAGTCGGTTCAGCTGGCTTGATTTCAGAATTACGTGGGTGATAGTTGAACGGACTTACCAGTTAACTCTGCTACGATTCTGTTTCTGAACTACGTGGGCGATAGTTGAGCGCACTAATCAGTTAGTTCTGCTACGATATTGTTTCTGAACTACGTGAGTGATAGTTGAGCGCACTTATCAGTTAGTTCTGCTACGATATTTTTTCTGAACTACATGGGTAATAGTTGAGTGTACTTATCAGTTATCTCTTCTACGATATTGTTTTTTAACTACGTGAGTGATAGTTGAGCGCACTTATTAGTTATCTCTGCTACGATATTGTTTCTGAACTACGTGAGTGTTAGTTGAGCGCACTTATCAGTTAGCTCTGCTACGATATTGTTTCTGAACTACGTGGGTGATAGTTGAGCGCACTAATCAGTTAGTTCTGCTACGATATTGTTTCTGAACTACGTGAGTGATAGTTGAGCGCACTTATCAGTTAGTTCTGCTACGATATTTTTTCTGAACTACGTGGGTGATAGTTGAGTGTACTTATCAGTTAGTTCTGCTACGATATTTTTTCTGAACTACGTGAGTGATAGTTGAGCGCACTTATCAGTTAGTTCTGCTACGATATTGTTTCTGAACTACGTGAGTGATAGTTGAGCGCACTTATCAGTTAGTTCTGCTACGATATTTTTTCTGAACTACGTGGGTGATAGTTGAGTGTACTTATCAGTTAGTTCTGCTACGATATTTTTTCTGAACTACGTGAGTGATAGTTGAGCGCACTTATCAGTTAGTTCTGCTACGATATTGTTTCTGAACTACGTGAGTGATAGTTGAGCGCACTTATCAGTTAGTTCTGCTACGATATTTTTTCTGAACTACGTGAGTGATAGTTGAGCGCACTTATCAGTTAGTTCTGCTACGATATTTTTTCTGAACTACATGGGTAATAGTTGAGTGTACTTATCAATTAGCTCTTCTACGATATTGTGTTTTAACTACGTGAGTGATAGTTGAGCGCACTTATTAGTTATCTCTGCTACGATATTGTTTCTGAACTACGTGAGTGTTAGTTGAGCGCACTTATCAGTTAGCTGTGATACGATACTGTTTCTAATCATTGTGCTATTCCGTATAATCACGCTAAAATTTAAACGCTTGATTTAGAAAAATACATCAATCCTTGCTTTAATTTTTAGTGTCTAGGTGTCAAGATAAATTATAGTTTAAATAGGATTATATTTTTACTGAATAAACCAAATATAATTTCATTGCTCACTTCGCACATAAAAATTGTGCTAGAGTTAAAACGGCTTAGACAAAACCAAAACAGACGTTTTAAAGTCTCGGCGTTTTAACAAAGTTTAATACATAAACTCTAATTACAAATTTATTGGAATAACAATTTTACACGCTATTGCAATTTTTCGTTCGGTTACAGTAACATTTAAAATTTGCTCCAGTGATCTCTCATTCGAACGCACAAATCTTAGTTGTATAAACATATTTATTTCTTACATATTGCATTACACCGGCTCTATTGTGGTAGTGCTGTAATCCCATCACTTGCTGGCAAGGTTTTTTTCGGAAATGTTTTGAGAACATCGACAACGACGTTATATGAGATGAAGTTATCTATCACTAGTTGATGACCACTGGAATTTTAATATTTATGGTAATTATTAATATATATTTTTGGATATAGATGTGAATTTACTTGCGTCTATGCTAATTACGCATTACATATATTGAGAGAGTCGTAACAGACCGACGTAAATATGTACGTGAACTGGGGAAGTGTATATATTGAGAGAGTCGTAACAGACTGACGTAAATATGTACGTGAACTGGGGAAGTGTATATATTGAGAGAGTCGTAACAGACTGACGTAAATATGTACGTGAACTGGGGAAGTGTATATATTGAGAGAGTCGTAACAGACTGACGTAAATATGTACGTGAACTGGGGAAGTGTAGTTCACGTTAGTGAATGTTTATTACTAATACTAATAATTAAAAGTGACTTTATCTTATGACCCCCCTCCCCATTAATATGTCTTGTCAGGCTGTGGTGTCTGCCAATCGTTTTTCGCCCTGAAAGGACTCAGCATTGTCCTTGGGATGACGTAATGTGTCAGCAGTAGCTGAAACCACATTCCTCCCGACCTCATTTGCATTGGGCTATTCTGGTCACAACTGAACGTTTTATTTCAGGCTTATCTTCACATTTATTCCAAGTAAATGGGACAACCTTTGCGGTACTTTTATTAATAGCTGCAACGGTTAAACCAGGTGCTTTTTGTTAAACAAAAACGTCTTCAAGTGATGAGTACAATCCATGCTCTTTCTTTTTTTACCAGATTATCCGGAGTGATATTTTTAGCTTTATTTATTTAATTTCGTTAGCAAATTTATTTGATCAGAATCCCTATTTTTACTTTCTAGTTAGTAAATTAGTTGCAAGCTACTAATTAACATTTCCTATCTTACCTTAGATATAAGGTATTTAAGCACCACGGATAAGGATTCACATAAGAATCTACAGCATTAGTTAACGGTAAGTCAAATGACTCATGAATCAAAGATATCCATTTCACATACCTAATAGGGGAAGGTAACATAACATATTTCTCAGCTGTTTGCAAGTTTAGCAATGTTTTAACGCCAAGTCAAAATACAGTTAAAATATTACAGGACCTAAAATAAAGCTTAAATGCCTAACTTAAATTTAAATAAAACATTCAATCAAAAACTATTAAGTAAATAACTCTAACCGATATAATTGTCTATATTTGTTCATGAAAATATAAAATTTCAAACGTTTATTATGTTTATGAAATAATTAAACGTGTTTTACTTATGTATAATCACCGATTCCCGGACGAGCCTAAATAAATTATTAAATATTTTCCTAGTTCTTAAATTACAGTAAACATTCTTACACAACAGTTGTTAAATGTAACAAAGAATGTTTAAGAATGTCACTGTTTCATTCCTACAAAAGAGACCTAGCCTCTTTAAAGTTGAATGTCTTGTAAGCATGTTGCTTAAGTCAAAAGTATTGTTCAGATACATTCACGTCCTGTTCGACGATAAAACTAACCGTCAATTTAAATTTATAACTACTTGACATAGCAAGTCACTTAAGCTGATATGGACTGCTGTGTCTTGAACTTAATTATACTCTGGTTACTTAGTGGTACTTGACTACGAATGATTTTACTGCCTTTTACATCAACAATGAAAGATCAGGGTAGGGAACTCTAGACTTCACATAATATTATTACGATTCCGTGACAGAGGAGCGCCTCTTACCTGGCTGAGGGGTTGTCATAAATAATTTTCGCTAGGAGCGCCTGCACATCACTTTCCGGAGGCGCTCCTCTGTCACACATAAAACTACCTGTCCTCGGCCCTCTACCTGCTATAGGGTTTTTTTCCTATATATTATAGAATTTTTTATTATAGACCCCTGAATTTGCGGCGCTACTGTATTTACAAAACAAATGCTAAAACATATCTAATCACATATTCATGTTCAGTGTGTAAAATACCTTCCTTATAACAGTACCAAAGGTTTTTAATTTTTATTCTAGGTGTTAAATCTTGTGTGAGTTACAACTAAAAAAACACGGGGTTTCACTCAACTTTTTGAAACTACTGTAGTGAATTTGAATTGTCATTTAAAAAAGTACTTGAAATTTTTTTCTTGTTCACAAATTGTAACTAGTGCTATTAAATGTACTATACTGAAATGTCACGTTGAAATAATTAATCGTTACTACGTTATTAATTTTTTCCAGGCTCCTTGTATTTCCTTAATATGTTCAGTTACAGAAATATTTTTTTCACTGAAATAAAGAGAACTACTGACTGAGTTCAATACACTATAAGAATGGCCATAATAAACCTTCGAAGTATTTTTATTTACAGTTTTAAGTTAAACGTCTTACGGCTCGCCGGCTGGCATGACCAGCGGAGGCTGTACAGTCTGTTTGTAGTGGATCCATTTTTGTCAAGCGTCAAACCCGTTTTATATTGTTTTAGGTACAAAAGTGCATCATTTCTTCTTATGTTATCGATTACAGATATCCAGTTTAGTTCGTTCGTTCTTTAATAACTGGATCTGTATTACCAGATAGCCTTTGTCCTTATAGTTTCAGTATTGAATTAAGCAGTCCTTTTCGAGCAGTCGATAAGCAGTTTGAGCGTACCGTTCCAAATTACAATTATTCTTGTTGTTAATAGTTTTCTTTCAAATATGAATTTCAATTTAAACTAAATAATTTTTGCTAACTCTTATTAGTATTTATTACAATCTAAAATATAACAAAAACTATTTAAACTAAAACAAAAATACTATTTACACTCAATATGCTATTTAACACTAAATAATGTACATCTTTACAAAATATAAAATTATTATAAACTTATAAATTTCCTTTTAATTAACTACTTACTTAAATCTAATCGTTGTTCCTACTTTTGATAGAAAGTCATTCATGCTAATTTCCCTCGCTAAATATCGTTCACACAACTGTGTTAAGGGGGGGGGGGGTTGAAGTTCATCATTATTGTACGTTTATGGGAGGGTCATCAGTACTTTAAGTGTTTGTGTGGTTAGGAAGATCATCACTACTGGCGTGTAAGGGTGGGTGGGAATGTCATCATCACTGTGTGTGCAGGCCTATAGTTGAGTGGGAGGACCACTACTACTGTATGTGTATGTGCCCTAGGGTTTTTTGACAAGAATAAAAATGTCTTAGAATGATATATTATGTTGTAAAATGCTAGGATAAACAGTGGATTCCATATGAAATAGTTGGACGCCATATTGGAAAATGGCTATACAATTTTAAATATTGGTATTGTATTTATACGGCCACTCAAAATTAAGTGATACCCCCAATTAAAATACATTTAAATGTCGTTTCTGTGATGCTAATTGTGGCACTGTTAACTATACAAGAATGTATTAAATAGGTAAAGAATAGTGGATGTAAACAGAGATAGAAGCAACTAAATTAGTTTTTAACTAATATGCTTCCTAGTTATCGGTTTCTAGATAGCAACCTATTAACAGGTAATCTGAGTGAAAGACGTAGTCACACGGGTCGTTATGAGGACAATGCGGGTGGCGTCTGGCCAAGGACAGGCCTTGCGAACAGTAGCAGTGTCAGGACAAACAACTATTTAACAATTAAGTTAATTTTAAATTCTTTGAAAGTGCTGATAACGATGTTAAAATGACATTATTTATTTAAATGAGTTTAAATAATAAAATAAAGTGTACACTGTAAATAACCGGGAAATATTTAACTTGTATATAAAAGTAATTTTTATGTTTTCGATAAAAGTACAAGCGATTTTTTTACAACTGCAATGTAATGGTAGCTACGAAGTCATCAGATGAACGCATGGTGTTACCTCAAGGCCTTTTCCTCAACCTTTCGGCGACTTCCTCACTCACACCCAATGTTCAATGCCATCTTCATCCAATCTTCCATAGTTACCGCTTATTGCGATAATTAATTGCAATACAGAGTAATTATTACCTCAGACGGTTATATTGTTCTCTCAATTACTACTCACCAAGACCTACAAAGCACATTCGGTTTAAGAGAATACCACTGTACAGTGTACATGTATTATTTATTTATTCACAAAACGCCGATCGTCAAGATATGGACGAATATGGATTTCGAATGAGTGTGATGAGTGTAGATGAGCGAATGTAGTCATTGTTACAAACTAACCGTCTATTCCTAACTACTAAGGCCCACCCGCCCACCCATAAACGTACGGTGGTACTAACCCACCAGCCCACCCATACACGTACGGTGGTACTAAGCCACCAGCCCACCCATACGTACGGTTGTACTAACCCACCAGCCCACCCATACACGTAGGGTGGTACTAACCCACCAGCCCAACCATACGTACGGTGGTACTAACCCACCCGCCCACCCATACACGTACGGTGGTACTAACCCACCAGCCCACCCATACGTACGGTGGTACTAACCCACCCGCCCACCCATACACGTATGGTGGTACTAACCCACCAGTCCACCCATAAACGTACGGTGGTACTAACCCTCCAGCCCACCCATACACGTAGGGTGGTACTAACCCACCAGCCCACCCATACGTACGGTGGTACTAACCCACCCGCCCACCCATACACGTATGGTGGTACTAACCCACCAGCCCACCCATACACGTACGGTGGTACTAACTAAGGCCGTCTATTCCTTAGAAAGTGTCATTAATTAATAGCCCAATGACAAATGAACAGCCAGTGATTATCAGCTGATCCTTCTCAAAATGTATTATGACTCTGATTGGGATCGAACTGAGAACCTTTAGCTCATGAAGCTGGGATTTAACCAACTACGCTACCGACCATGTATGGGCGAGCGGGAGGGCCAATAAAACTGAACCTGTATATGAGGGGGGAGGGTGGGTCCAGTACAATTTATTTAAAGCTGAATTATTTAGTTGTGTTACTGAACCTTTTTTATGAACGTTATTTATCTTTTATATGAATTGAATTTTTAAACATTTTCATACTAATGCACTTACTTGTAATTAATTCAAATCTATACAAATCAATATTTCTTAACTTCTCTTCACTTCACGGTCCAAAAGCAAATTTCTATTCAAACTTTCTCAAATTATTCAATTTTACTTGTCTGCAAGTTGTCGTCGTTTTGGATCCCTTCACGTGTTTCTTTGCCATCTTCATGTAATATCTGCTGCCGAATCCTCTGGGTGGCTGAGTAGTACGCTTCTCGCCTCCGGAAGCGTGGTCGCCTCCGGTTGTGGTCTCATGGTAAATCCCTCAGGCGGCTAAGTAGTACGATTCTCTCCTCCGGAGGTTGAGATCCCATTGTAAATACTCCGGGTGGCTGAGTAGTACGCTTCTCGCCTCCGGAGGTTGAGGTCCCACGGTAAATCAATCGGGTAGCTGAGTAGTACGCTTCTCACCTCCGGAGGTTAAGGTCACGAGGTAAATCCCTCGGGTGGCTGAGTAGTACGCTTCTCACCTCCAGAGGTTGAGATCCCACGGCAAATCCCCTGGGTGGCTGAGTAGTAGGCCTACGCTTCTCTCCTCCGGATGTTGAGGTCCCTTGATAAATCCCTCGGGTGGCTGAGTAGTACGCTTATCGCCTCCGGAGGTTGAGATCCCATGGTAAACCCTCGGGTGACTGAGTAGTACATTTCTCGCCTCCGGAGATTAAGGTCCCATGGTAAATACCCTGGGTCGCTGGGTCCGCTTCTCGCCTTTGTAGTTTGAGATCCCATAGTAAATCCCCCGGGTGGCTGAGTGGTACGTCCTCGCCTCCAGAGGTTGAGGCCTTGTGGTAAATACCCCGGGTGACTGAGTGTACGCTTCTCGCCTCCGGAGGTTGAGGTCCTATTGTAAACCCCGCGGGTGACTGAGTGGTCCACTTCTCGCCCCCTGAGGTTGAGGTCCCGTGGTAAATTACCCGGGTGGCTGAGTGGTTCGCTTCTCACCTCCGGAGGTTGAATTTCCAAGTTAAATTTACCGGATGACTGAATGGTACGCTCTTCGCCTCCGGAGATTGAGGTCCCGTGGTAAATACTTCGGGAGCTGAGTGGTACGCTTCTCGCCTCAGGATGTTAAGGTCCTGTGGCAAATCCCCCGGGTGGCTGATTGGTACTCTCCTTGCCTCCTGGGGTTGAGTTTCCGAGGCGAATCCCCCGGGTGGCTGAGTGGTACGCTTTCTTGTTTCCGGAAGTTGAGGTCTCGTGGTAAATCCCATGGGTGGCACACCTCAAGTTCCCGGTGGTAACTCGGTATCGTGAAGTGATTGCAGACTTCAATAGTGAAACCGAGAAACCCCGGACCTGACGGCGTCGTGACTCAGTGTCCCAGAGTCCTCGTGGGCCCATTCGTGGGTTATTATTGATGATACATGCAAATGATGATTGCTAGGGAAGGACATACATCAGGTTACCCTCCACACGACATTCCTACAAATATTACATCCACATATCCTTCATAAGATTCTTAAGCCAAATACCGCTTTTCACACGAATATATATGTTCTCTAAAGTCCACCAACAATGCGTTTATTATAAATTTACAAACTAATAGCCCAGATTTAAACGTGATAGATGTAAAGACAGTGATCACTCCTGCAGTGAGTGCGAGAGCCTGCGGTTGTAGGCGACTTGCGCTTTCAGGGTCACAACCTTGCCCCTGTCCCTTTCACCAGCCTGGAATGTGTGTTATTTGATCATTCATAACCGAAACGTTATCCTTTAATTAGATTATGATCAATAAAGACCTTGTCATATCCGTTTAATCAAGGATTAATTATTTTGAACAACTTCCGCCAGCTACATTAATCTATACTTATAAAAGAGGATGTTTGTATATATATATATATCTATATTTATAAAAGAGGATGTTTGTATATATGTATATATATATGTTTGAAGTTTATGCGCTGCCAAACCATCCAACCGATCGCCATGAAACTTTAGGATGTTGTCCTGTATACTCCCGAGATACAGGACAACCACAGGGTCCCGCCCCACGGGCTCCTAAAGATCCCATGTTATTCAAATGGAGAATCTGAATTGTTTACAAAAAACATATGACTGTGTGGTTTAATGTAGTTTTACATGCCATAAGCAGATTGAAGTTCTCACAACAGTACTGTATATGTTTTGATTTATTGTAGTTCTACATTTCACCTTGAGAGTGTAGCACACACTACTTTTACTTGATCAGGTGATCTGTATTTGGTGTTAACCTTTTTTCCTAGGTAATTAAAACATGTGGTGAAGCGTGAAAATAAAAAATAAATAATTATTTGTTTTGCAGTTTACTTTTTATGACATGCCTCCTAAAAAGGTATTTTTTTATTTTTTATTTATAGTTCACAGAATACTGCTTAAGAGTCCTGGTAAGGTCGTAGATCGATCTTCCTCACGAGGCGACATGCCAAGATCCAAAAATGGGACTGTAGCAGAGTGTCTTGGTGAGGCCGCAGGCCGAGCATACCTCACGAGCGTAGCGAGTGACGACGGGGTTGGCACGCGAAGCGTGCAGGGGTGCCCCCTAGTATATATATATATGTTTGAAGTTTATGCGCTGCCAAACCATCCAACCGATCGCCATGAAACTTTAGGATGTTGTCCTGTATACTCTCGAGATGGTTTCTGTGAAGTTTGATGCAGATCCGTTCACAGGGTCCCGCCCCACGGGCTCCTAAAGATCCCATGTTATTCAAATGGAGAATCTGAATTGTTTACAAAAAACATATGACTATGTGGTTTAATGTAGTTTCACATGCCATAAGCAGATTGAAGTTCTCACAACAACAGTACTGTATATGTTTTGATTTATTGTAGTTCTACATTTCACCTTGAGAGTGTAGCACACACTACTTTTACTTGATCAGGTGATCTGTATTTGGTGTTAACCTTTTTTCCTCGGTAATTAAAACATGTGGTGAAACGTGAAATAAAAAATAAATAATTATTTTTTTGCAGTATACTTTTTATGACATGTTTTATGTTTTTATGACGCAGTTAATCTATTATTATTTGTAGTCAAAAGTCAAATGCCGAGGCCGAAGGCCGAGGTGTATCGAGCGCAGAGAGCGTCGGGGTTGGCACGCGAAGCGTGCAGGGGTGTCCCCTAGTAATGTAATAAAAGTCAAAATAACTACTGTAATTACACTTGTATGAATAAAATACTTGGCACTACACAAATAAACATTGCAAATTAATTAGTTATTTTAACTAACGACTCAGCTAATCATAGATACGTAAATCAATTAAAAATCATTTTATATTGGTCAATTTAAAATCACTGCATTTCCTTACATATATATATATATATATTTATTTATTTATTTATTTAACGGTAATAACCATTTACAATTTGATACTTATAAATAACGTATAATATTATATAACCAATTACTATGAGAAACTTTGATGGTAAACGTTCAATGTGGTTTAAGATAATATAAAGTCAAGAAAACAATTTGGACAAACAGTAATAAATAACAGTAATAAACAACAGAAATAATAACAGTAATAAATGGAAGTAATAATATAACAGGAATACATAAGAGTAATAAATAACATTAATAAATGGAAGTAATAAAATAACAGGAAAAACATCAGTAATAAACAACAGAAATAATAACAGTAATAAATGGAAGTAATAATATAACAGGAATACATAAGAGTAATAAATAACATTAATAAATGGAAGTAATAAAATAACAGGAAAAACATAACATTAATAAGAACAGTAAAAAATAACAATAATAAATAGAAGTAATAAATAAATAGACACACAGTAAAATAACAAGCACTCAAGACATTTTGATCTCCTGGCCAAGTTAACTAGTTTTTTTGGACCTTCTGGACAATTTTTGGAATATTATTAATATATTTAATTGTTAAGTTGTTATCTCCGCCTTTGGTTCTAGCTTCAAGTTCTTTTCTAAGTTCGCTAAGATAATGCCTCTCCTTCTGCGTCCTATCACGAGAAATATAGATCTCACTCAGATCTTCATACGCCTTCGCTATATCTTCAGATGAGTAATTTTTTAATAAGTTAAGTGCATCTTCCTGAGTTTTGAATATAAGTTTAAGAGGGCGGCATCTATCTCTAGATTTTCCTATTCTGAAGTATGAAACTTGATTGGGTAGCGTCACCTTTAGGCTGAGTATATTTTAGTTGTAATATTTAGATCTTCAATTTTTTTATCATTAGGGAGTGTTTTTGTGCTTTCAGGTACATTGTATAGAATGACGTTGTGAAGCCTCCTTGAGCGATCTGAAATCTCAGCTATCAAATCTTCCTCATTGTTCATAGGCGGGTTTTCCATCAATTTCTGTACATCGGCCTGAACTTTAAAAATACTTTCTTCCGCTGTAGTTAAACGGGGCTCGATATCCGACAGTTTCTTAGTTAACTCTACGACCTTTTGACTCAGTTGAGAAATGCCATCTGTGACTGCCTTGAATTCATCCTTGGTTGCCAAGTTAGACATTCTATCTAATATAAGTGACATTTTATTTGACAGATCAGTTAGGGTAGAGAGATTTTCGGGCTTAAAATCTGCACGGCTACACTTCCACTTCAAAGAATTATTTGCTGTTAACTTTGTATACTCTGCTTTTGTAATCTTCATACAATTACGGTGGAACCAACGGTCACACCCACCATCACAGCTTATGCCCTCATCGTTCTCTATTACAATTATTATTATTACTATATATATATATATACGATATATATACGATATAGATATATATATACGATATATATATATATATATATATATATATATATATATATATCGTATGGTCTGTTGTCAGCTACCATTTGTCAATTATAAAGCTGCGATGTATATTTAGATCAAGATCCAAAAGGCATGATTGTATATTCATTATAAAATGTAAAGTGATCTCCTGTCACAAAGCTAAGTCCAATCCATCGAGCCATCTAAGACCTGCCTCACTGATTTTATGTATGCTGACCAATCCCTCCGTAAAAGAGCGCAGGAGTCACTCTGTAACTATGTGATCCATTGTTTGGATAGACTTCCCGTAATCATATGACTGATCTAGTGTCAATCCCCATTTGCCAACGCCAGTTCGGCCAAGTTAAGTTGGGCGAATACCAGCCTGATCAACTGGAACATTAGAATCAAGAATCGTGACCAATTAATTAATTTTACGACCTCTAGAAGCCAAGAAAATATTGTTTCGCTAAATTAACAAAAACTTTTTTCATTAAAAGTTGAAATATAGTTAAAAGTTAAAAAAGTTGACAGGAATATTTTAGTAAATATTCCTGTCAACTGTATATCGAAATATAATTGTGAAACGTTAACGGGTATTTTAGTAATAAAAGTAAAAAGTTGATGCACAGGGAAACTAGTAATAATTCCGGTATTGTTTTGTTCCAACTAGGATAAAAATTATAAAAACTTATAATAATTATAAAATGCATATGTCAATTAAACGAGGAAATCAATAGTATGATTAGATTTTTTTAAGCCTCCCTGTTTCTTAGAAAAAAACCCTTCAAACTCGAGTACACATAATTTCTGCGCCGACAGTAGATCCTCTTCTTTCATGTTACCTCTGGGTGAATCCCATTAAAATGATATCATGAGTTCTAGGCGTTGTAAACTCCTATCCTACGCCAAGTACAGTTTGTCGTACTCCTTGGTGTCCTTGGTGACAGGGAACATCTGGGAGGTTGAACTGAGTATGCAGCTGGGACAGTTTTCAGCTCATAAAAAAATGCCTTAATATATGTTTTACGAGTACAATCATATGTTCAGTTTCTTACAACCATCAATTAAATTTATATATCGTATGCATGAATAACATAATTTTGACATTGTAATTTCATGACGCAGTTCCCAATTAATTAAGGTACTCTTTTTACCACGAACGAGATTTGGTTTTTTTATTTTAAAGTATCGTATGTATCTAGTAGTAAACTGTCACTACAAATGCTCAGTTGTTCTGACTGTGAACAAAATGAATTACGCAATTTTTGTCTGCATTTACTAGTTTGTACCAAAAAATAAAACATATTATAGGGACTTGACATGTCTATTTTTTTGTTTTTTTTTTCTAAAATATATTAATATAACCACAATTTAACTGGTATTTTCGAATCTTATTAATAAATACTATAATTACGTAATGAAGTAAAACGTGTAAATTTGTGTTGATAATTTATTAAGGATGATTTTTTTATCCGTATTAATTTAAAATAAAGGTTATGTTTGTTTTCTTAAATGAGCGATTGGTAAACTATGTATGGCCTACTTTTTTTTTTTATATAAACTTAGTCGTCTGAATAAGAATTATAATTTCTCATTTTAAAGATATATACTACATAAACATCTTGTACTGGATATAACCGGTCTTGTACTGTTTGAATAATTCATAATCTAGTCCAACACACGGACCATAAAGGAGTTGTATCATTGAGGAACATTTATTTCCTTGTTTTTATGTTTGTTAAAAAAGAGGTGATTTTAACAGCGAAACGTCAGCCTTAGATCTCATCGTGGTAGAAAGCTTCTTATGAAACGGAGATACTTTTTAAATAGTACTTTTAAAAAATTGTTTACCTCATTTATTACATTTTTTCCACAATAGTCGGCATTAATGGCACAGTGCTGTAACCCAGCTACCTGGGGACAAAGTATTGTAGGCGATAGTGGCACAGTGTTGTAACCCAGCTACCTGGGAACAAAGTGTTGTAGGCGATAGTGGCACAGTATTGTAACCCAGCTATCTAGGGATAAAGTGTTGTAGGCGATAGTGGCACAGTGTTGTAACCCAGCTACCTGGGGACAAAGTGTTGTAGGTGATACTGGCACAGTGCTGTAACCCAGCTACCTGTGGACAAAGTGTTGTAGGTGATAGTGGCACAGTGCTGTAACCCAGCTACCTGGGGACAAAGTGTAATAAATGGTGTTTACCTCATTTATTACATTTTTTCCACAATAGTCGGCATTGATGGCACAGTGCTGTAACCCAGCTACCTGGGGACAAAGTGTTGTAGGCGATAGTGGCACAGTGTTGTAACCCAGCTACCTGGGAACAAAGTGTTGTAGGCGATAGTGGCACAGTATTGTAACCCAGCTATCTAGGGATAAAGTGTTGTAGGCGATAGTGGCACAGTGTTGTAACCCAGCTACCTGGGGACAAAGTGTTGTAGGTGATACTGGCACAGTGCTGTAACCCAGCTACCTGGGGACAAAGTGTTGTAGGCGATAGTGGCACAGTGCTGTAACCCAGCTACCTGGGGACAAAGTGTTGTATGCGATAGTGGCACAGTGCTGTAACCCAGCTACCTGGGGACAAAGTGTAGGCGATAGTGGCACAGTGTTGTAACCCAGCTACCTGGGGACAAAGTGTTGTATGCGATAGTGGCACAGTGCTGTAACCCAGCTACCTGGGGACAAAGTGTAGGCGATAGTGGCACAGTGTTGTAACCCAGCTACCTGGGGACAAAGTGTTGTAGGCGATAGTGGCACAATGTTGTAACCCAGCTACCTGGGGACAAAGTGTTGTAGGCAATAGGTTCTATCACAAAATAAACATAATAGGTAAATACTTGAGCTTTGGTTCTATGCTCGGTCCTCTTAATTCCAACACGACGTCCGCTTAATGGTTGCCATCGACGTGGGCACTACTTGAGAAGTCTAGAGTGTCCAAGTTGGGAGGCAGGTGAACCGGAATCCAGATCTGGTCGGAATGTTGTGTAGGGGGGAGAAGTGAGTAGGCTTATATAGCTTGTTAAATAGCTAAAAATCAGACCAATACTACGTTCTCCGGATTCCACGTAAAGCTGTAGGTTCCTTAGTTAACCTAGCTATTGGGCTATAAATGGTCCTTTCTGAGCTAAGTCGAACTCAGTTAGTAACAACGACTACACTCGTTCATCTACACTCATTCATTCACTGCTCATATTTTCCCATATCTCTACGCTCGGCGTTTTAGTAATGAATAATACATAAAAGCTAATAAACAAATAGTCCCAACTTGTGAATAAAATGAAAAATGTCTTTAAAAATAAAATGCAAAATTAGTAACACTCCGCAGGTCTACTATTAATTAGTAACACTCCTGCAGGTCTACTATTAATTAGTAACACTCCGCAGGTCTACTATTAATTAGTAACACTCCGCAGGTCTACTATTAATTAGTAACACTCCGCAGGTCTACTATTAATTAGTAACACTCCGCAGGTCTACTATTAATTAGTAACACTCCGCAGGTCTACTATTAATTAGTAACACTCCGCAGGTCTACTATTAATTAGTAACACTCCGCAGGTCTACTATTAATTAGTAACACTCCGCAGGTCTACTATTAATTAGTAACACTCCGCAGGTCTACTATTAATTAGTAACACTCCGCAGGTCAGGTCTACTATTAATTAGTAACACTCCGCAGGTCTACTATTAATTAGTAACACTCCGCAGGTCTACTATTAATTAGTAACACTCCGCAGGTCTACTATTAATTAGTAACACTCCGCAGGTCTACTATTAATTAGTAACACTCCGCAGGTCTACTATTAATTAGTAACACTCCGCAGGTCTACTATTAATTAGTAACACTCCGCAGGTCTACTATTAATTAGTAACACTCCGCAGGTCTACTATTAATTAGTAACACTCCGCAGGTCTACTATTAATTAGTAACACTCCGCAGGTCTACTATTAATTAGTAACACTCCGCAGGTCTACTATTAATTAGTAACACTCCGCAGGTCTACTATTAATTAGTAACACTCCGCAGGTCTACTATTAATTAGTAACACTCCGCAGGTCTACTATTAATTAGTAACTCGCACTGCAGGTCTACTATTAATTAGTAACACTCCGCAGGTCTACTATTAATTAGTAACACTCCTGCAGGTCTACTATTAATTAGTAACACTCCGCAGGTCTACTATTAATTAGTAACACTCCTGCAGGTCTACTATTAATTAGTAACACTCCGCAGGTCTACTATTAGTAACACTCCGCAGGTCTACTATTAATTAGTAACACTCCGCAGGTCTACTATTAGTAACACTCCGCAGGTCTACTATTAATTAGTAACACTCCGCAGGTCTACTATTAATTAGTAACACTCCGCAGGTCTACTATTAGTAACACTCCGCAGGTCTACTATTAATTAGTAACACTCCGCAGGTCTACTATTAGTAACACTCCTGCAGGTCTACTATTAATTAGTAACACTCCGCAGGTCTACTATTAGTAACACTCCGCAGGTCTACTATTAGTAACACTCCTGCAGGTCTACTATTAATTAGTAACACTCCGCAGGTCTACTATTAGTAACACTCCGCAGGTCTACTATTAATTAGTAACACTCCGCAGGTCTACTATTAGTAACACTCCTGCAGGTCTACTATTAATTAGTAACACTCCGCAGGTCTACTATTAGTAACACTCCGCAGGTCTACTATTAATTAGTAACACTCCTGCAGGTCTACTATTAATTAGTAACACTCCGCAGGTCTACTATTAGTAACACTCCGCAGGTCTACTATTAATTAGTAACACTCCGCAGGTCTACTATTAATTTTACCATGTGATTAATCATATACCATACTCGAATATGAAATTGTCTTTTACAAATGAAACTAATCATATTTTATCAGAATGTTAAAATTACTTTTCAGTGTCAATGGGTTCAGAGAGAATGAGACTAGGCAAGGTTATACCTGTAGCTTCTTGTAATTATTTATAACTATGGCACAATAAACAGTTGAGGTGACACAAAAAAATACAATAAATAAACAGATCTGTCGCACATATCTGTGACAATCTTATAATGAAATTTAAATTCCAGTCCTGCCTAAATCATCCGCACTCAATCCAAAAGTTCTCCAATTCTAGGAACATTTTGAATTCCAAACACATTCCATTACCGACGCTTAAATTTCTTGGCCGGCATCTGATTTAATAACTTGTCCACAAATGACATTAATTAATTTCGCCTCGTCTCCAGAATTAATTGAAATAAGAGATTTCTTTTTCAAAGTTTAAACTGTCATGTGACTTAAATCGTACTTATGTGAAATGTGGTTTGATAAAAGTACCAATAGTTGCATTCTAATATTTACAACGTTCAGTTGGAATCTTACTTATAATAAGTGTGGTTTGAATAATGTAACAACTGCATTCTAATATTTTATAACGGTCAGTTGGCATTGTACTTGTGATAAGTTGGGTTTTATAGGACGCTACTCAAATCAAACTCTTTAAAAAAAACATCAAGGGCAATGGTGATTTAGTTGGATGGTTTCCTTTTGTAACGTCAACCGACTGACAACAATATCCCTACACTGTCAAAGTAAACAAACCAACTCCTCATTTATGTAGCCTACCTCGGAATGTTGTTTCAGTCAATTCTTTAGGTTTTTATTGGATTCTAAACGCTTGACCTTCGTCCCATAACAATAAACATACAGCAACCTTTTGTGAACAGCCAGTAGCACGCGACAAGTTACATTGCACGATTCCGGTTTACATAGGATTATAAAACAGTGCATTTGAAATAAGCTGAATGTAAGTAAATGTTGCCTGCTTGCTGTGATGTTAAATTTTATTCGTACCAAGAAACTTAAAGTATCAAAATTTTTTTGTATTAATTGTACAATTGTTTAAAGATGCTGCAGAAAAGACTATTCAGTAACAAAAGAAATATATTTTTAGTTAAGATAACTTACACCATATTGAATCTAGAAACATTGATATTATTAGAAATTATACGCCGATAGTAAAAGTGAAGTGACTTAAGTTTGTATAAAGAACTTTTAATAGCTTTAGATTTGTCATTAAACTTTTCAATTATTCAAGGCCACACGGACTTTAAGAGCATTGTAGGCACGACGTCATCGATGTACAAATAATATAAATAGTATAAATAATACTTCATTAATTCATCCATAGTTGCCCTGGCTATTGGGCTATTAATAAATAGTCCTTTCTAAGCTAAGTCGAACTCAGATAGTAAAAATAACTACACTCGTTCATCTACACTCATCACACTCATTCGAAATCCATATTCGCCCACATCTTGACGATCTTAGTATGTACTTAAGAGTACATAAATAAATATAAATATATAAACAATCATAGGTATCTTAGTGTTTTTATTTTATTATTATTATTTCAGGCAGAAAGAAAATCAAATTAATGCTTACACCTAATAAGATTAATTTCTGTTTTGCAATTAAAATTAAACTTGCTAACTTGGATTGTTTTGTTTGTAGTACTGTACTTGAAACGGTTGGCGACTAGTAGGTGTATTGCAGCATGAAATGTAATATGTCACTTGTTGTTTAGTATCAAAAGTAACTTCGAGCCTGCTAGGGTAGAGCTGTTGCACTGTGTATGGGACAGAGCTGAAAGGCGAGGTTCAAGGACATTCCAAGGTCGTTGGGTGTGGCACCTGCTTGCGTCTTCACCGGCCCTGCTCGTTACTCCAGCTGAAATTTCACACAAAACGTCATAAAACAGCCAGTCCAAGCAGTAAATACGGTGGCCAACAAAGGGAACTAATCAGGGGGATTCGTGGCACGAGGCAATCAGCACAGATCTGACGACTGCGGCGCCGCCTGACGCTTTGTCCGCGCTGAGGAATGTGTGACTAACTCCTGGACAGTTGGTACTACTGTTACTGCAGATGTCATGGTCTGTGGAAAGCAACCGCCCACCACTCGTCTGCTCACTGATTGCTCCTGGCCTTCTCCTCTCACATAAACGAGAACCTAGAGATTGATGTGAGAAGGTGATAGATACTTCGACAAGCTTCGGAATTGAGCATGTTTATATTCGTTTAAACTAAGATAACTGTTAAAACCATCTAAATATATAGCGTTGTTTTATACCGTCTATGTGAACCACTGCAAAACCACTCCAGACAATCGATGGAGATTTTTTGAAAAGGAAAAGTACAACACCAATCAATTCTAAAGCTTACACTCGCAAGACAAACAAGCTACCAAATAGCCCATTGATAGATTCATCAGCTGGTTTTCAGGTTATAGATTAGATCTCTTCGTTTCCTTCTCTAATCAGCCCTCTACCAGCTTCTCCAATATCTTCGCCCTCCTGTGACTTTGAGGTAGATTGGTTGGCTCCGATTCCTTCTCCACTTATCCCTCTACCAGCTTCTCCAGTATCTTTTCCTCCCTCTGACTTGAGAGAGATTGTTCGCTTTCCATTCCTTCTCCAATCAGCCCACTACCTAATTATCCGATTGCTTCTCCTAAATCAAAACATGAAGATCAAGATGGTTTTGATCCTCAATCATATTTGAGGGCGCCTGACATAGATAATGTTATAAAATTATTGGGTGACGTGATCTCACAAGCTCGTAGAAATCCAAATTGGAATGAAACTAAATTTAAAGATGCAATATCTGATTTCAATTTGTTATTTTTAGATGAACCTAAAAAAGAATAAGTCGTGTTTCAACCACCAAAAAGCCATTCGGATTCGAATAGAATAAGAAATATCAATTCTTGACGGTATGTATTTTTCGTGATGGTGTTCATTACTATTTTAGTTTAAAAAGCTACACATCACTTAGTTTTTAAAAAAATGTTCTATTTCGGCTTACAATCTAAAGCCATTCTCAAACATTTGACAACATAAATAGTTTAAAAAAAATATAAATTAATTAATTATATTAATTAATTTATATTTTTATTAATTTATAATTTATATAATAATATTAATTAATTTATATTTTTTTAAAACTATTTATGTTGTCAAATGTTTGAGAATGGCTTTAGACTGTAAGTCGAAATATAACATTTTTTTAAAAACTAAGTGATGTGTAGCTTTTTAAACTAAAATAGTAGAATAAGAAATATGCTGGGATCTCCATTTCATTCGCCAGAGCCTACTGATACTCAAAATCAGAGTTGGGATGAAGATGATCTTGATTTTGATTTAACATATTCACCAAACAATAACATTAACAAAGAATTGAATATACCAAATAGCCCTGTTTATGGATCTCTTCTTCACTTTCAAGACAGTCCCTCATATTCTCCATTGAGTCCAACTGCAGAAAGAGAAGAAGAAGAAAAATAAGATCTAAGTTCAGATTCACCAGATGAAACAAATTCTATGGATTATCCGGAGTTAAAAAAACTCACCACAGAACTACATAGAAGAAGAAGAAGAAGAAGAGGAAGTTGAAAAAGAAGAAACAATCGAATTGCCATCTCTGACCGAATCTATCCGTGCAACGCAAACCACTTTTAAAGGACGATTGAAAACCTACACAATTGCTAATCTACTAGAGTTTAAAGATGTGTATAGCTTCTTTGATACGTGTAAGCCCATAATCATTGAGCTTATTGAAAAAGAAATATTGAAAAATAACTTAAAGGCTAATGTTTGGTTTTTCGATGTTTACAAACGGTCCGCAGATAGTAGGATATTGAGTGAACTCTGAACTTTAAAACGAAAAATACAGTACTTCTGCCCACTTTAGATTTATCAAAGTATTGTGACAGCTCAAAGAAAAAAAAATCATGACCGAGATGGAGAAATTTCAGGAGAATGGGTCACAATGGACCACCAAAAATATCGAAGTGAACACCCTACAGGTCAAGTGCGGTGAGTTCATTAAAACACTGAACGTGGTTGAATTTGAAAGGTTCAGCATAGCCAAAATGGATGACAGGGTGTCGATAGTCTCGCCGCTTAAGTTCACTTTTGATCCAACAATGCGAAATCTGCTGGGGTTCAAAGTGCAATCTGATGAAAAAGAAGCCTATAGTAACGAAAGTTTTTACTATATGGCCGACCACGTCATAAAAGCCGCGAAGCCACCGAATCTCAGAGCAGTAGATACAGTAGAGATACATTGCAATTTAGTTGAAAACAATTTCTCAATTTACGACGAACACTTGCACAAGCACAAATAACATCGGCTGCTATACACATTTTCCCCAGCCGTACCGCGGGGCTACAAAATATCAGAAACACCGCAACACAGATATTATGCTCCATTAGATAGTGGACAACAAACCACCGTTACCATCGTGGATCAAGACAATCGCTTGATCTTGAATCCCTTTGTAAATAACATTGTTTATCTACTCCTACATAAATTACGGTAAACGAAATTCTACTCCACCGAAACCACCTGACGCGAAATCTGAATTCAAAACACACTATAGCTAATTCATACCAAACAGCTACGAAATTTTCCATTCTCATTTTTAATTTTTTTAACAAAATTATCAATCTCACTTTTGACCTGTGCCGGGAATGGCGAACAGAAAATTATCAACTTACGTACACTGAACAATTATCAACTTAAGAAAGACGCTAAATTATCAACCTACATTTGGTCACTGTTCCAGGAACGGCAAACCAAAAATTATCAACCTACATTTGGCCACTGTGTCAGCAACGGCAAATAGCTACTACTCCCTTAATATTTTAATTACGCCCCATTGTGTAGAGACACACTTGAACCTATATTTCTATGAGAGTTAAAGCCGTTTAGCTAGCTCACTCCTATGATAAGCACGTTTCTTAGCTATCATATTACGAATGAAGTGGCATCAGTGATGGGGATAGTTTATCTCCAGTTTGAAAATTATCGCATTAATTCAATATACTTGAATCCTACCCCTCTCCAAAAAAAAGTGTTCACTAATTTCAACTGTGGGGGTGCTCTACTAATAGTTTGGGCAACAGAATCCAAATTTTAGAATATTTAGTTGTATTTATATACAGTGTACAAGAATTGTAGGTCATAGTAAAGTCTCGAATAGTGACAATCTTCAATTCCTACATATATTCTGAAAATTGTGTTACTCTTTATGAAATGTTCTACTTTACTTAAGATAAATCTCAGTAGATGCTCTGATATTACGTTGTAGTTTAAAATTACATTTACGAATAAGAAACCAATCACTCTGTTACATTATTTTTAAAATCTACCCTTAAATACATAGTATCAATCGACACTATTTTCTGATATTTACAACTAACGTGTCGAGTCCAGTTGGATTTTTACTCTAATGTAGTTGATTAGTAATTTATTTAAAAATTGCTGGAGTGTTCCCCAGTTTTTAATAATTTTTTATGTTCAAATTATATAATAATAATAATAATCTTTATTGATCTCAGAAAATAATACACATAACATTTACAAACAATATGAGAAAAGCCACCACATGGGCTACTACCTGTGGGTGATGGCTGAGTTCAATCAGTTTATGAATTGTTGATAAATACTAAATACTTAATTCTAAAACAATTTATAATGTGAACTACACCAGCACAATTTCATGAATAGTATTTAAATATTCATTACTTTGCATGATTGTGATGACAGATAAGCAATAGACTTGAAGAGCAATAGACTCCTAGAGCCAAAAACTCATGTTAGGTCCGCCACGAGCGCTGTAAGCTGAATATCATCAGTATTTAATAGCCATATTTTTATGCACCTCAAACAGTCGTGGTAATACCTCACAACATTAGTAGCCCGTTTGTTTCTAACTTAACAACTGTTAAACCCCCTTCCTACGGTCAATTAACCACAACAGCCGTGAACAGAGCGCCTATGACCACAAGGGAATAAGTCATGATGGTTACCTTCGTATATTTACATTAATATAAATAAGTAATATTAATTCATAAATTCTCAGATAAACTCAGATAAACTAGTGGCTATGATTTCGTTGATTTGGAACAAAAACCCTGAATATTTATAGCTTTGCAGAGTAAAATATTGAAGTTATAAAATACGATATATTAAAAATACCTACATTTAAATGCGTAGTCTTAGTGTTTTTATTATGGCTTCACCATCCCAAACACGTCTGACGGTGCATGCAATTTTTAATGCCCTGTCTAACACTTTATTAAGGATTAAAACAATTAAAAATATACTAACTGCTCTTCACAACACTTATGTTGGTAGGCCTACATATAAATTCTACCAAACTTTAGTAAATATTTCGTTAAGAGTATAATCAGTACTCTTAAACTATGCATATATCGATACAAGTATTGTTGTAGTCAACTTATATTATGCGTATAACTACAAACTAGAAAACCTTGCCGCTCAACGAACTCGGCTCATTCCTGTCAACCCCCTTGACCCTTGTTTATGAGAATGGGGCTGCTCGACGAACTGCCCGCTCAACGGGAAGACACCTCACCGAGACGGTGAGCTGTATATTCAGTGACTCCTCATTAGCCGAAGATCGCTCAAGGTCGCTGTGGATTGTCGGGGAGTCCAGCCATTTCGCCATATTTTCATGGCGTCAACCCCTCTGGCCCTTGTTTATGAGAATGTGGCCGTTCAACGAACTGGTCGCTCAACGGAAGACACCACACCGAGACGGTGAGCTGTATATTCAGTGACTCCTCATTAGCCGAAGATCGCTCAAGGTCGCTGTGGATTGTCGGGGAGTCCAGCCATTTCGCACTAATGGTATTCAGAAACTGGTTTCATCAGTTTAAACTTGACAGAAATAGATTTATACCCGTTACAGTCTAAACGTGTCTGTTAATGGATTAGGAGAATAATAAAAACAACTAAAACAAACTGGAATAAATAGTTAATTGTTGATTCAAAATTTAAGTCTAATTTTTAGGGACTGTTTAAAATTAGTCATTAATTAAATATTTTGTTGCTAAACTTCTTGTATATTAATTGATACATAAATAATTCCATGAGTGCACCAAATAGACAACACAAACGTAATATGTCGGTCAAAATCCCTCCACTGCCACCAAGCCACCAAATATATTTTGAAAGTAAATGGTCTCTTAAGTATATTGAAAGTAAATATTTCAGTTCAGCCCGTACGCATTTTACAAAGAATTCTCAGTTCTTCAAATAAAATTTGCAATTAGGATTTGAATGTAACCTTTTTACCAAATCTAACAATTATTCTTTGATTTAGAATTTTTCTATCGTAGTGCAATATATATAGTTAAGGCGTTGAAAAACAAAACTGTGGATAATCTACTAACGTTATGAATTGCTCCAAAAGTTATAGCATATAGATTTCTTACTCTAGATTCAGTTCTTATTAATTAAAACTAATTATTTACATCTTTATTATTAGTTTTAATGATTATAATTGTATATTCTCTAAAATTAACTTATGATATTTATAGTTGTAGTGACCAAACTAAACTCTGTGATCATCAAAATAACGAATCCTAACAAAGTACTGATAAGATTTGATCAGACCTTCAGTCGATGATTATATCTTACTTGAACTAATAAGTCAGAGTAATAAATGTTACTTGTGGTCTCAGCAATTCCCACCCGTAACCTTTAACTTGATCCGGTTCTGGCCACAACCGCCTACTCCTTCGCCAAGGCTAGAAGGGGCGTGGACGGACATGCTGACCCATGCTCACTTCGCGGCTGGTCTCACTGCCAAGGCCCCCTTTGGTTTGACGTCTGTGTATTCGGCTAACTGAGAAATATTTGGTTGAATGGTATGACAAAACGCTTGTGTAAGAAGTACCCTGTTTATCGGGTGTCGTGCATGACCATGCGTGTTGCGCCTCGTTCAGATTTGCACCTAACACAGATATTAGGGTGAAATTTGCGCCTTGTCTTCCAAGTAGGACCCTCTTTGCCAGTAACCTTGACCGGAGGGTTCCAACGTTATCGCAAGATAGTAGAGTCAAGCAACATCGAGCGTGAATGTTCCTTGAGTGGGTGACGCATGAGCGATCGTGTCCCTGTATGCAGCCCGCCTGCCCGGTCACTGGTGGAGACAGTCGCACCACCTTCAGTAGTCTCGCGGCCACAGCTAACATACGGAAAATCGTAGGCTGATTTAAATCATCTTACACAACATAGTAAATAATCGTTTTCATTGAATAACCAATTATACTCATCTTGTATACATGTTAAAATGTACTCGAAATAACTGATTACATTTCAAACAGCTTCATTTGTAGCCTACTCTAAGTCTCACAGTTTCAATTTCAATATTCTAACAAAATCACAAGATGTATATATAAAATTGTTATTTAAAAACTATAGTTTGAACTATTTTTTTCATGAAAATTATATTTTTTTATCATTCGAAAAAATGTAAATCTATTTTGATAAAAAAAATGCTATAAACATTTTTGTGTATAAAGTGAATATATTAAGTATATATATAAATATATATTTTAATTTAATTGTTATGTGTTTATATTATGTATTACAATATCAAAATGTTTAGTATAAAACGTACACATTAACAACATATATGTCTCTGTAACCTGGTTTAAGTTAAAATATAAGACAGTGTATAAAGACTCATAAAAAATAAACAACGGAATATAAATTTTCCTCAAAATGTTGGCCCATGATTCCACTAAACCTCAAATACTTTTACTACGGAGTAATTTCCTCAAAATGTTGGCCCATGATTCCACTAAACCTCAAATACTTTTACTACGGAGTAATTTCCTCAAAATGTTGGCCCATGATTCCACTAAACCTCAAATACTTTTACTACGGAGTAACTTTTGTTGACCATCTTATGTATATTTACTATAAAGTAAAAAATATATGTTACAAATAAAATATAGAGCAAATTATTTTCTCTAAATCGCAACAACAACAACATTAATACCATAGAACACATAATAAAAATTCTAATTCTATGATAGTTCTATTATTACTAATTATATAGCCATGAAGTTCAACATGGTTAAATAATTGTTAGTTCATCAGTTATGTTTATGTTAACAATGACATTAGTGGGCCAATAAATTACCTGAGTATACAGGGCGGGAAAATGGAAACTTTTTCACATCTACTGTATGACTTTATTGTAAAAGTTCAATCTTGTAGATGATGTGGTTGCAAATAAAATAATTTTTTACGCCATTGGTGACATTTCATCTTTTCAGGGGCACGTCCCCCGAGGAGTTGAACGAATATCTTCAACGTAAGCCTAGGTCGAATTTGGTATCAAATGAAACCTCTATTCAAGAGAAATTAATTATCGCAAACCGGAATCCGAAAGGTTTATCCTTTCCAGAGTAGCGGTCATTTGAATTTAAAAATAACACTATATACATGAAACGTAACACTAATGTACAATATCTGTTTGTTAATAAACTAGCTGTACTACTATCCAAGTTTGTGAAGGTATGACATAGCTTTCAAACAGGAAACTATGTCACCCGTGTCTCGGTATTGTTTTGTTATTCTTTTGATTCGTTCGTCTACCTCTATGAACTTCTTTTTCTCTTTTTACTTTCCACCCCTAGTTCCACTCTCATAAACATGTATTCAGCAACTTCTACTTCATTCTTCAAACACTGTACAACATCTTTTACTCTTGGAATATGGTTGAGCAGGATACTGTTTATTCTGTTGTACCATCCCTCAACGGCGTTGGTTGTCCTATGTCTTCTTTCATAGCAAGGCCACATTTCTATTGGAACTGCAGAGTTCTCCAACCATCAGTGCCGGATTAAGCACTAGGCAAACGAAGCAGCCGCTTTGGGCCCTCGGGCTCTTGAGGGGCCTCGAGAGTCCTCAAAGGAAACTCATTTTTTGATCAAAAGTAAATGGTTTTAACGTTGGTAAAAATAAAATCGTTGTAGGGGCCTAACCTAACTATAATATTTTGTTAATCTCGTTGGTGTGTAAATCAACTGGTGTGTAAGTATCGTACCGTAAAGTACCATGAAAGCAGAGCGGAGTGGAGCCACTGGACCTACGGGGGGAGGGTGTAATGTAAACATAATGCCACATACATTTAATTCAAGGTACAACAAAGACTTCTTTGTTTCTTATGGGAGAGCAAATTTATAATAGTGGATTCAGCAAAGCCTTACATCGGCACACCTTTACGCTTTTCTACACCAATTTCATAATACTAATAAGTTATACATACTTGTAAAGATGTGGGACGTGGACATAATTATATTCGGACCCTCTATGGGCTATTATTTTTATTTTACGTAATATTCCATGTAGTCAGGCATATTATTCAAACAGTGGATTTCCTCAACGGCTAGCGACCACAGGTGTCGAACCACCCCATCCTCCACCCACCCGTAGGCGTTTGGAAATTTTTAGACTCATTGTCTAAGGTATTAGGGCTGCATATTTTTTACGGAAATTTTGAGACTGTTTCTTGCTTATTTCATTCAAGGAAATGTTGAGACTCGGAAATTTAGGGACAGCACGGATGGTGAAGTTTTTTTTTTGGTGGGGCTGGTTTGGTGGGTCTAGTCATCTATGGGTTGAGGAGTGTAGTGGGAGGGCCTCATGACCTTTCTTGCTTTGGGGATGCAATGGGCCTTGATCCGGCTCTGCCAACCATTGCTTGAAAAGTAATCGAAGTTGAAAAACTTCTTGAGGTTTTCATTTGCTGGAGATGTAGATTGAATGTTGATCTCCGACATCTTGTGGTTTGAAAAAGGCCAATGAAGCACACATCCTTATGTGAACGCGATTGTTTCACGAAATCTGGATATCGCTGGCTTAACAAAAATGTTGTCACCTGTTTGGATTTCAAGTTACATATACGTTAAATTCTCTTCGAATATATTTACATTAAAAATATTAAATATGCCCTTCATCTATTAAATTTAAATGCGGGCTATTTTTCTATTAATTTATTTAAATGAATAAAAAATACTTTTTGCGTTAGCACGCAATAGGTATTTTTTTCATTCAGGTATAGCACGCAAAACAAATAAAATTTTCATTTATAATATTAGTTAAAAAATTAAATAGCATTAACAAATGTTCAATTTTCAGTTAAAAAATCAGATTTAATAAACAACATTAAGAATCTGCAAATTAAAAAGTACACAAGTTAGCCAGACAAACAACAACAGCCATAGTTTAATTTGACTTAGGACTACAAATTAATAAGAATACCATATGAAATCAGATGGATGTAGTTCATTATTACATTTTTGAAACCAAAATTATAATTTTCCTTCGTAAGATGTGTTACGATATTTATTTGTCAGAATAATAATGGGGGATTCTTATTTTGAAACAGGTCATTTAAAACGCACTTCTGTACAATTATGGGAAAAAACTGTTCATAGATGGAATACATCATATTGTAGGTATATTGTATTTATAAATAAATACTAGTACTTTCATGAACATAGTTTTAAAGCTCAAACTTTTGTTGTTGAAAGTTTTTTTTTTAACTGTAGAATGCTAATTAGAAAGTATTTAGTAAAACTGAAGTTATAAAGTGTTCCACCTCGGGCAGGTCGTGGACCTCCGGTGTTGGACAATTATCATATTCACTGATCTTTATAACAACTTTCGTATTTTTCTTCGAATTTCGATCGTGGATGAAACATAACACAACCGCCGAGCTGGATGGTACTCAAACAGATATTTCATGAATGTCGACTATAGATTGGATAATTACTGAGTTTATCCAAACCACTAACTGAAATAGGTTTATTGATCTAAATTTTATTCCGTGAGGTCCCAATTTAAAATTTAATTCTATCAGCTTTGCTCGTTTTGTTAATTCTTGGTTGAATAGTCAGAGTTGTATAAATTTAAAAGACGGGTAAGAGGACTTAGTTGGGGGGGGGGGTCAACTGCTTACTACAAAAATTAAGTTGGGAGCATAGTCATCCAAGGAGTAGCCATGCCAGTGGTTTTTTTTTTTTTTTTTTTTTTTTTTTTGTGAATTTCCGGGAGAAGAAGGAGAACATGTCAGATGCTGTGTTCAAAAGTTGGGTACATGTTCAGCCAAAGATCATACTCACTACGGCCGTGGTTGCAGCGGTACGCCTAAGTGGTAGCCAAGCCAGTTGGTCATGGCTGGATGAGGGGGGATAACATGTCCTATGTCATGTACAACATTCTGTTGTTAGCACCCAACAAGCGTACGTTATTTTAATTAATTTTGTGTCTTGGCTCTTTGATTAAACACCTTTGTTGCTAATAGCTTAGTGACAGAACAACAATTATTACATATTCTAATATTGATGTTTACCAACAACGTATTGTTTTCCATTATACATTAGTAAGTCATTAGCATTGCGTGGGACTTCTGTATCTGTCTATATTCTGTGATTGTAGCTAACTAAGTTAAGACGGAACAGAAATACATTTAGTTTCTCACAGCTTGGTGGGATGTAGTCTTAGCCCCGTGGTCACACGCCAGACAGGTGGTAGTTGATAATGATCGTGGCCTAGCTTGTTTACAATTGCTGTTTTTAGAAATCCAAACCCACTATGTGCAAATTTAGAATTGCAAAAACTTGTTCAATAGTCTGTTGTCGTTTTCATTTTTAAGTAGTGAACAGACATAAGTCACAGATAACCGACCATCCGATAAGTTCTCTACAATTTACTGTAGTTACAATGTGGGCCAATAAAATAACCTATCTTATTGCAAATAAATGTTCTTGTATATTAACAAATTGACTGAATGCAGTTTATTAGATCGTACCTAACAGATTAGATCTTCATGTACAGGGAAATTAAAAACTCAGAGTTGTCTAGAACCCCTAGGGAGACTCTATTTACGTTACAGTAACGACACTATTGGCAATGCACCCTATGTCTTGGTTGCATAATATTGAACATTAGCTCAGCATAAACTCTTAGTTTTAATTATGATAATAAGGATATAAACAACTTCTCATGTAATAATCTTTATAAATTGAAAATCTTTAGTTGTTTATACATCTGAAGACTTTTCCCAGCTCAATATCTAGGAATAACTTTCAAAACTTTCAACGTAATAAAAAAATGTTATTTACATAAATTTTTTATTTGAACAAAGTTTTAAAATACCATTCCTTTTTAGTACCGTTCTTCCAATAGATTGGAACAATATAGTAGTGTTTTAGTTTTAAACATTATATTCAATCGATTTCCGGTAAAAAAATTGAGAATCTGTAAAAAAGGACGTTATTATATACTGTAGTTATACCAAAAGTTTAACGTAAATCATGTATTTTTTATAAATAGTGCCTTTAAACCTAAACATTTAGATTAATAAAACATTTATATAAATCTGAATTATTTAAAATGCCAAATATAAAAACATCCTATCACTTCAGAAACGTACCAAGATACTACAATTTTTATAAAAAGAATTCGTTAAGTTATGTTATTCCAAAAATATTTAACACTTTACCTGAGCATTTCGTGAATTACAAATAGTTTAAACACATTAAATTCGTGTTAGTAGTACGATGTAGTTGTTTTTTTTTTTTCTGTCTGCATTGTACCTGTTAGTTCTTTATATGGTCCAATTGATATTTATGCTATAAATACCAACAACGTTGTGTTGGCGTCTCATATGTAAGAATGTAAGATATGTTGAATCCCCCCCTCTTTATATATAACGATTTGTACATTTTTATATATATATTTGTATTATTGTTACAATGCATATGTATCTTTGGTGTGATATTGAAAGTGTTGGATCATAAATGTAAATACTTTGTGTTTCTGGTGATAGTTAGTATAGTCAATTAATGAGCACCGCTGCCATGAGCGCAACTGTATTTATAGCATTATTCTGTTTATTGCTTAGTATGTTGTAATTAAGTTGATTACCAACGACAAACATTTACAGTTTGTTGGGACACTATGTTGTAATTAAGTTGATCACCAACGACAAACATTTACAGTTTGTTGGGACCCTATGCTGTAATTAAGTTGATCACCAACGACAAACATTTACAGTTTGTTGGGACCCTATATTGTAATTAAGTTGATCACCAACGACAAACATTTACAGTTTGTTGGGACCCTATGTTGTAATTAAGTTGATCACCAACGACAAACATTTACAGTTTGTTGGGACACTATGTTGTAATTAAGTTGATCACCAACGACAAACATTTACAGTTTGTTGGGACCCTATGTTGTAATTAAGTTGATCACCAACGACAAACATTTACAGTTTGTTGGGACCCTATGCTGTAATTAAGTTGATCACCAACGACAAACATTTACAGTTTGTTGGGACCCTATGTTGTAATTAAGTTGATCACCAACGACAAACATTTACAGTTTGTTGGGACCCTATGTTGTAATTAAGTTGATCACCAACGACAAATATTTACAGTTTGTTGGGACCCTATGCTGTAATTAAGTTGATCACCAACGTCAAACTTTACAGTTTGATGGGACTCTATGTTGTAATTAAGTTGATCACCAACGTCAAACATTTACAGTTTGTTGGGACACTATGTTGTAATTAAGTTGATCACCAACGACAAACATTTACAGTTTGATGGGACTCTATGCTGTAATTAAGTTGATCACCAACGTCAAACATTTACAGTTTGTTGGGACACTATGTTGTAATTACGTTGATCACCAACGACAAACATTTACAGTTTGTTGGGACACTATGTTGTAATTAAGTTGATCACCAACGTCAAACATTTACAGTTTGTTGGGACACTATGTTGTAATTAAGTTGATCACCAACGTCAAACATTTACAGTTTGATGGGACTCTATGTTGTAATTAAGTTGATCACCAACGTCAAACATTTACAGTTTGTTGGGACACTATGTTGTAATTAAGTTGATCACCAACGTCAAACATTTACAGTTTGTTGGGACACTATGTTGTAATTAAGTTGATCACCAACGTCAAACATTTACAGTTTGTTGGGACACTATGTTGTAATTAAGTTGATCACCAACGTCAAACATTTACAGTTTGTTGGGACACTATGTTGTAATTAAGTTGATCACCAACGACAAACATTTACAGTTTGTTGGGACTCTATGTTGTAATTAAGTTGATCACCAACGTCAAACATTTACAGTTTGTTAGGACCCTATGTTGTAATTAAGTTGATCACCAACGACAAACATTTACAGTTTGTTGGGACCCTATGTTGTAATTAAGTTGATCACCAACGTCAAACATTTACAGTTTGATGGGACTCTATGTTGTAATTAAGTTGATCACCAACGTCAAACATTTACAGTTTGTTGGGACACTATGTTGTAATTAAGTTGATCACCAACGACCAACATTTACAGTTTGATGGGACTCTATGTTGTAATTAAGTTGATCACCAACGTCAAACATTTACAGTTTGTTGGGACCCTATGTTGTAATTAAGTTGATCACCAACGTCAAACATTTACAGTTTGTTGGGACACTATGTTGTAATTAAGTTGATCACCAACGACAAACATTTACAGTTTGTTGGGACTCTATGTTGTAATTAAGTTGATCACCAACGTCAAACATTTACAGTTTGTTGGGACTCTATGTTGTAATTAAGTTGATCACCAACGTCAAACATTTACAGTTTGTTGGGACACTATGTTGTAATTAAGTTGATCACCAACGACAAACATTTACAGTTTGATGGGACTCTATGTTGTAATTAAGTTGATCACCAACGTCAAACATTTACAGTTTGTTGGGACCCTATGTTGTAATTAAGTTGATCACCAACGACCAACATTTACAGTTTGATGGGACTCTATGTTGTAATTAAGTTGATCACCAACGTCAAACATTTACAGTTTGTTGGGACCCTATGTTGTAATTAAGTTGATCACCAACGACCAACATTTACAGTTTGTTGGGACACTATGTTGTAATTAAGTTGATCACCAACGACAAACATTTACAGTTTGATGGGACTCTATGTTGTAATTAAGTTGATCACCAACGTCAAACATTTACAGTTTGTTGGGACCCTATGTTGTAATTAAGTTGATCACCAACGACCAACATTTACAGTTTGTTGGGACCCTATTTTGTAATTAAGTTGATCACCAACGACCAACATTTACAGTTTGATGGGACTCTATGTTGTAATTAAGTTGATCACCAACGTTAAACATTTACAGTTTGTTGGGACCCTATTTTGTAATTAAGTTGATCAACAACGACCAACATTTACAGTTTGATGGGACTCTATGTTGTAATTAAGTTGATCACCAACGTTAAACATTTACAGTTTGTTGGGACACTATGTTGTAATTAAGTTGATCACCAACGACCAACATTTACAGTTTGTTGGGACCCTATGTTGTAATTAAATTGATCACCAACGTCAAACATTTACAGTTTGTTGGGACCCTATGTTGTAAGTTGATCACCAACGTCAAACATTTACAGTTTGTTGGGACCCTATGTTGTAATTAAATTGATCACCAACGTCAAACATTTACAGTTTGTTGGGACCCTATGTTGTAATTAAGTTGATCACCAACGACCAACATTTACAGTTTGTTGGGACCCTTACTTACTTACTCTTTACTCTTACTCCCATGGCCATCGATGCCCAAGAAGGGATTTGGCCTCACCAACAAGCTCTCTCCATCTTTCTGTGTTTTCTGCCTCCTCCATTGTGGTTCCAAGTGCTGCGGTGTCTGTCTTAACCCCATCCCACCATCTTCTTTTTGGTCTACCTAGAGGTCTTCTTCCCACTGGTCTTCCCAATCCAGCTTCCTTCAGTAGCGTCCCTTGTTCTCTACGCCATACATGGCCTGCCCATCTCAATCTTCTTGATCTTGCGGTTGCTATTATGTCACAGTCATTGTACTGCTGTCTTATCTCTTGGTTATGCTTGCGCCTCCATTCTCCATTTTCCAATGTTGGATCAAATATTTTTCTTAGTACGCGATTTTCAAACACGATGAGTTTGTTCTCTTCTTTTTTATTTAATATCCAGGTTTCTGCACCATATAAAAGTACTGGCCTTATTATCGTTTGATATATTCGTATTTTTGTTCGGAATGACAGTAACTTTGACGACAAGATCTTATTGCAAGCATACATGGTGGTAGTTCTAAATTGTTAAAGGCTAAATTGTTAAGTCCCTGGATAACACCAAACATTTTATATAAATTTGAGACGTTGGCTAGGTTTATTCTGTTTACAATTTCTAATTCCTCACTATTCTTATTGGATATTAGAACTCCCAGATATTTAAACTGCTCCACCTCTTCAAAGCTATGTCCTTCTATATTTATTTCTGTAAGCGGGTGGCCACCTCTTTCAAAGTGCATGTACTTTTTTTTTTTATCATTTATTCTTAGACCCATGCATCCTGTCTCTTGAATGAAAATTTTGGTTAGTTCTTCAAGGTCTTCTTTTGTTTCAGTTAAAATAGTTACATCGTCGGCAAATGCTAATATATTAATTTTACATCCTACTGTTACACCTAAGTTTTTATGTCTAATTTTTTGAAGGGCATCTTCTAGAGCTATGTTAAACAGCAAAGGTGAAAGCCCGTCACCTTGTCGAACTCCTGTTATTACTTCAAAAGCATCAGACAATTCACCCTCAATTCTGACTTTACACTTAGACCCTTCGACTGTCATCTTAGCTAGATTAATAAGTTTTTTTGGTATACCAAACTTTTCCATCTTTTTCCATATTTTCTTCCTATTGAGGCTATCATATGCTTTCGAGAAATCGATAAACAGTCCATGGAATTCGCAATCGAATTCCCAATACTTGCCAATGACTGATTTCAAGATGAAGATTTGATCCGAGGTTGAACGTCCCTTTATAAAGCCCGCTTGGTGGTCCCCTATTATTGTGTTGGTGAATTCTTCTAATCGGCGCTGAATTATTTTTGACAGAGCTTTATAAGCAGTACTTAGCAGTACTTGTTGGGACCCTATGTTGTATTATTTAAATAAACTACTTTGGATTTGAATCGAGTATACATGGGTTCCAATGAAGAATAACGCAGTGAAAAGAAGAACATTACATTGTATGGCCCATTAAATGTCCAAAATTAAATGTTACAGAAACCACAAACGTCTAGTGTATTTTATGTATCGCGTCTATATCTAACATGAAAGAGCAAGTGGGGTGGGGTAGTGAAGGTCACCACCATGAGATCAGCTGTTTGTCTGGATCTGACATTTTAAGGGAAACGACCTTTAGTGACGTCACCAAGGTCATGATTAGTCTTGTAAGCGTTGACTAACATCAGAATTGTTTTGCTTCATTATTGTTATTTTATTCTGGAATTAAAGTGCATTTACTATTTCTTGGTATAGAATACGTTTGTCAAATAGCCAACCAACGTTCTACGCTAACTGGTGGGTCGACATTGCTTTCTAACTTAATCAATTGGTCGTTTGTTCATAAATTTACAAAATTTATAGCTCCAACTAACCTACAATTTCTAAAATTAATTAAAGGAATTCAATACGGACCAAAATTATTTATGAAATTGTTTTGATAAAGTAGTATTCTTTTTTATAAAAAGAGGTCTTTCACAATTTTAAAATGTAATTCTTTAAAACCGGTCAGCTAAAAAGACTATAACTCATACCAATGTATTGATTTTTAAATAACTGTCTTTTCTGATAGCCGAAATTTGTTTAGATGCCCTGGTGTTAATAAAGATTTAAAAACTACAGACTATGGTAGACTTATCAATGTAATGAGTATTAAATTTAAGCATACATGATTTCGTTGACTAATCCATTTTCTCCAAAGTAATGTAAAGTCTAATTGTTTAGATCTTAAGGGGGCTATCTTTCAAAACTAAATAGTCTTTGTCAATGTGAACGTGTAGGAGATCTTCTTCCACCATTTCCGATCCCAAACATGATCATTGTCTCCTTAAAACACCAGTAATATTCCCATTTCAGAATCAAATAGAAGGAAACGATACGCGGTATTGGTAACTATTTGCAGCATATCACTATACTACATTATACTACACTATACTACACTATACTATACTACACTACGATATACATTGCTTAACATATTTATAGTGACTTATTTATAGTTTGTTGGGACCCAATGTTGTATTATTTAAATAAACTAGTTTGAATTTTATTCCAGTATACATAGATTCCAATTATATATTATATCCATACTCTTTTGTATACTACACTACAATATACTAACTACACTACACTATACTAAACTTCACTATATTATACTAAACTATCCTATATTATACTACACAATCATACACTAACTAACCATACTATACTCGAATATAATACACTATACTACACTATCATATATTATACTACACAATGGTACACTAAAATATACTATACCACGTTAATATATACACACCCTACATACTACATAATACTAAACTAAACTATGTTATATTATACTACACTACACTATTTTATACTATACTACAAAATACCTTACTATATACTATAGACTTTGATCTAGTGACTCGATGGCACTAATTTTTTAGACACTTCTTGGCATATAACTCCTAAATGTACTTGAATTAAAGTTCTCTGTGTCCAGAAGGACTGTCCAGGTATTTGACATAACACAGAGAACCTAACACCCCCTATATATTTAGTAATATTCTTTCTACCCTTCTACTAAAATATTCTTTCCATCCATATCCTCTTAACGTTAATTCTTTTATTGAAGGTTTTACATTATTTTGCCTTTTTCACTCTCCGCCCTCACAGCGATTGAAACTTCGCTGTTTGTAGGTAGGTCGTTGAACAACCACGACCGTAACACTACTGCTCCAGTATGTTATAATCAAAATTTAGATAAAAGATGAGGATAAAATTTATAATTATAAAGTCTGGAAATTCTAAATTGATTGAGCCTGCGCTAAGTGAAATACGACCGACCCATCTTTCAGGGCGGAAGTGTGTATGACCTCATTCTAGCCTCTTCAGATGTAGATAGGCACGAAGCCACTACATGACAACATAAATGAGTAATCCAATGAGGAATTACTAGTTGGGCACGGAAGTAGATTCTGCTAATATCCGTTTTCACAAACACCAATTCGGTGCGCCCTATTTCTAAATTATGAACGAGACTTTATAATTATAAATTTTATCCTCATCTTTTATCTAAATTTTGATTATAACATACTGGAGCAGTAGTGTTACGGTCGTGGTTGTTCAACGACCTACCTACAAACAGCGAAGTTTCAATCGCTGTGAGGGCGGAGAGTGAAAAGGCATAATAATGTAAAAACTTCAATAATTAACAGCCTCTCCAAATAACATCAAATAACATCAAATACCATGGTGTTAATTCTTTGAACCAACATGTGAAGTCATCATATTATTTAACTAGTTCTCAAAAAAAAAAAAAAGAATAAAATGGATGGTTTTATTCACGTAATTGTTCCTGGTTGTTCGTGGTTGTTCCTGTAATTAAGCCTGGTTGTATAGGCCTATTTATTGCCATATTTTTAAATCTCAGCATCTACTCATTTTTTCTTAATTAATAATATTTATATTATTATATACACTTATAAAACAAATTCAACATTAAATGAAAATCAACACAATTATTTAAATATGATCAGGTTGTTGGATTTGGAGTTTAGATACAGCACAGTTGGCAGCGGGGAACAGCGTCGGCAGTGACTTTAACGAATTGCGAAAGCAGTGGCCTTGAACGACATGCCTGTCAACCAGCGCATATCACTTGCAGGACTACGTTTGTTTTACCTGGACGTTTGCTGGATCGGTTTGGCCTTGTAAACGTCCTAATCTGATTGTCCCCGGTAAAACCACACGTGATACGATATGCTTTGTGTTCTCATTCACGCTCCCGAGCCCAACTGTTCGTAGAATATGCTACTCTCCAATTCTTGGAGATATGTATGTCTATGTAGACTTTCGCTCAATTTGAAATATTAGTTATTAGTATAGAATGTTCTCTGAAAAGGCTTATTACTTTGTCTAAACCTTCATCCCCAGAACTCCCTATAAGCTATGACTAAGAGCACGAAGTAGTTGTCAAATGTAGTTTGCATCTGTTGCAGGTGTCGCTATGCCTATGTCTGGTCCTCGTCTGGGGACGGCCCGCAGCCAGGAGACTTCCCCACGATAACGACGATGTCCTCGCCGGAAGTGACTTCCTTTCGGTGTTCATGCACCGAAGAATGTCAGATCGGCCTGATGGACCCTTCGAGCCACACCACCTCAACTCAGTCACGGCCAACCATGGAGTCCCTCTTGTCGACCTAGTCAATCCTTACGTCCTTTCCAACATTTACAAGTCTAACAAATACGGGTATACAGTCAAGAGTGAAACACGAACCGAAGTAGAAGATCTACATTCCACACTTCAAACCGACGTTAAAGCAACAACATTCCTAACGGAACCGACCACAATTGAAGACATCCCTACGACTGTGGACTTCAACACCCCTGCGAAATATACAACATCCCCAGATCAGCATCAAATAACAACCACCACTATCAAACCACAAACAACATTGAACCCAACAGTACATCAATTAAATGCTGAAAAAATAGAGGAAAAGGTTGTCGTCCGAGTTTCTTCGTCTGTGGCGAGGCACTCTCACAGAACGATAGAGTCTTCAACAGTACATAACACTCGAGAGATTGATACACCAGCCAGGTTGGTGGACGAAAATCTCGTCAGCACTTTGGTAACTCAAGATCAGCCTACCATCACAGCAGTGCAAAGAAGTGATTTTGCTGTTGAAGAAGCTGCACTACCCAGCTCTGAAGCAGCTAGCATTCCACATAAAAAGGACCAACATCCACATGATAGACATGAAGAAGTTGAAGGAAAAGTCCAGGAGGTTTCACTGTTTGGTAACGTTCAGACAGAGGGGTCTCAACGAAAATTACCCGTATTCGAAATTCACTATTCAAATCCACCAGAAGCTCTTATTTCCGGATATAGTAATAAAGAAGAGATTCAAAGGACAAACACTGATAGGCCTGGATTGAAGAGGAAAGAGTTCCGACAACTATCACCGTATGGATCAGGTTTAGCTGTGGAACCCACTAGTTATCATTCCAGTATTTCTTCTCCCACTTCAGCAAGCAGCATTCAGTTCTACAGAGAGCATAACATAGGAGTAGCTGAAACTATACAACAGCCTGTGGTGACTCAGCCATATCCACCCCATCAACATAATGATGAAAACCAAGAGCCTAGTTACGTGGAACAGCAAGGATACCGTCAACAAGAACAACACTATCGACAAACTGAGCCGAACTACGGCCAACCAAAATACAGTTACGGGGAACCAGAGAAGAACTACGAGCAAACTGAACGAAATTATGCACAGTCGGAGCAGAACTATGATAAGCCAGAGGAGACCTACGGTGTACCGGAGAAGAACTATGGACAACCAGAGCAAAATTACGGACAACCAGAGCAAAATTACGGGCAACCGGAACAAAAATATGGTCAACCTGAACATCGATATAGACAGCAACTAGAGCAGGCTTATAGGCAGTCAGAGCAAAATTACGGCCAGGCGAAACAGGTATATAGCCAACCAGAACAGAACTATGAGGTTGACGAAGCTGTGAGTGTGATGACCAATGGCAGAGCGCATGGTGTCCAGACACCTAAGCCTACGCCTGGAAAGCCCTCTAAAGAAGAAACCGACCAAAACAAATTCGGCTATGTGGTGGAGGGTCGTAACTTCCGGAAGTACCGGGTGGAGGAGCGAACTGCGGACGGATTCATCGTGGGCGAATACGGCGTGGTTAGTCACGACGACGGTAGTCTCCGAGGAGTCCGATACACTGCAGACAGCACCATCAACCCCCGGCTCATCTATGACACACTCGTCAAGTTCCTATCGCTCAAGTAACCTCAAGTAGACATCACTTTATCCTCACAACCCAATTCTTTAGTCAGACTTTCTAGGGTTTGCTATAAAACCTTGTCCGTTCTGAACGTAATGTATAATCCTGTGATATTTATTATCTAGTTCATACTTGTAGATTTAATACAGGTGCAATGACATGTGTGCCTACGAGACCATGACGAGACACTTTGGTGGAATCTGTGGCAAATGTGAAAAGGTGTTCGTGCTGCTTGCTGGAGCGATGAATTGGCTCTCTTGACGCCCGAGGATCATATCGTACGGTACACATGCAAGGGCGTGTGGCACGGAGCTGGCCTGGAGTGGTGTAGAGCATCCTACTCAACTACGTGTGGTTCAGTGCACCGATACAATAGAATGGCCGAGGGCGTCGATCTCCGTTTGTCACCTAGCAACGCGGTCACGATACTCAACTTTGTGCTTTATTCTTAACTTCTTTATACGTACTTTGTCATTTATTGTATTACTTTCATATTTATTTTAATTCAATACAAATCAACGCCATTCAACACAACAATGTTTGCCTTTATTTATTTATTTATTTTTTTTTATTTCTGCCAACACGTAATATGCCAACTAAGAAAATATTATTTTAATTGTTCGTAGGCAACACTGAATGTTTTGTAAAGGTAATACGAAATGTCTAGTAAATTCTGTCACTATGTATCTTGAGTTCCAGCTTCACCCTTATGAATAACATTAGTTGTTATAACAGTGGTTATTTAAATGGCACTATACAAACAAACAAAAACTCAATAGTCCAAACAGTCAATGATTAATATATGAATGTTTTATATTTTATTTTACAAGATGTCTTGATCGCTTTATGAAACACTGATAAATATTACTGATTTTTAAAAATATATCTGTAGTAGTTGTCTAGTTTAACACTTAACCTTCTCCTGTATGCAGCGTTAAATGTATAATATTAAAAACGTACGCTAAAATCAAAGATAAGATAGGATATTTACTGAACTGTCTTTTAGTTGGATGAGGATTTCAGGTACATTTACAGTTTTTAAATTATAATTAAAGATGGAAATTTTTGTTAGTAGCTACGCCATTGTTACTAAAATAAGTTACACCACATGGTTCTGTAAAACTATTCAGCATTTTTTTATTAGTATATATTTAGTCTAATTATTGTGTAAACATAATAGTATATAGTATATAATTTATTGTGAACATTGTGCGTCATCTTTAAAGACTGCATGAATTTAATAAATGACTTTACAAGAGGTATGATATTATTTTGGTGAATTTATAAAAATTTCGCTGTGATACACTGTTTATTGTACCATGATTATTTTTCTTTGGTATTTTCAAAACTGACCATCAAAGTCTTCGTAATTACATGGTTGATACTACCCCCCCCCCCCCATTCCACGACATATGATTTAATATTATGAAAATTAATATGATACATTAAATCAAATTTATTGTTGAAGTATTACTTAAAGTCTTGAAAATAGTATTAAAAATATTGGCCAATTAGCCAGTGCTAATTTAGCTGTAGAATCAGGACACTTCACTCACTCAAATGATATAACATGATTTAAAAAGTAGCCAAGCATTGTAATTTATGATAATTACAATAGATAAGTAATTCTGTAATGAATGTATAATTAGATGATTCCAGGTTTAATTTTACCGAGGTGAACATGTTTTGTGAAATAAATATGTTTGTAAAATAAATGTATTGTTTATTCTCTCACAATTGACAGGGCTCTAATAGACGTATGTTTCATTGCTGCACTCTTCATACTACTACGCTTCTATGATACAAGAGCTCAAACTCTAGAGGTTTCTATGTGTGAATATAACTGGCAGTCAGTGCTTATGTGTTGTACAAAAGTGGCCTCAAAAATAGGAGGTTTGTATGTGTCAGTATAACTGGCTGTTAGCACTTATGTGTTGTACACAAGAGGTGTCAAAAACAGGAGGTTTGTATGTGTCAATATAACTTGGCAGTCAACACTTATGTGTTGTACACAAGAGGCCTCAAACAATGGAGGTTTAAATGTGTCAGTATAACTGGCAGTTAGCACTTATGTGTTGTACACAAGAGGTGTCAAACAATGGAGGTTTGTATGTGTCAGTATAACTGGCTGTTAGCACTTATGTGTTGTACACAAGAGGTGTCAAAAACAGGAGGTTTGTATGTGTCAATATAACTTGGCAGTCAACACTTATGTGTTGTACACAAGAGGCCTCAAACAATGGAGGTTTAAATGTGTCAGTATAACTGGCAGTTAGCACTTATGTGTTGTACACAAGAGGCCTCAAACACTGGAGGTTTGTATGTGTCAGTATAACTGGCAATTAGCACTTATGTGTTGTACACAAGAGGCCTCAAACAATGGAGGTTTAAATGTGTCAGTATAACTGGCAGTTAGCACTTATGTGTTGTACACAAGAGGTGTCAAACAATGGAGGTTTGTATGTGTCAGTATAACTGGCAGTTAGCACTTATGTGTTGTACACAAGAGGCGTCAAACACAGTAGGTTTGTATGAGTCAGTATAACTGGCAGTCAGCGCTTATGTGTTGTACACAAGAGGCCTCAAACACTGGAGGTTTGTATGTGTCAATATAACTGGCAGTTAGCACTTATGTGTTGTACACAAGAGGCCTCAAACACTGGAGGTTTGTATGTGTCAATATAACTTGGCAGTCAACACTTATGTGTTGTACACAAGAGGCCTCAAACAATGGAGTTTTGTATGTGTCAGTATAACTGGCAGTTAGCACTTATGTGTTGTACACAAGAGGCCTCAAACACTGGAGGTTTGTATGTGTCAGTATAACTGGCTGTTAGCACTTATGTGTTGTACACAAGAGGTGTCAAAAACAGGAGGTTTGTATGTGTCAATATAACTTGGCAGTCAACACTTATGTGTTGTACACAAGAGGCCTCAAACAATGGAGGTTTAAATGTGTCAGTATAACTGGCAGTTAGCACTTATGTGTTGTACACAAGAGGTGTCAAACAATGGAGGTTTGTATGTGTCAGTATAACTGGCTGTTAGCACTTATGTGTTGTACACAAGAGGTGTCAAAAACAGGAGGTTTGTATGTGTCAATATAACTTGGCAGTCAACACTTATGTGTTGTACACAAGAGGCCTCAAACAATGGAGGTTTAAATGTGTCAGTATAACTGGCAGTTAGCACTTATGTGTTGTACACAAGAGGCCTCAAACACTGGAGGTTTGTATGTGTCAGTATAACTGGCAATTAGCACTTATGTGTTGTACACAAGAGGCCTCAAACAATGGAGGTTTAAATGTGTCAGTATAACTGGCAGTTAGCACTTATGTGTTGTACACAAGAGGTGTCAAACAATGGAGGTTTGTATGTGTCAGTATAACTGGCAGTTAGCACTTATGTGTTGTACACAAGAGGCGTCAAACACAGTAGGTTTGTATGAGTCAGTATAACTGGCAGTCAGCGCTTATGTGTTGTACACAAGAGGCCTCAAACACTGAAGGTTTGTATGTGTCAATATAACTGGCAGTTAGCACTTATGTGTTGTACACAAGAGGCCTCAAACACTGGAGGTTTGTATGTGTCAATATAACTTGGCAGTCAACACTTATGTGTTGTACACAAGAGGCCTCAAACAATGGAGTTTTGTATGTGTCAGTATAACTGGCAGTTAGCACTTATGTGTTGTACACAAGAGGCCTCAAACACTGGAGGTTTGTATGTGTCAGTATAACTGGCAGTTAGCACTTATGTGTTGTACACAAGAGGCCTCAAACAATGGAGTTTTGTATGTGTCAGTATAACTGGCAGTTAGCACTTATGTGTTGTACACAAGAGGCCTCAAACACTGGAGGTTTGTATGTGTCAATATAACTTGGCAGTCAACACTTATGTGTTGTACACAAGAGGCCTCAAACAATGGAGTTTTGTATGTGTCAGTATAACTGGCAGTTAGCACTTATGTGTTGTACACAAGAGGCCTCAAACACTGGAGGTTTGTATGTGTCAGTATAACTGGCAGTTAACACTTATGTGTTGTACACAAGAGGCCTCAAACACTGGAGGTTTGTATGTGTCAGTATAACTGGCAGTTAACACTTATGTGTTGTACACAAGAGGCCTCAAACACTGGAGGTTTGTATGTGTCAGTATAACTGGCAGTTAACACTTATGTGTTGTACACAAGAGGCCTCAAACACTTGAGGTTTGTATGTGTCAATATAACTGGCAGTTAACACTTATGACATAGTGTTGTATATCACATTTATAAAAAATAATGACAGCCAACGTAAAATTGATATGCTGTGTTTAATTAACAAATCTATTGTAATTTAAGGTTGGTCCAAATAAACCACAAAAAAAATTATAAAACCCAAAGTTGTTTTTTTATTTTTAACAAAAATCTTTGGAATTATGTAAGTGTCAATTTTAGGGATTTTTTAGGATTTTTTTAATTTGCTAATTTTATAAATAGATATGGGATTTATTTCGTCATTAAAATATAGATCCGTATTGTCAACAGGACAGGTTTCCATAAGTCCTTGAAGTATTGCATTAATCAACGCTCTATACTCGAAAGGCTTGTTATATTACAAAATACAAGTTATGTAAGTGTATCGGTCCAAATTGTATTCAGTAATTAGGGTTGCCAAGGTCTTCATTGGACAAGGCCTTCCGCATTCCCAGAGCAACCTACGACACAGCGACAAACTTCCTCTTGCTGCTGCCCATCCTTTGTGCATATTTTGTTGAAGAGATTGTCTTTAATCTCCTACCATTACAGTTGCGTTACTGTATACTAATGTCGTGTTTCCTTTTTCTTTGCTATTTATTTCCTTTCAAACAGGTCCTGGTTATTTTTTACGGCCATCAAGACTAGGTTACGCTTGTTGTTACATTATAAACAATTTACATAAACGCACCACACATTTATCCATTACGAAAATTGGACCATTAAGGCAGGTTTCAGTACGTAGAAGTAAATAGTTTTTATACAGTATAAAGGTAACTAAGTTGCCAATTTCACATGTTGTAAGAATAATTCAGCGCTTTTACTAATGTTTCTTGTATAACATCTTTCCCGTTTGATCTCTTATCTCTACAGAAATCTTGTCGCTGCATTATATTAACCTTCCCAACTCCGGGTGTCTCACAGGTGTATTAGCGTCATCTAAACTTATAGTTTATATATTTATTGATTAAATAGTTTACTTTATGGTTTAACTAGCTTCAAACGTACATATAACATGACACTGATCTTTAAATTTACTACAAATACCCACAAATGGCAGACGACCAAACGAATCCACCTTAGACTATTCCGCCTCACAGTCTACCTCCCGAACTGCAGAGGGCACAGAAGAGCAGTATCTAAGAGAAACCGACACTCTAATTATGAAACAGATGAAGAGTGATCCTCCAGATTCAGAACCAGACCACTCTTCAAAATGAAATCCGCACACAAGTCCTTGGCAACCAAAAGGCTCCATATCCATGAAAATCCTTCTATCTTGAACTTAAAAGAAACTTTTAGATGACTAGAGTGAATGAGAATCCCTCCAACAAACAAAGAGGTGATAGTACAAAGGGATTTGCCAGTCTCTGAAACAGAGTGGAGGAAATGAGACTATTGGCCGAGTCACAATCGCACTCAGTGTCTCCTACACGGATGTTTCAGTGTAATTTATACTTTCAATAGTCAAGAGTTTTTAATTTCAAATCATTTATTGTTTTGCATTAATTAGTGTTATTTGTTGACGTACACAGCAAAGACAATTAAGACATTGTCTTATTCTCAAGATGATAATACTGTAATATTATGTAAATATAATGTTATTGTGGTATGTTTTTATGAAAATATAACTACACAAATATTATTGAGGTACTGCCTGTTTCTAGTTCGTGTATTACAAATAAATAATATAATTAGATATTATAATTAAAAATCCTTAAAATCCTGTTTTTGAATCATCAACATTTTATGAAACATTTTATGGTTTCTGATAATCCAGATGGGAAAATTGTTATTTAAGAGTTTAAGTGGTCATTACATTAGATCGCTATTTTGTCATTAATTGTTTCATGAATGCATTCTTTATACTAATATTTAAGTAGTCATTGCATTAGATCGCTATTTTGTCAGTAATTGTTTCATGAATGCATTCTTTATACTAATATTTAAGTAGTCATTGCATTAGATCGCTATTTTGTCAGTAATTGTTTCATGAATGCATTCTTTATACTAATATTTAAGTAGTCATTGCATTAGATCGCTATTTTGTCATTGATTGTTTCATGAATGCATTCTTTATACTAATATTTAAGTAGTCATTGCATTAGATCACTATTTTGTCATTGATTGTTTCATGAATGCATTCTTTATACTAATATTTAAGTAGTCATTGCATTAGATCGCTATTTTGTCATTGATTGTTTCATGAATGCATTCTTTATACTAATATTTAAGTAGTCATTGCATTAGATCGCTATTTTGTCATTGATTTTTTCATGAATGCATTCTTTATACTAATATTTAAGTAGTCATTGCATTAGATCGCTATTTTGTCATTAATTGTTTTATGAATGCATTCTTTATACTAATATTTAAGTAGTCATTGCATTAGATCGCTATTTTGTCAGTGATTGTTTCATGAATGCATTCTTTCTACTAATATTTAGGTAGTCATTGCATTAGATCGCTATTTTGTCATTAATTGTTTCATGAATGCATTCTTTATACTAATATTTAAGTAGTCATTGCATTAGATCGCTATTTTGTCAGTGATTGTTTCATGAATGCATTCTTTATACTAATATTTAAGTAGTCATTGCATTAGATCGCTATTTTGTCAGTAATTGTTTCATGAATGCATTCTTTATACTAATATTTAAGTAGTCATTGCATTAGATCGCTATTTTGTCAGTAATTGTTTCATGAATGCATTCTTTTTACAAATATTTAAGTAGTCATTGCATTAGATCGCTATTTTGTCATTGATTGTTTCATGAATGCATTCTTTAAACTAATATTTAAGTAGTCATTACATTAGATCGCTATTTTGTCAGTAATTGTTTCATGAATGCATTCTTTTTACAAATATTTAAGTAGTCATTGCATTAGATCGCTATTTTGTCAGTAATTGTTTCATGAATGCATTCTTTATACTAATATTTAAGTAGTCATTGCATTAGATCGCTATTTTGTCAGTAATTGTTTCATGAATGCATTCTTTTTACAAATATTTAAGTAGTCATTGCATTAGATCGCTATTTTGTCATTGATTGTTTCATGAATGCATTCTTTATACTAATATTTAAGTAGTCATTGCATTAGATCGCTATTTTGTCAGTGATTGTTTCATGAATGCATTCTTTATACTAATATTTAAGTAGTCATTGCATTAGATCGCTATTTTGTCATTGATTGTTTCATGAATGCATTCTTTATACTAATATTTAAGTAGTCATTGCATTAGATCGCTATTTTGTCAGTAATTGTTTCATGAATGCATTCTTTATACTAATATTTAAGTAGTCATTGCATTAGATCGCTATTTTGTCATTGATTGTTTCATGAATGCATTCTTTATACTAATATTTAAGTAGTCATTGCATTAGATCGCTATTTTGTCATTGATTGTTTCATGAATGCATTCTTTATACTAATATTTAAGTAGTCATTGCATTAGATCGCTATTTTGTCATTAATTGTTTCATGAATGCATTCTTTATACTAATATTTAAGTAGTCATTGCATTAGATCGCTATTTTGTCATTAATTGTTTCATGAATGCATTCTTTATACTAATATTTAAGTAGTCATTGCATTAGATCGCTATTTTGTCAGTGATTGTTTCATGAATGCATTCTTTCTACTAATATTTAAGTAGTCATTGCATTAGATCGCTATTTTGTCATTCATTGTTTCATGAATGCATTCTTTATACTAATATTTAAGTAGTCATTGCATTAGATCGCTATTTTGTCAGTAATTGTTTCATGAATGCATTCTTTTTACTAATATTTAAGTAGTCATTACATTAGATCGCTATTTTGTCATTGATTGTTTCATGAATGCATTCTTTATACTAATATTTAAGTAGTCATTGCATTAGATCGCTATTTTGTCATTGATTTTTTCATGAATGCATTCTTTATACTAATATTTAAGTAGTCATTGCATTAGATCGCTATTTTGTCAGTGATTGTTTCATGAATGCATTCTTTCTACTAATATTTAAGTAGTCATTGCATTAGATCGCTATTTTGTCATTGATTGTTTCATGAATGCATTCTTTATACTAATATTTAAGTAGTCATTGCATTAGATCGCTATTTTGTCATTGATTGTTTCATGAATGCATTCTTTATACTAATATTTAAGTAGTCATTGCATTAGATCGCTATTTTGTCATTCATTGTTTCATGAATGCATTCTTTATACTAATATTTAAGTAGTCATTGCATTACATCGCTATTTTGTCATTGATTGTTTCATGAATGCATTCTTTATACTAATATTTAAGTAGTCATTGCATTAGGTCGCTATTTTGTCATTCATTGTTTCATGAATGCATTCTTTATACTAATATTTAAGTAGTCATTGCATTAGATCGCTATTTTGTCAGTGATTGTTTCATGAATGCATTCTTTATACTAATATTTAAGTAGTCATTGCATTAGATCGCTATTTTGTCAGTGATTGTTTCATGAATGCATTCTTTATACTAATATTTAAGTAGTCATTGCATTAGATCGCTATTTTGTCATTGATTGTTTCATGAATGCATTCTTTATACTAATATTTAAGTAGTCATTGCATTAGATCGCTATTTTGTCATTCATTGTTTCATGAATGCATTCTTTATACTAATATTTAAGTAGTCATTGCATTAGATCACTATTTTGTCATTAATTGTTTCATGAATGCATTCTTTATACTAATATTTAAGTAGTCATTGCATTAGATCGCTATTTTGTCATTAATTGTTTCATGAATGCATTCTTTATACTAATATTTAAGTAGTCATTGCATTAGATCGCTATTTTGTCATTGATTGTTTCATGAATGCATTCTTTATACTAATATTTAAGTAGTCATTGCATTAGATCGCTATTTTCTCATTGATTGTTTCATGAATGCATTCTTTATACTAATATTTAAGTAGTCATTGCATTAGGTCGCTATTTTGTCATTCATTGTTTCATGAATGCATTCTTTATACTAATATTTAAGCAGTCATTGCATTAGATCGCTATTTTGTCATTGATTGTTTCATGAATGCATTCTTTATACTAATATTTAAGTAGTCATTACATTAGATCGCTATTTTGTCAGTGATTGTTTCATGAATGCATTCTTTATACTAATATTTAAGTAGTCATTGCATTAGATCGCTATTTTGTCATTAATTGTTTTATGAATGCATTCTTTATACTAATATTTAAGTAGTCATTGCATTAGATCGCTATTTTGTCAGTGATTGTTTCATGAATGCATTCTTTATACTAATATTTAAATAGTCATTGCATTAGATCGCTATTTTGTCATTGATTGTTTCATGAATGCATTCTTTATACTAATATTTAAGTAGTCATTACATTAGATCGCTATTTTGTCAGTAATTGTTTCATGAATGCATTCTTTATACTAATATTTAAGTAGTCATTGCATTAGATCGCTATTTTGTCATTAATTGTTTCATGAATGCATTCTTTATACTAATATTTAAGTAGTCATTGCATTAGATCGCTATTTTGTCATTGATTGTTTCATGAATGCATTCTTTATACTAATATTTAAGTAGTCATTACATTAGATCGCTATTTTGTCATTAATTGTTTCATGAATGCATTCTTTATACTAATATTTAAGTAGTCATTACATTAGATCGCTATTTTGTCATTGATTGTTTCATGAATGCATTCTTTATACTAATATTTAAGTAGTCATTACATTAGATCGCTATTTTGTCATTGATTGTTTCATGAATGCATTCTTTATACTAATATTTAAGTAGTCAATGCATTAGATCGCTATTTTGTCATTAATTGTTTCATGAATGCATTCTTTATACTAATATTTAGGTAGTCATTGCATTAGATCGCTATTTTGTCAGTAATTGTTTCATGAATGCATTCTTTATACTAATATTTAAGCAGTCATTGCATTAGATCGCTATTTTGTCATTGATTGTTTCATGAATGCATTCTTTATACTAATATTTAAGTAGTCATTACATTAGATCGCTATTTTGTCAGTGATTGTTTCATGAATGCATTCTTTATACTAATATTTAAGTAGTCATTACATTAGATCGCTATTTTGTCATTGATTGTTTCATGAATGCATTCTTTAAACTAATATTTAAGTAGTCATTGCATTAGATCGCTATTTTGTCAGTGATTGTTTCATGAATGCATTCTTTATACTAATATTTAAGTAGTCATTACATTAGATCGCTATTTTGTCAGTAATTGTTTCATGAATGCATTCTTTATACTAATATTTAAGTAGTCATTGCATTATATCGCTATTTTGTCAGTAATTGTTTCATGAATGCATTCTTTATACTAATATTTAAGTAGTCATTGCATTAGATCGCTATTTTGTCAGTTATTGTTTCATGAATGCATTCTTTATACTAATATTTAAGTAGTCATTGCATTAGATCGCTATTTTGTCAGTAATTGTTTCATGAATGCATTCTTTATACTAATATTTAAGTAGTCATTACATTAGATCGCTATTTTGTCAGTAATTGTTTCATGAATGCATTCTTTATACTAATATTTAAGTAGTCATTGCATTAGATCGCTATTTTGTCAGTAATTGTTTCATGAATGCATTCTTTATACTAATATTTAAGTAGTCATTGCATTAGATCGCTATTTTGTCATTGATTGTTTCATGAATGCATTCTTTAAACTAATATTTAAGTAGTCATTACATTAGATCGCTATTTTGTCAGTAATTGTTTCATGAATGCATTCTTTATACTAATATTTATGTAGTCATTGCATTAGATCGCTATTTTGTCATTGATTGTTTCATGAATGCATTCTTTAAACTAATATTTAAGTAGTCATTGCATTAGATCGCTATTTTGTCAGTGATTGTTTCATGAATGCATTCTTTATACTAATATTTAAGTAGTCATTACATTAGATCGCTATTTTGTCATTGATTGTTTCATGATTGCATATTTAAACTAATATTTAAGTAGTCATTGCATTAGATCATTATTTTGTCATTGATTGTTTCATGAATGCATTTTTTATACTAATATTTAAGTAGTCATTGCATTAGATCGCTATTTTGTCATTCATTGTTTCATGAATGCATTCTTTATACTAATATTTAAGTAGTCATTGCATTAGATCGCTATTTTGTCAGTGATTGTTTCATGAATGCATTCTTTATACTAATATTTAAGTAGTCATTGCATTAGATCGCTATTTTGTCATTAATTGTTTTATGAATGCATTCTTTATACTAATATTTAAGTAGTCATTGCATTAGATCGCTATTTTGTCAGTGATTGTTTCATGAATGCATTTTTTATACTAATATTTAAATAGTCATTGCATTAGATCGCTATTTTGTCATTGATTGTTTCATGAATGCATTCTTTATACTAATATTTAAGTCGTCATTGCATTAGATCGCTAATTTGTCATTCATTGTTTCATGAATGCATTCTTTATACTTAATATTTTAAGTAGTCATTGCATTAGATCGCTATTTTGTTCATTAATTGTTTCATGAATGCATTCTTTATACTAATATTTAAGTAGTTCATTGCATTAGATCGCTATTTTGTCATTCATTGTTTCATGAATGCATTCTTTATTACTAATATTTAAGTAGTCATTGCATTAGATCGCTATTTTGTCATTAATTGTTTCATGAATGCATTCTTTATACTAATTATTTAAAGTATCATTACATTAGATCGCTATTTTGGTCATTGATTGTTTCATGAATGCATTCTTTATACTAATATTTAAGTAGTCATTACATTAGATCGCTATTTTGTCATTGATTGTTTCATGAATGATTCTGTATACTAATATAGTCGCTATTTTGCCCATTGAATTATAACCCAAAAGCTGTTTTTTTTATTTTTAACAATCATTGACATTATGTAGTGTCTAATTTTAGGACTCAATGGATTATTTATGATGCAATGCATTCTTTAAATAATAGATTTATTCGTCATTAAAATATAGATCCGTATTGTACAGTACAGTTTCCATAAGTCCTTCAATTTGCATTAATCAACGCTTATACTCGAAAGCTTGTTATATTACAATTCAAGTTATGTAAGTGTATCGGTCCAAATTGTATCTGTATTAGTTGCCAAGGTTTTCATTGGAATGCTTCCGCTTCAGAGAACCTACGACATACAAATTCTCTTGTGTGCCATCCTTTGTGCATATTTTGTGAAGAGATTGTTTTGAATCTCTACCATTACTTGCGTTACTGTATTAATATGTCGTTGTCCTTTATCTTTGCTATTTATTCACTTTCAAAAGGTATGTTTTTTTATGCCATTCGAGACTAGGATAGCTGTTGTTAATTATAACAATTTACATTAGATCGCATAATTTATTCATTGAGTTAATTGGACATTAGGCAGGTTCATTAACGTAGAAGTTAATAGTTATTTATGCAGTTAGGAACTAGGTTGCCAATTTCACATGTTGTAAGAATAATTCAGCGCTTTTACTAATGTTTCTTGTATAACATCTTTCCCGTTTGATCTCTTATCTCTACAGAAATCCTGTCGCTGCATTATATTAACCTTCCTAACTCCGGGTGTCTCACAGGTGTATTAGCGTCATCTAAACTTATAGTGTATATATTTATTGATTAAATAGTTTACTTTATGGTTTAACTAGCTTCAAACGTACATATAACATGACACTGATCTTTAAATTTACTACAAATACCCAAATACTATAAATACTAAAAATACTACAAATGGCAGACGACCAAACGAATCCACCTTAGACTATTCCGCCTCACAGTCTACCTCCCGAACTGCAGAAGGCACAGAAGAGCAGTATCTAAGAGAAACCGACACTCTAATTATGAAACAGATGAAGAGTGATCCTCCAGATTCAGAACCAGACCACTCTTCAAAATGAAATCCGCACCCATAATGAATAGCACACAAGTCCTTGGCAACCAAAAGGCTCATATCCATGAAAATCCTTCTATCTTGAACTTAAAAGAAACTTTTAGATGACTAGAGTGAATGAGAATCCCTCCAACAAACAAAGAGGTGATCGTACAAAGGGATTTGCCAGTCTCTGAAACAGAATGGAGGAAATGAGACTACTGGCCGAGTCACAAACGCACTCAGTGTCTCCTACACGGATGTTTCAGTGTAATTTATACTTTCAATAGTCAAGAGTTTTTAATTTCAAATCAATTATTGTATTGCATTAATTAGTGTTATTTGTTGACGTACACAGCAAAGACAATTAAGACATTGTCTTATTCTCAAGATGATAATAATATTATGTAAATATAATGTTATTGTGGTATGTTTTTATGAAAATATAACTACACAAATATTATTGAGGTACTGCCTGTTTCTAGTTCGTGTATTACAAATAAATAATATAATTAGATATTATATTATTTATTTAAAAATCCTTAAAATCCTGTTTTTTAACCATCAACATTTTATGAAACATTTTATGGTTTCTGATAATCCAGATGGGAAAATTATTATTTAGGAGTTTAAGTAGTCATTACATTAGATCGCTATTTTGTCATTAATTGTTTCATGAATGCATTCTTTATACTAATATTTAAGTAGTCTTTGCATTAGATCGCTATTTTGTCATTAATTGTTTCATGAATGCATTCTTTATACTAATATTTAAGTAGTCATTGCATTAGATCGCTATTTTGTCATTGATTGTTTCATGAATGCATTCTTTATACTAATATTTAAGTAGTCATTGCATTAGATCGCTATTTTGTCATTGATTGTTTCATGAATGCATTCTTTATACTAATATTTAAGTAGTCATTGCATTAGATCACTATTTTGTCATTGATTGTTTCATGAATGCATTCTTTATACTAATATTTAAGTAGTCATTGCATTAGATCGCTATTTTGTCATTGATTGTTTCATGAATGCATTCTTTATACTAATATTTAAGTAGTCATTGCATTAGATCGCTATTTTGTCATTGATTTTTTCATGAATGCATTCTTTATACTAATATTTAAGTAGTCATTGCATTAGATCGCTATTTTGTCATTAATTGTTTTATGAATGCATTCTTTATACTAATATTTAAGTAGTCATTGCATTAGATCGCTATTTTGTCAGTGATTGTTTCATGAATGCATTCTTTCTACTAATATTTAGGTAGTCATTGCATTAGATCGCTATTTTGTCATTCATTGTTTCATGAATGCATTCTTTATACTAATATTTAAGTAGTCATTGCATTAGATCGCTATTTTGTCAGTGATTGTTTCATGAATGCATTCTTTCTACTAATATTTAAGTAGTCATTGCATTAGATCGCTATTTTGTCATTCATTGTTTCATGAATGCATTCTTTATACTAATATTTAAGTAGTCATTGCATTAGATCGCTATTTTGTCAGTAATTGTTTCATGAATGCATTCTTTTTACAAATATTTAAGTAGTCATTACATTAGATCGCTATTTTGTCATTGATTGTTTCATGAATGCATTCTTTAAACTAATATTTAAGTAGTCATTACATTAGATCGCTATTTTGTCATTGATTGTTTCATGAATGCATTCTTTATACTAATATTTAAGTAGTCATTGCATTAGATCGCTATTTTGTCATTGATTTTTTCATGAATGCATTCTTTATACTAATATTTAAGTAGTCATTGCATTAGATCGCTATTTTGTCAGTGATTGTTTCATGAATGCATTCTTTCTACTAATATTTAAGTAGTCATTGCATTAGATCGCTATTTTGTCATTGATTGTTTCATGAATGCATTCTTTATACTAATATTTAAGTAGTCATTGCATTAGATCGCTATTTTGTCATTGATTGTTTCATGAATGCATTCTTTATACTAATATTTAAGTAGTCATTGCATTAGATCGCTATTTTGTCATTGATTGTTTCATGAATGCATTCTTTATACTAATATTTAAGTAGTCATTGCATTAGATCGCTATTTTGTCATTGATTGTTTCATGAATGCATTCTTTATACTAATATTTAAGTAGTCATTGCATTAGATCACTATTTTGTCATTGATTGTTTCATGAATGCATTCTTTATACTAATATTTAAGTAGTCATTGCATTAGATCGCTATTTTGTCATTGATTGTTTCATGAATGCATTCTTTATACTAATATTTAAGTAGTCATTGCATTAGATCGCTATTTTGTCATTGATTTTTTCATGAATGCATTCTTTATACTAATATTTAAGTAGTCATTGCATTAGATCGCTATTTTGTCATTAATTGTTTTATGAATGCATTCTTTATACTAATATTTAAGTAGTCATTGCATTAGATCGCTATTTTGTCAGTGATTGTTTCATGAATGCATTCTTTCTACTAATATTTAAGTAGTCATTGCATTAGATCGCTATTTTGTCATTCATTGTTTCATGAATGCATTCTTTATACTAATATTTAAGTAGTCATTGCATTAGATCGCTATTTTGTCAGTAATTGTTTCATGAATGCATTCTTTTTACAAATATTTAAGTAGTCATTACATTAGATCGCTATTTTGTCATTGATTGTTTCATGAATGCATTCTTTATACTAATATTTAAGTAGTCATTGCATTAGATCGCTATTTTGTCATTGATTTTTTCATGAATGCATTCTTTATACTAATATTTAAGTAGTCATTGCATTAGATCGCTATTTTGTCAGTGATTGTTTCATGAATGCATTCTTTCTACTAATATTTAAGTAGTCATTGCATTAGATCGCTATTTTGTCATTGATTGTTTCATGAATGCATTCTTTATACTAATATTTAAGTAGTCATTGCATTAGATCGCTATTTTGTCATTGATTGTTTCATGAATGCATTCTTTATACTAATATTTAAGTAGTCATTGCATTAGATCGCTATTTTGTCATTCATTGTTTCATGAATGCATTCTTTATACTAATATTTAAGTAGTCATTGCATTACATCGCTATTTTGTCATTGATTGTTTCATGAATGCATTCTTTATACTAATATTTAAGTAGTCATTGCATTAGGTCGCTATTTTGTCATTCATTGTTTCATGAATGCATTCTTTATACTAATATTTAAGTAGTCATTGCATTAGATCGCTATTTTGTCAGTGATTGTTTCATGAATGCATTCTTTATACTAATATTTAAGTAGTCATTGCATTAGATCGCTATTTTGTCAGTGATTGTTTCATGAATGCATTCTTTATACTAATATTTAAGTAGTCATTGCATTAGATCGCTATTTTGTCATTGATTGTTTCATGAATGCATTCTTTATACTAATATTTAAGTAGTCATTGCATTAGATCGCTATTTTGTCATTCATTGTTTCATGAATGCATTCTTTATACTAATATTTAAGTAGTCATTGCATTAGATCACTATTTTGTCATTAATTGTTTCATGAATGCATTCTTTATACTAATATTTAAGTAGTCATTGCATTAGATCGCTATTTTGTCATTAATTGTTTCATGAATGCATTCTTTATACTAATATTTAAGTAGTCATTGCATTAGATCGCTATTTTGTCATTGATTGTTTCATGAATGCATTCTTTATACTAATATTTAAGTAGTCATTGCATTAGATCGCTATTTTCTCATTGATTGTTTCATGAATGCATTCTTTATACTAATATTTAAGTAGTCATTGCATTAGGTCGCTATTTTGTCATTCATTGTTTCATGAATGCATTCTTTATACTAATATTTAAGCAGTCATTGCATTAGATCGCTATTTTGTCATTGATTGTTTCATGAATGCATTCTTTATACTAATATTTAAGTAGTCATTACATTAGATCGCTATTTTGTCAGTGATTGTTTCATGAATGCATTCTTTATACTAATATTTAAGTAGTCATTGCATTAGATCGCTATTTTGTCATTAATTGTTTTATGAATGCATTCTTTATACTAATATTTAAGTAGTCATTGCATTAGATCGCTATTTTGTCAGTGATTGTTTCATGAATGCATTCTTTATACTAATATTTAAATAGTCATTGCATTAGATCGCTATTTTGTCATTGATTGTTTCATGAATGCATTCTTTATACTAATATTTAAGTAGTCATTACATTAGATCGCTATTTTGTCAGTAATTGTTTCATGAATGCATTCTTTATACTAATATTTAAGTAGTCATTGCATTAGATCGCTATTTTGTCATTAATTGTTTCATGAATGCATTCTTTATACTAATATTTAAGTAGTCATTGCATTAGATCGCTATTTTGTCATTGATTGTTTCATGAATGCATTCTTTATACTAATATTTAAGTAGTCATTACATTAGATCGCTATTTTGTCATTAATTGTTTCATGAATGCATTCTTTATACTAATATTTAAGTAGTCATTACATTAGATCGCTATTTTGTCATTGATTGTTTCATGAATGCATTCTTTATACTAATATTTAAGTAGTCATTACATTAGATCGCTATTTTGTCATTGATTGTTTCATGAATGCATTCTTTATACTAATATTTAAGTAGTCAATGCATTAGATCGCTATTTTGTCATTAATTGTTTCATGAATGCATTCTTTATACTAATATTTAGGTAGTCATTGCATTAGATCGCTATTTTGTCAGTAATTGTTTCATGAATGCATTCTTTATACTAATATTTAAGCAGTCATTGCATTAGATCGCTATTTTGTCATTGATTGTTTCATGAATGCATTCTTTATACTAATATTTAAGTAGTCATTACATTAGATCGCTATTTTGTCAGTGATTGTTTCATGAATGCATTCTTTATACTAATATTTAAGTAGTCATTACATTAGATCGCTATTTTGTCATTGATTGTTTCATGAATGCATTCTTTAAACTAATATTTAAGTAGTCATTGCATTAGATCGCTATTTTGTCAGTGATTGTTTCATGAATGCATTCTTTATACTAATATTTAAGTAGTCATTACATTAGATCGCTATTTTGTCAGTAATTGTTTCATGAATGCATTCTTTATACTAATATTTAAGTAGTCATTGCATTATATCGCTATTTTGTCAGTAATTGTTTCATGAATGCATTCTTTATACTAATATTTAAGTAGTCATTGCATTAGATCGCTATTTTGTCAGTTATTGTTTCATGAATGCATTCTTTATACTAATATTTAAGTAGTCATTGCATTAGATCGCTATTTTGTCAGTAATTGTTTCATGAATGCATTCTTTATACTAATATTTAAGTAGTCATTACATTAGATCGCTATTTTGTCAGTAATTGTTTCATGAATGCATTCTTTATACTAATATTTAAGTAGTCATTGCATTAGATCGCTATTTTGTCAGTAATTGTTTCATGAATGCATTCTTTATACTAATATTTAAGTAGTCATTGCATTAGATCGCTATTTTGTCATTGATTGTTTCATGAATGCATTCTTTATACTAATATTTAAGTAGTCATTACATTAGATCGCTATTTTGTCAGTGATTGTTTCATGAATGCATTCTTTATACTAATATTTATGTAGTCATTGCATTAGATCGCTATTTTGTCATTGATTGTTTCATGAATGCATTCTTTAAACTAATATTTAAGTAGTCATTGCATTAGATCGCTATTTTGTCAGTGATTGTTTCATGAATGCATTCTTTATACTAATATTTAAGTAGTCATTACATTAGATCGCTATTTTGTCATTGATTGTTTCATGATTGCATATTTAAACTAATATTTAAGTAGTCATTGCATTAGATCATTATTTTGTCATTGATTGTTTCATGAATGCATTTTTTATACTAATATTTAAGTAGTCATTGCATTAGATCGCTATTTTGTCATTCATTGTTTCATGAATGCATTCTTTATACTAATATTTAAGTAGTCATTGCATTAGATCGCTATTTTGTCAGTGATTGTTTCATGAATGCATTCTTTATACTAATATTTAAGTAGTCATTGCATTAGATCGCTATTTTGTCATTAATTGTTTTATGAATGCATTCTTTATACTAATATTTAAGTAGTCATTGCATTAGATCGCTATTTTGTCAGTGATTGTTTCATGAATGCATTTTTTATACTAATATTTAAATAGTCATTGCATTAGATCGCTATTTTGTCATTGATTGTTTCATGAATGCATTCTTTATACTAATATTTAAGTCGTCATTGCATTAGATCGCTAATTTGTCATTCATTGTTTCATGAATGCATTCTTTATACTAATATTTAAGTAGTCATTGCATTAGATCGCTATTTTGTCATTAATTGTTTCATGAATGCATTCTTTATACTAATATTTAAGTAGTCATTGCATTAGATCGCTATTTTGTCATTCATTGTTTCATGAATGCATTCTTTATACTAATATTTAAGTAGTCATTGCATTAGATCGCTATTTTGTCATTAATTGTTTCATGAATGCATTCTTTATACTAATATTTAAGTAGTCATTACATTAGATCGCTATTTTGTCATTGATTGTTTCATGAATGCATTCTTTATACTAATATTTAAGTAGTCATTACATTAGATCGCTATTTTGTCATTGATTGTTTCATGAATGCATTCTTTATACTAATATTTAAGTAGTCAATGCATTAGATCGCTATTTTGTCATTGATTGTTTCATAAATGCATTCTTTATACTAATATTTAAGTAGTCATTACATTAGATCGCTATTTTGTCATTGATTGTTTCATGAATGCATTCTTTAAACTAATATTTAAGTAGTCATTACATTAGATCGCTATTTTGTCATTGATTGTTTCATGAATGCATTCTTTAAACTAATATTTAAGTAGTCATTGCATTAGATCGCTATTTTGTCAGTGATTGTTTCATGAATGCATTCTTTAAACTAATATTTAAGTAGTCATTACATTAGATCGCTATTTTGTCAGTGATTGTTTCATGAATTCATTCTTTATACTAATATTTAAGTAGTCATTGCATTAGATCGCTATTTTCTCATTAATTGTTTTATGAATGCATTCTTTATACTAATATTTAAGTAGTCATTACATTAGATCGCTATTTTGTCATTGATTGTTTCATGAATGCATTCTTTAAACTAATATTTAAGTAGTCATTACATTAGATCGCTATTTTGTCATTGATTGTTTTATGAATGCATTGTTTATACTAATATTTAAGTAGTCATTACATTAGATCGCTATTTTGTCAGTAATTGTTTCATGAATGCATTCTTTTTACAAATATTTAAGTAGTCATTACATTAGATCGCTATTTTGTCATTGATTGTTTCATGAATGCATTCTTTAAACTAATATTTAAGTAGTCATTACATTAGATCGCTATTTTGTCATTGATTGTTTCATGAATGCATTCTTTATACTAATATTTAAGTAGTCATTGCATTAGATCGCTATTTTGTCAGTAATTGTTTCATGAATGCATTCTTTTTACAAATATTTAAGTAGTCATTACATTAGATCGCTATTTTGTCATTAATTGTTTCATGAATGCATTCTTTATACTAATATTTAGGTAGTCATTGCAAAAGATCGCTATTTTGTCAGTAATTGTTTCATGAATGCATTCTTTATACTAATATTTAAGCAGTCATTGCATTAGATCGCTATTTTGTCATTGATTGTTTCATGAATGCATTCTTTAAACTAATATTTAAGTAGTCATTACATTAGATCGCTATTTTGTCAGTGATTGTTTCATGAATGCATTCTTTATACTAATATTTAAGTAGTCATTACATTAGATCGCTATTTTGTCATTGATTGTTTCATGAATGCATTCTTTAAACTAATATTTAAGTAGTCATTGCATTAGATCGCTATTTTGTCAGTGATTGTTTCATGAATGCATTCTTTATACTAATATTTAAGTAGTCATTACATTAGATCGCTATTTTGTCAGTAATTGTTTCATGAATGCATTCTTTATACTAATATTTAAGTAGTCATTGCATTATATCGCTATTTTGTCAGTAATTGTTTCATGAATGCATTCTTTATACTAATATTTAAGTAGTCATTGCATTAGATCGCTATTTTGTCAGTTATTGTTTCATGAATGCATTCTGTATACTAATATTTAAGTAGTCATTGCATTAGATCGCTATTTTGTCAGTGATTGTTTCATGAATGCATTCTTTATACTAATATTTAAGTAGTCATTACATTAGATCGCTATTTTGTCAGTAATTGTTTCATGAATGCATTCTTTATACTAATATTTAAGTAGTCATTGCATTAGATCGCTATTTTGTCAGTAATTGTTTCATGAATGCATTCTCTATACTAATATTTAAGTAGTCATTGCATTAGATCGCTATTTTGTCATTGATTGTTTCATGAATGCATTCTTTAAACTAATATTTAAGTAGTCATTACATTAGATCGCTATTTTGTCAGTGATTGTTTCATGAATGCATTCTTTATACTAATATTTATGTAGTCATTGCATTAGATCGCTATTTTGTCATTGATTGTTTCATGAATGCATTCTTTAAACTAATATTTAAGTAGTCATTGCATTAGATCGCTATTTTGTCAGTGATTGTTTCATGAATGCATTCTTTATACTAATATTTAAGTAGTCATTACATTAGATCGCTATTTTGTCATTGATTGTTTCATGATTGCATTCTTTAAACTAATATTTAAGTAGTCATTGCATTAGATCGCTATTTTGTCAGTGATTGTTTCATAAATGCATTCTTTATACTAATATTTAAGTAGTCATTACATTAGATCGCTATTTTGTCATTGATTGTTTCATGAATGCATTCTTTAAACTAATATTTAAGTAGTCATTACATTAGATCGCTATTTTGTCATTGATTGTTTCATGAATGCATTCTTTAAACTAATATTTAAGTAGTCATTGCATTAGATCGCTATTTTGTCAGTGATTGTTTCATGAATGCATTCTTTAAACTAATATTTAAGTAGTCATTACATTAGATCGCTATTTTGTCAGTGATTGTTTCATGAATTCATTCTTTATACTAATATTTAAGTAGTCATTGCATTAGATCGCTATTTTCTCATTAATTGTTTTATGAATGCATTCTTTATACTAATATTTAAGTAGTCATTACATTAGATCGCTATTTTGTCATTGATTGTTTCATGAATGCATTCTTTAAACTAATATTTAAGTAGTCATTACATTAGATCGCTATTTTGTCATTGATTGTTTTATGAATGCATTGTTTATACTAATATTTAAGTAGTCATTACATTAGATCGCTATTTTGTCAGTAATTGTTTCATGAATGCATTCTTTTTACAAATATTTAAGTAGTCATTACATTAGATCGCTATTTTGTCATTGATTGTTTCATGAATGCATTCTTTAAACTAATATTTAAGTAGTCATTACATTAGATCGCTATTTTGTCATTAATTGTTTCATGAATGCATTCTTTTTACAAATATTTAAGTAGTCATTACATTAGATCGCTATTTTGTCATTGATTGTTTCATGAATGCATTCTTTAAACTAATATTTAAGTAGTCATTACATTAGATCGCTATTTTGTCATTGATTGTTTTATGAATGCATTCTTTATACTAATATTTAAGTAGTCATTACATTAGATCGCTATTTTGTCAGTAATTGTTTCATGAATGCATTCTTTTTACAAATATTTAAGTAGTCATTACATTAGATCACTATTTTGTCATTGATTGTTTCATGAATGCATTCTTTAAACTAATATTTAAGTAGTCATTACATTAGATCGCTATTTTGTCATTAATTGTTTCATGAATGCATTCTTTAAACTAATATATAAGTAGTCATTACATTAGATCGCTATTTTGTCATTGATTGTTTTATGAATGCATTCTTTATACTAATATTTAAAAACGTAACAAGTTAATTTAAAGATAATCTCTACGTCTAAGTTCGGTAAAATAATCTAACCAATTTTACTATAAAAATAAATTCCGAACGTCAGTTGAAACACTTACAAGCCCAATGATTTAATGCCTTTTCTCGTTAGACGACAAAAAGAATGGTCGTGCTCGAAAACAAACCGCGAAATTGAATAATGCAACCAAACCGGCCATTGACGGTCGCGTGACGCAGGGGGGGGGTCCACCACGACGAATTCTTAGACACAATGGACACTTAAGGGACAACTATGGGATGTCACATAACCTTTGACGTTTTTATCAAATAGTCTAGGTGCTCTTAACCTTTCGATTAAAAAATAATAATATTTCATGTTTGTGGTATTTTTCAGAATTTAACTAAAAGAAGTTTGTATCGTCTCATAAATATATAGGATGTTGAAGTACGCTTGGTAAAGGAGGTTGTATCGTCTTATAAATATAGAGGATGTTGAAGTACGCTTGGTAAAGGAGGTTGTATCATCTTATAAATATAGAGGATGTTGAAGTACGCTTGGTAAAGGAGGTTGTATCGTCTTATAAATATAGAGGATGTTGAAGTACGCTTGGTAAAGGAGGTTGTATCGTCTTATAAATATAGAGGATGTTGAAGTACGCTTGGTAAAGGAGGTTGTATCGTCTCATAAATATATAGGATGTTGAGGTATGTTTGGTAAAGGAGGTTGATATTTAAATCCTCAATGAAAATGGTGGTCCTTTAATTTATTTTGTATACTGTTTTCTATCATACTCATGTATTGAAAAAAAACGTATATTGCTGTATTAGTCATTTAGCTGTAGGAAAAATAAAAATTCGTTGCTGCCAGATATATCCATCTATTCCACTTAGCAATACAATTAGTTATTAGATAAATATGCAATTGTTCTGACAAATTTGCATGTTATAGTATTATTACAGCATTTAAAGACTAATTTAATACTCATATCAGTAACATGTTTTTGATTGTCAGCATTTATTTAATGTCAGCCCGTATGAGTTCTGTCGAATCACTTTTAAGTCGGATATTTAACTGTACTTGTGTTACTGTCTCTCCTTGAAGGCAAACCGTTATTGTGGTCTCCTCACATCTAAAAAATAACCTTAATTGAGAAACAGTTTAACGATCGTACTATATTACCTTACAACCCCCTTAGCAAAGACATTAAGTAGGAGCTTACTAAACTGATCAAATAGTCCTGGGTAACGTTTGTCTGACTCCGTTCATTACATGGTTGTACCTCGTCCAGTCATCCACCTCCAGCTCAACACCCTCAGCAAAGACATTAAGTAGGAGCTTACTAAACTGATCACATAGTCCTGGGTAACGTTTGTCTGACTCCGTTCATTACATGGTTGTACCTCGTCCAGTCATCCACCTCCAGCTCAACACCCTCAGCAAAGACATTAAGTAGGAGCTTACTAAACTGATCAAATAGTCCTGGGTAACGTTTGTCTGACTCCGTTCATTACATGGTTGTACCTCGTCCAGTCATCCACTTCCAGCTCAACACCCTCAGCAAAGACATTAAGTAGGAGCTTACTAAACTGATCAAATAGTCCTGGGTAACGTTTGTCTGACTCCGTTCATTACATGGTTGTACCTCGTCCAGTCATCCACCTCCAGCTCAACACCCTCAGCAAAGACATTAAGTAGGAGCTTACTAAACTGATCACATAGTCCTGGGTAACGTTTGTCGGACTCCGTTCATTACATGGTTGTACCTCGTCCAGTCATCCACCTCCAGCTCAACACCCTCAGCAAAGACATTAAGTAGGAGCTTACTAAACTGATCAAATAGTCCTGGGTAACGTTTGTCTGACTCCGTTCATTACATGGTTGTACCTCGTCCAGTCATCCACCTCCAGCTCAACACCCTTAGCAAAGACATTAAGTAGGAGCTTACTAAACTGATCGCATAGTCCTGGGTAACGTTTGTCTGACTCCGTTCATTACATGGTTGTACCTCGTCCAGTCATCCACTTCCAGCTCAACACCCTTAGCAAAGACATTAAGTAGGAGCTTACTAAACTGATCGCATAGTCCTGGGTAACGTTTGTTTGACTCCGTTCATTACATGGTTGTACCTCGTCCAGTCATCCACCTCCAGCTCAACCATTACTATTCAGTTCTTGCATTATCTTCAAAATTTGCTCATTTTCCTACGCATCCCGAGTAAATGCAGTCTGATATCTCTATATTGTTCAGTTGTGACCTTGAAATTTTCAACATTTCCCTCTCTTGGTCTCGATAAAATCTTATAATTCGAATGAATACTCTTTAATATGCAGCACGTTATTATTTTCCGTAAGATTCTGATGTCAATTTCTAGTTTGATTCTATGAAGTAAGTCTCGAGCCTCCAAGCTACACTAAACTGCAGTTTTAGCGTACTTTTAGTACGGTTAAAAGACTTCAGTTAAGCTTTGGGTATGAAATAAGATGCAAACATATCCATTGCTCACTGATATTAGCATCTTGTTCAAGGACCTCATCACCCAGGAGGGTCTTTCCCTATTATAGGATTTTAAATAATCTTGTCTCGTGTATTCTTCTTAAAATATACATCATTTTCAAAAATAAATTTAATCTAATCTCAGTAAATAGATCTTAGGGGTGCTATAGAAAATGTTGATCACCAAATACTGAACTGCTCAGGAAGGAAATGTTTCCCTCGCGTCCTTTGAATCTGACGTCTTAATCATATTTGGTGGTGCAGAGTGGAGTGGAGTTCAGATGGCAATTTGTGATATATTACATTCTCAGGAAGGTTCCAAGAACTAAATCAAATGATATATATAAACGGAACAACCATAAGCTGCGCTGTTGCCAGTATAGTATTATATTATTCCATGGTAATAAGACTGAATGGAAACTAAGCAAGAATTACAGGGTGTCTCTGATAAGCTCTCGTTGTTGCTGTTACTGGTTTATTAAGAATCACAAATATAATTGTTAAACACCTCAGTTATCCTTCCAGCCACCATTTTGTTTTTCACTTTTAAATTTATATCTAAAAAACAAAATAGCGTATAAAGCTGTAATTTTTCACGGCTCTTTATAACATAAACATACGTTTGAAGAAAAATGATTTGTTTTCCAGTATCAACATTTTCAAAATAGAGGCCATTTAAAATTTTAAAACCTCCCAAACCAATAATTATATCAAAGATTAGAAAGAATACTGTTTTTTATAAAATGTAATTAACAATTAAATGATATAACGTTTTGCAAAATCGTATGAAAAATAACAAAGAAATGATAGTTTATGTGACAGTATGTACAACGCAATATGCCAGTACAATGTCAAATACACATGTAACAGCTGATAATAATAATTTAAATGTGATAATCAGATGTTTACATAAACTTTATTGTTGTACTAGTCAGCTAATTTAAGACTACCACAAATTACTTTATTATTATCAGCTGTTTCGTGAGTGTTACCCACTATACAGGCATATTGCATTGTACATACTGTCAATAAATTATCTTTTCTTTGTTATTTGTCATCCGATTTTGAAAATCGTTATATAATTGAATTTATAATTAAATTTTCTAAAAAACATTGGTCTGTGTAACTTTAAAAGTAATTATTGGTTTATGAGTTAGGTATTTAGTACTTAAATTTTAAATGGTTTCCATTTTGAAACTTTTAATACAATAAAACCAATAATTTTTCTCAAAATGGGCTTTATGTTATAAAGGCTAGTGCAAAATTGATGCTTTATACACTTTCGGCTATTCAGATATAAATTTCAAAGTGAAAAAAAAGGTCGCTGGAAGGATAAAAGAGGTGTTTTGGACTCTTTAAATATGATATTTGTGATTCTACATGAACCAGTAACAATACCCAAAACAGCTTATCAGAGAGTTCAGAGATACCCTGTATAAAAATTAGTTCAAAATACTTGGTTTGACTATTAGGTAAAATATGTTAGGTGGATATTATTCAGTTTCATTGCACCTTTGTTTTTTGTGCTATAGTAAATCTGTAAATAGCTTAAAATATTCGCGATGCTAATTCTTTATTTAAAATTTCTAAGTCGTAATGAATACATTCTAAATGTAAAACTCGATGTATAAAAAATATAAATTATTGGAATTTACTTTTGATTTTGTCTTTAAGTCTTAAGTTTATATTTGCAATGCAGTAATCTAAAGCATAACTGTTTTTAAATAGTTTAAAGAAATATTATGATATATTTTTGTCGGTTGTCATAAACTTACTAGTTTCGATTTACATTTAATTTAGTTTTCACAGTATTTCTTTAACCCCATAAAGTATGCTCGTAAGTCTTGAGTGAAAAAGGCACAGTTATGAAGGGCATCTGTACCATTGGAAAACAAACATGGGCTATTTATAGTTACATATTGCCCATGTCCGTTTACATGATACAAGTTCACTTGTCCTTCGGAGAGCACTCTTTATTAACGAGGCATGTATTTTTTCCAAAAATCGTTTATTATTTTCTTGACAATTACGTTTACATTGCAGCTTAAAATTAACCTCTTTAGCTATTTAAGAAATAAACTGAATTAAATAACATAAATTATAATTAACAATAACAAATTGAAACAGTAATAAACAATAATATCTTCAATTATATACAATAAATAAATCAAGTACTCTCACAGATCAAAAATTGTATTAATAAATAAAGGGAAAACATTCGATATTTAGGATTAATTTAACAAATTAATTTTACAAAATTAGTCAGATTGTAGACGTAAAACAACAAATTTTTATGCGTTTTAAATACATTTACTTTTAATTGTTCAGTTTTCGGTTTTTTTAGCACTATTTAGGCTTTCTTCTGGGTTACGGCTGGTATGTTGGAGTTTCATTATCGTAAACATACTCAATTGTCTAAGGTACAATCAACCGAAATACATTTTATCATATAATTGTTTAAAATATAGTAAAAAAATAAGGAATAATAATTTATTTCCATGAATATTTAACAAAAACTATCAGAAAATCAGCAAATAAATTACAACAATTAATTCAACAAGTAATAAAAATATATGTATGAGTAATTAACAAAAATTGAAATTAACGAATGCAAATCAACTAAACAACTTTGCCATCTTTATTAATTACAGATATGATGGAGCAATTGTGGCGAGGAAATAATTAACAATGGTAAACAATTTTACATAACTCAGCGTTACATTTAAAAACCTGAGTGTCAAGCAAGAGCATGAAAAGGTTTGCTAGACGTAACCAGTAAAATAGGCAAATTGCGTGCAGCTAACATTTTATTGTAGACTGTTTGAAGCCATTGTTTCACTTTGCTATCAGCATGCAAGAGAAATTCCTGCTGGTATAGCGGGATCGTCCTATCTATCTCTTCCTCCGTGAAATTTCTGGAGAATTCCAGGGGTGCCATTTAACTCTTTTTTATTTCATTCAATTTGTAAAGCATATGTTTGCCATGAGGATGATGGGTTGACTTTGGTAAGCGGATTATCCATTTCGCTACATTAGAGGCCTTCAGACGGAGCACTTCTCTTTGATTTGGAGCGGAGAAATTTAAAACTACAAGTAACTAGTATACCTAGTGGCTTGTAGTTCTGAATGATATGAAATATAGGGCAACAGCTTGTAAGTTGTAAGCCTAGCCTATACAAGAAACAAAGTTATCATTTTAGGAAAATTTAGAAATTATCCCTTTTGGACCTAAAAGTAAAAAACTAGATGCTATTGAAAAATTTTACATATACAAAAACACAAAAGAAAGCCCATCATTATTACTCAACGATCAAATAAAATTTCACTCAAATATTATGTTTGATTCTATCATGAAGATGCAAAATTGTAAAGTTTAACAAGATTTACAACTTACCCACCTACATTTTTATTTAAATTTTTAAAGTATCAGCTGTTGAATTAATTATTCTACAGTTAAATATTTTTATAACCTTATTTCATTATGTACAACTGAAGATGATCTTTCGAGACAGAAATCGATATTGATTATTAAAAAAATCACAAAAGATTGCTAAGTGTTGTTCTTTTTATATATATATATATAAAGACGTCCATTGCACAATGTCTACGATGTGTTTTGAAGAATAAACTGACATAGACAGAAATGCATGACTTTAAAAATAATGAAATTGAGTCTTGAAAGAAAGTTTAGTATTGCTTTTGTAAACACATTGATACCTCAGAACAATAATACAACTACTATAATACGTTACATGGAAATAGATTATTTCAGCGAGGTGGGCTACTGCACAACATACGAGCCTATTTGTAATGGAAGTAAAATAGCTTGACATAACTCATCCTGGCCACGTATTTGTGCTTTGAATCTAAGAAGTTTGCTTGGGATATATTTTTTACGAAAATAAATAATCGGCTATATTACGCCGATTTAAATTGACCATGGCCCGGTGCAACTGGACACTTTTCAAAAGGGTTCGAAATCACTATCGGTACAACTTGACATAGTAATTAGTACTGATCCCTGACCGCCGGTGCAACTGGACAACCCCCACTAAAATAGACAAGTAATTCGGGTTATCCCAGAGGCAAGCCGACTCTGTGCTATCTATGTACGGCACAAGTTAAAACTAACACAAAATATGGTTATCTTTACATGCTATTTATTATTTTAAATCAATTTGAATAGAATTAAATTAATGATAAAATCATTATATTCGTAAATGTAAAATTATTCCAAAAATATAGCCTAGTTTAAAGGAAATATGTTGAAATCAGCCTTTAAGTTAGAGACCTTAACTTTGGGACTACCTTGACTAATAACACTACTTTTACCCATAAGACATTTATACCACTAACAAATTACTTTTACTTATTAGTTAGTTTGTAAAGAACGTGAAATTTGTATCAATAATAATTAAAGCCTTGGGGCACCAATTCCTGATTGTACTTTACGGCTGGTTGTAAATTGGCGTTGGTTTATCCATACTTGTTAATTTGTGGAAAATCTTCGTCAATTTAATAATACCAACAAATACTTAACCATTGACTTTCATATTTTCATTGGAAAATATTTAATTTTATAAAAATTCTGGTTATGTACAGTAAAATATGTTTCATTGCGTGAGGCTCTGCACTTACAAAGTGGGCCTCACGTGTGTAGGTAAAATTTTAGTTTACAAACATTAAAATGTTTGTTTACAAAATGATGTACAGAGCGTTGAAAAAATATGGAATCACCTTAATTTCTCTTAATTGGGTCCAGATAAATAATTTAGATTTAGTATACCTGTGTAGAAAGTGTTTTTCTATCTTTTGATGCAGTTTTTAATTTTTTCAACCTAGTGGACCGTGGAGGAATTCGTAAAAAGGTTAAATGAAAGGCTATGATGTCCATCAGTTTAAAGCCTATTTTTTCTGAATAAGACGCCTATCAGAAATGGCGACAAGCAAAACCTTTCTTAGCAGTGTTATTCCAGTGGGAATTCGACATGTTGTAAAAGACAGTTATGAAGTATTTTATTAAAGAAATAGAAAATCATCTTAAAGTGTATTATTGACATAATAGTAAAAATAATTCTTAGAACAGAACTAGCTTTTACAACATATCGCATTTCCACTCAAATATCACTGCTAAGAAAGGTTAACCAGTTGCCATTTCTGATAGAGTGGTTCTTTTGACTTGAAACGTATGGCGTCTTATTCAGACAACAAAATCATAGCCTTTCATTTAAACTTTTTCCGAAATCCTCCACGGGCCCTTCCCTCTAAGTTGAAAAAAAATTACAAACTGCATCAAAAGATAGAAAAAAACTTTCTATAGAGGTACACATAGGCCTATCTGGACCCATTTAAGAGATATGAAGGTGGTTTCATACGTTTTCAACAACCTGTATTTTTATATTTTAATTTATCGATTAGATTAAAGTATAGCACTAAAAAGGATTGATTTGCAAATATGTGTACTTTGTGAAAGGCTTCAGAGTTAATTTTATAAAAAATTATAGATTGGATATTCACATCATCCATTAAATGAGGTATGCAACACGTTGTCTTTTTTAGTATACAATGTAAATATTTGTTGAAATCTCTAATTTGAATTAGGTTAAATATAATTCGAAACTTTTTAAAATCTAACCTATGAAATGGCATTAAAAAAAATTAGAATAAGTCAATTGCATCGGATTACTTACTTTATCATGTTGAATAAGTACTAAACATAAATTCCAATTTTACATCAATAATTTTGTCTTGTCTATTTTAACAATTTGATATTTATAAGTTAAAGATCGTCTTATTTTACCTGGCGAAGTTAGGGCTAAGAAGCTCTCTCTAACACTTGACCTGGGGACCAACGGTTTTTAACGTGACTTCCGAACTACGGGAGTGGCAGGGCAAAAACTGTTAATAACCAAATCTTTAATCTATGATGTTAAAACATATATATTTAATTGGTACTGTAAGGATGATGAGAGATTTTTCAATCATTAAATTTTTTTAATTTAAGATGAAAAGAACAATATAATACACAGCTTAGCGCAAGCACTTATCGTTCACGTTTCAACGAATAGGTCCCTAAAAGGTTTATGGTCTTGGCGATGCGGAGGCAAAGGCTCGGCGTTTCCAACATACGGCTAATCCGACACTCCCCCATTAAAAGCACACACGAATGTCTAACCTGACCTGCCGGTGGTGCGTACAAATCCCAGGTCAAAAATGTATTGTGTAAGGTTGAGTGCACACCTCAGTTCAAATTTAAACATTTTTTATTTATATGTTCGTTTAGAATTAACATAACGAAGGAAAAGTAATAATTTTTAATTATATTTCCTTTTTTTAATTTAATACGACAATTTTAAGTGTTTTAAGCTCAATGTACTTACGCTTTTTGTTTTTCAGACCAGAGACTTGAAGATATACTTCTTGTCACAGTTATTGTCAATGCCTCAAACAGATTTGAGCTTAGGTTATGAGGTACCAGTATTATTAGGTATTTGTTATGAGGTACCAGTATTATTAGGTATTTGTTATGAGGTACCAGTATTATTAGGTATTTGTTATGAGGTACCAGTATTATTAGGTATTTGTTATGAGGTACCAGTATTATTAGGTATTTGTTATGAGGTACCAGTATTATTAGGTATTTGTTAACCTCTTTTGGTGTTAAACATGTATTAATTAGTTTTAACTATGTAAGTGGTGAAACAGCTAAAATATTGACTAATCACATGTTAAAAAAACAAGGTGAAAAGCAAGTTAGTTTCACACTATGCAGACAATACCAATACAAATTTTGGAGGTGTTCAAAAGAAATGAAAATCTTAAGTTTTTACGAAGCCTTAAAGAAAAGTGAGACATGGAACGTTTGAGCATTAGTTGTGGAGCAGATATAGTTCACAACTGTACTCATCAGCTGCCATTTGATGTGGAAGCAGTGGTATTAAAAATTTATAAATTCTTTAATATTTCAACGATTTTTGTGACTTTGTAGGAGTTTATTACAAAAGGTTTTTGTCCCATAGCTCAACTCGATTTTTAAGCTTCCTAACAGCTACTGAGACAATACTCCAAACGTGTGATCGACTGATATCACACTTACTCTGTCAGTTTATAACCTCCTGTACGAACGTCATCAAGGATTTCTTTGATATTTGTAGGGACCTAAACAATACAAATTCAAGAAACAACTTTGAAGATGAAAAAAGAAGATATTTCTGCAAGAAGATAAGTCTCTATAAAATATGCAGTGTTAAAAGAGAAGTTATAAAACTGAAAAAAATAAATTTATTCCAATGAAGGACAAATAAAAGCTTTCTCTGGCAGTAGAGCAGCGTGACACTACAATTATTGAAGAGTTTCACGCAGGTTATTCACTTTTACACTAAGTGCATAGACTTTTTAGACTTGTAGGAAGGCATTGTTGAAGATGCTGATCACATTAATTGAATACAAAAGTGAGAATGGAAAATGGTGGACAAATCGATGAGTTCATAAATTCAGTATTGGGGAAGGTGATTACCATTGATGAGATAATTGATTAAGTAACTGAGAAAGAAATGCCCAAGGGAAGGAAAAAGGAAAAATGTTGTTCAGTTTCTCATCATGGTTTGAAAGCAGCAAAATGTTCTTAACTGCTGAAAGTATTGTCATGTAAAAATTTGGAATCGTTCCTGGATTTGCTTTTTTCCTGCCTGGCACTTCTGCTTCTGCGGAATGTCTTTTCACTTACGAAATATGTGTGGACTGATAATAGAAAAAGTTATAGCCTTGTTCTGTATAAAAATTAAAATAAAAATTTTAAAAAACTAACAAATTTTTCTTGTTCTGAATTTGTTTATAAAATAAAGAAAAACAAGGCTTTTTTAATGAAGGCTTAGTATTAATATTCAGAAAAATATTACTGGCATTCCACTAAAAACTGTGAATGTTCTTTCGCACACTCTTAAAATGTATTGAATACAGGGGTGAGATATTGTTATTTTAAAAAACATGAACTCTTAATTTAATCATTTAATAAATATGTTTGTTTTCAGTTTTATAATGTCTTGTCTTTGAAATAAAACTATTAATGAAATAGGCTATATTTCAACAAAAAATTCATTTTTCATTCCTTAGTTAGTTTGTTGAATATCATAATATATTAGTATGATTTACTGATTAATTTATTCGGTTACGTTAATGGAAAAATCTATGCAACATGACAATTCACTACAGTCGTCATGTAATACACTTAAGTGTTGTGCAATAATATACAAACTTATTTCCAGATAATTAAAATATAAAAACACTTACATACTCGTATTTATTTGGGTTTGGACCTTTTGTGGGTCGTCAGGTCGTTACTTTAAGCAAACATCAAACTAAATAACCTAAATAAACTAGCGAGCGATTTCTCTTCCGGTGTGAGTTATCCCAATTATATGATCTCCCAGTCATGTGCGAGGAATTCTTACACACTAAATAAAAAGCCTACGATATCAAGAGTTTTTTCAGACGAGCATTATGGCTCGGGGTTTTTAATTCGTTCGGCATACTAAACGAACATCTGCCTGAACGGAAAGATGTTTGGAAACCACAGTTTTGTGTTGCTCATTTCAGTATTTCTGTCTGCCTCTGGTATTACATGTATGTCTGTGCCACGTGCGTACCTTAAAATGCAAAAAGGATTTATTACTAAGCAGTGTCAACAGTTGCAAGATTTTGAAGGTGTGTATCTACGAAACCCTGCTTTTTAATTTTTATTTAATCTGATCTGCTTTGTTCTGCATCCTGAATAGTCTAAACATTTCATTACTTGGACATGACCACCCCATAGGACGTAGATGTGTGGGTAGACGAGCCCATTATAAGCCGTTATCAGTACCTGAATTGAGCAATATTGGACAGTGTTCTCAGATCATGGATAATTTAGATGAGACATTATTGGTTTGATCACTTCATTTGATTCCTATAATTCCTAGAAATTTAGTGAATTAAACTTCTTCAAGTTCTGTATCTTTCAGCATTACATTCTTAGATAAGACAAGTCTTGTGGCATGACCCATACAACCATGAAACTCTTGACGTATCTAAAGGAAGTCGAAGATGATCACTGAGTGAACGGTGAAATGTTGTACAATTTATTGTGTAGGCCTACGACATAACCTGCATCCTCGTGTTCAAACATTTTAATTTTAACACTAAAAAACCCCCATTTGGAGACAACATTTATTTCTGGCCAACAATTTCTGATACATATTTACTTGGCCTGAGTAAATACGAGAAAGGATGAGCTTTATAATTAATTAAAATTCTTTTGTAGTCTCGTCCTATCTCTTTATTCAATATCGAGGAGGAGTTTCCTTCTCAGGCTCATTTAAGGTTTGTCTAAATTACATGCGTTACATAATTCGCTCATCTACACTCATCACACTCATTCGAAATCCATATTCGCCCATATCTTGACGATCGGCGTCTTATGAATAAATAAATAAATAAGGATTTTGGCACAGATTTAAACAGCAGGTCGATGAGCTATGTTTTATATCCATATGAATCTAGATGAAATCTTTACATGTGGACCATATGTCGCGACCGCCAAGGACGAAGGATAGCTAACTCGTTTATTTTCAGTCAGTTGGTCAACGACCGCGCCTACTCGCCTGTCACTTCCCTCGGGCCCGATGAGTAAGCTGTAGGTGGGTGGTTTTCCCTCATAGTAATACAATTACTTTGATACGCGGTATTTTATGTTCTCACAATTACAGCAATTTGCCCCTAAAATTTATGTAATTTTGACATGCCGTTCAAGAAAGTAATTTTAAAATATCCGCATGGTATAGCCAAACGCGCAAGTATCTTACCTGGTCATAAGATACCATAGCGCAAGTATCTTAACTGATCATAAGATACCATAGTGCAAGTATCTTACCAGTTTAAAAACTTGCTTAAGAAAAGATAAAAAGTTTTTTGGAGCACACATGCGGATGAACATATTTAAAATGAAGCTATTGCAGACTTTGAGAACTTTTATGATAACGCAGTTTTTATCTAGAGAAGCACTTTGAATTTAATGGAGAAAATACTCTACAGAAGATCTCTCCGCTGTCCTTACGAAGAGAGATTTCATACAATCAAGATGTCGAAGCGGTCACGTCCATGGGCATTAATAAAAATATTTCTCTCGATGAGCTGTTTGATGAGTTTAGTGTAATCAAACCTATCTAACCCGTAGTTGTCAGTTATAGTGACTTTACTCTTGAGCAAAAATGGGTAAGCCTGTTCCATAATGTAAAAGAAGAAGAAGAGTAGCCTCAATTGCGATTCATTGTGTCATGCGCCCTAAGCATCCCACCATCAAATGGACAAATGTTCGGAATCGCAGTTCTGTCGACTTAATTAGACCCCAACTACTAATAACCTTAAATTTAAACATGTCTTGTGCTGACTTTATTTCAACTTACGGAGTAACGAAACGTATGTTTTTTAAAATACATTAGGTTCTCTGAAGTAATAACATGAAGTCTCATTTTTAATTTTTGTGTTTCATCAACTTGATTAACTAAATATTTTGTATCAAAAATGCCTTTAAAAAGTTACGTTCTCATTTCTTTATACTGAAGCCATACGTTATAATGTCTAAACCTTTTTATATTAATAAATCTGAGTTGCTTTGGTTTGAATTATTTGTATGGAAGCTAAAGAACAAGACTAGATCACTAGATTAAGTCAATACGGTAGATACAGAATTTTTTATCATTAATTCTTTAACAAATTATTGTGAACTCATATTTTCATGTACAACACGGTTATGTGTATTTTATTTTACTCTTTGTTTGTATTAAATAAATTAAAATTGTTTTGCGTTTATTTTGTTGTATGATTTGATTGTGCCTTTCAAATGGTAACAAACTGATCCACACATTAGGCCAACGGCAGTGATGAAAGGGACGTTTAGTCAGTGTTATTAAGTTGATTTTTTTAGATTACTGTAGGCCTATTTCAATGACAAGCTGGATCTAAGATTTGGCCGATGTGCGTTTTTCCTAAGGAGCCCCCATCCTCCCGATTGTTTCCAACCAAATGCAGCAACCCTGGTCCCTAATCCAAATACCAGAGGTGCTGAAGGTGATTCCGAAGCGATGACTTGTAACTAATTGCTTACAGGTAAATGTATGCTTGTCATTGCTGGCAATCCATTTATTGACCTACTGCAGTATTACCTGGTGGTATTACTGACTGCAGTACTACCTGGTGGTATTACTGACTGCAGTACTACCTGGAAGTACTACTGACTGCAGTACTACCTAGTGGTACTACTGACTGCAGTACTACCTGGTGGCATTACTGACTGCAGTACTAACTGGTGGTATTACTGACTGCAGTACTACCTGGTGGTATTACTGACTGCAGTACTACCTGGTGGTACTACTGACTGCAGTACTAACTGGTGGTATTACTGACTGCAGTACTACCTGGTGGTTATACTGACTGCAGTACTACCTAGTGGTATTACTGACTGCAATACTACCTGGTGGTATTACTGACTGCAGTACTACATGGTGGTATTACTGACTGCAGTACTAACTGGTGGTATTACTGACTGCAGTACTACCTGGTGGTATTACTGACTGCAGTACTACCTGATGGTGTTACTGACTGCAGTACTACCTGGTGGTATTACTGACTGCAGTACTACCTGATGGTGTTACTGACTGCAGTACTACCCGGTGGTGTTACTGACTGCAGTACTACCTGGTGGTATTACTGACTGCAGTACTAACTGGTGGTATTACTGACTGCAGTACTACCTGGTGGTATTACTGACTGCAGTACTACCTGGTGGTGTTACTGACTGCAGTACTACCTGGTGGTGTTACTGACTGCAGTACTACCTGGTGGTATTACTGACTGCAGTACTACCTGGTGGTGTTACTGACTGCAGTACTAACTGGTGGAATTACTGACTGCAGTACTACCTGGTGGTGTTACTGACTGCAGTACTACCTGGTGGTATTACTGACTGCAGTACTACCTGGTGGTGTTACTGACTGCAGTACTACCTGGTGGTGTTACTGACTGCAGTACTACCTGGTGGTATTACTGACTGCAGTACTACCTGGTGGTGTTACTGACTGCAGTACTAACTGGTGTTATTACTGACTGCAGTACTACCTGGTGGTATTACTGACTGCAGTACTACCTGGTGGTATTACTGACTGCAGTACTACCTGATGGTGTTACTGACTGCAGTACTACCTGGTGGTATTACTGACTGCAGTACTACCTGATGGTGTTACTGACTGCAGTACTACCCGGTGGTGTTACTGACTGCAGTACTACCTGATGGTGTTACTGACTGCAGTACTACCTGGTGGTATTACTGACTGCAGTACTACCTGGTGGTGTTACTGACTGCAGTACTAACTGGTGGAATTACTGACTGCAGTACTACCTGGTGGTGTTACTGACTGCAGTACTACCTGGTGGTATTACTGACTGCAGTACTACCTGGTGGTGTTACTGACTGCAGTACTACCTGGTGGTGTTACTGACTGCAGTACTACCTGGTGGTATTACTGACTGCAGTACTACCTGGTGGTGTTACTGACTGCAGTACTAACTGGTGTTATTACTGACTGCAGTACTACCTGGTGGTATTACTGACTGCAGTACTACCTGGTGGTATTACTGACTGCAGTACTACCTGATGGTGTTACTGACTGCAGTACTACCTGGTGGTATTACTGACTGCAGTACTAACTGGTGTTATTACTGACTGCAGTACTACCTGGTGGTATTACTGACTGCAGTACTACCTGATGGTGTTACTGACTGCAGTACTACCCGGTGGTGTTACTGACTGCAGTACTACCTGGTGGTATTACTGACTGCAGTACTACCTGGTGGTATTACTGACTGCAGTACTACCTGGTGGTATTACTGACTGCAGTACTACCTGGTGGTGTTACTGACTGCAGTACTACCCGGTGGTGTTACTGACTGCAGTACTACCTGGTGGTATTACTGACTGCAGTACTACCTGGTGGTATTACTGACTGCAGTACTACCTGGTGGTATTACTGACTGCAGTACTACCGGGTGGTGTTACTGACTGCAGTACTACCTGGTGGTATTACTGACTGCAGTACTACCTGGTGGTATTACTGACTGCAGTACTACCTGGTGGTATTACTGACTGCAGTACTACCTGATGGTGTTACTGACTGCAGTACTACCTGGTGGTATTACTGACTGCAGTACTAACTGGTGTTATTACTGACTGCAGTACTACCTGGTGGTATTACTGACTGCAGTACTACCTGGTGGTATTACTGACTGCAGTACTACCTGATGGTGTTACTGACTGCAGTACTACCTGGTGGTATTACTGACTGCAGTACTACCTGGTGTTATTACTGACTGCAGTACTACCTGGTGGTATTACTGACTGCAGTACTACCTGATGGTGTTACTGACTGCAGTACTACCCGGTGGTGTTACTGACTGCAGTACTACCTGGTGGTATTACTGACTGCAGTACTAACTGGTGGTATTACTGACTGCAGTACTACCTGGTGGTATTACTGACTGCAGTACTACCTGATGGTGTTACTGACTGCAGTACTACCTGGTGGTGTTACTGACTGCAGTACTACCTGGTGGTATTACTGACTGCAGTACTACCTGGTGGTGTTACTGACTGCAGTACTACCTGGTGGTGTTACTGACTGCAGTACTACCTGGTGGTGTTACTGACTGCAGTACTAACTGGTGGAATTACTGACTGCAGTACTACCTGGTGGTGTTACTGACTGCAGTACTACCTGGTGGTATTACTGACTGCAGTACTACCTGGTGGTATTACTGACTGCAGTACTACCTGGTGGTGTTACTGACTGCAGTACTACCTGGTGGTGTTACTGACTGCAGTACTACCTGGTGGTATTACTGACTGCAGTACTAACTGGTGGTATTACTGACTGCAGTACTACCTGGTGGTGTTACTGACTGCAGTACTACCTGGTGGTGTTACTGACTGCAGTACTACCTGGTGGTATTACTGACTGCAGTACTACCTGGTGGTGTTACTGACTGCAGTACTACCTGGTGGTGTTACTGACTGCAGTACTAACTGGTGTTATTACTGACTGCAGTACTACCTGGTGGTATTACTGACTGCAGTACTACCTGGTGGTATTACTGACTGCAGTACTACCTGGTGGTGTTACTGACTGCAGTACTAACTGGTGTTATTACTGACTGCAGTACTACCTGGTGGTATTACTGACTGCAGTACTACCTGGTGGTATTATTGCATAGATCGTTAAGTAATTAGCAAATGAATCAAGGAATTTTGTCATAAGTTACTATGTGTTAACCTCGTATTATAACTAGCGAGCATTTTAACAATTGGTTTCAGTGGTACATAATTTGTTTACTACAATTATAACATAATAATTAATTGAATCTCTATATTACCTTTCGATTAATTTAATTATGCTAGTGTAAGAATTGTATTGGTTAATTAACTGAAAATGTAGTTCATAACTATTTAAGTAATTATATTTTTAGTCATTAAATAATAATACTGAAATCGGTTGATAGTAAAATTAGATAATATAACTGGATTAAAATGTGATTCTTATTCAATGACTAGTTATATTTTAAATCATACTTTCGTATATGTTATATAATGATGACAAAGTAAATTGAATGATATATGTTGTGTATTATTTGGATGTATACTACAAATATTGTAGTTTAAATAAAACAATAATTATGGTTATTAGCAGTAAAAATCAGTGTTTATACTGTTTACTTTCTAACTGACTGCTGAGTTTAAATGGTCTGGATCGTTCTTTAAACTGTAGTCAGATATCTGTTTGTGGTTTCTGTAAACCTGGTATGAGATGTGTGCGAGGATAATCCTGCCAAAGTTCAAAATGGATAAAAATATGTCACCCTAACATCAAGTTCCTTGTGGCTGGGGGATTGAAAGCTAGAAATCTTGAAGGTTGGAGAAATCCCAATTGTACGATTTTCATAAAAATATATGAAATTAAAACAATACTATTCTAAATAACCTAGAAATACCCAAACATTTGTAGTGTGTAATACATCATTTGTATATTTTGACGACATTAAATTTAAGTGAAATAAAAAGTGTCAACCCTAATTATTTATGCTGTGTGGTTATATGGTGAATCTCGTCAATACATATACAAGTATAATATATGTTCGAACCACTACGATAAGTTATAACTACGACGAGCAATTTTAACAATTGGTTTCAGTGGTACATAATTTGTTATCACAAATTAATAACAAATAATTAATTGAAATTCTCTTATTTACCATTTCAATTAATTATAATTATAGCTTTAGTGTTAAGAATATGTTATTAGTTAATATTAATTCTCGAAAACTTGTAGTTCATAAATATTTAAGTAATTATATTTTTAGTCATTAAATAAATAATACTGAAATCCGGTTGATAGTAAAATTAGTATAAATAAATGGATTAAAAACTGTAGATTCTTATTCAATGTATATTTATATTTTAAATCATACATTTTCGTAATATGCTTATATAGATGATAGAAAAAAGTAAAATTGCAATGATATATGTTTCTATTAGTTGGATATATACTACGAAATAATTGTTAGGTTTTCAAATAAAACAATAAAATTATGTTATTAGCAAACAGTAAAAGAAATCAGATAAGAATTTTATATCTGTTTAACTTTCTAAACACTGACTGGCCTGAGTTTGAAATGTCTGGATCCGTTCTTTAAAAATAAAATAAATATAAAATTAACAAACAATATATTTTCTATATGTCACTAAAAAATATAATTATTAAGATTGAATATTTATTTCGTAAACAAAATTAAAATATTCATACAATGCAAAAACAAAACATATAAATAAATAAATAATTTGGCCAATTTGTTTAGAGTATAGATGTATTCATGCCAATGTTCTTTAAAAAAGTTAGTTTAACATAAAGTGTACATGTGATCCCACACAAAGGCATTTGATGTAAGCTGGGTCAGCTGACGTTGTGTCCTCCACGTATCAATGTTGCGTATTATTACTTACAAGAAATTGACTATGGCATCAATTGAAACTAAAACTGTTATATACAATTGAGAAATATGTATATTCCAATTGGTTCAAAAAATATACTAGTAGAGTTCGGTAAATTGGAACGCATTACTGTATTTACTTATTGGAAGAGAATGTCCCTGAATGAATAATACGAATCCAATACGGCTGACCAGTTCATTAGGATGTAAATTATTCCTTTTCCAAGGAACATTTAAATACTTTGACGAAGGATGTTTTACCTGCTATGAAGTGAATTACAAACATTCAATTAAAACTTAAACAGGAAGGGTTCGCACAAAACGACATCCATTGGGAAAATATTTACAAAACAAGTTACTCAGAAATACTTTCTCCAAGAAGCAGTCATTATTGACGTTGATCTGCATTGAGAGTTTATGAGATAAATGGTTGGGAGGTAAGAGTAAAGTAAGAGAGTGTTAACATCTCCGTGCCAACGTCAGGGTACAGTGAAACAGATTATTTACTTTACTAATTTTATTGACAGTAAATTTGTGTACCCTTTAGCATCTCGTACCTTAGAAAATTACGGTGTCATCCATCAGACCATATTGTGCCATTTAGCCGTTATTTAATTAAAATGAACCCTACCAGGACAACATCTAGAATCTCAGCCTATAATAGCACTCGCAGAATGCGTAAATAGTTATAGCGCGCACGTCATTAACTAATATCGCTAAGCAGAAATATTGGCAACGTGGCAGTGTAGGGAAGGCGGAGGCGGGGCCGTGCGAAAGGTCAAGAGGTGCCCGGGGGGCAGGGCGTGGTGCCCGGCCTTCAGGACACTCTCCGCCCCGCGCACACGCCACCAGGCCGCTGTTTTTGACTTTCCCGTGATCGCCAGATCCATCTCAACTTATGAATATTCAGTGTTTACCGACCGTCCTCACGTAAATGCCTGTGGTCCAGCGCTCAGCAGTCTATTACATTATCATTTGGCAGCACAATGAATCAAAACTGGTTTGATTAGGTCAAACGTTCTGTCACTGTAATTAAGGCAACCTGAGAATATAAATTAGGCTTTACTATCAATTTTTTTTCAATACTATGGTGCTGACTTTTCAACACAATCTTATGACGTATGTTTATGTTTTGCTTACTTTTTTCTCTTATCAATTATTTTCAAGGCAAGTATATGAGTCAAGGAATTTGGCCGTAGAACGTTTGGCACACATTTTTGGCCGATTTGGAATGGCACGATTGGCACAGTCATTAGAGGGGATTAAGAAGGGTCAACCTGTAAGTTTCAGAAAGGCACGATTGGCACACACCGCCCGGCCAGGTAGTAGCAGCCAGGTGGCCAGAATGCGGGAAAATGGGAACTTTTTTGCCCCCGCAAATTCCCTGCTGTGGTGCTTATTGAAGTAAGCAACTAACCTAACCTAACCTAACCTGCGGTAGATCACAGCTGCTACCCAGGTAGATCACGGATGCTACCCGAGTAGATCACGGCTGCTACCCAAGTAGATCACGGATGCTACCCAATTGGAACACGGATGCTACCCAAATAGATCATGATCTAACCTAACCTAACCTAACCTAACCTAACCTAACCTAACCTAACCTAACCTGCGGTAGATCACAGCTGCTACCCAGGTAGATCACGGATGCTACCCGAGTAGATCACGGCTGCTACCCAAGTAGATCACGGATGCTACCCAATTGGAACACGGATGCTACCCAAATAGATCATGATTTAACCTAACCTAACCTAACCTAACCTAACCTAACCTAACCTAACCTAACCTAACCTAACCTAACCTAACCTAGTGAGGTTTAAATTTAAAAATTTGTTATATCACGGGCAAATGACTGCCACGCAGAGTTGACGGGAATAATACAATTCCCGTTTTCCCTCGTTCGATGGCGTCTACCTGGTCGAGCGACTGTACCAATCCTGCCTTTTCCAAGCAGGCGAGTTGACCCTACTTATTCCGCTCTAATGATTGTGCCAATACTGCCATGGGCAGAAGGTCCAAAAATGTGTGCCAATCGTCCGATCCCCAGGAATTTATAAAAGGGTGATGAGCACGACCAAACTGTGTAATTTCCCACTTACAAAGGCAAACAGATTTGTGGAATAAATAGCAATCGAACTCTGGAGGTGGAACTAACAACTCGAAGAGAATGTCGACTGACGTGATATAAACAATTGAAAAGAATGTTTGAAATTTGGGGCTAATTACAACAATGTACTATGGAGCCATATCACCCCACGAACTGTCCAGTAGTGGAGCATAGTGCACTCCTTGTATGATATTACAACAATGTACTATGGAGCCATATCGCCCCACGAACTCTCCAGTAGTGGAGCATAGTGCACTCCTTGTATGATATTACAACAATGTACTATGGAGCCATATCGCCTCACGAACTCTCCAGTAGTGGAGCATAGTGCACTCCTTGTATGATATTACAACAATGTACTATGGAGCCATATCGCCCCACAAACTCTCCAGTAGTGGAGCATAGTGCACTCCTTGTATGATATTACAACAATGTACTATGGAGCCATATCGCCCCACGAACTCTCCAGTAGTGGAGCATAGTGCACTCCTTGTATGATATTACAACAATGTACTATGGAGCCATATCGCCCCACGAACTCTCCGGTAGTGGAGCATAGTGCACTCCTTGTATGATATTACAACAATGTACTATGGAGCCATATCGCCCCACGAACTCTCCAGTAGTGGAGCATAGTGCACTCCTTGTATGATATTACAACAATGTACTATGGAGCCATATCGCCCCACGAACTCTCCGGTAGTGGAGCATAGTGCACTCCTTGTATGATATTACAACAATGTACTATGGAGCCATATCGCCCCACGAACTCTCCAGTAGTGGAGCATAGTGCACTCCTTGTATGATATTACAACAATGTACTATGGAGCCATATCGCCCCACGAACTCTCCAGTAGTGGAGCATAGTGCACTCCTTGTATGATATTACAACAATGTACTATGGAGCCATATCGCCCCACGAACTCTCCAGTAGTGGAGCATAGTGCACTCCTTGTATGATATTACAACAATGTACTATGGAGCCATATCGCCCCACGAACTCTCCAGTAGTGGAGCATAGTGCACTCCTTGTATGATATTACAACAATGTACTATGGAGCCATATCGCCCCACGAACTCTCCGGTAGTGGAGCATAGTGCACTCCTTGTATGATATTACAACAATGTACTATGGAGCCATATCGCCCCACGAACTCTCCAGTAGTGGAGCATAGTGCACTCCTTGTATGATATTACAACAATGTACTATGGAGCCATATCGCCCCACGAACTCTCCAGTAGTGGAGCATAGTGCACTCCTTGTATGATATTACAACAATGTACTATGGAGCCATATCGCCCCACGAACTCTCCAGTAGTGGAGCATAGTGCACTCCTTGTATGATATTACAACAATGTACTATGGAGCCATATCGCCCCACGAACTCTCCAGTAGTGGAGCATAGTGCACTCCTTGTATGATATTACAACAATGTACTATGGAGCCATATCGCCCCACGAACTCTCCAGTAGTGGAGCATAGTGCACTCCTTGTATGATATTACAACAATGTACTATGGAGCCATATCGCCCCACGAACTCTCCAGTAGTGGAGCATAGTGCACTCCTTGTATGATATTACAACAATGTACTATGGAGCCATATCGCCCTACGAACTCTCCAGTAGTGGAGCATAGTGCACTCCTTGTATGATATTCCAACAAGCATTAGATAGTTGAAACGATATAACTTGTAAATGTACGGCGTGCCATTATCTTCAATGGTGAATTTGAAGGGAACGGATTCACTGCATATCAATAATGCACTGAAAAATAATGATTATACCACAAAAGCTGTTAAATTACTAGATTTGCGAGTCTCCTTAGCAACACCCAGCTGTGGGCTGTCCAAAATTGAAATCTGTTAAATTCATCCTAGAGCAACAAAATCTTTCAGCCCAAAAACTGTACTAAGGTTTACGCTGTTTTACTAAAATAAATATACATTTTGATTATAAATTGTTATTATTATTACATGTATTGATGTAACACATCTTGGCGATTACACTATTCTTTGAAGTAAGTTAAAAAAAAGACATACGTGGAAAAATTAAACTTTAATGCAATATTGAATTTACAAAGAAAGTTGAACAAAAGAATTATGCTCATTCAATTTACTCTTACAAGTTTTATGTTAAATATTATTGTGAACAACAAATTTAAAATATGAAATACTGTAGAATTTAACCAGCTCATTTTATAAATAGTAAAAATCTTTAAATATTTTTAAAAATACAAACACATTTATTTTGTTAAAAACATTCACAAATAGCAAAAATTAAGGATAAAGAGTAAAAATCCTAGAATTTTCTAACCTATTGTTCCAATCTACAATTGTTCAGACTCAACATGAAGATTCAACTATTAATTATTTTAAGAGAGTGATATGATTTTAAAAACTGTATATAAAATGTGATGGTATGACTTGACAAGGGACCAACCCATGCCCTGACTGGGCCCAGAACTTCTATGCTTGTTGCCTCCCACAGGCCGCCTCCTGAGGCCCGCCACCGCAATAGATATCCCGCACCTTCCACGTCTTCACAAACGTACAATATGTAACCAGATGTTCCGTAATGGAATCTCAGCTGTGTGTTATTGTTCTATAATTAACCGGACGTCCTCAGTACAAATACAAAAACTTAATACTCTCGCCTGGATTTGTAAGATTGTTTGGCATTGACAAGTAATTAAACATGTCAGATTATATTGCGTATTTGATTTGGGATCCTTGACAGTTGAGTGTTTCTGGTGTAGGGTGGTATTTTCTTATCTGAAAACTTTAATTCTTATAAACAATATTTCTTTAAAAAGGAAGAAATATTTGCCACTGTACATTTTCTTATACTATTTCCAGGATGGATATTTGAGATATTTTAGAAATTCATTCATATCAACATGAGTTAACACTGTCAGAATCCAGTGAATAGCCATTACCATAGTACCTTTTTACATGTATGATCAGGTAAGAGGGCCATTACCTTAGTACGTATATTAGTGATTGGAAGGGATGTTACCTTTGTACATGTATGATCAGGTTGGAGGGCCATTACCTTAGTACGTATATGAGTGGTTGGAAGGGATGTTACCTTTGTACGTGTATGATCAGGTAGGAGGGCCATTACCTTAGTACGTATATGATTGGTTGGAAGGGATGTTACCTTTGTACATGTATGATCAGGTTGGAGGGTCATTACCTTGGTACATAAATGAGTGGTTGGAAGGGATGTTACCTTTGTACATGTATGATCAGGTTGGAGGGTCATTACCTTAGTACGTATATGAGTGGTTGGAAGGGATGTTACCTTTGTACATGTATGATCAGGTTGGAGGGTCATTACCTTGGTACGTATATGAGTGGTTGGAAGGGATGTTACCTTTGTACGTGTATGATCAGGTAGGAGGGTCATTACCTTAGTACGTATATGAGTGGTTGGAAGGGATGTTACCTTTGTACATGTATGATCAGGTTGGAGGGTCATTACCTTAGTACGTATATGAGTGGTAGGAAGGGATGTTACCTTTGTACATGTATGATCAGGTAGGAGGGTCATTACCTTAGTACGTATATGAGTGGTAGGAAGGGATGTTACCTTTGTACATGTATGATCAGGTAGGAGGGCCATTACCTTGGTACATATATGAGTGGTTGGAAGGGATGTTACCTTTGTACATGTATGATCAGGTAGGAGGGTCATTACCTTTTATTTTATATAAGTGCTACAAAACAGCTATTTACTATATATAAAAGTAATGTAATGTATTGTAACTATAAATTGTCATAAGGATTACAACGTGGCCAAATATTTAGTTTCACGACCTATAGAAGACAAGAAAACATTGTTTCAGGAAATCGAAAAGAAGAATCTTGAAAAGTTAAAGTTTTGGAATTTATAAAGCTCATAGCCGACATTTTTTTCAACCACGTATTAAAATATAAACGCGATACAACACCAGTTTTTTTTAATATACAGTAATAATGACGTAACGTTGGAGCACAGTGAAAACTAGTTAAATTCCCGCTACTTTTTTTGTTCTAACTAAGACAAAAAATATAAAAAACCTATAATAAAATTGTTGAAAGCACGTACCATACGTGCAACCAAACGAGGAAAGCAACTGTGTAATTGGTGTTTTCGTATACTCTTAGTTGTTTAGTAAACATTCTTCAAAGTCGGGTACACACAATTTCTACGCCAACAGTAGAGTATGTTCGTTACATTAACTCAACTTATGTACTTTTTGGTTTAATTCTAAAACAAAAACGAAATATTAAACATATATAGACAACCACAATGTCAAGTAACACAGATGCGATAAAATATGAGTTGACTTTACAGTAATTTTTTAGATTAAAAATACATGAACACATTTACTGTGTGCAAATGAATAATTTAATTAAAACGATAATGATATGAAAAAATCAAAGGTTGAACGGCGTTTGACGGGCAATATAAGTACTGCAACGTATTGCGGGTGGCTCGTCACCGGCACGGCGCTGTCCAACAACATAAGCAGGTCCCACACTATTCGCGAATACGGCCCAATGTAAGGAATTCAGTTCAATTCAAATATATTTATTACTTGCGAAAAAATACAATTTGTACAAGCAGTTTATATTTATCTCTCTAGCTCAAGGCAAATTGTGAGAAAAACTATAATATTTTCTTTACAATTATTAGTGTTACTATTATCTGTGAAACATATTTTTATACATATATATTATAGTACACTTTTTATTTTGGAAACTTCCTTAAATCAAAAACAATATAACAATAAATCAGATAACAATAATTATAAAATTTTTAAATAAATAACATAACAAACAATGGGATAATTGTAACATTGGACTATTATACATACAACAAAACAACTCAATAAAATATTTAGAATCAACAAAAAACAAAAACAACAAGAAACCAGTTTCAAATCCTAAAATTTACAAACACAATTATACTAAAAAATGACTAAGCACGTGAAATAATTCAATAAAAAATTAATTATACAATATTTAACTCGCCTTTCTTTCAAAGGTCATTACCTTAGTACGTATATGAGTGGTTGGAAGGGATGTTACCTTTGTACATGTATGATCAGGTTGGAGGGTCATTACCTTAGTACGTATATGAGTGGTTGGAAGGGATGTTACCTTTGTACATGTATGATCAGGTTGGAGGGTCATTACCTTAGTACGTATATGAGTGGTTGGAAGGGATGTTACCTTTGTACATGTATGATCAGGTTGGAGGGTCATTACCTTAGTACGTATATGAGTGGTTGGAAGGGATGTTACCTTTGTACATGTATGATCAGGTTGGAGGGTCATTACCTTAGTACATATATGAGTGGTTGGAAGGGATGTTACCTTTGTACATGTATGATCAGGTTGGAGGGTCATTACCTTAGTACATATATGAGTGGTTGGAAGGGATGTTACCTTTGTACATGTATGATCAGGTTGGAGGGTCATTACCTTAGTACGTATATGAATGGTTGGAAGGGATGTTACCTTTGTACATGTATGATCAGGTTGGAGGGTCATTACCTTAGTACGTATATGAGTGGTTGGAAGGGATGTTACCTTTGTACATGTATGATCAGGTTGGAGGGTCATTACCTTAGTACGTATATGAGTGGTTGGAAGGGATGTTACCTTTGTACATGTATGATCAGGTTGGAGGGTCATTACCTTAGTACATATATGAGTGGTTGGAAGGGATGTTACCTCTGTACATGTATGATCAGGTTGGAGGGTCATTACCTTAGTACATATATGAGTGGTTGGAAGGGATGTTACCTTTGTACATGTATGATCAGGTTGGAGGGTCATTACCTTAGTACGTATATGAATGGTTGGAAGGGATGTTACCTTTGTACATGTATGATCAGGTAGGAGGGTCATTACCTTAGTACGTATATGAGTGGTTGGAAGGGATGTTACCTTTGTATATGTATGATCAGGTTGGAGGGTCATTGCCTTGGTACATATATGAGTGGTTGGAAGGGATGTTACCCTTGTACATGTATGATCAGGTTGGAGGGTCATTACCTTAGTACGTATATGAGTGGTTGGAAGGGATGTTACCTTTGTACATGTATGATCAGGTAGGAGGGTCATTACCTTAGTACGTATATGAGTGGTTGGAAGGGATGTTACCTTTGTACATGTATGATCAGGTTGGAGGGCCATTACCTTAGTACGTATATTAGTGATTGGAAGGGATGTTACCTTTGTACATGTATGATCAGGTAGGAGGGTCATTACCTTAGTACGTATATTAGTGATTGGAAGGGATGTTACCTTTGTACATGTATGATCAGGTAGGAGGGTCATTACCTTAGTACGTATATGAGTGGGTGGGTGGGATGTTACCTTTGTACATGTATGATCAGGTAGAAGGGCCATTACCTTAGTACGTATATGAGTGGTTGGAGGGGATGTTACCTTTGTACGTGTATGAATGGGTGGATGGCTATTAACATCATAGAAATTTATGTGAGTGGAGGGGTTCTTAAAACACGTACTGAATGAGTAGTTGGGAGGTATGTTACCTTTGTACGTGTATGAGTGATTATGAGGTTTGTTACCTTTGTACGTGGATGAATGGGTGGGAGGGCTTTTTCCATCGAATAAATTAATGTGAGTGGGTGGGCTTTTTAAAACACGTACTGTGTGAGTTGTGGGAAGGATGCTACCCTTGTATGTGTATGAGTGGGTTGGAGGGGTGTTACCTTTGTACGAGTATGAGTGGGTGGGAGGGCCACTATCATGGTATAGTGGACCGTATTACCACTACATTTTCGACAACCACGTGAGATCAAGAGATATTTCATCGCCCGAGAATATGCAGAGAGGCAATATTTGTCAGTTTGTTAGAATGCCTGTTCTTATAAATAATATATTCAACAGTTGTTGTAGTTTACGCTGTCCATGTAAGTTGACAAGCAGCAATTATCTGGACAATTACATTATTTCGTAACTTAATTGTAACCTTTTTTATATTTTTTGTAACTTAACAAGACAAATGCATATCTAAAGTGATTAAATTCTATTACTCCTCTCCAGATAAGGTACACATAATTACCTGGCTGGGCAGTAAATTTAATAATTATTTACTAAGCATACATCCAGGAAATGTAATCCTGATGTATAACTGACGACAGTAGGCCTACTTGAAACCTGCAGAATCTTCAGAAATGTTCTAAGATTGTTTTATACTGTTGGGACACTTTGAAAACAACTTTGACATTAAATTTGGAAACGGTGTGACCTGTCCTTGTGGATTTTATATTCTGTTAGCCATTCTTTTATTTCTTAGCATGATTATCAAGATAAAAATAATAATAATGAATATATAGCAATTAATGAATAAGGTCAATCTTAAAGGTAAAATTCAGCCGGTTTCGATGCTAGTTGAGTAGCCACGCTCGCTATGAGTGTCAATGTTCCTCACTACTGTCGGCGCAGAAATTATGTAAACTCGAGTTTGAAGGTCGTTTACTACAAAACTAATAGGGCCGTGAAAAAGCCAATCACACTATAGTTTTCCTTGTTTATTACTCAAAAACCCGTTCATGTATTACGGCCTTGAAGTATACATGTCATTTTAATACAAAGTTGACGAGAATATTGTCTTTAAGATTTGTAAATTTCAAAATTTTAACTTTAAAAAAAGTTTTAGTCAATTTCCTGAAATATTGTTGTCTTGGCTTCTATAGGTCGTAATTTTAATTATTTTGCCACGTTGTAACCCTTATGAAATGTATAGTTACAATACATTACTTCTATAAGCTATAAGCTATTCTATATTCTATATATAAGCTATAAGCTATATTTGTTTATATATATTCAAAATATATTTAAATTGATAAATTTAAACTCATTTAAATCAATTTTAAATCACTGTATTAATTTATTTTATTTTATATAAGTGCTACAAAACAGCTATTTACTATACAGGGTGTCTTAAAAGTCCCACCCCCCCCTATTAACTTTCTTATGAATACAGATAAAGTGATTTACTTCTGGGAATGTTTATATGACCAACTAAGGAGTTTTTTTATGTATGCAAATTTTTTACACCCCCTCTCAAAAGGGGGTAGTTTGGGGGTAAGTCAAAATTTTTAAATAGAAACCCCTATCAAATGACACATCATTTTAAAGGTAATATTAAAAGAAGAAGAATGGCGGAAATTAGAGGTCTTTAACATTAGTATATCAAATTTGGTGGCAGTTTAAAGTTGGAATTATTTCATAAAACCCCCGCAGCTTGCTACATTTAAAATTGTTGTAAGGCAGACAAAACATTCACCCACCAGTTAGTTTTGAGAACTGATGACACCTAATCGTAAAACAAGTTATTACAAGAATCAACAAACACCAAAAACCACAAATAACATAGCATTTATTTGGTTTTGGTTTGTCTGACCAAAGTCCAGTTGGGCAACCTGGGACTTTGGTTTCTTTTCTTTTTTTCTTTTTTTTTTTTTTTTTTTAGGTAGTTTTGTGAAAACTTTCATTAAAACTATTTGATAATCTAAATAGTTCAATGTCACTCTCAATCTTGAAGTTATTTTTAATTGTGTCTAATAAAGTAGGCTTCCTTTTTTTGTTAATAGTCTCATTTATAATATTCCAGCACTTCTTTGTGTCTTTTACATTATCTAGTAATAGTTTAGAGTAATAATCATTCTTACTTTTTCTAATGTTATATATTAAAAAATTTCAAACATTCTTAAAACTATTTCTTAAATCTAAATTAAACCTATCTCTCTTAATATGTCTCCATACAACATTCTTATAATCTATCATTTCTCTAATTTTATTAGATATCCAAGGATTCCTTTTGTTATTAAGTTTACATCTTATTTGTACCTTTGAATTATCATATATATATATATATATATATATATATATATATATGTTTGTTACAATCTCACTGTATATATCAGTAGGGTTATTTAGATCTAAGATAGGCCACCAGTTCTCCTGCCTAATTGCAACATTGACTTTTTTTGAACCAATGACTTCCTTTACTTTATTTATATTGACATCTAATTTAGGTTTATTAAAACTAATTACCAGTCCTGTCCAATAATGGTCAGCTATTTTATCTTCTACTATATAAGCCTCATAACTGTAATTTGCAACCTTATGTTTACATGATCCAAACAACTAGATACCAGATTATTGTTATAAAATTCTACTCTGGTAGGTTTCTTAATGGTATTTAAAAGTTCATGTGTATAAAATATCAAGATAGGCATCAGAACCATCTACCATATGCTCCATTAAGATAACATATATTAATATCTCCCAACATGATAAAGTGTCTCTCATTCATAACTGTTTCTGACGATAGTAATTGCTCTAGGTCTGTCATAAATAGATTAACATTGTTACTAGGGGGTCTATAACAAGTTGCTAACATAATTTCTTCTGACTTATAATATATTTTAGTTAGTAATAACTCCATAGAATTATATTGAAGATTATAATCAATCTGTGCTAACGACATTTTGTCACGATACATGATGAGCAAACCCCCTCCTTTTCCACTAGGCCTACATTTGTACAAATTGACAAAACCATTCAATCCATATAATTTACATTCTTCCTCTGATACATTAATCTCTGATAGCACTATTAAGTCTATACTTTCTATAACTGAATCAATAGCTACTATAAAAGTATTCCAATGTTTTCTTAACCTTCTTATATTGGTAGAAATGATATCAAGATCATAAAATGTCCCTTGATTTTATGAATGTATCGAAATTTATCCAATTATCAGAAAGGACAAATATTCGCCCGAATGTTCGCTGAACATTCGTCTTCCCGGTCCGGTGGTTTTGAGGTCGATTGTTTAAAGTTCGTGGCACTAAAACACTATTCGCAAACATTTGGGTGAACATTTGGCGAACTTCTAGACAAAGGTTCAGTAAAAATATGGATGACTCCAATGAAGATGTCTCCGTTGTTGCAGCTGAAGTTGTGCAGTTTCACTTCTATACCAATGCAGTAGAAAAAAGGAGGTGCTGGATGGACGTTTATACATCCTCATAACGACCCAATGTCTATTAAGGATTTAAATTAATAATACAATAGAAGTGACAATGTATTAATGTTACAAGCAAGTACAATTTCAATTGTATTAAAAAATTGACTTTAAAGCGAGCGATTAACTGAATTCCATATAATCTTTAATTAAAAGTAAATAATCGAATAGTACATATTAGTGTAGTTTCATAATAATACCTGAGTGTTGCTGATAATATACTTGGGAATGTTGCATGAACATAATTTTTCAAATAAATTTACATAGGATTTAAATATTTCTTATAAAATACAATATTAAAGCTTTCGGTAACGGCCGCGTCAAGCTGTGATGTGGCATCCTCAATGGTATCTATAAGACTGTCTTCTCGAAGTAGTTATTTATATGGGGTTTTTAAGTTAATTTACCCTCCAGTAGAATGCTTAATATGCCTTATTTAGTTTCTTAACCCTGATTGGTACATTTATGATGATATTTTAATTGTTAAAAATTGCATGCCGTAAAAAAAAATTCATGATATTTTCATACATTTATAATCATCACCTTTTATTACGCCAGGTTCAAAGTAGTTATAATGTATTATCGATTAGTATTTTTCAATACTACTTCCTTGATTAGTATTTTTCAAAAAAAGGAATACATTATTGTGACTTATAATCAGCAATTAAATGTTATATATTAGACGAAACAATTAATAAAGTAATATTTAAACCTTATTACTACAGTTACACTAAATCTGTAAGCAATTAAATTAATATTCATTACTTCAGCAGACACTGCTCGCTTGATACCAACATCCACCGGAGCTTCTCACACTTCGCCGGACATTCGTCATCTCCACGAACATTCAGGCATTTTCGTGAATAGTCTAGGACCGTCTTAACTGGTACAAATCTGTACTCGCCGCCTCATATAGACGCATGCTAATATTGTGATGTTTTAGGCTGCGGTGGTGTGTTTCTGTGATGCCTATAACTGTAACAGTCGTTCTGTGAAATGTCCTTTCATCGTTAAGTAATTTCTTATTTATTTTTCTAAATAAATAATAGAATAGCAAACTATACTTTTATTACATATTTGTTACTGTTTTCAAGCAAAATTAAATATATAATCTATCACATTCAATTTAAATTGTCTAACTTTTATTTTTTAAGATCCATTGTTATTGATCTTTTTTTAACATTAAACTGTTGCAGTAAAATAATCAATATCACACCTTATCTGATTTAATATATCAAATACAGTCTGCATGTTTTTTTTATGTAATATCATTTTCCCATTTTATTAAAATCGTCAATTTCAACTGTTGACATTACAGGCTTTTTCATAATATTTGGCGAACACATCTAATATATTAATACCTAACTGAATAGGAATAATAATAACTATGACAATGAAAATGCTTTTATTTAGGGTCAAAGTTAGGGCTATGAAGTCCTTCTCTCTCAACAATGACAATATGAGCAAGACAAAATATAATATACTGTAGGCCTACGTGTATATAAATAACTAAATACAGAAGACGTGTTCCAGATTTATATAAGGTGGGATTAGCTGTTCGGGAGTTTTATGTTTTATATATATATATATATATATATATATATATATATATATATATATATATATGTGTGTGTGTGTGTGTTATTGATGAAGATAGTTATATAGTTAAGACAATAAAATATATAGCGTTTATGATATGTAAAATATTTTGTGTCCACGTTGCTAAAGACAAAACCCCCCAATACATTAATTACAAACAAAGAATAACTACGACTAAAACTAAATAAAAATGTCTTAATTTAGTAAAGTGTAAGATCACTGTTGTAGTATAAGTGACTATAAAATTTAAAAATTTAAAGTTTTCATTGTATATAACATTTTAATATACTATTCATCTGTGTAAAGTGGTGCAGTAAGTAAAGTGTTTGCCGTTACATAAAGCGTCCTTTACTTACAACCATTCATTTTGTTGTATAAACATTATACAGACAATAGGATACTATATTACTAATGTAGCATGCTATATTGTGCCTTGGACTCAAAATAATTACGCTAAGAAAGTATGCCTTATGGGATTTTTAATGTAACTCCTCCTGACGAGTCCCACCAGTCGTGCGGGTTGCCTAGCCGATCGGACCGCGTGCCCACCACTCAGTCGTGCGGGTTGCCTAGCCGATCGGACCGCGTGCCCGCCACTCAGTCGTGCGGGTTGCCTAGCCGATCGGACCGCGTGCCCGCCACTCAGTCGTGCGGGTTGCCTAGCCGATCGGACCACGTGCCCGCTACTCAGCCGGCAATCCAAAATTCAAAATATTTATTTGTAGTAGACAATTCTTACAAAGATCAAATATATATACAATTAAAATTACTGTAAATGTAAATTTAAGTTGTTCTAATTAAAACAGTAAATATTTATATAAATGGCTAAAATAATAAATGTCTTTATTCTTAATCCTTATTATTAACCTATTAAGAATTCCTTTACAGATTAAAAGGCTCCATCCAATAAAAAGTGTTGCAGGGTGGCTTTAAATATCTTAAAGTTTTGTTGTGATTTTATATTAATTGTCAGTTTATTAAATAATTTTGGCCCCATATTTTTGGAAAGGGAAGCTGTTAGTTCTAATCAATGGGAAGTTTGCCTGTGTTGATCACAATATCTTGTATTATATTTATGCGTGTTTGAGCCGGTTTGAAAATTTGCCAATTTAAATTTGTAGAATATTAAGATTTCATATACATACAGAGATGACAAAGTTAAAATTTGTAATTATTTGAAAATTTCTTTACATGAAGTTCTTCTATTCACACCAGCCATTTATTACTGGTACATTTACAACTGTACAATTACCACAGTACAGTTGCTCTCCTGTAAACGAAAACTCTCAATAAAGCAGTACGGGATGCAGAACCCCAAAGTATTATACCGTATCTTAATCTAGATTTTATAAGTGAGCTGTAGATAAGTCTCACAATAAAAATGTTATTTAATTTAGAAAATCGACTCAATAAAAATAATTGCGACGATAATTTTTAATAAATGCTGTCAATGTAAGGAGTCCACCTGAAATTTTGATCGAACGTTAGGCCAAGATATTTCGTTTCTTGAGTTTTGAATGGAAGCTCAAAGTCATTCATCATGATTAATGGATTATCAGCAACATTCCTGTGGTTTGTAAAATACATACAACTGGTTTTATTTGGATTTACATGTAAATTATTATTATTTAAATATTGGAATAGGTTAGTAAAATGAAGATAACTATCTATTTCTAATTCAGCTATGATGTTGTTTTTGAAAATAACCACTATATCATCCGCATACCGCATACATTGTTATATTTAAGTTTTTTGGTAACACAGTTTTACTGTTTGTATATAAGACAAAAATTATCGGTCCCAAGATAGTGCCTTGGGGTATTCCAAAATTTAACTCTATATTATTTGAACTTTCTTTTTTTATTTGTACTCTTTGCTTTCTTGATATTAAAATCGATTTAATCCAATCTAGAGGCACTCCTCGTACTCCGAGGTCATAAAGTCAATCAAAGATTATTGAATGATCCAAACAGTTGAACGCTCTCTGCAAATCCAAGAAAACGCCTACAGCTTTACATTTCTCATCTAAAGCAAGAATAGCTTTCGTTATAAAATTAACCATGGCATCTGTTGTCTTTTTTCCTTGCACAAAACCGAACTGTTCTTTACATATTAGTTTATGATGAGATAAAAAAATTTAGTAATCTACGTGCAAAAATATGTTCATATATTTTTGAAAATGTTGAAACATTCCCAATTGGTCTTCAATTTTCCGGAGAATTACTATTTCCATCTTTAAATATTGGACGTATTACAGTCTGTTTTAAAACCTGTGGAAAGAAACCCTCTGACAATGATAAATTAATCACTTCTGAAAGAGGTTTACAAATGTATCTTGCACAGTGGCGAAGAACTCCCATCGTGTCCGGCTGAATTAGTGTTTTTTAAATTCATTATAATGTTATAAATTTTCACTTGATCTGTGGGACTTAAGCTGAGTGTGTTTGGGCAGTTTACGTTATTCATTTACTGTAACAAGGGTTATTTTATCAATACTGTACTTGTTTCTCTGTACCTAGATTGGAAAAGAACTCATTGAAACATTCAGGGTTTGGCATATCATAGGGGAACTGAACTCGTTTGCTTTTCCTGTCTGCGTCTATTACTCTCCACGCATCTTTAGACATGTTGTTACTAGTACTCAGGCGTGTGTATATGTATCGAGCCTTGGCAGCTTTGATGATATTTCTGTACAATTTCTTATATATTGTATAATACTTTACAAATTCCGTCGATTTATTTTGTTTTTTCTGTATGTCTAACTCTTTTAGATTCTGTGACAAAACTCGGATACATGTAAAATGTTGTTGCCCAACCTTATGTAAGTGTTTTCTTTCTTGTACTCTTTTTTTTAACGGACAAGTTAATGACACATTATAGTTAAAGATATTAATAAAATTGTTAAGTTGTTTTTCTGAGTGTAAGTTCTGTTGTAAAAAACTCCATGTTTCTTTAGATAAAAAATAATTTAATGTATTTAGGTTATCTATGAAGGTATCACGTTCCGTGAAATTGTTTCGGGTGATAATGTGCGTGTTGAGGGGGAGGTTTTGAGCGTTGAAAATGATTATTTGTCAAAAATGATCCGACATTACTGTGCCTATCACTTCAACCTACAACAACCTTTTATCAGCATTAGAGATAACATGATCCAGTTGTTTATATAGATCGATGGGGGCAGGTTGGGTGTATAAATCAATGGTACGACTCGAGCACATGTCCTGACGGCTCCAGCACTGTCACGAAAAACTCTGTCAAACTGAGCGCGTCTCAGAGAGAATAGATAACATTCAATCGCGACCAACGAATTTATATTAACCCAAGATAACCCTTTGACTGTAACAATTTTAGTGAATCGTGCAATAAATTTGTCTTTGTTGTTAGGTAGTGTCTTAAATGTTACTTTTGAATTATACTCACTCATAATACAAGCAAACTTGTTAAAATTCACCGTGAAAGTCACAGTGGTCGATTAATTGACAATAACGTTTAGTAACACGGACTAAAGTTGGAACAAATTAAAAACAATAAGAATAAAACAGTAAGCTATGATTTTTACATTCATGAATAAAAATAAATTTAATAAAGTTTATAGTTTGAAAGAAATCGATGAAATGGTAAGTAAATTAATGTTTTATTTAAGGAATAAAAAATTTAATAATCAAAAAATAAAATATATCTCCGTTAAAATCATAAGCCTCAGTAAAGAATAACAAAATTATTTGATTAATAAATTGTTATATTTATGATTCAGAACACTTTAGTTTTTTAAGCCTTTTTAAAATCTATATAATTATACATAAATATTATAGGTCGACACTTAGTTTGTTGTGACTGAGCCCCATTTACCGTGCACACTTACTCCTTCACTTACTGTCCTTAATGCTCTGTTCCCATAAATCATGGATGTGACAGAACTAATAAAATTAGTTTTTTATAATTCATTGTCTCAATAACATTGGACAATAAATATTAACTTTCACGTACTATCAACTTACACTACTGCAAACAAGTAAACCGAACACAGCCGAATGTTTACGACTTCACCCGAACATCTGGATTTACTGCTGGTTGTGCTTGATTGTGTTGGAGATGACCGAGCATATGTCCGTCATCATCCTTCAAACATCAAACAATGCTGGTAGAATTTTCCTGGCTAGAATTACGTAAGTGCTGTGCAGGACATGTGCGCGTAGACGTTTACCACTGGATAACTCACTCCAATGCTAAACTTACACAGCCTTAAGTCCAAACTACTATAAATACTCGTACTACAGGGAAAGTAGCTCTGAAAGTGGTGTATTTAATATATTCTCTATGACTATAATATATATCGATGAGTGTCATATGGGCCGTTTTCTGTGTAAGGTGCACTCGAGTGTCTCGAAAGTAAAGTGAAAAACTTCGGAAAATGGTTACATAGGTCAAAACAAAGAGAAAATCAAGAATAATGTTTTTTCTAAACACGCTTCGTTTACCAGACATCCACCATTTTGTTTTCTTTTTTACAAACGAATTTTTCTCTCTGAGCTGGTACAACCGATCTTTATGAAACTCGCTATGCATGTTAATATAATAAAGACCTATTCTAGAAAAAAAATCAATTTGATGAAATTTTAATTTTTAAAATGGTGGCCATTTAAAATTACAAACGGAAATTGCATGAAAACGGCAAAAATTATAAAAAATTTCCAAAAACATAGTTTTAAAAATACTTTAATTACCAATCTGTCAGTGTCATAAACGTTAGAATCGGACAAAAATAACCGAGACACATTGACATTAGTGTTGAGATGGAGCGAAAACGCTAAAAACAACAGTCGCTATTTCTGATAATGTGGTTTTTTTATCTGAACTTATGGCGTCTTATTCAGAAAAGATATGCTTTAAAATGATGGGCAACTCATCATAGCCTTTCATTTAAACATGTTTACTATATCCACCACGGGCCCTCCCCTGTTGGTTGAAAAAAATTACGAACAACATCAGAAGATAGAAAAAAACTTTCTACAGGTGTATCCTAAATCACAATTATTTATCTGTAATCAAATATGAAAAATTAAGTTCGTTCCATACTTTTCAACACCCTGTATGTATCTATATTAAATTTTATTTCAACACGAGTGAAATGAAATAATAGACTGTCGGTACGATTTATGAAAAACATTATTTTTACCTTATTTAATATACAAAGGGAGAAGATTAAATCTTCATATCTACCTTTATTCCAATTAGTTTAAGAGTTATATTTATTACACATAATACGTAAATTCAATTGATTGATTAACTGTTATTGATTAATATTGATTAATATGTTTTGTAATAATATGTACATATTATGAACATATTAATACCCCTGTTATATAGTAGTTGTACTGTCAAATTAAAGTGATTTGATTCTCATTCTGTACTTTAATAACATTTTATATCAGTTTACCTGTCTAATGTACAAATTAAATTTTAAAGCGTTTTCTAACGTGATGGCACCCTCTTCAGTCCCCATTGCTAAGGTTAGACAAACAATACTGTCCCTCACTGACAACGCCCACTTGAAGCCACGCAGTCGTCTTAAAGAAAGCAACAACGACAAAAAACTGCTTTAATATGAAGACACCAGGTTGGAGTGGGGAGGGATGGATGTCTTTATACCTTGGCAGGCAGGCGGTTGAAATCTTTTGAAAGGAGACGAACTCAAGACGGAAGTGAAGGCGTGGCTGACGGTGGTTCCCATGGCCTTACGACATATCAACGTCTCCTGACTGGTCTTGCAGGTACAACGGCTCCTTAGCCCGGGATTAACGAGAATCCTTGGCAACTTTTAGTTCCACCAAGGTGATTAGAAGGATCAATCATAAAAACTATGCTCCTTAGATATTCTTATAATATACAGAATAGATCATTCCTCCCTCATTTAATCCTTGGTTCCAAGTCATCTTGCTGAAGTACCGCTAAAGCACTGCTGGTACACACATTCCCCTATAAACCGAAATGATCTTTTATACCTCCTCAAGTAAATTGACAGTTCGTCCATTTGTGCAGAATGTGTTAGTCTTTCATCTAATATATTCTACCGATGAATTTTAGTGATTACTCATTCTACATCCATACGACATTGTAATTGACAAATCTAATTTAATAAAGACTCGACAACATTCAACGTAGTGAATAATCTAGTGAGTCCTTCCAGTATTGTTTGCCCAAATAATCTAGTGAGTCCTTCCAGTATTGTTTGCCCAAATAATCTAGTGAGTCCTTCCAGTATTGTTTGCCCAAATAATCTAGTGAGTCCTTCCAGTATTGTTTGCCCAAATAATCTACTGAGTCCTACCAGTATTGTTTGCCCAAATAATCTAGTGAGTCCTTCCAGTATTGTTTGCCCAAATAATCTAGTGAGTCCTTCCAGTATTGTTTGCCCAAATACTGAAGAAAGGGTATTTTTAGTATTGTGAAAAGAAGTGATTTTTAATGTATATTATTCAAAACCACAAGAGAGGAACTTGCTCAATGATTAAACTTCCCTAAACAGTGTTAGTTCTCCCACACACCCTTAAGTGTAGAATATAGAAAATAGAGTTGATGAGATAGTTTATCAACACATGTCTACAAAAATGAGTTGCAAAAGCCTTTCTTACATCGTCTTTACATTTATGGGCAAGCCAATCTGACATACCGTGTACTAGTTACCTAGAGATGGTAGGTATGCCTTTCTAGCAATATGTATATATTTATGGGAGAGCCATTCTGACATACTGTGTACTAGTTACCTAGAGATGGTAGGTATGCCTTTCTAGCAATGTGTATATATTTATGGGAGAGCCATTCTGACATACTGTGTACTAGCATTGATTTTACTATACATAGAAGATAGTTCCATCCAATGTTAAATTTTGAGGCACGGAAAATGGGAGCGACCGTGCTGCAACCTGTCGGAAATTGCCTCCAGTTTCGACTGTTCGGTTGCACAACCTGTGAGCAGTAAAGGAACTAATCACTCCCTCTCATTCCCCCATTCTCTCTCTCTTTCTCTTAAGACTCGCCCGGAAGTACTGGTCTACTGCTGTCTCCCCTCCATCTTGCCTTCCGTCATTGCTGATAAACGATCACCTTATCGCAATCAAGTCTAGCCATCCAGATGTTGTACATTCCAATACCCTTCCACCTCTACGTACTTACTACAGTATCAACATTCTTTCTTTATAACTCAACCAGATGTAGATGAAATTAAGAGTATTGTTAAATTAATAAACATTTCTATTATTATTTCAACTCAACACTAGTATTATGTTTTGAACAATTGATTTTGTACATAACATGTACATATGGGACAAAATTGATATATACTGTACATCTCAAATATAACCTTTCATTACCAACATATTTTCACTTTGACTAGAGAAGTGAGTGAAAGGTGTAGGTCAAACCTATAAAGCAAATGCATGATTTTGTTGTAGGTTATTATGGAGTCTATTACGGAGTCTATTATGGAGTTTAAATCAGTGCTCGAGTTGCGCGCAATACCGATTTCAGATAGTCCGTCCAGTCTTGGCCGCTCAAAAATGCAACTTAGACCACAAGCTATGCTATAGAAATATTTCCGTAAATATCACAATTCGTCAAAAATAACTTGAATTGTCTGTCACTGGTCTGATTGATTCCGAATAACACCAAACTTATACTACAAAATAAGCACATATCTGATTATTCTGTGCTTATAACTTCTTGGTTATTGGTAAAATATAATAATTATCTATATCAGCTGAACTTAACGTTCAGTTTTTCCTATAACGTTTTCCTGTAACGTTTTAGGTGCAGCTCGGATGTTTTGTCATAGGACCCTCTTCCTATCTCTCATTAGTGATTTAAATTATCACCGTAATTAATGTATGTCCTAATTAATCTAATTTGTAGCTAAATAACTGTAAATAATATAATTTGTTTGACTTTTATTTATCTTTTTAACCGCAGAGGTTTAATATAAGTATGTTTGCCATTCATTTAAATGTTAATATTAAATTACAATAATTTTTAAACATGTATAGCCTAAATAACTCCCCACAGATTTAGAGTTGAAGTGTTTGGCTATTAATAAAGAGCCCTGTTCTTCTAATTAGGATTAATTTAATTTACCTTATTTGAAAGTGTATGCTTATCATTAATATATATATATTTGGTGGTGGCTTCAGTTTGAAACCATATTATTAAAGTTATGCACAAAACCCAAAGTTACGTATTATTTTTTAACTATATTATTGTTAATTTGTAATAGTTATTTGTTTATATAGTTTTGTTAGTTCTGTTTTGTTAGTTATTTATATAGTTGTTAGTTCAATGGAAACATATCACAACAGTGGAAAGTAATAAATAGTTTGACAGGAGAGGCCTCAAACAAGAAAATAGAGCGCATTGAGTTACAAGACAGAACAATCACGACAGACCCAAGCGTTATCGCAGATGAGATAAACAAATACCTCATCGCTGTCCAAGCCGACCGACCTCGTACAGTTCCCACATCGACTCTCCCACCTATTCGTTCTTATCCACAATCATTCTTTATAGAGTCAACTACTGTAAATGAAATAAAAAAAATAGTGAAAAATTTAAAAAATAAAAAATCAACAGGTTTTGATATGATTAGTGTTCATTTATTAAAATTCATTATAGATGAAATCGCTTCAGTACTGGTAATTAGCGTCAGTTTTAGTACTACCCTGGCATTTTCTCTGAAATGTTGAAGTTAAGTTCAGTTTTTCCAATATTAAAGAAAAATAATTCTTTAATTTTTAATTAATAAAAAATAAAACATAATTATAATTTCAGGAATTTTAATATTGATATAACATAAAATGATTTTTTTTCTTGACTAGAAGCCATTGTCATGAAACACATGTACAACTCTCTTGTTCACGTTTTTGAATTATTTGTGTCAATAGTTTTAGATTATTTTTATACTTTAACTGAATTATATTTTCAGGAATTTTAATATTGATATAATATAAAATTATGTTTTTGTTTGTTTTGTTTTTGACTAAAAGCCATTGTCATAAAACACATGTACAACTCTCTTGTTCACGTTTTTGAGTTATTTGTGTCTATAGTTTTAGATTATTTTTATACTTTAATTGAATTATATTTTCAGGAATGTAAACACTGCAGGTGGCGATTGTGTGTCTTCTATTATGCAATTATGTGTATTGCTAGACTCATATGTTTAAATGTTTTTTAAATATATATTTTTTCTTTAATCAATTTACAATAATTTCAACCTGATTAAAATAATGAAAATTGACTAAATCAGTAGTCTAGTTAGTTATATTCTATAACGATAATATTTCCTAACCAATTTCAATTGACATTGAGATTGTTTTTCTCAAGAAGTAATAATAGTCATAACTTTATAATTCCTAAAAAAACTGACCATTCACCAAACAATGAAATATTTTACAAACAATCATGTAATTACTTGGAACCAAAAAATATGTTAATGTTAAAGACAGTAATAATAAAACAGACATTTATAATAAAAAGATTAATAATGCTATTTTAAAATAAATGCCTATACACAGATTGTCAGGCCATAAGATGAAAGCTATTTTTATCTTGTATACAAGTAGATTAGTGGTTTTGTTATGATTTTTTCTAACCCTATCACGACATTTTAATCTAACCTGGGTTTTATATTTTGCCCAGTATTATTCTATATAAATATCATAGGCCTATTTCAATATTTATTTTGCCAAAGAAATAAATAATGTCACATTTTTTAATATTTCACTATATTAAATATTCCTGGAATATTTGCAGATTAATTTCATAATTGAAATGGGAGTCATTGATTGGATTTGAAAACAATTTATTTTTTAATCAATTACCGAATACGAAAAGATTAATGATTTAGTCCAACAGTCGATTTAATCACCTAATCGATGGTTAAAATGCAATGAATAAAGATTTTTCAGATGGGCTATATAATATGAAAATGTTTACTTAAATCAGCAGTAATTATCGCCAGCATTGCCGATAAGTTAGCGGTCTATTCAAGTGTGTCTATTTACAAATACATGGTGTGTTAATCATATAAATCAATATGGTGTTTTAATTTATTCAGTTATAAATATTTCTTTATTCAAAATGAATGTCAACTGAGTTTTACTGTAATAGTATCAACACAGTATTCTATATTATTCGAAAGAGATGCAAGCAAATGAAATAACAGACAACCCGGATAAAAGTTGGCAATATTTATCAAAGCAGGACGTTGTTTGTGTGTGTGACTAGAGGAAGGAGAGGGCGGGGCGGCTGTCTGGAGAATGGGAGAGTGGGTTGAGGAGGGGAGGGCGGGGCGGCTGTCTGGAGAATGGGAGAGTGGGTTAAGAGGAGGGAAGTGAGAGAGAGACGGAAGAGCGTGCGAGAGAGGGAGGAAATAGGGCTATGCGCAGCGCAGCGTGGGGCCTCAAAACAGTTTTGGGGCCTCGCCACAACTCTCCCATATGGATGGAGTATCTCTTTATATAGTAAAATCAATGGTACTAGTTACCTAGAGTTGGTAGGTATGCCTTTCTAGCAATGTGTATATATTTATGGGAGAGCCATTCTGACATACTGTGTACTAGTTACCTAGAGATGGTAGGTATGCCTTTCTAGCAATGTGTATATATTTATGGGAGAGCCATTCTGACATACTGTGTACTAGTTACCTAGAGATGGTAGGTATGCCTTTCTAGCAATGTGTATATATTTATGGGAGAGCCATTCTGACATACTGTGTACTAGTTACCTAGAGTTGGTAGGTATGCATTTCTAGCAATGTGTGTATATTTATAGGAGAGCCATTCTGACATACTGTGTACTAGTTACCTAGAGATGGTAGGTATGCCTTTCTAGCAATGTGTATATATTTATGGGAGAGCCATTCTGACATACTGTGTACTAGTTACCTAGAGTTGGTAGGTATGCCTTTCTAGCAATGTGTATATATTTATGGGAGAGCCATTCTGACATACTGTGTACTAGTTACCTAGAGATGGTAGGTATGCCTTTCTAGCATTGTGTATATATTTATGGGAGAGCCATTCTGACATACTGTGTACTAGTTACCTAGAGATGGTAGGTATGCCTTTCTAGCAATGTGTATATATTTATGGGAGAGCCATTCTGACATACTGTGTACTAGTTACCTAGAGTTGGTAGGTATGCATTTCTAGCAATGTGTGTATATTTATAGGAGAGCCATTCTGACATACTGTGTACTAGTTACCTAGAGATGGTAGGTATGCCTTTCTAGAAATGTGTATATATTTATGGGAGAGCCATTCTGACATACTGTGTACTAGTTACCTAGAGTTGGTAGGTATGCCTTTCTAGCAATGTGTGTATATTTATGGGAGAGCCATTCTGACATACTGTGTACTAGTTACGTAGAGATGGTAGGTATGCCTTTCTAGCAATGTGTGTATATTTATGGGAGAGCCATTCTGACATACTGTGTACTAGTTACCTAGAGATGGTAGGTATGCCTTTCTAGCAATGTGTATATATTTATGGGAGAGCCATTCTGACATACTGTGTACTAGTTACCTAGAGTTGGTAGGTATGCCTTTCTAGCAATGTGTGTATATTTATGGGAGAGCCATTCTGACATAATGTGTACTAGTTACCTAGAGATGGTAGGTATGCCTTTCTAGCAATGTGTGTATATTTATGGGAGAGCCATTCTGACATACTGTGTACTAGTTACCTAGAGATGGTAGGTATGGCTTTCTAGCAATGTGTGTACATTTATGGGAGAGCCATTCTGACATACTGTGTACTAGTTAACTAGAGTTGGTAAGTGTGCCTTTCTAGCATTGTGTGTACATTTATGGGAGAGCCATTCTGACATACTGTGTACTAGTTACCTAGAGATGGCAGGTATGCCTTTCTAGCAATGTGTATATATTTATGGGAGAGCCATTCTGACATACTGTGTACTAGTTACCTAGAGATGGTAGGTATGCCTTTCTAGCAATGTGTGTATATTTATGGGAGAGCCATTCTGACATACTGTGTACTAGTTACCTAGAGATGGTAGGTATGCCTATCTAGCAATGTGTGTATATTTATGGGAGAGCCATTCTGACAAACTGCGGTCCTATTTACCTCGAGATGGTAGGTATACCTTTGTAGCATTGTTTGTACGTGTATGGGAGAGCCTTTCTGACATAATGTGTACATATTTACGTAGAGATGGTAGGTTCGTCTTTCTAGCTTTGTGTGTATATTTTATGGGAGAACCATTCTGACATACTGTGTACCTAGTTACCTAGAGATGGTAGGTATACCTTCCTAGCATTGTTTGTACATGTATGGGAGAGCCATTCTGACATACTGTGTACCTAGTTACCTAGAGATGGTAGGTATACCTTCCTAGCATTGTTTGTACATGTATGGGAGAGCCATTGTGACATACTGTGTACCTAGTTACCTTGAGATGGTAGGTATACCTTACTAGCATTGTTTGTATATTTATGGGAGAGCCATTCTGACATACTGTGAACCTAGTTACCTAGAGATGGTAGGTATACCTTCCTAGCATTGTTTGTACATGTATGGGAGAGCCATTCTGACATACTGTGTACCTAGTTACCTAGAGATGGTAGGTATAGCTTACTAGCATTGTTTGTACATGTATGGGAGAGCCATTCTAACATACTGTGTACCTAGATACCTAGAGATGGTAGGTATACCTTACTAGTATTGTTTGTACATGTATGGGAGAGCCATTCTGACATACTGTGTACCTAGTTACCTTGAGATGGTAGGTATACCTTACTAGCATTGTTTGTATATTTATGGGAGAGCCATTCTGACATACTGTGAACCTAGTTACCTAGAGATGGTAGGTATACCTTCCTAGCATTGTTTGTATATTTATGGGAGAGCCATTCTTACATACTGTGTACCTAGTTACCTAGAGATGGTAGGTATACCTTACTAGCATTGTTTGTACATGTATGGGAGAGCCATTCTGACATACTGTGTACCTAGATACCTAGAGATGGTATATATACCTTCCTAGTATTGTTTTTACATGTATGGGAGAGCCATTCTGACATAATGTGAACCTAGTTACCTTGAGATGGTAGGTATACCTTTCTAGCACTGTTTGTACATGTATGGGAGAGCCATTCTGACATAATGTGTACATACAAAAATTCCCAAAAACTTAAATGTTTATTAACTTGTGTTATATTTAATAAGGTTTGGCTTATGTATTGTGTTTTGTGGTATTTTTCTAAAAACAACATAACTTAATTAAAAATCGTTTTTTAGTCTGAGTATTGATCTTATAGTTTACTCCTTTTGCATTTTTATGAAAGATAAAGTGTTCTTACACAAAATGTATTTGTATTTCCATAGAATAGTACTGTACAAGTAAACACAGTGATATATAGTTGCAAAACATGTTTGGTAAGTTATACACATCAAAATACTGCCATAGAGTGCTCAAACTTTTAAATATTTATAAAACATTTGATTATTGATTAGTTTAATACTATAAAGTTTATAATAGTAAACAAAGAAGCTTTGTTTAGTTTCCTTTGTTATCCATATTATGGTAAAAATAAGTCTAGCTAGATTGCCTGATTATGATTGTGCAGATCATCTTAAAATATTTTTTTTTCGGAAGGTCCGTTGTTTAGAATATAACATTTTATAATGCTGTTTTTACTCCTAAAGAGCTTCTATTTCACTTGTTCTTCAACACAAGTGCATGCCATTGTCCAGCCATCAAAGCAGGTGACCGTTGGGGGAGGCACTGTCTTCTTGGCTCACAGACTCCCTGCCAATTACCCAGGGTAACTGGAGCCGTATCCGCTCCATTCAAGGCCTAAAGCCTGGGAACACACGTGCAATTCTACACAACGGATAACTTTGGACTCTAAAGCCATTCAATTTATGTAGGCGTCTTTCTTAACAATGGAAGGCATCTTTTTTCTAATGATCTAGAATTTTATAAGCAAATCACTACTATTCTAAATAAAGAAGTGAACATTGTGATTACATTTTTAATAGAATACATATTGTAATGAATATTAGCTTCTAGAATACAAAGAATATTGGCATTTTATGGTCAATATTTTATATCATACCTTATTTATTTTTTAGAGCATTTTTAATTTTGAAAGTGAAAAGCAATTGTGTCCATGTTGTTTTATTTTTGGGAAGCCTTACCCGATGTCATGTCTTTGATTATGATGTGTAGTAAATTTACAGTAATTGCTACAAATGAAAATAATAGTATATTTCATAACAAGAGTGGAAAGTGGGGTTTTGCATGTTCGAGACCATATGTTTGAAGTGCGAGACTTGTCGAGCACTTCAAATGGTCGAGAACATACAAAACACTTTCGCTCGAGTTTTGAACAATACTTTTTACTACACTAGGGAATAAAAACAGGTGTTGTTGACTGTGGAAAATTTTCGGTTGTAAACAATGTTACTTTCGGTAGTAAACAATAGACAGCTGTTGAAAATATGATGTTTCGCAGATTGTAAACACATAACGAAAACAGCTGAACTCATAGTAGTGTAGTGAAATAGATATTTCATTTGTATTAACTTTTATTGAAAGGTACTAACAATAAATAAAAAGTAACAGCTGATCTTTAAGAATAATATTCTAATTAATACTACATGGTGATGCATAGAGGTATGTATTCCGCTAAACAGCTTCTCCGCTCCAGGGGCTCTCCACAAGTGAGTCTCGTTGTATGTAGGTGGGCTGGCAATTTTACACTTCTTACACAGCGTGTCGTAAAGCATCGGACGAGGGACGTCAGACTATTAGGGGATACAGAAGAGACTGGTTCAAGAGATGTTTATTGATGAGAAATCGATTGAAAGGGATTTTTTAAGTAGGTTAAAGGTGATTTATGTAATACTAAAGTCCTTTAAGTATTGACCCAGGGACACATTGGGCCGGTGGTTGTGATGTAAAGTAGTTTGGGGACGAAGACCTGGAAGACGTCTCTGAAGATCCTGGCAAATGACTCAGGTTACAATGTATTCGAATCTTCTGGTTGGAAAAAATATCAGCCGATAAACGCAATATCTGTACATACAACATTGCGTACATTCTTTGATAGACGAGTGGAGCCCAAGGAGGATGACAGAACGTATTGACCCCCCTTACGTAATGTTGTATTGACCCACCTGTCCACCCCCACACACAGCGGTATTGACCCACACCCACTTACAATAGTATTGACCCTCCCGCTCACTCCCACACGTACAGCGGTATTTACCCACCCGTCCACCCTCACAAGTACAGTGGTATTGACCCCTTCGCCCACCCCCAGACGTACAGTAAATAAATAAATAAATAAATGATTTATTGCGTAGAACATAGTAAAAATATGCATTGCAATCGTCAAGCTATCCATTATTGCTATTCGCTATTGTTTAGCCATTCATTCTTCCATCGAGATCCCTTTCAAACATACAAAACACGTTAATACACGCATTCATCTCATAAACCCACTCAGTAGCCTAACCCAATAAATTTCGCTAGGTCTCCCAGTTGTGTGCCATAAATTCGTCTAAGCTGTAGAATGCCTCTGCAATCAGCTTTGCTTTTAGACGAGATTTAAACGCCTTCAGCGTGGGGGCACTTTTAATTGAATTTGGCAATTTGTTGACAAATTTTACTCCTGCCTGTACAGGCAGTCGCTCATAAACTACCGTTATGTGCCTCCCAGAACGGTAGTCGCCCCTGCCTCTAGTGTCATAAGAGTGTATGTCGCAACCTCTTATAGCATGACATTTTGATTTGAAAAAGAGACAAGTTTCCAAGATGTAGAGGCAGGGTAATGTCAACAAATTCAGATTTTTGAATACTGGCTTACACGACTCTCTTTGTTTCAATTTTGCAATTGTTCGCAACGCTCTTTTTTGGAGGATGAAAACTCTTGAGAGGTTTGAGTTTGAGCATCCACCCCACACAGTCAGTCCGTAGGAGAGATGAGGGTAGATGACTCCGTAGTACGCCGTCATCAGAACCTGAGTCGGGCAGTACTCTGATAGTTTTCTCAAGACATAAATTCCTGAGGAAAGTTTTGAGCAAACATGGTCTACATGGCAATCCCACGTCAAACCTTTATCAAGATGTATTCCGAGGAATTTGGTTGTGTAGACCTCTTCGATCTCAGTTCCATCTAACATGACCGCTAGACTGTCTAAGTCTTTTTGGTGCAAAGAGAATTTAATGAAATTTGATTTTGTTGGATTGGTTTTGAGGTTGAGCTCGTTGAAATGTTGAATGGTGCTGTTGAGCTCCACGAGAGCAATTTGCTCGAGTTCTTTGATTGAGTTCGCTTTCAGACAGAGAGTCGTGTCATCTGCGTACTGAACAATGTGTCCGTTTTGTACAGATGTGCCAACATCATTGACGTAGATTAAGAAGAGAAGCGGACTAAGTATGGACCCCTGCGGAACTCCATAGTTCAGTCGCCTCTCTCTCGATCTAGCGTCAGATATTCCAACGAATTGCGTTCTATTACTGAGATACGATTCAAGCCACCTGAAGGGCACTCCCCGTATCCCGTAATATTCCAGTTTGTGAAGAAGTGAAGTGTGATCAACACAGTCGAAGGCTTTTGACAAGTCGAGAAATACACTTAGTGTCTCTCTTCGACCTTCAATTCCCTCTGTTATCATCTCGACCAGACGGACGACCGCGTCTGAGGTCGATTTACCGCTTCGGAAACCGAATTGGTTATTTGATAACAGATTGTGCCTTTCCAGAAATTCCACACAACGTGTCAGGAAAACCTTTTCAAAAATTTTGCTCAGGATTGGTAGGATTGAGATTGGGCGGTAATTTTGAGTGGAAAGAGGGTCGCCTTTTTTGAAAATTGGGAAGACTTTTGCAGTTTTCAGTGCAGACGGGAAAACCCCCTTGCAAAAAGAAAGGTTGATCAAATGCTCCAAAGGTCTCAGCAAGTGTCTATAACACTTTTTGAGAAGCCATGTGGACATATGACCTGAGTCGTTTGACTTTTTTGATTGGAGGTTTCTGATTACCTGGTCTATTTCAAGCTGTGTGACTAGAGCCAGAGACATTGAGACGACTGGACTTTGCACGGAGGAGAGGGTATGACGCGAAGTTGGACCAAGTCCTTGATCAATTCCAACCGAGGCGAAAAAACTGTTGAATTCATCTGCAACCCTTAGAGGGTCTTTGATGCATTCATTTCCAATCTGTAGTTCAATTGGTCTGTCAGTCTGTGAGATTTTATTGTTTATGATGGCCCATGCTGTTTTAGAAATGTTTTTTGATGCGAGCAGAGCTTTGTTTACATCATAAGCCTTTGCAGCTCGGATGACTTTCCTATATATCCTTTTGTAATTTTGAAAAAAGTTTATGAAACCTTCGTTTAATGTGCGCTTTTTTATTTCTGAATAAAAAAATAATTTTTCTCTCGAGACTAGGATACCTTTGGTAATCCATGTGCACATTTTTTTCCTCGGTTTTTGTTTGATTTTTTTCAGGGGACAGCTCACGTTTAGATGATAATTTAGGGTAGATTGAAAACATTGAAATTGATTTTCTACGGGATCGTGAAAATTTAGAAAGTGCCAACTCTCCCTAGAAAGGAAGGAGTTGAGGAGTGCAACATTCGCGGGCCGTGTGTCTCTGATTGTTTTTTCTTTAATTGGATCCCGTTCTGGTTCATGGCCGTCAATGATGACTTGTTGGCCATGGTGGTCTGAAATGGCTGTGTTGATCACCGAAACCCTCACGTTAGTCAGGTTTGTTATGACGTTGTCAATAGAGGTGGCTGACGTATTTGTCACTCTCGTTGGTGAATTGATCGACCAAGAAAGGTCAAAGGATTTGAGCAAGTCAGCGAATTTCCTTGTCATAGGGCAACGGAGGTCTAAGACGTTCACGTTGAAATCCCCAATGACAATGAAGTTCTGAGTTTTTTTTGACACTACCGACAACATCATATCAAATTTGGACAGAAATGAATCAAAATTTACACTGGGAGACTTGTATAGACCAATGACAGTCAGTGGTTGTGACGAATGACTTTCGATCCGTACCCCTGTTGCTTCAAAATCCTTGTCTGCGGTCTCGGTCAGTCTGTAAGGGGTGGACGTGAAGTTGATTTTTGAAAATATTGCCACACCACCGCCTTTTGCGGTCGTGCGACAATAGTAGTTAGCCAATTGGTAATTTTGAATTTTGAAGTGATTGACTGTACTGTTGTCGAAACCGTGTTCGGTGACAACAAGCACGCCAGGATCGAGTTCCTCGCACATGAGTGATAACTCATCCTCCTTGTTGGTTGCAATTTGTGCATTTTGATGCACCAGCGAAATCTGTTTTTTTTGTTTGATTTTTTTTAATTGAAGATTTTATTTTTGTTTTATCGTCTGTTAGTTTTTTGGGGTAGCTATGAGTGGGGTACCTAAAAAAACTGCATTTCGTTCTTGTGCGTTATTCTGTCGTAAGTGGTGACTCGGAGATTCTTCTCGTAGGAGGGGATCCGTCATCGGGCCTCCAACTGAGGCTGGCTCCTGGTCCGTAACTTGGCTCCGTGAAGGCGTCCCCACTGCTCCAGCGTATGATCTGCTGCCCGGAGTGATCCGCGTAGTTCCGTCACTCTCTAACCTCGTTCTTGAAGGTGATTTACGGACTACTGGTGGTCCAGCAGTGGGAACAGGTGAAAAAGTGCGAAGAGCTGCTGTTATCCGGCCAGCCAGGATCTTCTTTCCATCCATACGCAGGTGCATTCCGTGGGTTGTATAACAGCTGCGGTGGAGGTCAGCCATTTTCAGGTAACGCACGTTATCATGGCGTGTGCAAAGCTCCATTATATAGTTGTTTAGGAGCTTTATGGTGTTGTGAGTGGGGTCAGTGGAGGTTGGGTCGTGCCGTGGCGGTAGGGTGCAGACTAATACACTAGATGTTACTCGGCACCGCTGTATAGCTTCCTCCATGTGCTTAAAAATTAATTCGTGTCTGCCAGCAGCCACGTCGTTTGTTCCCGCCATTAACACGAAGCAGTTATTCTCTGGAACTCTTCTGGTGGACGAGGGCGCGATGTTCAGTAGGCCGCCATTTGGCCGCCACAGTGCTATTGACCCCTCCGCCCACCCCCACACGTACAGTGGTATTGACCCCTCCGCCCACTCACACACGTACAGTAGTATTGACCCCTCCGCCCACCCCCTCACGTACAGTGGTATTATCTGGAATTTGGTTGTATACTCATTCAAAATCGATTTGATTGAAGATAGTACTGACATAAAGTTATGCAAACAGTGCCATAGAGTTGATATTTTGTCCATGGACTACGTCTTGGCACCAGTGAATGATAGCAGTGATGACAGTAAAGATAATGGTGCGCAATGGTCACTGCTGTTCTGTACTCGGGAATAGGACATGTAACACCGCTTGGACAGCTTTGAGCCTACTAGTATGAACACAGTACATGTGGAGCGGCTAACCAGAGGTCCCTACGTCGACGTTGCAGGCACGAGAAGAGTGTGGAGTGCGGTGTGTCAACAAGGTGTTATTTTCATTTTTATACTCTTGTTTGATTTATTGTGATGGGCTATTATTATAAATCTCTTAGTTTGCAAATGTAGAAGTTTTAACATCTCTCTCCATTATGTCATGTTATCAATGTAATATTTCGCATATCAATCACTTGTCAGCCTTTAAATCTTTGTTATACAAGTGCTTATTTATGTTATTATTTTGAACTAACATGTTGTAGTTTATAAATAGCAGTGTTGTTGTACAACCCAATTGCCAAGTTTGTATAACGATAAACACAACTTGTAACATATCGTGTTGTAGTGTTCAACTGTTATGTGTCAAGGAGAACATTACGCGTATTTTATAGCCTGTAAACTATAAATATTTTTGAATTTGAATGTTTTTGTATTTAAATAGATGCAATAAATTTGTTTTAGTATGTAGCTAGTCTAATAGTTGAACGGCAAAAGGCTACAAAGTAGATTTATAATTTCTTTTATGTAACTAGTATTACTGCCAATTACAAGTTTTGTTTTTTTCCCCACAAAATACTAACTTTTGTCCGTCATTATCCTATTAAAATATCCGCTTAGATTTAATGCAACAACAAACAAACGTGAACACTTTTTTACATTTCTAAGGTTGTAAAACCATTTAATTTGCGAATTAAGGAATTTACAGTCGATATCCATACATAAAAGTGCTTCATTTCTACAATTTTACATTAATTCCTTTGTACATCATATAAAACATTCCTCACTGGAATCTTAAATTCATGGCCCCCAAATACTTTTGGAAAATTCGAATATTGATGTAGTTTGCATAAATGAACATTGGCTTTGAAAAGACAAAACATTTATTCTTAATAATATTTTTAACTACAAGGTTGATACATCCTATCGTAGGAAATCTGAAACAGGAGGGTCTTGTATACTAATAAAAGAAAAGTATAACTATTATGAGATAAATGACCCTAATATTAATATTTATAATTAAGATAATGCTTTTGAAGTTTCATATGTGAAGTATGTTCATTAAACGCAATAGTAAATTCTATCTACAGAGTACCATGTGATCTAAATTTCAATAGTTTTACTAATAAATTGCAATCTTTGCTTCTTTTAGTTCAAAAATAGTTTAAGACAAAAGAAGTGTATATAGGTAGTGGGGGATTTCAACGTTCGTTGACATTCTTGACACTTGCAAATCTCCTTACCAAAACAATATGTTTATAAATACCTTAAAAATGTATGGGTTTATACCTAACTGATTTACCTCACACGAGCAACAGCAACAAGCAAAATTTATTTACGAGTAGACAAAACTTTTACACAGATAACCTCAGGCTATCAGAAATTAGGGCTAAATATTGAACTGGGCCTCTCTGATCACAGAACTTTATTCATTTCTTTAGATAGTAAGTTAGAGTCAGACACCTGACATACAGGGATCACTCAACTTTACAAAGGTAAAAACCAGCAACACTTATTCACCCAATTTTTTCTTTATGTATGTTTCAAAGAACAAACAAAGGTCTGAATAGTAAAATATCGGAGGATGGGATAATGTTACAGTAGAATTACTTTAAAAATTAGAGATAATTTCTTGCAAGTATTAATCTAGCCCTCTGTTGCATTTTTAATCATTGTTTTTATGAAGGTGTTCCCGAGTCAACTTAAATATGCTGAGGTAAAACCATTATTTTAAAAAAAAGGATCTAAAGAGGATCCAGATAATTACCGGGTAATATCTATTTTATCAACTCTGTCCAAGCTATGCGAAAAAATAGTATGTAGTGAAATTGTAAATTTCTTAGAAAGTAACCAAGTTTTAGCAATCGAGCAATATGATTTCAGAGCTGAATTGAATACTGTATCTGCGGTAATGGACTTCTTAGATCAAGTTAGCCGTGCTTTGGATGGATTGCAGAGCACTGCTGCAGTGTTTGCGATCTATCCAAGGGATTCGATTATGTAAAATACTAAATTATTTTAAATAAACTTAAACTTTATAAACTCTCAGGCTCAGCTTTATCCTGGATGAAATCATATTTATTGGACAGATATCAGAGGGCAATTGTTTTTAAAGCTAATAAAAAGTTTATTTCTGATTGGATTAATATTAAAAGTTGTGTTCATCAAGGTTCATAATGAGACAATTGTTATTTGTTATCTATATAAATAACCTAGCTTGTAACATTCCTTGTAAAACAATTTTATATGCCGATGATACGACTGCAATTCTTACGGCATAAAATTTAAATTAGCTAAACACCATCACCAAAAATACTCTGCAGAACTTATATGAGTGGTTTATCATTCAGAACACTGAAAAGTAACAAAGCCTTTATAACTAACATTTATTTATATGGTTTAGATTCAGATATCAACAGTACTAAATTTTTAATAATTCCAGACAAGAACCTTACCTGGAAACCACATATTCACACGCTTGCCAAGAAACTGAGTACAGCATTTAACTTAATTGATTTTTAAACAAAGCTAATAGTTTACTATGCTTTATTTTGTTCTTTAATGCAATACGGAATTGAGCTATGAGGCATGTATCCAGAATCATTAACAATTTTCAAAATTCAAATGAAATATTTAAGAATTATGACCTTTCAACAACAACAAAATACATAATGTAAACCTTTATTCGATCGCTTGGAAATATTAACAATGTGGTGTCTTTACTTTTGAAAACGCTGCTTTTTTTAATAATAATTTTAAAAAAATAGAGAAAAATATTGTCACTGATATGGTACAAGGTACAAAAATAATTTTACATTTCCAAAACACTATTTGAAACTTAAAAAAAAAAAATACCGCATATACGGCAATGAAACTCTATAATAAGCTATCTTTAAGAAATGAATATTTAAAAAAGAGATAAAACAGTTTTTACAAATAGTACTCGGTTAGTGAATATTTAAATGATAATGAGGCCCAGTAACTATAGTAAATAATGTTGTAAAAATTGAAAAAGATTAATTGTAACTTTTTTATATGAAACTCTGTCACTCTAAACTTTCAACAAACTTGTTCTAGTTTTCAATCTATTTTCAACAAATTGAAGTATATGTATATTTTGACAATGTCACCTGTTTTCTAGCTGTGCTAGCCGATAAAATTTTATGTGACAACAAAGATATATTTCATTTACTCTATTTATGAGATGTACTGACCAGCGCCTTCGTCTACGGAGTTTCTTACAGATTAAATTATGTATGTATATCACCCACGCGGGACGCCAGTTGGCTTCGTAACGTGTGTGCCCTTGTATGTGGTAAAATTACTTGATCCGTTCATTGTATAGGTAATCATAAGTTAGTTTTCCTTTAATCTCTCTTAAGTAAGAACACAATAACTGAACATGCTCTCTCAGAACATTTACAATATATATCAGCCTTTGTCACTGATCCTCATTATCTCAGTAGGCCTTAATATAAGCTAATTTGTTCCTATAAAGTTAATATTCGTCCTCAAATTTCTTTGATAAATTTAATTGATATTATGAACCCTCATTGAGTCTTATTTATGTAATCAATAACTGAATCACTTCAAATAGTGTAATATTTAATATTATGTTTCCTTTTTCTGCTCGTGTATAATGCAGAAAAAATAATTTAAGACACTGCGATTGTCTAAATGAATAAAAGTGAGTGATCAAAAGTTTTGGTAACATATTAAAGAAATGCTGATTATAAAGTAGAAATATGATACTATATTTATCACGAAGGACTACATTTCTCCATACTTCCTCAGTCATCCTCACTTAGGCTGGAGCAGTGAGGATGACTGAGGAAGTATGGAGACAGTAAGAAATATCTGGGACAGTAAGAAATATCTAACGAAACAAAGTCCTCGACGTGTTAATAGTACTTTATAATGGTACTGAATAAATAAAACCTAGTCTAATAGTTTGTAAATAATTTTAAGTTTAACAGCACAGGAACATCCTCATCATTGTACTGATTGGTTTAATATAGCCATATAGACTTCCTTATAGAGCCATAACGGGGTGCTTCTCTATCAACCCCATGGGTCGGTGAAGGATGAGGCTAAATACCTCAACTAATGGCAAGTTGAGCACTTCCCTTAACTTTCTAGAAATCCTAATAGCTTACATTCTTCCGCAAGGAATATCATCATGAATAATGAATGGTTATAACAATTATCTCTCATAGACATTTTAACAACCGTGAGTAATAAATGAGGAGGTGCCACGTTCTTGGAAGGCTGCGATCAAAACACAAGGGAGTCGGACAAGGGAAGCCATTAACGTCGTGGTCAGAAAGTGATTAGATAAGATGTCATCTGAGGCTGTCCTGTGTCTGCATACTAAACAGGAGCACTGCATGAAGTCGGGCAAGAGAAGTCTACCGGTAGCCATTGACGTCTAGCCAGGAAGTGATGAGGTAAGATGTCGTCAGAGGGATGCTGGGGTATGGATGGATGTGTAAGTAGGCGTTCCTGTGTCAGGGCACTATACAGGAGCACTTCATGAAGTCGGGCAAGAGAAGTCTACCGGTAGCCATTGACGTCTAGCCAGGAAGTGATGAGGTAAGATGTCGTCAGAGGGATGCTGGGGTATGGATGGATGTGTAAGTAGGCGTTCCTGTGTCAGGGCACTATACAGGAGCACTGCATGAAGTCGGGCAAGAGAAGTCTACCGGTAGCCATTGACGTCTAGCCAGGAAGTGATGAGGTAAGATGTCGTCAGAGGGATGCTGGGGTATGGATGGATGTGTAAGTAGGCGTTCCTGTGTCAGGGCACTATACAGGAGAACTGCATGAAGTCGGGCAAGAGAAGTCTACCGGTAGCCATTGACGTCTAGCCAGGAAGTGATGAGGTAAGATGTCGTCAGAGGGATGCTGGGGTATGGATGGATGTGTAAGTAGGCGTTCCTGTGTCAGGGCACTATACAGGAGCACTGCATGAAGTCGGGGAAGGGAAGTCTACTGGGAGCCACTGACGTCTGGGCAGGAAGTGTTGTGATGTCGTCAGAGAGATGTTAAGATGGGGGCGGGAGTGCAGGTAGGCTGTACTGTCTCCGCGCACAAAGATCCGCGTTGAGGAGAAACCTCCGGCCTTGAGTTCACAGGTGTACAGATGGCATCTCCAACGTTCTACTCTCATACGATCACATCCTGTATTGCTCATCAGCCAAAGGCAGATCGTTAAACAAAACTTACCTATTTACATATAAATCATGAAAATTAAGACTCTTTAAAAGATTAATAATTATGGATATTTATTAAGCCATGTAACTTACTTATCAATTTTTTAAAATATTTATCTTATTTCCGTACATATTTCACATCATTATGTTTGGGGTCCCCACATCTCACTGTTAGTCTTTGGCCTACGTAAACTATCGGGCCTGCATGTTGTTCCCCCTCCACTTATGTGACGTCAGGCTGAGCGGCGGATCTGTACGGGCGAGTGACAGTGGAGCGCTTGTCAAAAATATATCAAACTGTCAGCCAGGAAATCGCCCAACTGCGACAGTGGAGCGCCTGAGTGTGAGGCGCTCCCCTGTCGTACCTTCGTGGGTCCAGTGTGACAAGGGTTCAAAAATAGGGCTTCCTGATATCTATGAGGACATTGTGTTTAACTTGAGAGCAATCTAATTGTAGGCGATACATATGTTTATTAAAATAAGCATACATGTTACTGTATTTACATAAGATCCGGATTCGATTCCCGGGTTTGTTCACAAATTTTACACTTCAATTTTCTTAAGAATTAAAAAACCCTCTGGCCTGTATAGCTTTGAGTTTTGCTGTGCGGAAATTCTTTGAGTAGTTCAGCAATTTTACGGTACTTAGTTTATTTTATTCATTTCATTCCTTAAATTAATGTCTACAGATCTTATATTTAAAAGTTACCATTTCTTCCATCTTTGAAGTGATTACGTGCCTTTTTCAGTAAATGTATTGATAAATTAAATTTCTTCACTGGTTTACTTTTTTATTTTGATTTTATTTTAATTTTTGTGAGTATATTATTACTGTGTAGAATAATGGGTGAAGTTAACAATTTACTCCAATATTCTACGTATAACTGTCCAATATTTTACAGTTATTAATTATGAAATATTCGTTATTTATTTCATAATTAATACTCAAGAGTTAAGGGGGAAGTCATGGATAGAGGAAGAGTGTCTACTTGTTCCTTTTACATAAAACAAAATAGTATCAAGTTTATAATTTTTCGAAAAAGCTAATCAAACTAAGTGATTTCGCCCATGTGACGTCACAGTCTACTGCGCAACCTTGTCGTGATACCTACCGTCTTATCAAGTTACGGTGATTGTGGTTAGGTTTTGTCCGGTATTTACTCCAGAACTATATAAGTTGTTTATTTATTCCAACAGCTGATTAATGAAACTATTATAAACAATTAATTGTCAAATTGTTATTGCCATAGGGGTCGCTTTGATACTTCTTAGAACCCCTGGGGTGGTATCCTGATGGAATTTCAAAATAAATATGCGCCAATGTTTTAACCAGACACCCTAAGAATGTCCATGTAAAATTTCAGATGAATGATTTTGCGTGATTGAGTAAAACACACACACACACACACACACACACACACACACACACACACACACACACACACACACACACACACACACACACACACACACACACACACACACACACACACACACACACACACACACACACACACGCGCACGCGCGCGCACACACACACACACACACACACACACACACACACACACACACACACACACACACACACACACACACACACACACACACACACACACACACACACACACACACACACACACACACACACGCATACGCACACGCACACACACACACACACACACACACACACACACACACACACACACACACACACACACACACACACACACACACACACACACACACACACGCACGCGCGCGCGCGCGCACGCACGCACGCACACACACGCACATACACGCACACAAGCTAATGTATTTCGATTATGATAAATACATAATCATCTTAGTCTTCGGGAGTTGGTGTGGTAAACGTGACGCGGTCCACCTCCGAAGACCAAGATAATTAGTGACCATGAACAAGCGTAGATGTCTTCTATCTGTATGATTATAAACTTGTTAAAACAAGTTAGGAATAGTTCAACCACTTATTCATTCAAGTGAAAGATGATTAAGAATACTTATCACAGGACATTAACAATTTTTAATGATCTTTTAGGATAACCCACTACTAGCACCTATCAACTTCAGAATCAATGTTACACTTACTCATACAAAATATGTAGTACACTTAACAAAAAGTCAGTATGATAGTAGCCGTTGTGTGATTGGTAGATATTTAGGACCCTCCGCGAGCTGAGCTAGATAGCAGGTAGGAAGCAGGTAGAGGGCCGCCGACAGGTAGTTTTAGGTACGACAGAGGAGCGCCTCCGGAAAGAGATGGGGAGGCGCTCCTCAGTCGCATCCCTAGCGAAAATTATTTATGACAACCCCTCAGCCAGGTAAAAGGCGCTCCTGTGTCGCGGAATTGTACTGGCGCGCCGCCCTGCCTGTCACACACCAACATAAGACGAGCTTCCTTTATTCAGTGCCTTATTAATATATGTTCAACTATATTGACAGTTCACGTACTACGGTTTAGCTGGGTTACTGTTACTGCTACAATTGTACAGTGATTGTCAAACGACTGTGCTAAAATTAGTAAAATGCAGACTATTTTGACTAATCTACGAGTTTTAAAATTGTGTTAGTACTGTATATTATTCATTTGTATATAAAATGGCATTAAAATATTTTGTTCCTGGATGTAAATCCAACTACGAATCTAGTAGCATTAAATCGGTATTTAAATTTCCAAAAGTTGAATCTTATAAACAGTCCAATACGCAGAGACAATTTTAACCCTTCAACATATTCTGTCATGTGTGAAGATCGTTTTAAGGAATTGGACATTATTAGAGAAAATTCCATTAAAAGGCAGATGATCAATTTTAACTTGTAAATGAGCCAAACCTAAATAAAAAAATGATGCATATCCCACCATTTGTAAAGTGTCTACCTTCACACTTAACTACAACCTTCAAAAAAAAAAAAAAAAAAAAAAAAAAAAAAAAAAAAAAAAAACACCCGAAAAAAGACAGCACGAAATTGATACTATAAAAAGAAACAAAAACAAACAGAAAGGTTTAGAAAATGCTAGGAAAGATAATATACTAAATTTTGCTGAATTTAGATTGAATGCTATGAAACATATCGGAAGAAATTAGGATATTTGATTTTAAATGATGAAAACAAAGTAACATTTTGGAAGTTAAACTAGGGAAAGGTCGCCTACAGTTATAACTGCTGCATGTGTAAATAATCAGCTGCAAGCTAAAGTGTACTGTAAGAATGTAGATGTAAGTGAACATGTTTCTAGAATGGTATGCTCTACTGGTCCAAGTTAATATTGATTCTAGATGCGTCAAATAAATTGTTCTTTCAAGAGCAACACAATTAAGAATACATTTTTTCATTTCTTACAAAGATATTCCAAGAAATATTAAATAAATGTAAATTTTCGGAAAATATTAACGTCAATGATAAATTAAAACTCGATTTCGTCGAGGAACAGCTCGGACTCATTGTAGGAAAATTACCCCGATATTCAACAAAGTTGTTAATATGAGTATATGTACATGTTGTTTTGCTTGCCCTGCAGGTTTATAGCTTTACGCAACATTCAACTACTAACTCTACCTCAAGACAGGTATTTAGGTAGTTTCAAAGTAAAGTTAGGCGCTGGGACATCAGTAATAAGCTAACAACAATGTGCTTACCTCAAGAAAAAGAGAGCTCTATTAGAAAACAGTGAATTGTTTGTAAATGTTTTAATTTATAAGGTCTATGTACGACCCGACGTAACTTACAAGGGTGGAAAATTTGAAGGAATGACAGTAAAAGAAGGAAAAACTGAAGTCGCTCAAACAGTGCAAACTTTTATGATAGCATCCAATTACAAAGATGTTGTCTGTTTATTTCCTTAAACTCATATGAATGCAAACTCAAAAATCAATACTAAAATTAATAATAAAACCAGAGGTAGTAACTACGTACGTTTCAGTTTATCGTTCTTATGCCTACAAGTAAACATTAAATAGGAAGCTGTGGAAGCTAACGGGAGCGTGGCGCTGACCGCCTCCCCCTGTGACGTCACGCCAATAGCAGACAGGCCCGATAATTTACGTATTTTTGTGAAGGATGTGTTTAGTCCATTTCATCCTTAACTTAGACTTTTCGTGACTCTATTTTAATGACTGTCAGGAACACAGGCTATAAGAGCCACACGTACTTCTCTACTTGATAGGACGAGTCATACATTTTAAAAAGTTATTTTATTACCAGTGTTGTTATTTTTGGAAAATAGATCTATATTTTATATTTTTATTCTAGTCTAATGAAATTGCTCGGCAGAAACATGTAATCTACAATTAAATGTCCGACACTCTTTTATTATTGTTGGTGTTTCAAAAACCAATAACGTTTACTTAACAAACAAAATGGGGATAAATGTAAACCCCTCCAAACACATTCGAGTTATTCTTAAATAGCGCTTAATTTTGGTATTAATATGGGACTCAAATTACTATCATAAATTTACTGTCAAAATTGTGATCGAAGATTTTGCAGCACCACAATTAAAAAGTTAAAATGACCAAACCATTACATGTTCCATTCACTTTCCATGAGTTCGCCCTTTAGGTTAGAGCACGCGTAGTGAAGCGCTTCTATTGTACCGAAGCGTGGACTATCAACTACTTTATTTAGTATGTATGACTAAAAATATTTAGTCACATTGTTTATATTCATAAAATAAGCTTCTTATTCACAAAACATCAACAACCAATATAGACCTAAGTAAAATATACGTGTCCCGTAAGTAGCCAGCCAAACTTCTGGAGGTAATTCCTTGGGTTGAACCAATGAATACAAATCTAAACCATAGATGTGTATTCATTGGTTCAAATTAAAAAAAAAGCCATGTGAACAAATCGTGTATCTCGCACTGTTATCTGACCGTCAGTTGGTAAATGATGTTTACATAAAGCTTAAATATTTCTGAAGCTATTTAAAATAGCACCATAAATATAATGGTCAGTTACCATTTAAATTTAATTTTTTACAACAATCCTTTTCAAATTTGGCCGTTTTTAATAGTGGCCGTTTTAAATTTTTAGAGCTAAATATATTAATGACTTTAAATTTTAGTGAAAACTTGTAAGTTACAAAAAGGTTGAAGAATGTATTTCTACAAATTATATTATAACAAGTTTTAAGATTGAACAACTGTTAAATACGAAATTAAAATTTGTATTACATAACAAATATTTATTGGCCGGAGTATTCCGTTCATTATTATTAATCAAATGTTTCAAATTTCTCATTTGATATTAGTTCGATCTTCGAATCTAAGAGATATTAAACTATTTATACCATTATTTATAAAAATGAATTTTTCAACTTGTTTGTATCTTTCCAGTTTTTAATTAAATACTAAGGTCATTACGATATTTAGCTTTACAGATTTAAAATTGCCTTCAATTTGAAAAGGATCATAGTACAACAATTAAATTTAATATAACACTATTAACATCAACAGAAATGGCAATTTTCATAAATCAATTTCCAATAACTTCGGAGATATTAAACTTTTTGTAAAAATAATATACAGATATTGGGGCGGATAACGGTGCGAGATATACGACTTTTACACCGACAGTTTTTTTTAACCCAAGGTCCAGGGGTTTGGCTGGTTATTTCCGGGTTACCTCGTATGTATATAATAGTCAATATTTACTCATATGTGTTACTAATATTCAAGAACTTTTAACACTCATTAATTATATTATGTAGACAAATAGGGAGAAATATAATTAAGAGACACATTAAGTGTCTGCAGAGGCTGTCGGCCATGTTGGTTTTAATCCCATAAGAATAATGTCATTTTCGAACCGGACACTGTTATTTTTAGACGGATTTTTCCAAACAAACTGCATCTGATCAAGAATGGAATTATACGCTGGAATTGCTTTGCGAATTGCTAATTAGTTTTATAAAAACAAATATATAAAATATTCTGTTTGAATTTTTTATTTTCATCTATTTTACAAAACTATGAGTGTGTATTAAAAATATCAAAAGCAAACCCAATGCGCAATCTGATAACGTTTAAAATGACACCTCATACACAACTTTTGGTAAGTGAATAAAGAAAAAAATATAGATTTGTAAATAACATTGTTCTCATGGGATTAAAACCAACATGGCCTACAGCCTCTGCAGACTATTATCTAATTGCAAAAGGTTGCAAATCAATATATCACCTTTCTATTCAATCAGAACTTTCTCAACATTTTTCCTTGGTTTCTTGTACTATAATATAGTGTCTTAGTCTGAAAGTAAATTCAACAGCAGTATGTAAGTCTGCCTCTTGTTTCATTATTATAATTATTTTATATTCTGTATTAACACTTGTAGTACCTGTCGACCTGTTGGATGGCTTGAGACTCTCCTTGGTGAGTGCATTGTGTGTGAAACTCAACTCAACTGCATTCTAGCCAAGAAAGGCACATTTTGGACGCCAAAATTTGCGATATACCTGCATCATTAAATATTATCTTTTTTCCTTTTACAGAATCGTCATTCGTTTTTGGAAAGAATCGGCAAAGTTACATTTTTCTTTGCAATGGGTTGTACACATTTCTACACAAGAACCACTTGACGTCGTACTTGCATTGTTCAAAAAAGCACAGTGCTATTTTATGAGTCGATTTTTCTCTGTACCCACACTCTTTTTATTTTTCCGAAATGAGCTCTCTTTCATTCAATATACCAGATTGTTCCTGTTATATTTATAGCTGCCTTCTCGTCAAATATCTATCGTGTGGATAAAGTGAGTAGAGGCATTTTTGTCTTACGTAGACTACTATATTTTGCCAATAAAGATGTACTATTTGCTGCTTACTTTGGTTGTATTCACCCACATATGTTCTATGGTCTACCAATTTTGGGAGCTGAATCCGCAAGTACCCGTTATATTTTCCGTCTTCAGAAAAAGGCGATAAGAATCTTGTTTGGCCTACGTGGGTCACAGTATTGCAGAGGTAGGTTTCGCTCTACGAGTATGTTGACCTTTCCTTGTCTGTATATTTTTAGACTGTGTAATTCTTGAAACGTAATATCCACCTTCATCAATCACAAACACACTACGTTTATAATCTAAGAATGTTAAACCGAATACCAATCCCTCGGCAGCGCACCTCCTTCTTTGACAAACAAGTTCGTGGTTCCTCAATACATTTATATAATAATTTACCATAACGTCTGAGAGCCCCCACTGACCCACCTGACCCACTTGTTACCCACCACTAAACGTACTGTGGTAGTGACCCAGTCACCCATCCCTAAACTAGAGTGGTAGTGGCTGGCTCCTAAACGTACAGTGCTAGTAACCCACCCGCCCACCCCTAAACGTCCAGTGCTAGTAACCCAGCCGCCCACCCCTAAACGTACAGTGAGTGTTAGTAACCCACCCCTAAACGTACAGTGTTAGTAACCCACCCACCCCTAAATGTACAATGTACGTAATCAGTACCACTTTACGTGTATGGGAGGGTGGGTGGGTCAGTACCACGGTACGTTTTTGGGTGGGCGGGTGGGTCAGTACCACTGTACGTGTATGGGAGGGCGGGTGGGTCAGTACCGGGAGAGCGACAGTGGAGCGCCTGGCAAATACTAATAAAACTGTCAGCCAAGAAATAGCACAACTGCGACAGTGGAGCGCCTGACCTTGAGGCGCTCCACTGTCGTACCCTCACGGGTCCAATGTGACAAGGGTTTTGACAAGGGTTCAAAAACTAAGGGGTCTTGATATCTACGGTGAGAGTGTGTTAACTTGAAAGCAATAGACATATATTTATTAAAATAAGCATACATGTTATAGTATTTACATAAGATCCGGGTTTGTTAACAAATTTTACACTTCAAATTACTTTAGAAATAAAAAAGCCTTCAGGTATTGAAATTGTTAATATAAGCTACATTGAAATAAGCTGTTATAGTCCGATTCATTGACACGCTTCTAAGTAATAGAAAACGTTATTGTATAAGACGTAAAATCGTGGATTGGTTGGAGTTTGACGTATTCCTAAGTAACTAAGTAATTTTTCGTGGTCCTTTCTATTAAATCAAGGCTAAGCAGGTTGAACCGTCAATAATGTAATCATTTGAACAATAGCCATTAAATAATTCAAATCATTTAAGTAGGAGAAACTATTAGATTTAAGTAGGTAACTAAAAGGAGGTTTGTAAATTAATAATGATTTTATATTTTGTTTGTTTTAGAATATTGTAGCTTACAGATTGAATGTAAATAGTATTTTTTGTTTGAGTTTAAGTATTTTTTTAAAATTTTAAGTTTTAAATATTAGTAAGTATAACCCAAATTATTTAGTTTAAAATTTAAATGTATATTTATTATTTTAGAATGTTATACAAATTATTAAGTGTTAAAACTAAGAAATACATATTTGTTATTTACAAGCCTATTTGTAGTTATTGACCTTTTTTTGTAACTTCAATTTCTTTGAAACAACTTGCCCAGTAATAAAATTAATGTAATTTTGAAAACCCACTGCTTGGCTTTTACGAATTTGTATAAACTATGGTTAATATTTTATAATTAATACTCATGGGTTAAAGGGGTAAGTCATGATCAAATGAAGAGTGTCTACGTGTTCCTTTTACATAAAACTAAAAAGTATACAGTTTATAGTTTTTTTTTAAAGATGACTATAAATACATCATTATTTTAGTCGTCCTCGGGAGTTGATGTGGTAAACATGATGTGGCCCACCTCCGAAGACCAAGGTAGATAGTGTGCATGAACAAGGGTAGATATTTTCTATCTGTACGATTATAAGCTTGTTTTAAAACAAGTCTGCAATAGTTTAACCACTATTGCAAGTTTAATTCAAATAAAATTAAATATGCTTTAGAAACGTGATTAATAGTTTTGATTGGTCTTTTAGGATAACCCCTACAGAATCAATGTTACACTTACTCCTACAAAATATGCAGTGCACTTAACAAAGTCAATATGATAGTAGCCGTTATGATATTAGATTGGTAGGTATTTAGAAGGCCCCGCGAGCTGAGCTTGATAGCAGGTAGGAAGCAGGTAGAGTGCCAAGGACAGGTAGTTTTAGGTGCGACACAGGAGCGCCTCCCCACCCCTTTTCGGAGGCGCTCCTGAGTCGCACCCCTAGCGAAAATTATTTATGACAACCCCTTAGCCAGGTAAGAGGCGCTCCTGTGTCGCGGATTCGTCAGTACCACGGTACGTGTATGGGTGGGTGGGTGCGTCAGTATCACGGTACGTGTATGGGAGGGCGGGTGGGTCAATACCACTGTACGTGTATGGGTGGGTGGATGGGTCAATACCACCGTACGTACGTTTATGGGTGGGCGGGTGGGTCAATACCACCGTACGTGTATGGGTGGGTGGGTGGGTCAATACCACCGTACGTGTATGGGTATTGGGACTAATGGAGGATACCCAAAATTTCTATTTACGTTTGTTTGGTAAGTTCTGAATTGTGTTCTTTCACTATTTTTAAAAAGCATTTAGGCCTAAAAGAATTTCTTACTAATGAGGAAAATATTTCATTTAGTAGTTTTTTAGTAGATAAGGACTTAACCTACGTCGTTCGTTTTATTACTTGAATACTACTCATGTAAAGTAGTTTTAATTGGCTCTTATCATGTAATGTCACTATTGTTAATCGACAAATAAACAATTTGATCTGTCCAAAATTCTATGGTCTGATTGCATTTCTATTTGAAAGTCATTTTGTGTTCGGCATATGTTTTCTGCTTGTTAGTCTGCTTTTTTGCAGTAATTCCATTTGAGTACTTCTCTTTTTGCGTCACTTGGAATTCCTACACTTAATTTTTTAATCTAATGGGTTTCATTCTTGTCGTATGTCGCTGGAATTTTATCACATTATAATGTATATCAGAGTATTCTTCCATTTCCCTTATAAGCCTGTAAGTTTGAATATAATGCACCTGATATTGTTTACATTTATTTTATTTTTCTATTTGATTTCAACCTTTCAACTTAAAACTCAAGTATCAGCCCCAAAGAGTCATTTTGGGCTAGATACCGTGTTATAGTGTCTGAATTTGTATAGGCTACATTAAACGTGTTTTGTTGTTTGTTTTTTTTTTTTTTTTTTTTTACATTAAATTTTTAGGTTAGTCTATAAGTGGTTGTCGTTTTTGATAACTTAGTATGGAACTTTTCCAATATACTTGAACTGAGAAATCCATTTTATTTCCCCGTATTTTCTTTTCTCGAATTTTAACATTGGTATTAAATATCTCCAAATCACCTGCAATTGTGAAGTTGTAAAATGATTGTTCCAATGAAGTGTTAAAACATAAAAATTATGTTTTGTTTTAAAACTTCAAGATCTTAGGAAAAAGTTAGCGTGCTTTAACATTGGTTCTGCCTATTTTTGTAGACTACCAGTTGGTGTTGGTGTCTCCAACGAATCCTAGCATTTTGACATTTAGAAGTTTAAAATGTCGTTAATGAATTATTACTTGGTACAGGGCTCCGTGGCTAAAGAAATCATGCACATTTTAAAGCCATTATGTTAAAGCTAGAAAGTTAACATAAGGATTGTTTTTAATAATTTAATGTCTTAGAATTATTTTTAAATTTGTTCTAAATGACAAATTTGGATGTAGCCTATAGGCATATATATTATTTTTATATCGTTTATTCGTAACAATTGTTATAAGCTTATTGGTAGGAAAGCACAATTTTCTGTCCGCCATTTTTGTTTACAATATTTTTTATGTTAAAATTACGTCTTAAAAAACTCCTTAGACACCAATTTTCATTAAAATATGTAACGTATTTTTCGATTTATTGCAAGTATTTACTATTTTTGTTTACTTAGCGTTTACTATGTGATATGTGTGAGGTCTGAAATCGAGTTATTCCCCAATTTAGTTTTTCTAACTGTAGCTGAGCTTGATCTAAAAATATTGTGAAAGAACGTTGTAGGTTACTGGTAGGTGATATTCTAACCTAACCTAACCTAACCTAACCTAACCTAACCTAACCTAACCTAACCTAACCTAACCTCTTAACTCATTAGTTATTCATTAATAACACCACCGTACGTGTACGGGTGGGAGGGTGGGCCAACACCACTGAACGTGTATGGGTGGGAGGGTGGGCCAACACCACTGAACGTGTATGGGTGGGAGGGTGGGCCAACACCACTGAACGTGTATGGGTGGGAGGGTGGGCCAACACCACTGAACGTGTACGGGTGGGAGGGTGGGCCAACACCACCGTACGTGGACGGGTACAACAGTACGTGTATGGGAGGGTGGGTGGGTCAGTACAACAGTACGTGTATGGGTGGGCGGGTGGGTCAGTGCACATTTATTTGTTAACCTCAGACCTGTATCCTTTCTTATGTAATGTATGAATTAGGACAATTTCCCCACCACCATAAATTCTGTCTGCTTGTCGGCTATGCTGGGGCCGAATTACTTCAAATACTCTGCTAAGATGCGTAGTTGTTTTTAACTCTTATAATCTGTCTAGCTGTTTCAATGTCGTCTTGTCTTGTGAGCTTGGGTTGTTACTAATACTTTGGAGTGGCCCGTAGGTAGTTAGTCATCGTTATTTGTTCCTGCCTTGTACACTAGATCAATGACATCGGTAATTCTAGTTAAATATTAGAATACTTAATGACTTGAAGACTTATCAGTCAGTCATTGTACAAGCTATCACCAAGCCTGTTGCACAACAGACATTAACTTCGGCCATTAGACAAGAGGAAGCTCATGACATCATCAAGCTATTTATTGGCCCAATAAAGCGATTGCGGGAGTCGACCAGGAGATAAGGCGGTATGGATGTGCAGCCCCCTCCCTGGCTGAGGGGCGGAGCCTGGGGTAGCTCTGCCCCAATCAGAGAAGGGTTAGCCTCGACTGCGACTTCACTGTCATCCCCTTGGGGCAGAAAGTCACAGTCGTAGTCAACGTAGTGCCATGCAACACACCATGGATCATCTGCACCAGACTAAGCTGCCGGGGACGTCCAGTAAGTCACCCCTTTAGTCCTGTCTCTGTCAGTTATCAAACACGATTTTATTATTTCGGTAGGCTATATCAAATATTAACTAAGGACATTTATATCTATTGGTAGGCCACTCTAGTAATGTAACAAAGCGTATTGTCTAAACCAATTTAAGAATGTAGTGAACCACTGGATGCCCACAATGTTTAACATCTTGTGTTCTAATACAGTGCCTACATTAGTCATTTAAAAGTAACTAAACAGTATTGCGAAATTTCTCATTTAAAAATATTTATTTGATTATATTTTTAAAGTTCTCATTTTTTAAAGTCCTGGTTATTTATATACAAAATAACAATGGTACATTTTATATAAAGTATGAAGGTATATTGTATTATCATACAGTATATCTGTAAGCCATGGTGGTTGCAAACTTATTATGTGTATAAGTGTCCCTTTTGTAACTTAACAATTTCTACCCACCAAAGAAAATATGTTGTTATATTAAAATAATTTGTCTGATATTGGTTAATAATTGGCTAAATTTTCTCGTGAAAAATATACCTAAATATAATTTCACAGACGTAGAATTTCCAGAAAACATCAGAAATCTCAAACTCGCGACTTATAGTAGACTATTTTTGAAATATTTATATTAATTAAATAAATTTGTTCAAACACCTTTTTTATTTTAAATTTTGTTAACGACAAATATTTCTAAAGTTATAATGGAATAATAATGTTCGCGTTTAGCGGTTATATGCACGATAGTAATACACGCTCGAAAGGCGCCGCCCCGGATGGATCAAGGCACTCAAACTTAACGCAAATCTTGATTTCTTATGAAGATATATAAGAATTTGTAATAAGATAGTAGTTTCCTACTTTATGTTTTATGTACTTTATGGTTAAATTAGGCTCATGAAAAGTGTTTTATGGGCCAAAATAATAATTTCACAATGAAACTAATTAAGGATATATTTATGTCCGGGAAAATATCATTAAATTAATCAAAATTCTATAATGTCCATTAAAATTAATTGTCTTATATTTCTATAAAAATTATTTTATTATTGTACAAAAAGCTAAAGTTTTTGTGCAATTAAATTATTTCCCCTGATCATCTAATTTTTAACCACTTTGAAGCAGCAAATATGATTTTAAAAAGGGAGACAAAAGTGACGTAAATAATTATCGACCAATTTATATTTATCCACATTCGCTAAAATTTTTTAAATAATAGTTAATAAGCCATTTCAATAAACACAACATTTTAGTTCCTAATCAGTATGGGTTTAGGGAGAACCGTTCAACAACACTAGCAGTTGTGGTTTTAGTGAAGGAGATAGTAACCTTCAATTGCGGGCGGAGGGTGTATTGTATATACACGTACAATGGTATCTACCCACCCGCTCACACATGCACTAACAGTGGTTTTGACCCTCCCGCCCACCCATACACACACACTGTCGTTTTGACCCACCTGCTCACACATACACTAACGGTGGTTTTGACCCTCCCACCCACCCATACACACACACTGTTATTTTAAACTCCCATACCACTGTGTGTTAAATTTAACATTTAACACTGATTAAACACTTGCTTGAAAATCGTGAACCGGCTTTGGGAGTCTTCTTTGATTTAACCACGGCCTTTGAACGGGAGGGCCACAACATTCTATGAAATAAGCCTGAGCAATGTGGTGTGTAAGGAATTCCTTTATCTTGGTTTAGATCCTCATCTCTAGAATCGTCAGCAGTTTGTCGAAGTGTCAGGAACCAGGTTTCAGAAAGTAGAATCAAAATTTGGAGTTCCTCAAGGCAGTATTCTCGTGCTCTTCATAATTTATATAAAAGACGTGGTTTCGGGAATTACTTTAGCAAAGTCATTTTTATTTGCTGGAGATACAACTCTGCTATTTGGAGGCCCTGAGAGGAGTCTGCAGTCAAGAGTATCTACCACAATACATATATTCAAAGAATGGTTGACAAGAAATAATCTGATTTTTAATCTTAATAAAACCCTTTTTGTTCAATTTTTAATGCGGAACAAATACTCTGACCTAATTTCTCTCGGCAAGTTTAGGAGTGAACTTCAGTTAAATTCTTGGGAGTTACAGTGGATAGTGGCTTGCTTTGGTCTGAGCATGTTTCGGGGGTTTGTGGCAACTTAAATCGAGCATGTTTCGCCCTTAGAACCGTATATCCTTTCTTGGGTCAGAAAGCTTTGTTGATGGAGTATCATGGCTGTTTTTCTTCAGTGATGTCTTACGGAATTGAAGTGTGGGGTAGTTCATCCCACGCTTCTAGGGGAAATATTATTTCGTGTTAAATTCCAATAAAAATAAAATTAACCATTTTATTTTATTAATTTTAAATGTACGCATATACATAATTATTTATGCGTTAGGCTTTAAGCTGGTATGAAATATTAAATAAAGCAATTTAAATCGTCAGCTATTCACCCTGTTTAGTTTAAGGTTGCACTTTATCAAATATAATATAATGGAGCTATAATGATTCAAGCATATGATTAAAAGAATAATTTTCACTGTTATTCTTGGCCAATTTGTATTATTCACTTTAAGGCTTTATATTGAACTAACTTAATAATTATTAATTAATTGACTATAGTTGAAACTTCTAAACAAAAGCCCTAATATCAAATTAGACTGCAAGACATTTTCAGATTCTGCAGAGCCTGTCGGCCATGTTAGTTTTAATCCCATAAGAACAATGTTGTTTTCAAATTGGGCATACGATCACGCGTATCCAAACCAAACAGTTATTTTTAAACGGGGTGTTCCTAAACAAATTGCATTTGATCAAGAATGAAATTGTGCTTTGGGATTGCTTTGATAATTCCTAATTAGTTTTATAGAAACAAATATATAAAATATTTATTTTGAAGTTTTTATTTTCACCTACATTTCAAAACTAGACGTATATACATAAACCTCAAATCCAATGCTCAATATTATAACGTTTAAAATGACAATTAATACTTAACTTTTGATCAATAAATAACAAACAAAAAAAATGGATTCGAAAATAACATTGGTCTTATAGTATTAAAACCAACATGGCCGACAGCCTCTGCAGACTCTTAAGGCGGTTCGGCCGACTTTAAGGACAACTGAATCCGCTCGCAGCGCTGACTGTACGTCTGACCGCGATCTACTCACACACTGACACTCGACCCCTTCCCCTCCCCTGGGTTGGGTGGGGTATAATAGCAGGAAGTCGTTGAAGGGCGATCCTGCGAGTTCGTGTGCTGTGTCTCGCTGTACGTGTTCGTAGCGATTGGATTGTAATATAACATGCGGGTAAAAGTAAAACCAAACGTTGAGTGTATAAATTTAATCAATTTTGTAAATTGTGTGATAATAAAAAGTATAAGATACTTAACACGAAATTTTATTTCTCGTTGCAATAAAATAAAAACAAACATATAACATTAATTATTTTAAATCTAATTTGCAGTAAAATTACGTAATTCAAAATAACTGATGAACAAGACTAGTCCTGTCAGGGCAGCGATGCCAACCTAGGGAGAATTTCCCTAGATTTAGGGAAGTTTTGAAAATCCTAGGGAATCAGGGAAAATCACTAATATTTAGGGAAATATAGGCAGTCTTGAATAAATATTGAATATATATTTTAAATAAATATGAAATATATTGAGGTGTGATAAAACCTTTATTTGGATTCTTCATACTACAAAAGACTTAAGGTAATTTCATATTGCATTCAGGGTAATTTCCCGGTATGTAGGGGAGACAGTGATGTTATAGTGGAAACATTTATGGTATGTTTAGCGTTTACATTTGAAATGTAGATCTGGTTATCAGTCTCCAGTCATGCTTATCTCATCGTGATAATGGTGGGAAAGCATAATTTCCCATCCGCCAATTTGTTTTACTAAATTATCGATGTTAAAATCATAATAAGCGACTTAAAAACTCTCTGGTTCGTGTACTAGTATAGAACTTGTCTTCTCTATTCAATTATTTGTTCACTGGTATCTACGAAAAATTCATTTATCTAGGAAATTTTTAAGTAATATAGGAGACTTTAGATGGTTCATCTAGGGAAAAAACACTAAGCTAGGTTGGCAACGCTGTGTCAAGGTCTGTTTTTTAAATTTGGGCATAATCAGGGAAATAGTTACTTAATTCTGTATGTACCAAGAAAGTCCAAATTCGCATCTTTGAGGTGATATATTAATAACTATAAACATAATTTAAACGAAAGAAATACTTGGGAGGCGTTTAATAGCTGATATAAAGTAATTGAAATCGGAAAAAAATCTAAATTTTTTTACCCTAAAGCCTTAGTTCTACTAATCCATGGTTACTTCGAAATTAATTAACATTCTCCTTAAAAACACACTAAACTAAAATATACATACCGGTATTGAAAGTTTCCTATAGCTTTAGACCTAATCCATAACCTGGAACTCAAAATATTTAGCAGTTCAAAATGATTGCCTACACATCGCATCCCTTTCACTCAGTGAGTCACAACTCTGTGGTCCACCCGCACCTCCACAGCAGATTTCGTTGAGCAACTAACTGTAAATTACAAATTACTGACAATTAAATTTTGCTGTTAACAAAAGCAAAGGATATTAGTGGCAAAATGTAAATAATTCTTTGTTTCTATTCAATAAAAAAGAAACTTCAGTACTTTCAAAATCACCAACTTAATAATTTAGAGTAGGCAAAAATCTATTGAGATATGTAGAATAACACTTTAATGTACTTTTAACTGTAACACACAAATAACATGGACTATGACCGATAGTAAAATAGGCTGGAGTTTATTACATTTCAGAACCAAAACCATTCATAATAACTTGTTACTTTCTCCTATATGCGTTAGCATAGAGAAAGTATTGTGATCGTCCAACAAAACTTTTTGTTGGTCTAAAAATCCTTTTAGGGACCCCTGAACCCAAAAAAGTGTTTTTTTGGAAAAAATAAAATGATCTGCCTGTGTGTATGTGCACTACCCTGGATACCAAAACGATGGATCAATTTTTATGAAATTGGTATGCATTTAGTAAATATTGTTATGTATTTAGCCAATATCTCCAGACAGTTTTTCACTTTTTTTAAATTTTAATTTTTTTATTTGTATGGGTAAAAAACTTACAAAAATGAAATTTTCTCAAAAACGGCTCTAACGATTTTGATTACATTTTCAGGAAAGATGTGAACTAAAATTCAAAATATTTTAGTAAAAACTACATTTCTCTAACTTGACTAGTTTTTTTAGATATAACAAAAAGAAACATATCTGTGAATCAAACTGGTAATTTTAAAGTTTGTATTTTTGTAGTGTTTAATATAAGGGAAAGTTTGTGCCAATTCTTTGGAACCATTTATTAATGGTTTATTAAACTGTTAACTGAACTTTCAGAGTTTATTATAAAGTTATATATTTTAAATGAATCGTGTAACTGTAAGACAAAATTTATACCAAAATATTTACATCATGCCAAAATAGTTACAACTATGGTGTTCATGTAAAACAATCACATTTAAATACACACGTTAAATATACAGCGGTATATTAGTAACAAACAATTCACCATTTTTGTCAGCATATATATGTTTTTGTTTCTATAGCTTTACAATTCATTTAAATTTATAATAATTAGATGATACATTTAAATAATTTTATTTATAAATTATAAATTAGATAATAAAATCGAACGACTCAGAAATCAAATAATTTTCTCTTTGTTGATGAAGCTTCCATTAGAATTACCGAATGTATGAATATAATTTATTTCCGTAGTAAATTGTGCAAACACAATTCAATGTGTATTTGAAAATTAAAACCATATTGAAATTTAACATTATATTACACTAATAATAATACACAGCCTCATGGGCTAAGGCTGTGTGTTGGCAAGAGTCAAAACATGAAATATAAAAATGTCATTGATGAAAAATACAAATTTATTATAATGGAAAATTAAAAACGATTTAAAGTTAAGGCTTGAGATCAGAACTGTGTTGGACGTGTTGATTATCAATATTTATTTTATTTATTTATTTATTCATAAGACGCCGATCGTCAAGATATGGGCGAATATGGATTTCGAGTGAGTGTGATGAGTGTAGATGAGCGAATGTAGTCATTGTTGCAAACTAAGGTCGACTATTCCTTAGAAATTGTCATTAATTAATAGCCCAATGACAAATGAACAGCCGGTGATTATCAGCTGATCCTTTTTAAAATGTATTGACGATGATTGGGATCGAACTGAGAGACTTTAGCACATGAAGCTGGGATTTAACCAACTACGCTACCGACCAATTATGATAGAGTGAGTTGAATCTGTTTATATGTATAATATGGTATTTATTTTATATTTGATTTTAGATTTGAAATATTTTTCATTTCTATTAATGACACATTTTCTTAACTATAACTCACCAAAACTTTATGCATTTAATAAAATTTTTATTAGTGTAAAATCCATATTGTTGACGTAATTTATTAAATGTATTCGTTTTTTAATTTATCCAAATCCACAACGCACCCTTCTAGATATGTGTAAACAAAACTAATTTCACAACCTCAAGGATAAAATTAAGGTTACACTGATGGAGTATTTATTGTCACCTAAAGCAGAGTTTAGCATTTGAAATCTGTGCCGTAATAAAATGTCCAGACCAAAGTATTTGGAAATACGCTTGTAATATATCGCATTGATATGTTGAAGGGATTTACTCTCTTACGTGGAAAAGGCTACGACCATAAGTAATAGACATTACCACAGAGAAGAATGAAACAGAGGGTGCATCCAATAGTGCGCTAAAAGTGTGTTGAGTAGTTAGTTCTCCAGTTTGCCATACGATGACAGCGCCAGCAACTTGTAATTCCCTCCTTTTATACCCACAAATCCTCAAGGATAAAAGTATTAATTATTATTTCAGATGTATAAAGATGTACATTAGTTTAAATATATTTATAACTGCCACTTAGGAGTTCACTTTCGCCACAAGAAAGCGACATCTTTTTCTTTCCTCTCTGTGGTACTGCCAAATTAATTTTCATAAATTAACTGAATCAGTTACATTTTTATATACTAATTTGATTTATTTCCAATGGTTTGACAATTTTGTCACAAATTACAAATAATCAAGATTATACTATAACAGAGTTCTAATTTACAAAAAATATCTAGTAAATATTGATTTAATATTACCAGGAAAAATATGAATATGATCTTTAAATTTATTAGCTTGATTCCTACAGCGCGAACTGAAAATCAACTAAGTTCAGTATAACATGATCAATATAAGTTAACAACAAAATAAATAATAATATATAATAACAAAAGTATTGTTACAATGATATTCATAACAATATCATAACTAGAAAATACATGAACTAGGAATGATATATAAAATATATTGCAACTGTAATTTTTGGCTATAAAATAAAACAATAAGGTGAGCCAACATTAAAAAACTAGCAAGTGAAATGACTGCAAGCACACAATCATGACATGAGCTCTGTAATAAAAAATTATAAGTTATTTAAAAAACAGTAATATCATTCAACGTCCATTATCTACTAGCAAGAATATTATTTAATTTATTTTTAATAAGGGAAGTTTAATATGGAAGAAGTCCACCTCACTGAATTTGTCCCAGCCAAGTCTGGATCTAGGCGTCTCGCTACTGTTTTGGATAAGGTCGTGAGATGTTGCCCAACAGAGAAACAGAAGTCGCATCGTTATGACTGCAGCGAACGTCTAAGTGGCAGTTATAAATAGATTACAACCTGTGTACATCTTTATATATCTGTAGTAATAATTACTACGTTTATCCTTGAGTATTTTGGAGGAGTGAGGTGCTCCTTCGCATGACAAACTACTTGACACACATGCAACCTCTGTTTCTTCTTCCCTCAGCCTGTCTAGTAGCTATAAAAGAAGTGGTTTGTAGACCCTCCCAAGGAGATGAGAATAGTCGATTGCACCTTAGTAGTATGTCCCTGATGCCATTACTTCTCGTTTCTGAAATTCATGCTAGAAGATCATAAATGTGATGTTATTCATTGATCAATACCATTCTCAACACATGGAACAACCGGGAACAAACTCAAACTGATATCTAGGAAACTGGCAATCTCACTACTCACTTTTTAGACACTCTAGTGAGTAGTTTTCAGAGTGTCTAAGAGTATGGCGGACTGATGGAGCCATCATCATTAGTAACATGTTACCTATGTAAAATGTAATTGTAAAATGTTACGCTTATAATTCACTATAATTTTGTCCTGAGACTTGAAGGTACAGATAATAAGTAAATTCTGTAGCAATTCTCTAATTGGCTCCTCCTTGTTTCTTACTACAGGTAGTTACATAACCTAACTAAGCACATATATCTTGGACCTCTTCACTCTCAATTAAGTGATCTAACATTTGCTCGATAGCAACTACTCCATTTGTAATTCCAAAGGTAATACTCGGGGATAGATATCTGATGGAATGAACTGCGCACGTCTATAGAACTGAAAAATATAAAACAGCTATCTTGTTACAAGTGTTTCAATATTAATACATGCATCTAATTATGTTTATTGTTTGACAATACTCTATTACGAGGAGCTTTCGATGGCGATCTTTAAGTGTTATAATAACCTGGAATCTCCAGATGATAGGTTCTATAGTTCAGATAAAAGAAGCAATGTTTGATTTAATGAAAGATAATTTGATCCACCCACCCGCCATACACGTTCAGTGGGATTAACCATTTATATTTATATTTGTATGCCAGTTTTATCTAAAAGACTAAAATTTGATGCTTTGAACTTCTTCTCGCTATTTTTCTGAGTACCAAAACATTACTAGTTGAATCTTGTTGTCGAGGATTCGAGAAATACCTCACTCTCTGTTTTGCAATGTTCATTTAGACCAGTTTTATAGCCATATCAATTCGATTTAAAATAGGAAATTTTATTACTGTTGCATTTCATCAAAGTTGTTAATATTACATTATTTTTTTAAAGCAGTAAAAAATACAGTCGATTGTGTTTTTATGTAACAAAATACAAATATATTAACTAAGCTACGTTTAAAGCCTACGTAAGTAGAGTTATTTTTTTATGAACAGGTTGGCCTCCAGGTTTTTTTCTGGCGACATTTCACGGGTGACCATGTGTATCACGTGAGCTGCACACTTTCTGTCGCTGGCAGACCATATGTATTAAATACGATCACACAGCTTGACCTTGTTTTTCTCTACATGAATCGTATTAGCTGCACATTCATTGCCTTTTAACCCATATGTTCATATTGCCCGGTCTGTGGTTAGAGAAATGGGAATGTTGGTTTTTACATGTTGGTACTCCTTTACCCCCACCACCAACCCAAGTCACAGTCTACACTTTAAGTTTCTGGTCTACCAGTAAAAATTATGAATGTTAGTATGGTCAGTGACAGACATTTTTTTTGCAGCACATGTGATACACATGGTGCTCAACCTGTTAAAACCTGCAGGACAAGATTCCTTCCGTAAGAAAACATCTCCCCTCACTAGGTTACTAATTCGTATAACGATTAGTGTCTCTCAAACGTGTCTTCCCAATTGCGAACAGTCCAGTTTTTGAATATATCTGAAAAGAATCTTTTTCAATTTATTCCTTTAATTAGGCGTAACTTAATTCATATTATTTATTTTCCGAATAATGGTTACAGTTAAAATGACTAAACAACAATAAAGACAACCCTCTAAAAGAAAATGTCAAATTGTACAAATCAAATATTGAAATAATAATGAGTATATCATGACAATATATTTATAATCAAAACAAAACCGTATAATAGTTTGCTAAACATAAAATAAATCCCTAACACATACAAATCACATTAATTTATGATTTTTACATGATGGCCAAAATATATCCATGTACCATCTTCATCGTATTGTTTACCCTCGTGATTCTCCTAGGTTAAAATATTTGTTTCGCTTTTGATTCCTTCTAAATTTAGTTCAATCCTCATTACCTTCTAATTCTACATCTCAGCCCCCAACTTTGAACATTGATCAAGTCCTTACTCTTATGTGTGGTGTTCCAAGATGATGATGATTTGTGGATTCAACCACATGGTCCTTACGGTTCTGGGGATTAAGGCAAATTGTTAAAAAAGAAAAAAAAGAAATATACTGTTGGCGCAGATATTATGAGTGAGTTTGAAGGTTGTGTGTTACATAACTAATATAACCATGAAAGACTTAATAATATAACTGTGAATTAATCGCGAATAATGCAGATAGTAAATCACATAATCCAGAAATATTAAATGTAATTGTATTGTTAATGGCTGATCAAAGAGAACGTGGTTATACCGTGGGGCGCCGCTTATCGTCGGCTTTGAAACAGGGACAGTGCCAGCTTTAAATTATCTTCACTTCAATTTTGTTTACTTATTTAATTTTATTGTTTTAGGCTTCCATGTTTTTATAATAATTTAGTGCATACGTTCGGCCACAAGTCACCGACATAGGTCTTCATAGTGATCTACAGTCACTGACATAGGTCTCCATAGTGATCTACAGTCACCGACATAGGTCTCCATAGTGATCTACAGTCACTGACATAGGTCTCCATAGTGATCTACAGTCACCGACATAGGTCTCCATAGTGATCTACAGTCACCGACATAGGTCCGTAGTGATCTACAGTCACCGACATAGGTCTCCATAGTGATCTACAGTCACTGACCTAGGTCCGTAGTGATCTACAGTCACCGACATAGGTCTCCATAGTGATCTACAGTCACTGACCTAGGTCCGTAGTGATCTACAGTCACCGACATAGGTCTCCATAGTGATCTACAGTCACCGACATAGGTCTCCATACTGATCTACAGTCACTGACATAGGTCTCCATAGTGATCTACAGTCACTGACCTAGGTCCATAGTGATCTACAGTCACTGACATAGGTCTCCATAGTGATATACAGTCACCGACATAGGTCTCCATAGTGATCTACAGTCACTGACATAGGTCTCCATAGTGATCTACAGTCACTGACCTAGGTCCGTAGTGATCTACAGTCACCGACATAGGTCTCCATAGTGATCTACAGTCACCGACATAGGTCTCCATAATGATCTACAGTCACTGACATAGGTCTCCATAGTGATCTACAGTCACTGACCTAGGTCCATAGTGATCTACAGTCACTGACATAGGTCTCCATAGTGATATACAGTCACCGACATAGGTCTCCATAGTGATCTGCAGTCACTGACATAGGTCTCCATAGTGATCTACAGTCACTGACCTAGGTCCATAGTGATCTACAGTCACCGACATAGGTCTCCATAGTGATCTACAGTCACCGACATAGGTCTCCATAATGATCTACAGTCACTGACATAGGTCTCCATAGTGATCTACAGTCACTGACCTAGGTCCATAGTGATCTACAGTCACCGACATAGGTCTTCATCATGATCTACAGTCACTGACATAGGTGTCCATAGTGATCTACAGTCACTGACATAGGTCTCCATAGTGATCTACAGTCACTGACATAGGTCTCCATAGTGATCTACAGTCAGCGACATAGGTCTCCATAGTGATCTACAGTCACTGACATAGGTCTCCATAGTGATCTACAGTCACTGACCTAGGTCAATAGTGATCTACAGTCACCGACATAGGTCTACATAGTGATCTACAGTCACCGACATAGGTCTCCATAATGATCTACAGTCACTGACATAGGTCTCCATAGTGATCTACAGTCACCGACATAGGTCTCCATAGTGATCTACAGTCACTGACATAGGTCTCCATAGTGATCTACAGACACTGACCTAGGTCCATAGTGATCTACAGTCACCGACATAGGTCTTCATAGTGATCTACAGTCACTGACATAGGTCTCCATAGTGATCTACAGTCACCGACATAGGTCTCCATAGTGATCTACAGTCACTGACATAGATCTCCATAGTGATCTACAGTCATTGACCTAGGTCTATAGTGATATACAGTCACCGACATAGGTCTCCATAGTGATCTACAGTCACTGACCTAGGTCCATAGTGATCTACAGTCACTGACATAGGTCTCCATAGTGATCTACAGTCACTGACATAGGTCTCCATAGTGATCTACAGTCACCGACATAGGTCTCCATAGTGATCTACAGTCACTGACATAGGTCTCCATAGTGATCTACAGTCACTGACCTAGGTCCATAGTGATCTACAGTCGCCGACATAGGTCTACATAGTGATCTACAGTCACCGACATAGGTCTCCATAATGATCTACAGTCACTGACATAGGTCTCCATAGTGATATACAGTCATCGACATAGGTCTCCATAGTGATCTACAGTCACCGACATAGGTCTCCATAGAGATCTACAGTCACTGACATAGGTGTCCATAGTGATCTAGAGTCACTGACCTAGGTCCATAGTGATCTACAGTCACCGACATAGGTCTCCATAGTGATCTACAGTCACTGACCTAGGTCCATAGTAATCTACAGTCACCGACATAGGTCTTCATAGTGATCTACAGTCACTGACCTAGGTCCATAGTGATCTACAGTCACCGACATAGCTCGCCATAGTGATCTACAGTCACCGACATAGGTCTTCATAGTGATCTACAGTCACCGACATAGGTCTTCATAATGATCTACAGTCACTGACATAGGTCTCCATAGTGATCTACAGTCACTGACCTAGGTCCATAGTGATCTACAGTCACCGACATAGGTCCCCATAGTGATCTACAGTCACCGACATAGGTCTTCATAGTGATATACAGTCACCGACATAGCTCGCCATAGTGATCTACAGTCACCGACATAGGTCTTCATAGTGATCTACAGTCACCGACATAGGTCTTCATAGTGATATACAGTCACCGACATAGGTCTCCATAGTGATCTACAGTCACTGTCATAGGTCCATAGTGATCTACAGTCACTGACATAGGTCTTCATAGTGATCTACAGTCACCGACATAGGTCTTCATAGTGATCTACAGTCACTGACATAGGTCTCCATAGTGATCTACAGTCACTGACCTAGGTCCATAGTGATCTACAGTCACCGACATAGGTCTACATAGTGATCTACAGTCACCGACATAGGTCTCCATAATGATCTATAGTCACTGACATAGGTCTACATAGTGATCTACTGTCACCGACATAGGTCTCCATAGTGATCTACAGTCACCGACATAGGTCTCCATAGTGATCTACAGTCACTGACCTAGGTCCATAGTAATCTACAGTCACCGACATAGGTCTTCATAGTGATCTACAGTCACTGACCTAGGTCCATAGTGATCTACAGTCACCGACATAGCTCGCCATAGTGATCTACAGTCACCGACATAGGTCTTCATAGTGATCTACAGTCACTGACCTAGGTCCATAATGATCTACAGTCACCGACATAGGTCTCCATAGTGATCTACAGTCACCGACATAGGTCTCCATAATGATCTACAGTCACTGACATAGGTCTCAATAGTGATCTACAGTCACCGATATAGGTTTCCATAGTGATCTACAGTCACCGACATAGGTCTCCATAGTGATCTACAGTCACTGACATAGGTCTCCATAGTGATCTACAGTCACTGACCTAGGTCCATAGTAATCTACAGTCACCGACATAGGTCTTCATAGTGATCTACAGTCACTGACATAGGTCTCCATAGTGATCTACAGTCACCGACATAGGTCTCCATAGTGATCTACAGTCACTGACATAGGTCTCCATAGTGATCTACAGTCACTGACCTAGGTCCATAGTGATATACAGTCACCGACATAGGTCTCCATAGTGATCTACAGTCACTGACATAGGTCTCCATAGTGATCTACAGTCACTGACCTAGGTCTATAGTGATCTACAGTCACCGACATAGGTCTTCATAGTGATCTACAGTCACTGACCTAGGTCCATAGTGATCTACAGTCACCGACATAGCTCGCCATAGTGATCTACAGTCACTGACCTAGGTCCATAGTGATCTACAGTCACCGACATAGGTGTTCATAGTGATCTACAGTCACTGACCTAGGTCCATAGTGATCTACAGTCACCGACATAGCTCGCCATAGTGATCTACAGTCACCGACATAGGTCTTCAAAGTGATCTACAGTCACTGACATAGGTCTCCATAGTGATCTACAGTCACTGACCTAGGTCCATAGTGATCTACAGTCACCGACATAGCTCCCCATAGTGATCTACAGTCAGCGACATAGGTCTTCATAGTGATCTACAGTCACCGACATAGCTCGCCATAGTGATCTACAGTCACCGACATAGGTCTTCATAGTGATCTACAGTCACCGACATAGGTCTTCATAGTGATATACAGTCACCGACATAGGTCTCCATAGTGATCTACAGTCACTGTCATAGGTCCATAGTGATCTACAGTCACCGACATAGGTCTGCATAGTGATCTACAGTCACTGACATAGGTCTTCATAGTGATCTACAGTCACCGACATAGCTCGCCATAGTGATCTACAGTCACCGACATAGGTCTTCATAGTGATCTACAGTCACCGACATAGGTCTTCATAGTGATCTACAGTCGGCGACATAGGTCTCCATAGTGATCTACAGTCACTGTCATAGGTCCATAGTGATCTACAGTCACTGACATAGGTCTTCATAGTGATCTACAGTCACCGACATAGGTCTCCATAGTGATCTACAGTCACTGTCATAGGTCCATAGTGATCTACAGTCACCGACATAGGTCTTCATAGTGATCTACAGTCACCGACATAGGTCTCCATAGTGATCTACAGTCACTGTCATAGGTCCATAGTGATCTACAGTCACTGACATAGGTCTCCATAGTGATCTACAGTCACTGTCATAGGTCCATAGTGATCTACAGTCACCGACATAGGTCTTCATAGTGATCTACAGTCACCGACATAGGTCTCCATAGTGATCTACAGTCACTGTCATAGGTCCATAGTGATCTATAGTCACTGACATAGGTCTCCATAGTGATCTACAGTCACTGTCATAGGTCCATAGTGATCTACAGTCACTGACATAGGTCTTCATAGTGATCTACAGTCACCGACATAGGTCTCCATAGTGATCTACAGTCACTGTCATAGGTCCATAGTGATCTACAGTCACTGACATAGGTCTCCATAGTGATCTACAGTCACTGTCATAGGTCCATAGTGATCTACAGTCACTGACATAGGTCTTCATAGTGATCTACAGTCACCGACATAGGTCTCCATAGTGATCTACAGTCACTGTCATAGGTCCATAGTGATCTACAGTCACTGTCATAGGTCCATAGTGATCTACAGTCACTGTCATAGGTCTCCATAGTGATCTACAGTCACCGACATAGGTCTCCATAGTGATCTACAGTCACTGACATAGGTCTCCATAGTGATCTACAGTCACTGTCATAGGTCTCCATAGTGATCTACAGTCACTGACATAGGTCTCCATAGTGATCTACAGTCACTGACATAGGTCTCCATAGTGATCTACAGTCACCGACATAGGTCTCCATAGTGATCTACAGTCACTGACATAGGTCTCCATAGTGATCTACAGTCACTGACATAGGTCTCCATAGTGATCTACAGTCACTGACATAGGTCTCCATAGTGATCTACAGTCACTGACATAGGTCTCCATAGTGATCTACAGTCACTGTCATAGGTCCATAGTGATCTACAGTCACTGACATAGGTCTTCATGGTGATCTACAGTCACCGACATAGGTCTCCATAGTGATCTACAGTCACTGTCATAGGTCCATAGTGATCTACAGTCACTGTCATAGGTCTCCATAGTGATCTACAGTCACTGACATAGGTCTCCATAGTGATCTACAGTCACTGTCATAGGTCCATAGTGATCTACAGTCACTGACATAGGTCTTCATAGTGATCTACAGTCACCGACATAGGTCTCCATAGTGATCTACAGTCACTGTCATAGGTCCATAGTGATCTACAGTCACTGTCATAGGTCCATAGTGATCTACAGTCACTGTCATAGGTCTCCATAGTGATCTACAGTCACTGACCTAGGTCCATAGTGATCTACAGTCACCGACATAGGTCTTCATAGTGATCTACAGTCACCGACATAGGTCTTCATAGTGATCTACAGTCACCGACATAGGTCTTCATAGTGATCTACAGTCACCGACATAGGTCTCCATAGTGATCTACAGTCACTGTCATAGGTCCATAGTGATCTACAGTCACTGTCATAGGTCCATAGTGATCTACAGTCACTGTCATAGGTCCATAGTGATCTACAGTCACTGTCATAGGTCTCCATAGTGATCTACAGTCACTGACCACCTACGTCGGGCTATTGTTAAGCTATGTTGAGTCAAAAGGGATTTTCGAAGATCAAGAATGGTTAAGAGGCAGAGTGAATCAACCCGAAATTTACTCATTTTTAGGTGACAACACTACCATATGACAACACTACCATGTGACAACACTACCATATGACAACACTACCATATGACAACACTACCATATGACAACACTACTATATGACAACACTACCATATGACAAAACTACCATATGACAACACTACCATATGACAACACTACCATATGACAACACTACTATATGACAACACTATCATATGACAACACTACCATATGACAACACTACCATATGACAACACTACCATATGACAACACTACCATATGACAACACTACCATATGACAACACTACCATATGACAACACTACCATATGACAACACTACCATATGACAACACTACCATATGACAACACTACCATATGACAACACTACCATATGACAACACTACCATATGACAACACTACCATATGACAACACTACCATATGCAGAAAATTAAGTTCGTTTTAATGAAAAAATGGACCAACCTCTATCAGCTGTGGTTTTTATTTAATTCCATGAAATATGTTGGTCCAGTTTGCAACTAAACATTTATTTTATACAAATATGGACTAATCTTTCTGTATTTGGTGCAAATTTGGACCAACCTATTTAAGTTTACATGTAATGTCAAATCATAATTAGGTGAACAGTAAAATGGACCAACCTCTATGGTGGGATTTTATTTCCTATTTACCTGTCCTTAGTGTTTTTATTTCTTATTCACTGAACATATATTTGTTTAGAGGGAAACCTATGTTTCAGGTTGTGTTATAACACTTATAACCAACCCAAATTTTCTATATGAAAAACACATTTTTCATTTTAAGTCCTTTTTTAAAATAGAAAAAGAATTTTAATCAGTATTAAATTTCTTACACAGTTAATTAGACATCTTATAATTTGATTATGTAAATAGTAACAGTTTTTATTATTAAATTTTGGCACAATGCATTTTTAACTTTAGCTTTACGTATCTCAGAATGACAAATGTAGAGTTGGTCCATTTTGCCTCTTAACCATTCTATTCATTGATGATCAAACAAATATAATTGATGAACAAAACACAAAATAAGGTCAATCTAAAGTGTACAAATGATAAACAATTAAACGTTAGAATAGCAACATAACATTACTATTGGTTTTATAAGGACTGCATAGCGATCAAGCACTTGATTTTAAAACCACTAAAAGCCATAAAAATACTAAATAATTACATTTATTCCCTCATAATTTTTATTCATGTAAATACAATTTTCTAACTAAACTGTCTGACTACAATATCCAGTTAGCGTGATCAGGAGAAACAAAATAAAAATAATTAAAACACAAAGTATGAGTCTAGCAACTACGATGAAAAAAAGTAAAAGAGGCGCTGCCTATGGTGTTGTAAACATAGCGTTAACAACTATAAATAAGAAATATAAACCAACAGATATTGGTGATCAAAACATGATTTATATACAAAATATATAAATTTAAACGAAAGCAAAACTAAACGCATACTTATTTATTACGCATGCGTAAATATTATTTGCCTTCAATTCTCAATAATCAAGAGCTAATGAAACAAAAATAGGATAAAACATCACTCATAAAACAAATATAATTGTGATTCTGAAGCCACTTTTTAAAAGATTTACAAAATAAATCTTATATATCATAAAATTTGTCTTATGTTAATAGGTAATTTACTACAAAACTTTAGCGCTAAATAATTAATAAATTGCTTTTAGGGAAATCTTACTATTTTTGGAATGGTAAACTACTGAAGTGAAAATAATTAAAACATACAGAAAACATTCTTATATATCTAGAATTAAAATATGAATGAATAATAAAAATTAAAAGTGTGTTGGTCAAAAATGAAAAGTCTGTTGGTCATTTCAGTAGATTTCAATCAATTAGTGTACGCTAACTGCAAATATCTGATTGGCGTAGCCCATTGTCCACAACCGCTAAAACACCCTTTCATATATGTTTGCGAACTGGAAAATTATTTTCGCGTGTTCGCAAACTGTACGATTTTACCTTTGATCGGGAACTGGGTTTTACCTGGTTATTCTGTGCTAACTAACAGCAATCGGTAGTCTCTGAATAGGTCGCGGCGGAAACCCATATTGTACGTGAACACACTGTTGTCGTGATGGTGGTTTTTATACAACCAGAGACCCCATTTCAGGTACAGAAATGTCTGGAGAATGCGTATGATATTCATTCAAACATTTCTTTCCATTAAAACAGAACCAAAATATTAACACATCGATTTTAGTCTTTTCAAAGACCGAATGGTCGGCAAAGTGGGTAGCTATCGGTGAAAGTGTGAGCGCTTCTGGCGCCGTCACTTGTTCTGACCGTACGGCAAAAAGTGATCCTAAACAACAGAGTGAAAAGATGTCCATTATATCCAAGAACAGATAAGACCCCCTGAAGATGGGCATTGTGGGTTCGTCAATTAGCTAGCTGAGGGATAACGAGACCCAGGTGCGCGCAGGAGTCAATGATCCTGGGGATTTACTTCTTGGTTTGTGTGTCTCAAAAAACATATCCAGAACAAAACCAATAACCGCAAACAAATGAAACAAAGGATAATTGGTCGGTAACGTAGCTGGTTAAAGCCCCACAGGATTCAGCTGCTAGTTATTGACTTTTCATATATCATTAGGCTAATAATTAATTATACTTTCTAAGGAATTGTAAATGACAACATTCACTTAGACACACTCGTCACAATTATTGGAAGTCTATATTTGTGTTTTCTTAACGACCTGTGTCTTAAGACCAATTAAATCTAAGCCCTACTTTAAATCCAACATAATAGGAAAAGTTCAAACAATGATTCGTTATGTTTGTAAAGTGATCAATCGTTTTGTAAATTAAATATTTTAAAATATCAAATTATATTAAAGAAAATAATATGTTTATATTACGCACCAATGGAATACTTTTTATTTCAATTAAAAAATAATAATTATTTAATAGAACGAAAATACCAGTAATTTACCAAATATTGGAATTATAAGAGTTTAGGCTAAATGTGAAATACTGTACATATAAAAGAACACAGGATCTGTGTATTCTTTGGCTGTATACATTATAAGGTGTGACGTAATCATTTCCGAGCAAATATTATTTATTTGGTAGTCACTACGAACATTGGTGAATGTGTATAGTTAGGCCTACGTAAGTAAGCAATTATTACATATTTTATATTCTTCCTAATACGGTGCATCAAAATTCACAATTATTCAATAATCTCCTACTTTGACTACAGAGTACTGTGGTGTTACATTTAGATGCAGCGTCGAATCATTGCATATGTATAAACAAGGTTCCGCCAGGCCTATATATACGCCCAAACCAAATCCTCTAAATGCCTTCAGGACATTTTTATTTGTTTATAATTTTAATTTACAGAAATCAAATTACTAAAAATTTTTCTATCGTTATTTGTTAAATCTTAAAAAAATATAGAAGAATAAAGTCTGTAAAAATAGATATTATCAAAACTTAAAAATACACCTGAAAACAATAAAATGATAAAAATGTTAAAAAGGCTTCTGGGTGCAAATTATTTCAATCTTTAAATTGATAAATCCAATAAAAGAGTGCGATAAAAAATAACAGCGTAGCGGTGTGACATTTAACATTGGTTCTAGAAAGGTTACAAAGTCTGACAGATAGAGCCATGGCATTGTAGACATTTAAGGCATTATGGACGTTTATATTTTCAAGAACAAATAAATAAATAAAGTTAACTATCTGCCTTAATCATTAGTTAACTAACTAACGTCACTTAGAATGTACCATTGAAAGGTTGGTGACTGCACAGTATCTATTTTGTTATGAAACACGAGTTATACATATAATAGAGCCCCTTTATGATGGACACTGATGTAGCCCCAGCTGGCACGGAAACGAGTGTCCATAGAGCACATCCAACTCACCTGGCACTAAACAGTAGTTTCCGGGTCTACAGATTGGGGCAGATGACGACAGTGGATGATCACTTCCTGTCCTGCGCGGTACATCTGTGCCGGAACCGGGAAATCGCGACACAGAGTATCAAACACACCCGCATAACTCGTGGGAACCCCATGGCCATCTCGCGTGCACAGGATGAGTTAGGGTGATTATACATGGGACTCCATATGGTTCACCTTCATTTATTACAATTTTACGGAAACGGAGGGTCAGAAACAAAACTGTTATTCCATTCATGCTGCAATGTCCTTGAGGCTGGACAGAAGGCAATTATCGTTGTAACTGAACGATTACAATCTACTATGATTGTATAGTACGGTTGACCTTCAACTACATTCAACGCTCTGATCTACATATGGCTCTCCTACACACACTTAAGCCATACTTGACTACTGTTAACATTCCCGCTCACCCTTCAGACATCATGCACGACTACTGATGATCTTTCCACTCACCCTTCTGACATGTACGACTGCTGATTACCTTTCCACTCACTCTTCAGACATGCAAGACTACTGATAACATTTCCACTTACCCTTCAGACAATCGCGGCTACTGATAGCATTCCATTTACCCTTCAGACAATCACGACTATTGATGACATTTCCACTCACTCTTCAGACTTGCAAGACTACTGATAACATTTCCACTCACCCTTCAGACAGCCACAACTATAATTGAATATAGTTATCAAAGAATAAATCTGAAGCTTTTGTGATTGCTGTTTGTACTGAATGGTTTTTGCCTAATCTGAATGAAGTTGGTAATATGTTTAAACAATGACGCGTGACTTCTCCTTTTGTAACTGCAAGAGACTTCTTTAGCCTATAGCCAATTCTGGTAAAAAAGACTAGTCCAAATGAAATATGGTGAAATCTAGAGAAGGAACTCAAATATCAAGAGCAAGCTACATATTTAAACCAAAATAAATGTAATTTGTACGCTTGAAAAATCAATGGACATTAATTTGACCATTACAGTATACAATTTCAATGTTCGTGTACTGCGTTATCCTCTCTAATAGCGCCCAGATAAGGTATTAAATTAATTTAATAAACCACTTTCACTGTGAAAGTTGTTTAAAAATCAACTGTTGACATTTTCATCACTCATATGTTGATATACACAAATGCCTGTGGGCCTAATAGAAAAGTTAAATTGATTATTTTAAAGTGAGTTAAATTGATTAAAATAATATAAAATCACTGCATTTACTTTTGCATTTAAAAGTAATGTATCGTACCAGACCAATTAGTTCATTTTACGGCCTCATTTTACGTATCTAGTTCAGGAAATAGATACGTACTTTTGTCTTTAAAATTTTAAACTTTGGAATTTATATTAATTGTAATAAAGATCCGTAAAACTTGTATTAAAATACGAATGCGATATAATAACCGTTATTGAGTAATACCACTGTAAAGTTGATACACGGTGAAAAAAGTTACAATTCCGGTACTTTTTGGTTCTAACTAGAATAAAAATTATTAGAATTTATAATAAAAATTGAAACGTTGTGACATGACATACAAAAAACGAAAAAAAACAATGGTGTGATTAGATTGTTCATAGGCATGTTAGTTATTTAGTAAATATACTTCAGACTCAGGTACACATAGTTTCTCCGCCGACACACGCATGTGGAGGTCGAGTTGATGCTAATTGTCGTTGTGATTGATTGGTGTAGAGGTGTATAATTTAGTGGCCAGCGCTTAACAATGCGAGGTGAGGGGAAGTCCCGGAAGACGGGAGTATTTCCTGTACTTTGTACCCACAGTGAGCAGGTCCTACACACCCTTACCTCAAGTACCATTATTAATTTAAAGCAACACCACCATTTCCGTCGGCAGGCTAAGTGTCAACACATTATCCGTTCCGCCCCCACTGTCTGTAGGATTTATTTGATGACGGTCTGTTTGTTTTATCGAGGTGGAGTTTTTCATCCACAATAAATGTTTTTGGTATATATATTTATAATTCTAAGGTGGAGAAACATAAGGAAATTTTTTGTTACGTGAAATAACTGAGTGGGTCATCAGGAATTGTCTTAGTATAATCCAGCTAACACTTACAGTTCCACATTTGTCTTAAAATGAAATATAATATAAATAGTGTAGTCACTACTAAACAAAAAAAAAAAAAAAAAAAACATTGTAATTGTACAACATGCTGTTTATAATCTCAACTTGGGTATTTGAGACCGAAATATATCTGCATGACCATATTGGGAAATGAAAGCCACAGAACTCGTTTTTTTATTCAGACTTCAAAAGAAATCTATAAAAGTTATATTTTCCTTAAAAAACATTAATCCTGTAAAGAATTCTTCAGAAATTTTAAGGGGCTGACTTTTCCTTCTTTATTTATTCTTTAAACCCTGGCTTTTGTACAATTAAATTTTCTTGTCTTTTCCACATTATTTACTAACCACTCTTATTCCTTTCGTTTAAGAGTACCAAAGCATTGTACAGCCATGTTGGAATGGCATACCCTTTACAATGGCGTAGTTCTTTATGACTGCCTTCCGCTCTCAGTTTAACACAAACCATTTAAAATTTAAGAAACAACTAAAAAGCCTCCTGCTCGACCTTTGTTGTTACAGTGTCCGTGAGTTCCAGACTGGCCACCAATAAATTGTATTGGAGCACTTAGAATAATAATAAGTTATGTTTCTGCTTCAGTTGAACTAGTTGTAGACTTATAATAGCTTATTGTATTGCATTTATTTGGACTTGGCTAATGCATGTAAATATGTTCTCTGGCTCAATAAATGGTTTGATTTGATATAATATTTAAAGATAAAGGTATCTTATATTAGAATTAGATTATGAAAATTGAAACTATTTTCATAATTATTTTCTATTTTGTTTTTACAAATAGTTGAAGATAAGCCTTTTTATAACCGGTGTCAATGTTAGATGAATGTCCTAAGCTCCCTCCCTCCCTTCAACATAGTGTCAGTTACTTCCCCCATTCTTGAATGATTTATTTGTTTAAGTTTCTCTTAGTACCCTTTGATCAATAAATAAACATTATTATTAAATATTTTATTTATTAGATGTCATAAGAGTATGAAAACTTGTAAAACATATCCAATTGGAAAATGTGAAGTATTTTATTATTTTGTTCTAAATGAACCTGTAAAAGGAAAGTTTGATATGTTCTCACATTATAAACGAAATGTGTTACTTACAATGGATGTTATGCAATTTGTGAAACGTTCATACATTGTTTTGCAAAATTCAAATTACCATCAAAAAACAAACAATTTGAATCAGATAAGGTATTAGGCCCTAAAGTTTCTAAACCATATACCTATTACCTTCGTCAACGCATTCGTGTTATTAATTACTTTGGACCGAAAACTACATTAGTCACGTGAATAGCTCCACAATAATAATGAGGTGATCAGTTTCGGACAGATCGGTTCCCACACCTGTAGTACTGCCGTGCTCCACGGTCCAGCACGACCGGAAGTGACGTAAGTGTCATGTGTTACAGGTCGCATACTCTATGACATCCCGTGCAAAGTGTGCCAGGATCACTCTAGCGGCAAGCATTATGGCATCTTCGCATGTGATGGGTCAGTATTTGATAATATTAAGTAAGTCATAAAATAATTAGTTTGATAGCTATAACAATGTTAATGATGTATTAAATAAGCAACAAGTTGTTCAAGAATTATGGCTATTGACTACCTATGACAGCCAATTATGATTATTGACTACCTATCACAGCCAATTATGACTATTGACTACATATCTCAGCTAATTATGACTATTGACTACCTATCACAGCCAATTATGACTATTGACTACATATCACAGCCCATTATGACTATTGACTACCTATCACAGCCAATTATGACTATTGACTACCTATCACAGCCAATTATGACTATTGACTACATATCACAGCCAATTATGACTATTGACTACCTATCACAGCCAATTATGACTATTGACTACCTATCACAGCCAATTATGACTACTGACTACCTATCACAGCCAATTATGACTATTGACTACCTATCACAGCCAATTATGACTATTGACTACCTATCACAGCCAATTATGACTATTGACTACATATCACAGCCAATTATGACTATTGACTACCTATCACAGCCAATTATGACTATTGACTACATATCAGAGCCAATTATGTCAACTGAAAAGCGTCAATTGCTACTCACGTTTTCCTTTCGATTTTTTTTCAAAAACATGTTTATTCAATTCTTTTATTGTAGTCCATTTTAAAAATTCTAACGGTAATAATCAAACACCCGTGCTTACAGTTGACACGAACAAGCCTTTCTGACAGAACAAACGAAATGAAATTATTATGGTCACAATTTTACAAATAGGCTACCTAAATTTAAATAAAAATTTGTACGCCTAAAACCTCGTCACTTCTTTAATCGACAAACTCAAGTGATTAGGGTAGAAATGACAGGGGGTGATCATTTGGAATGTCATATTCTTGCGGCTGCGATGAGTGTAATTTATGAAAACTCCAAGATTTAAATTTGCTGTTTACTGGTATTAGGCTAAGTTCGTTAATGGTTTATTAAAGGGTTGAAATTAGTAAACATTCATATTAGTAACATCACTTTCCTGGTGGTACACAATGACTGAGATTTTAAATATCCAATACAAATTGAAATATATTTTTTAGAGGTTTAAGATCACAGCTGAGTTTGTTGATTGTAAGATTGGGTCACAGGGGATGAAAGGGAGTTGGGGATGGATTAAAAAGTATTGACAATAATGTTTTTGCAATCATAATAAAAATACAATTATGCAATACTGTCGGTTTTTTATTGTGAGCAATATGTAATCCAGAGTAATGCAGAACAAAATCTACCTTCCAAACGATCATGTTATTGGAATTTGTTTTATTTATTCTGCTCCCAAATGGTATAAAACATATCCCATATTGTATTTAAAATGTTTATGAAAATATTTCTGCAAGATTAATACAGTAACAATTTTTTTATTTATATAATAAGGAATGCATAAACATTGTTTTCTTTAGACCTTAATAATTAACCCGGTATTTTGCATAATGAATCAATTTATCACATGAAAATATTCTTATCTCAACATTTTGTTACAATAAGAGACAGTAAACTATTTTATGCTGAATAATTTAGATGCATTAAGAAACAATTGCGAGTGAAAAGTGTTACTGAAGATGGTCTTGGGACAGTAAATGAATTTATTACAACTGTCAATAAGTAAATATTATCATTAAAATATCTTTTCATTCAAAGTAAGAATTTATTACACGTCCTTAAGTAAATTAAAGCAAGTTTACTTGTAGTGTCCTAAGGATGTCATTAAATATATGATCGTTTAGGAAGTATAAACTTATTAAAAAATAGTCCCTAATCCTGTAAAATAGCCCTTTAAAAGAGTTTCACTAAATTGGAAAACCAAGGCAATATTAAATTTGCTATTTAATCTTTATGTAATCATTGTAATAATACATTCCTATTGTTTACTGATGTACTGCTAGAAACAGGCGACTCGTCATTATGCTTAACCTAAAAACTACGATATAAATTAAAATATAAAAACATATAAATATAAAAACACATTATAAATATACAAAAATTTAATAATAGCACAATATTAACATGCAAATATTTACCGATAAACGAATACAAAATATTCTTTTTTTATAAAGTAAGAATGTGCTTGCCTGTTTAGTGTTAAATTTAACGTCAATCCATTAAAAAAATTGGTAGCTAAATATAAACCTCACCTTTAGAAGTAGATCTACCCTTCTAAACTGGCCAGAACTTTCATAATATGCAGTTTACAAGTAACTTTGAGTTAGATCCTAATTCAGTACAACTAGATCCTAACAACTTAACGATGCCGTTAGCCAAGACCCCTTGATGGAATACCTATTACAGGAGCTCTAACCACAGCTCCTGTAATCTTTATAAAAATTACAGCCAAAAATTAAACAAATTTTAAGATTAAATAATATTTTCTAGTTTTCTATGAATTATTAGCTACCTAATTTTTTTCGTTATTATTATTTCCTTTCACTTTTTAAAAAAAGATGAAAATGTTCTTGTTTCAGATGTGCCGGCTTCTTTAAGGTACGTACATTTGTAATACTTCATATTCTGTTGTATGCTAACAAAGCTCTTAAATATGTTTATTATTTAAAGTTCTTTTTAAATAGTGTCTTATGAAAAAAAAAACAATTTATTTAGAAATAACTGTTATAGTTTTGTATATAAATCATAGCATATAACCTTTAAGCCTTAACTTAACATGATCTAACCAACTATAGATTTATTTATTTATTTCCAACGGTTACACCATTTTGTTAAAACAATATCAATATCAAGGTGGCAAAAATAACCTATTATAGAGTATACAAAAATACACATACAAGAATATATATATATATATATATATATATATATATATATAAAACAATTGCTAATACTAATATGTTATACTACAGAATACTGTAATATATAATCATACCAACATAACCACTTATTGTAAACTATATAACAAAATCACAGATCTAAGGCTACAAATTATTGCTAACAGCTCATTAAAAACAAAAATTATAACAATAAAAAATTAAGTTAATCAACAACAATACTTTAAGATTTACTCTAAGATATAATAATACTATAGTTACATCATGCTGACAAAACTATGAAAAGAAACTACATTAACAATGCAAACTCAACAAGGTCAAAAAGAGATTCAATATCGACAAAGAGACAATCAATATCAATTAATTATCCCCCAGAAAAATGTTTTTGACAATTCTTTTAAACGAGGGAAACTTCATGACAAAAAGTCAACTTCACTAGATACGCTACATCCAATCCTCTGTATCAGTGCCATACAACTGTTCTGGCTGTATGAAGTAGAATGCTGCCCTCTACCAAACAATTCTCGTGATCTGGTGGCCATAAGTGGTGCACGGATATGTATCCTCTGAAGGAGTTAAGGACAGTCAATAGCGCCTGAGAGCAGTTTGTAAAGGAATAGTACGTCCAGAACTTTACGACTATCCTCCAAGCCAGACAATCCCATGGTGGATTGAAACCATTCGTAATATTGAGAATTGGAGTTCACTTCATATAGGGTACTTCCCAGAGTAACATTGGGGCTGTCGTCTGTTGGAGACTATCCCCATAAGAACAACGTTATTTTCTAACAGGACATACGATCACGCGTATAAAAGTTATTTCCAAACGGACTTTTCCAAACCAATTGATTTTGATAAAGAATAAAATTGCGCGTTGGAACTGTTTTGCGAATTCCTAAATAGTTTTATAGAAAAAGATATTTAAAATATTCAGTTTGAAGTTTCTATTTTCACCTATTTTTTCAAAACTAGGCGTGTATATTTTAAATATCAAAAGCAAACCCAATGAGCAATGTCGTTTAAATGACACCTCATACACAACCTTTGGTCAATAAACAACGAAAATGTGGATTCGCAAATAACATTGTTCTTGTAGGATTAAAACCAACATGGCCGACAGCCTCTGCAAACTTAAATAGTGCATTCCAGTAGGCGAGACAGACCATACTCTTCGCAATTTATAACATGTCGGTAACTGCATAAATGAGTAAAACAAGTAACTGACTCACTACTCAGTGGACATACTACGAAGGGTATTAGGTCTACTTGCTAAAGTGAAACTTGTTGATCGTCTGGAACTACATCAGAAGATGAGAATTTATAAAAATAAAAAGGAACTGAGCGCAATGGGCCTGAGGATCAAGGGTCATCCCGACTTGACATGAGAGCGCTTAGTGGCATTGAGTGAAGGTCTGACGCACGGTGTTGACAAGAGTAGCTTTTGACATGCGACAGACCATAATACCTATTTGATACATAAATAAGCTTTAAGGAATGTTTTTAATTGGTTCAAACAAAAATATAATATTAGAATATATAAATAATGTGATAATAACAATATATTAGAATAGGAAACAAAATTGTTACATATTAAAATAGTAAAACAAGTCCACGATTATAACATGTTTACTAACTTTGAAATTCACAATATCAACATATGTAGAAAACTGAAACGTGGCAACAGTGTAAGTCTTCAAGGCGTTGCTATGGTTGCGGCTGGTTTACATAGTTATGCCATTGGTTGTACTCAAACCCCTCTCCACTGAGCGCTCGGAAGTAAAGTCCGGTCATTCAGTAAATCTGAAACTCAATTAGTAACAATGACTACACTCGTTCATCTACACCGTACAATCGTATGTGTATGGGAGGGCGGGTGGGCCAATACCACTCTACGTGTATGGGTGGGCGCAGGCGGGTCATCACACTGTACGTGTAAGCGTGGGCGGATGGATTATCACCACTGTGCGTTTATGGGTGGGCGAGCGGGTAATATAACTTCAGGTTAGTTGTACCACTGAGTCTGTATGGGTGGGTGGGTGGGTTTCACTGTGGTTGGGTGGGTAGACAATGGCTTTCACTGTGCCTGAGGCTCCTTCTGAGCCTGCAGGCGATTCTGTTGAGGTTGCTTGTGGTTCGGCTCCAGCTGCCGTTCCTTCTGCTTCGGCTCCTTTGTGTTCACCTTCGCACTATCACACTCATTGGCTTCTCATATTCGTTCATATCCCTACAATCGGCGTCTTAGGAATGAACAATGAATAATAAATACTATGGCTGCTCCATTTAAGGAATTAAGAATAGACACAACACATACATACAATGAATAGTCTGGGCAAAATCTGTTTCGGTTTTTTTTTTTTTTTTTTTTTTTTTTTTTTTTTTTTTTTTTTTTTTTTTTTTTTGAGTGGACAGACTGAAGGAACAGGACTATCGGTTCCCATCTGACGGAAAACTATGACTTTAACCGTTAAAATTGGAATGTGAAATTTTACTTCATAATAAAATCTATAATTTGTGCACTTTTCTCATCTATAAATTTATCATTTCTAATCACAGAAGGAAAACACTCCGAATAAAAGTTTCGTAATACAATTTTTCATAATATAGTGTTAATTATGAAAGTTAAAAATAATCATTGTTGTTGTTATTTCTTGATTAATAACAAAAACATTTGATATAACTACTAGTTTTCTCAATTTTTGAACCCTGTTGAAAGGAACTACGACCTTTCATATTCAAGTTAAAGACATTATTAACATGTTGAAAACCAGTACAATAAATTCTAAAAATCGACCGTTTTTTCCCACAGTAATTTGTCAAATTAATGTTTGCATATGCGGAAAAAGTTGCATATGATTTTCATTGCTATTAAATTAAAAATTAATTTTAATTAAAACTAGAATTTTTGTCAAATGTGTTTGTCATGCAGATTATAGACAAAACTAGTAATATTAAAAAGGAATTAGACTATAAATTGGAACTTTAATTAAATTTACTTTCACATTACAAACGATGCTCAAAATTTCGTCCTCTCGTTTGATTGCATAGGAAAAAACGATTGGAAAGTGACCGATTCGTTTTTTCGCAGCGAATTCGTTTTTTTCTTGAATAATTCAAGCACCTTCAACAAATCTACTGACCTAGAATTAAAAAAATTGTAGTTTATAGGCCACTTATTAAGGTTAAAATTAATTTTTAATTTAATAACAACTAAATCAAATACAACTTTTCCCATTGCCTGCTAGGGGAATTTACATGACAATAGTGTGTTGTAACTTTACTGTAGTGTTTTGGATGAAAGTAATCATAATAGATCCCTGATGTACATTCCTGTATTGCCGTGTGGCGCGAGTCAACCACAATAATACATTGTGGTTGACTCGCGCCACACGGCAACATGGCTGTACACATTCACGCGTAAATGACTAAATACAAAAATACTCTAATCTCGGTTGTTTGTCATCTGATTTCATACAACGTTACTAAATTACGTTAACTATACAGTTTTTCAAGAAAAATGTATTTCAATTTTAAAAAGTATTGAATATAAACATGAAAAACATGAACTCAAACTACAAAAACTAAAAAACAAGTTCAATAACCTAATCATAAATTATTCAGTTACAAATGAAAATATATTACCAATTGGTTTGTCTACTGAATCAAATCAATTAATTCAAAATTTATCTTTCAATGAAGATGAAATCAATCTCTTACAAAAAGGTCTAAATTGTAATATTCAATCAACATCAAAAAAACATATTTATCAGGGAGCTTCGGGGAGGAAGCAAACGTAACAACGTACCCAAAACCTGTAAATTGCAGAAAACGTGTTGACCAGACTCGACATGAAAAGATCTTGTGGTAACAAATAGTGGTTATTTTATTCCTATTGAGAAAAATCTACTTTTTTACTTGAGGGTCTAAGATTCTCAATTTTTATTAAAAACTGCAAAATTTTTATTGAAATTTTATAGAGTTGAATTGATTTTCTATTGCAATTACTTTTTAAAATATTTTAATTTTTTCAAAATCAATGTAACCAAACATTGTTACGGTTATTATTAATTAATTTTTATTTGAATACCGTACTTAATAACGATTTAATTTAATTTTGATTCGTTATTGTTAATGAAATCAATCACTGGTCACAGCAAATGATGACGTAGTGGGCGGGGCTTGGTACTGCACTGCCAGCCCGCGTCCTAGTTGCTATGAAAATGTTTAAATGGGACGACAAAATGTGGGAAGTGTAGTTCTCTATCTCACTTCTACCACGCATGCATCTCTCTCGCGCCTATGCTTTTAGTATGTCACTGTCAAAGTGGCTCTCTATGGTACTGTTCTAATATATATGCCTATATTATGTCACTCACTGTCACAGCTAACTTATAGGAACAGGAAATATTTGTAAACAAATGTTTACAATTCATGTCAGGCCTACTCTGTTCAAAGCAAAAGTCAACTCGAACTAGGTTAAATGCCTTAAAAAGAACAAAAATGTAATAATAACTTTAACGTGAAGTAATGTTACTGATTAAGGATCAAATACAATTCCAGACATGCACGTTCAATTTGGAGTTCCTAAGATGTAGGCCTAAGACTAAGCATGAATAAATAAAGAAACTCCTCAGAAGATCAGGCATAGTAATGGCAGAAAAGTAGCATCTGGAAATCCTTGAGAAAAGGATAATAGTGAAAATGACAAACTAGATCAAAATCTCATTTTGATGTCGAATAAGAGCGAAAAAGAAATGTTGACGATGATTGTCATGTGACTAAGTAAGTAACGAAATAAAGATAATTTATTTTAAAACTAATATTCATTAGATACCTTAGAAACAATAAGTTCATATACTATCCAGATCTAACTGATGACGTAGGCCTAACAATTACCATACACAATACTGTATTTCGGCAAATTTTGTTGACGGCCGTGAAGCCGATAAAAACGATTGTAGTTTTGATTGTGAGCTCCTAAGACACAATGTGACCCTAAAGCGGCCAGTAAATTCAGTTATATCATCGTTCATTGAGGAGTTTTATAAGTAAATCAAGATTTAATTTCATTAATTTCATTTTTTACCTGTCGTGTCATTGTGAACTAGGCATGCGCATACATCACACCATGTTCAGACAATACTGTAGCTATCATCCACAATGTTGGTGAAAACCGTTGACAAAACAGACAAATTGTTTTCAGTAAGACTACGTCATATAGTCTTAGACTATTGACATCCAAACAACGGAAACTCTTCGAACTCTTGTCATCACTACAATTACAAAAACCAATTTAACTATATATAATTTTTAAAAGTGAAGAAATCACTAGCTAAGACAAAGGAACCTTTGTACCACATCTATATGGACAGCAGTTAACACTGTTTAAAGGGATGGTGAGGGGTGGAAGATGGTGGGGATGGACACCTGGAGCCTCCCTTTCTCCTCCAATCGCACTATCTGGGCCCGACCGCCATGTTGCCGCATCACTAGCTTTGGTCCTGACTTCTCTCACGCAGCTGCTCCAACTCGACATTAGGGGAAGAAGACAATAGAGAGTTACATTGCTGATGCTCAAAACAAGTTAGGGATTTGAACAATGAAGTTAACTTTACGACGTGTATTAAGTCACCTGGCGTACGGTGAATAACGATGTTTATCAGTCTTTATAAACTGACAGTCTTTATAGATTCTTTATAAATCTACAAACAATAGTAAACTGCCTAATAGGTGTAATATGAAATATAGAGGATTTATTAACATTTCCATTGCCATCAAATCGGTTCCTTGTCTAGAATTTCTGTTATAATTTGGAATCCCCTCAAAAAGTTCATTAGGCCTGTTATCAAAGTACGTTTTACATCACACTTTCCACCTGATCATCTATATTTATAAAAGAGGATGTTTGTATATATATATATGTTTGAAGTTTATGCGCTACCAAACCATCCAACCGATCACCATGAAACTTTAGGATGTTGTCTTGTTTACTCCCGAGATGGTTTCTGTGAAGTTTGATGCAGATCCGTCCACAGGGTCCCGCCCCACGGGCTCCTAAAGACCCCATGTTATTCAAATGGAGAATCTGAATTGCTTACAAAAAACATACGACTGTGTGGTTTAAGGGGACACGGAACGAATATTATTTTTTTTTTTACATTTTTGTTTTATTATATTTTCTTAAACTACATCTTTTTCCGAGTCCGTTGATATATAATACATATGGGTTTTCTTATTTCTTTATTGTAATAAAAAATCACAAAGTTTTATTGCACGACACATTTTGTCCTGTGAAGTCTGCCACCATTTCGCTGGTTCACAACTTCATATATACACACTCTTTTATTTCTGTTTTGGAATTTAGTTTTGTTCTGTTGGTACCAATGAATACATTATACAAATCATCTGCTATTGCATTGGTTTATTCTTATTGGTTATGCCTGTGTTTGTAAACAAAGTTTTAAACCAAGCGTTGTTTAGTATCACAAGTTTGTGTTAGTGTATGTTTTTTAGTGTACTTTTTTAGTTTATAATGCCACGATTTAGCTGCAGAGTAACTAAAAAAAGAAAAGGTATTGGTGGACGAGGAAAGAAGAAATTGGTGACACCAGATTCTGTGGAAGATAGGCCTACTACAAGTTCTTCTGTGAGTGTTCCAGGCAGCTCTAGGCCTAGGCCTAAGCCCAACAGACAATCAAGTTCAAAGAGAAAGATTGATTTTTTGGAATATGATAAGTATGTTCCAGATGATAGTTTTAAGTATGAGATTATAGATTTAAGTATGTTAACTGCTAAACTTCAAGAAAACAGTGTCTGTAAGAACTGCCTAAAAAATAGTCTACAGATTCGATCAGAAAAAAAATGTTGGTTTGGCCTCGACACTAGAACTATTTTGTTCACACTGTGATTTTAGAGACAAGTTTAGTAGTTCAAAAGAGGTTGAAGTACCTAATACAAATAAGAAGCTCTATGATGTAAATATTAGGTTAGTATATGGATTGCGTTGCATAGGCAAAGGTCAAACTGCGGGACAAACTTTATGTGGCATTCTGAACCTTCCTACGCCCCCAAGCAAATTTTTCCCTTACAACCTCCTATTGCAGGAAAAGTGTAAACAGGTGGCATTTTATTCTATGCAAAGGGCTGTAGAACAAGCTGTGGAAGAAAACAAAGTTGTAATTGAAGAAGAAAAGCGGAATAACCCTGATTTAGAAATGGATCCGAGGGACATTTGTGCTGGATTTGATGGAACGTGGCAGCGCAGGGGACACAAGTCACTAAATGGTGTGGTTACTTGCACCAGCATCGATAGTGGTAAGGTTATGGATATGGAGGTTCTAACCAAATATTGCCTTTGTGTGGATAAAAGTAATCATGAGCCCCTTTGCACAGCAAATCATGCAGGCTCAAGTGGAAGCATGGAGGTGGCAGGCATAAGACAAATCTTTAGTAGATCAATAGAGTGTTACAAAGTAAGATATACAAAATACCTTGGTGACGGAGATAGCAATAGTTTCGATGGCATTGTTGCTAGTAATCCCTATGGAAACACAAAAATAACTAAATTGGAATGTTTGAATCATGTTATGAAACGAATGGGAGGAAGACTGCGGAGATTGAAGTTAACAACGAAAACCCAAAAACTTGCCGATGGTAAAACTCTCGGAGGGAAAAGTAGACTAACTGATAAAAAAATTTATCATACAGTCCTATTATGGTAAGGCCATCAAGGAAAACATTAACAATCTGCAAGGAATGCGACAGGCCATATGGGCTACATATTCTCACCTAGGTTCCACCGACGAAAATCCTGAACATCGTCTTTGCCCTGAGGGTGTTACCTCCTGGTGCAAGTACAACAAAGCCAAGGCTGAAAATAAACCCTTAGTAGGCCTACATAAAAATTCATTACCACAGTCTGTGATGGAAGCAATAAGACCAACCTTCAAAGCTTTGGTTCATCCAGACTTATTGAGAAGATGTTTACACGGGGCAACCCAAAATGTGAACGAAAGTGTAAATAGTGTGATATGGGCAAGGGTCCCTAAAAACAACTTTGTTACCATAAGGACTCTAGAGTTTGGAGCTTATGAAGCTGTGGCCAGCTACAATGATGGGAATATAACAAAATGTAGTTTTACACTCAATAGGACTTCAACCCGGTGCTAGTACAGTGAGTGCGATGAAATCGCTGGACTTGGAACGTGTTCGGTTTTCAGAAAAATCCATATCTGATTATTTGAGAGGAGCAAGAAGGCAAGAGAGGCTTCAAAAAAGAAAACATGAAGAGCAGAAGGAAGAAAACCCTGCTTATCAGAAAGGAATGTATTGAAGTAAGTCATTAATAGTGCATTAGGCCTACTTTAATAAATGGCTGTTTTCCGAAAATTCATTTTTTTATCCTAAAAGGAACATTTTCTCAGAAACTGCATGAGATATCAAGTTGAAATTTTTACACAATATGTAGACCACTTGCCCACATATGCTGAGTTTTTATTATGGTCTAAAACCCAATAAGAATACATTTACTTACAAAATTATCTCAAAATTGAAAATTTTAAAAATAAGTTTTGAAAAAAATTTTTTTCTCGGCCACCGAGCGTTATTGAGTATTAAAAAAACTCAGCATTTGTAAGAAAGGTACATAGATATGTGGTACAAATTTCAGCCCAATACACCTTATAGTTTCCTAGGAAATGTTCCTTATGTTAACATTACAAGTATAGGCTTTCCGTGTCCCCTTAATGTAGTTTCACATGCCATAAGCAGATTGAAGTTCTCACAACAACAGTACTGTATGTTTTGATTTATTGTAGTTCTAGATTTCACCTTGAGAGTGTAGCACACACTACTTTTACTTGATCAGGTGATCTGTATTTGGTGTTAACCTTTTTTCCTGGGTAATTAAAACATGTGGTGAAACGTGAAAATAAAAAATAAATAATTATTTGTTTTGCAGTTTACTTTTTATGACATGCCTCCTAAAAAATCTAACATTGGTAGAAGAAGCAAAAATGAAAGGCGAGACAACGTCCGCCGAGTTCAGCTAGTTTAATATATTTGTTTACTCTTATTTCTCCACTTTTCTTGGTATCCTGAATAATTTTGAATTTTACTAGATTTCTTTGTTTTTCTTTCAAAAATCAAATTAAACCTTCTCAGTTTTTACCACTGCAGATCTCCGATAAAAATTAAATTGGATTAAAGTAATATTTTCCTAATGGTAATAACAAACAAAGAAAATGTCCAAGTAGGAAAAGCATTACTGTACTTACAAATCGTCCGAGATTACCCAGCACATAGTTGAACTAATGAGAATGGAGAGAGGCTAAATTTGTAAATCATACAATATAATACTAAAATCAACAGCTTTTTAAAAGTTACCACATAAACAAAAAATATAGGTTTTCTTTACCCCAAATCTAGATGAATTCGAAATTGACCAAGTGGCCACAAAAAAGCTGTTCAAAGAAATAAAAAATTAAAACGTGTTGAATAATTCTAATTTGGACTCAGATCATTAACCTGTCTAAAATAAAACTCAAAATACTTACCAATAATAAAAGAAAACATAACAAACTAAAACTGACAAAAAAAGTTGACACGGAGGAGATTCTTATTCAGATTCATCCACTAAACGTCTTTGTAAGCATTTAGAAAGTAAAAATTATAAAGATATCAAAATAGAATTTAATAATAAAACAGAAAATGCGTCTCCCCTCAGGAAAATCAAAAAGCATGTTTAGTGAACCGACAAGTTTGATAATCTGTTAGCCAAAAGATCAAATATGACAGAAATTTAATTCTTTTGACAATATTCTTAAGGAAGATTCTAAATCCCCAGATATCAATTAGGTTGAGCAAATAATATCAGACCTTAAGATCAACAAGGCGTCTTGTGAAGGGTTAGTAGCAGGACAAACCTCAAAGCAAAACATTCATTAGTCAAATGAACATACACCGTCTGACTGGAAAATAGCTTTGATACATCTACTTCACAAAAGACTCAAAAACACTCTTAGAAGAAACACATAAAGTTATCTCAAAAAACACTACTAAATTTAGCTGAAACAAAGAGGCCAACTTAAAGCCAACTTAAAGAGGATCAAGGTGGTTTTTAGCAGAAGTAGATCGTGTGTGGAGCAAATATTCAACCTTAAAAGTATAATAAATTATTATAAACTTGGAAATGAATCTTACTTAATAACTTTGATCACTTTTGGCTTTCTAAAGGAGTAACATTCAACAGGTATACATTCCGTAATATCTATGCTACGAGAATTCTGTTTAGATAACAAAACTACAAACATAATTATTTCGACAATGATAAACACATTATCAGTTAAAACTTAAGGGTGAAATACCATATCAATCGGAACTGAAAGTTTAAAATGCACCTACCTAGCATTTTAAGAAGATATGGTCCTTTTGGCTAAAGATTGGCCTGAAGTAGAAATTCAGGTTAAAAACGTATAAAACAAGCATTTGACTCAAGATTTCGTTTGGAAAAAACTAACAAACAAAACTTAAAAACTCACCCAACAGCCTAAGAATAAAAAATAAAAAATATAAAGAGTTGATCACTCTAAATATCTAGGTGAATGGATTAGTTTAAATGCATTATAAAAGAAAGAAATCGAGTCTAGGGCACACAAAATGGAACTTGCATTTAAGTTACTAAAGATACATACAATAAAAAGTCACTCTCATGGAATTTCAAATTATAACATTCTAGCACAGTTATAAATCCAGAGGCTTCTGAAATCATTGCACTGAGTAATACAGGAATATCAGAAAATTTGGCAAAAAAAGAAAGTAAAATACTGAGTTCAAAATTTCAAAATAATGAAATAAAGTTAACATCTAATGAAAACGTGTAAACGAACATTTAAAATGTCAGACACTATGAGGAATATGTTTTAATTCTAATCTTTAGGATAAATACAATCAAACTCTAGAAACACGTTTTTTTTAATACAGTAAATCTTTGTTATAAATAACTAGCTGTACCCGCCCGCTTCGCCGGTCATATATTGAGTTTGAACCTAATAGCTGAAAGAATTCGAGCATTTTTGCTTCTTCTACCAATATTAGATTTTTAGGAGGCATGTCGTAAAAAGTAAACTGCAAAACAAATAATTATTTATTTTTTATTTTCACGTTTCACCACATGTTTCAATTACCAAGGAAAAAAGGCTAACACCAAATACAGATCCCTGATCAAGTAAAAGTAGTGTGTGCTACACTCTCAAGGTGAAATGTAGAACTACAATAAATCAAAACATATACAGTACTGTTGTTGTGAGAACTTCAATCTGCTTATGGCATGTGAAACTACATTAAACCACACAGTCATATGTTTTTTGTAAACAAATCAGATTCTCCATTTGAATAACATGGGATCTTTAGGAGCCCGTGGGGCGGGACCCTGTGGACGGATCTGCATCAAACTTCACAGAAACCATCTCGGGAGTATACAGGACAACATCCCAAAGTTTTATGGCGATCGGTTGGATGGTTTGGCAGCGCATAAACTTCAAACATATATATATATATATATATATATATATATATATATATATATATATATATATATATATATACTAGGGGACACCCCTGCACGCTTCGCGTGCCAACCCCGACATGTGACTTTTGCCTATAAATAAATAGATTAACTGTATAACGTAAAATCACGATACTAAATTGTTTTACAGTACCTCAACCGCACTACTCGCGTTGCTACCTATTTATTAGTATAAATACCAACGGTATTACTTGACATATTTCAAACGTTTTCATGTAATTTGTTTTTGTTTAACATCTGAAGATTAAACTCTTAATGCATCAATAGGTTAATGTCAAATATACAAAATTCACCACATGTTTTAATTACCGAGGAAAAAGGTTAACACCAAATACAAATCACCTGATCAAGTAAAAGTAGTGTGTGCTACACTCTTAAAGTGAAATGTAGAACTACAATAAATCAAAACATATACAGTACTGTTGTTGTGAGAACTTCAATCTGCTTATGGCATGTGAAACTACATTAAACCACACAGTCAAATGTTTTTTGTAAACAATTCAGAATCTCCATTTGAATAACATGGGATCTTTAGGAGCCCGTGGGGCGGAACCCTGTGGACGGATCTGCATCAAACTTCACAGAAACCATCTCGGGAGTATACAGGACAACATCCTAAAGTTTCATGGCGATCGGTTGGATGGTTTGGCAGCGCATAAACTTCAAACATATATATATACATATATACAAACATCCTCTTTTATAAATATAGATATATATATATATATATATATATATATATACAAACATCCTCTTTTATAAGTATAGATTACCAGCCTACACTTGTTAATTTGCGGAAAAGAGCTCATAATTGTTTAAAAAAGTGAATTTTGCATGGCCTATTGTTTTGGTTTTAATGTTTGAATCTTACATATTTTTTCCCCGAACATCCTAAACAGACAAATATAGCCACTTTATTCACCCTTGTACGTACTAATACAAACTTGTTGAAGTGTGGATATTGCAGGTGAGTAGTTTGTTTTATATTTTAGCGGTCCATCCGGCGCAACCGGCAGTACGTGTGCAAAGCCAAGTGCGAGGGGAGCTGTATCGTGGACAAGACGCACAGGAACCAGTGTCGGGCTTGCAGACTCAGGAAGTGTGTCCAAGCCGGCATGAACAAAGACGGTGAGTGCCTGCTCTATTTGTAGCAATGTTAATTATTTTTATCAGCTATTATTTTTGATTGCCAATTACTTGATTAATGTTGGATTTGGGGAAGTTGTAACATAAACTTACTTCAAAAGGATCAGCGTCCTTGCTTTCCTCTTCTGTAACAAAAGAGCATAGAACTAAACATAAAATAAACATTTAATCAATTGGAGCCGAGCAAAGTTTTTAATATTTTTATGAAGCTATAGCAATGTATGCATTGAATCAATCCATAATTATTTATTTAGACTAAATGAATGTTCAATATGGTCCATTAAGGTGCTCAATATGTCAGTGATCTTCATATTTCTACCCTTAATTGAAGTTTGGACAGAAATTTAATGTACATTTTTTTCGTTTGAAAAATACTGGTTTGCTTATTTTGTAGTATGCTACCATATGCTGTTTATGGTAACATGAAGATACTATTTATGTTTTATTAATTAATTTAATATGATGTACATTGATTAATAAATGTCCTAGATATTATTTAATCGCATTGTAAAACTATCATTTTTTCCTTCTCAAAATCAAAAATCAGAATATCTTTACTAAAAAAATCAACACCAAAGTTCAATAGCGTCAATACAAATAACATTCATAAAATTAAATATTTCATTTGTACACATTTTAGACAGTACTTATTTCTAATTACAACAAATAAAACATTTACTTATGCCACTAATGACAATGAAAGAAACTCCGGAACACTGTAGAAAACGCCTCGCAACTCTGAGATTTTTTCAAATTCAACCACGCCTCCCTCAGATTTTAATGAGTCCGGTAGCGAGTTGAAGAGCCTGATCCCACTGAACGACATCTGTCTCTCATAGAAGCTAGTTTTGTATATCCATGTTATAGTTGTGAGTGATACGGCTGTTGAATTGGGAAAAAATATTACTTTTACTGACAAGTAAGATTGATTTGAAAATAAAGAGAAAGATGGAAATGTTAGGATTCTATGCTCCTGTAAGAGTGGCTTACACGAGGTACGGAAAGATTGTTTTTAATTGCCCTGATTGCTCTTTTTTGGAGTTTTAAAATAAATTTGGTTCTGAGGTTTTCGAAACCCCGTACCACCAGAACATAGTTCAGGAACGGAAAAATAACCCCGTAGTAGGCAGCCAACCCAACACTAGCATCTAAGTATAATGATATGTTTCTGAGTATACAAATTCCAGAACTTAAACGACCATCAACTTGTTTTATATGTTCGTTGAAAAGAGTGAGTGGGTTAGAATTTTCTCTTTTATTTATTTGGAAATCTATCATTTGTGAATTTCCCCATTTTGTTTAAATCAAACTATTGAAGGAATGCATTTACTTTTTCATAGGTCTTAACAACAATTGTTTTTCGGTTTGCAGCTGACAACGACAGAGAAGTGTCGTCAGTGAACAAGCAAATATTTGTCAGTTGATCATTTACTCCCAGGGGAAGGTCATAAATGAACAGGAGAAATAAGGCAAGTCCCAGAACCGAACCCTGAGGACCCCTCTGTTTACCTCTGCCGGAGAAGAGGTGGCCCACTGTTCACAGTTCCCTGAATCAGCATAAGGAATCTTCACATGTTGAGTCCTACCACCAAGATAGGAATAGATCCACGAATGCGCTATTCCCTAATACCAAGAGAATCAAGTTTTTCTTTAAGTATGTTGTGGTCTACCATGTCGAAGGCTTTTCCAAATCAAAAAACATACCGACTGATGGTTTGCCATCGTCAAGAACCCGAGCTGTTACAGATATAAATGTGTTTACAGCATCAACTGTGGATTTACTTTTGGTAAAGCCATATTGATGCGGATGAAGAAGACTGTTATGTTCAAGGAATGGAGTGGAAGTCCCGCTCAAACACCTTAGCAAAAGTAGAGAGGAGAGCTATCGGCCTGTAGTTGTTTTGATACTTTTTGTCACCTTTTTTATAAACTGGTCTAACTATGGCGTGCTTTAACGCTTCAGGAAAACTGCCAGTCTCAAATGAGAGTTTGATGATATAGCAAAGGGTTGATGATACTATATCATATACGAGCCGTAGTAGGTGTGAAGACAAACCGTCCGCTCCTGCCGAAAACTTGGGTTTTAGCGCTAGAATCTCACTCTCCACTTCAATTTTAGTTGCTTTGAATAGAAACATTAAATTGAATGCAACAAAAGGAGGCAAACACTTTTTTCCCCAATTAAATTACAAAATGCTATATGCTATTGTTTGTATTTAAAGTCTACTTTGTTGAACCCACTAATACAGATATAAACAGTAATTTGAATGATACTGTTCCAGCGGTCCAGCACGAGAGAGGTCCCCGCAACTCGACACTGCGCCGCCAGATGGCTCTGTACTTCAAAGACTCAGAACCGGGGCCTCCTGGACCTCCTGTCTTGGATCTTGCCCTGCCCAAAGTGTCATCTACCACCACCGCTTCCTCGCCACCCCGGCCCACGCCCCCGGCGCATCTCCTTCCCACTCAGCTCGCGCAGCCGTTCTTCTTCACCACACCACTGCCTAAGGTAGTGTTATTGAAGATTGACAGTAATAGATATATTCTTTTTTACTAAGGCAAACATGTTTTTTTTATATTCTGAAACATTTATTTCATTATCTACTTGATAAAGGGTAAATTAAAAATTAAAAGAAGTTTTTTTAATATGTTTAAATGTATATTTAGCTTTAATCCTGCCCACTTACAAATGTTTTAAATTAATGTTTACTAATTACACCATTTCCAAGAACCAATTAAGATTCAGAGAACCACTCCAGTATTTAATGCAACCTCAAGATAAAATAAACGATCATAATTGTAGGTTTGTCATACCGATTCAAATTTGAAATTCTAGACTACAATATTATATAATCTTTGTCTCAACTACCTAGCATGCGCGATATCATTTCTTTATCCAATGCCAAGTTCCGACCCATGAAGTATCTCTTTTAAAATTACTGATTATCTCCGATTTCAACCTTTGTCTCGGGCAATGTTTTATATATTGGAAAAGAGCCATATTTTATTGAAAACTGATATGATGTGTAGTTAAACTGAGGTATAGGCCCTACGCCAATAAAACATTTGTCCTTATTCGCTCTAAATAGCAAATACTATCTCCATAAAAAATTACAAAAAAAAACTATTGAGAAGTCTATATCTGAGTAATCCCAAATGAATTCTTTTTTCAATGAGAAACTTAGTGAATTATGTTGTCCAGGAACCCTGCTCTCTGCCACCGCCGGAGCTGTTCAACAGTCCGGAGTCCATCAGTGAGTACGCTGCCAGGATACTCTTCATGACCGTAACGTGGATCAAGAGTGTTCCTGCTTTCACATACCTAGCCCTGAAAGATCAGGTAAGATCAGTTGAACATAAACCCAACATTAAACAAATTAAAACGAATAAAAATTCTTGATTTACATAAATATCCCTAAACAGGGCGAGACAGACCAGCCTGTGTATTATAACTAGGGGACTCCCCTACACGCTTCGCGTGCCAACCACGACTCTCGCTGCGCTCGATACCCCTTGGCCTTCGGCCTCGGCATGCGACTTAGACTGCAAATAATAATAGATTATCTGTCTAATATAAAATTACAATATTGAATAATTTACAGTAGTTCACTCACACTACTTGCCTTGCTACCTATTTACAGTAGTTCACTCTACACTACTTGCGTTGTTACCTATTCACAGTAGTTCATACACACTACTTGCGTTGCTACCTATTTACAGTAGTTCACTCACACTACTTGCGTTGCTACCTATTTACAGTAGTTCACTCTACACTACTTGCGTTGTTACCTATTCACAGTAGTTCATACACACTACTTGCGTTGCTACCTATTTACAGTAGTTCACTCACACCACTTGCGTTGCTACCTATTTACAGTAGTTCACTCTACACTACTTGCGTTGTTACCTATTCACAGTAGTTCATACACACTACTTGCGTTGCTACCTATTTACAGTAGTTCACTCACACTACTTGCGTTGCTACCTATTTACAGTAGTTCACTCACACTACTTGCGTTGCTACCTATTTACAGTAGTTCACTCACACTACTTGCGTTGCTACCTATTTACAGTTGTTCACACACACTACTTGCGTTGCTACCTATGTACAGTAGTTCACTCACACCACTTGCGTTGCTACCTATTTACAGTAGTTCACTCTACACTACTTGCGTTGCTACCTATGTACAGTAGTTCACACACACTACTTGCGTTGCTACCTATGTACAGTAGTTCACTCACACTACTTGCGTTGCTACCTATGTACAGTAGTTTACTCACACTACTTGCGTTGCTACCTATGTACAGTAGTTCACTCACACTACTTGCGTTGCTACCTATGTCAGTAGTTCACACACACACTACTTGCGTTGCTACCTATGTACAGTAGTTTACTCACACTACTTGCGTTGCTACCTATGTACAGTAGTTCACACACACTACTTGCGTTGCTACCTATGTACAGTAGTTCACTCACACTACTTGCGTTGCTACCTATGTACAGTAGTTCACTCACACTACTTGCGTTGCTACCTATTTACAGTAGCTTACTCACACTACTTGCGTTGCTACTTATCAAAATCAAATCAAATCAAATAAAGTTTATTGTCATAAAAACAAGATTGTCATGGACAAACGTCTTCCTTAACCTATTGCACAACATTTCATTAATATAAACTATTTACAATTCATAAATTATAACTATGTAACTTATGCTTACTATCTATTATTGTATCTTGTAAATAGTCAGAAACTGAATAGTATTCTTTTTCTAATAAAACAAATTTCAATATCTTTCTAAAAACATGCACACAAGCTTCAGCCTTCAAGAACCTAGGTAACTTATTATACAACTTAACACAGTTGTAAGTGGAGTGTTTTTTATAAAAAGTACTATTGTGACGGGGAATATCTAAGTTATGTAAATTTTTAAGAGCATGTGATTTTAGATGGAAAAGGTGAATATTTTTCTTCGTAAACATAAGGGTTTCCAAGATATATAGTGAAGGGAAAGTAAGTAATTTGTTACGTAGGAAAAGTCCTCTACAAGATTTATTTCGGGGCAATCCAAGTATAACTCTCAGAGCCTTTTTTTGCAATGCAAAAATGCACTTCACCCTTGAGCACTCAGCGCCCCATATTGGGAGTCCATAGACTAAGTGTGGGTAGACACATCCGTAGTACGCTGTAATCAAGATGTCTCTATTTGAAAACATTAAAAGTCTCCGAAGTAAGAAAATTCCACTATGTAATTTGCTGCAAACTCTGTCTATATGTTTTTTAAATGTCAGATTTGAATCAATCACCAGGCCCAAAAATATAGTATAATCACTAGATGAAATCTCTGTATCACCAATAAGAATACTGGAGTAATTGTAAAAATGTGATTTAGAATTAGTTAATTTAAACTCAATGAGGCTAGTTTTGTCCATGTTCACAAAAAGATGATTCTCAGATATCCACTGAAGTAGAGAACTGCTTTGAATAAAAGTGTCAATCTGAAGCTGGTCTTCATTATTGTTAGATATGGAAATCGATGTATCATCTGCGTAAAGACAGAGCTTGGAATTTCTTATGCTAAGATGTAGATCATCAATATACATAAGAAATAAGATTGGCCCAAGGACGGACCCTTGAGGTACGCCTGTATGAACAGACACCTCGTTTGATACTTGTTTCTGGAGGCAACCTAGGGCATCAATGAAAGGAATTTGCACAAACTGCTTTCGTCCTAATAAGTAGGACTTGATCCATTGTAATGCTTTTCCTCTTATACCAAAGGAGTCCACTTTTTCTAAAAGGATTCTATGATCAACCACATCAAAGGCCTATGTACAGTAGTTCACACACACTACTTGCGTTGCTACCTATGTACAGTAGTTCACTCACACTACTTGCATTGCTACCTATGTACAGTAGTTCACTCACACTACTTGCGTTGCTACCTATTTACAGTAGTTCACTCACACTAAATGGGAGACAGTAAAAAGTGAATGCATGTCTGTCTGTGTGTCTGTAATCATCAACTGTTCAGTAAAAAAAGAAAACTTTTAAAATAGGCTAAATAACACTCTGATTGTTTATATTTAGATTATAAATAGCACTTTATTAAGCTACTGTAAGTAAATTTACATGACATGATTGTACAGTTTAACTAGTAATCATATAGTTGATTACATATATGACCTAATATATGTAATCAAGTCATATGCCGAGGTTGAAGACCGAGGTTTCACGAGCGCAGCGAGTTTTTTTTTTTTACACAAAGGTCTTAGACTCATATTCTTAGATATTCAAATTTCTGTAATCAGTTACGTAATTTATCATTTATAGTCTAAACTTATTGACTATAAATATTCATATTTCTCGTTTAGTTGTTGCTACTGGAAGAGAGTTGGCGTGAGTTGTTCGTCCTGGGAGCCGCTGAGTACCTGCCCCCCCTGGATCTGTCCAGCCTCCTGCCTGACACAGATGACGGAGGCAGCAGCAGTACTGGCGGAGAGACTACGATACTGGCTCAGGAGGCAGCGGTCTTTCAGGAGACTCTGGACAAGTTACGTCTGCTGCGCCTCGATCCAACCGAGTACAACCTGCTACGGGCCATTGTTCTATTCAAGACAGGTAAGTCTATGATCTGTGAGCTCTTTAGTTATTTTATTTACCATACTTTAGTATATTCTCAAGTAGTTCAGTGATTAGTATAGCCTACCCACTGTCGATGTCAGACATTTTGTATTGGTAAGTAAGAGGGAATTTAGAGGAACAGGTTGAAGTGGTTTGGACTAGTGAAGAGTATGGAAACTAACAGACTGCCAAGAAGATTGCGTGAGGTGGAAATGGAGGGAAGGGAGATAGACGGGGTTAAGGAGAGTGATGAGGAGAGGGTAGGATACCACTGTTCGTATATTAGTGGGTGGGTAGATCAAAACCACTGTTTGTGTATTGACCAATGATAAGCTGGAGGAGAGAGAGTGGTGGAGTGGACTTCGTGCCAAGCAGACACACTGAGATGGAAACTGCGTTGGATATGGGCAGATGGACTGATATAGGCCCTAACCCATGTTTATTAGTTCTAACAGCAATCAATTTACTATTTCATTAGACATTTATTTTATTTCATTTTTTACAAATATGATGTTGGTGTTTCTCAAAATGAATTAATATTACGTTATTTGTCCCATAACAATACCCTAAAGGGATAAAAAAGGACATAAATTAGCGTATAAAAACGTGATATGTAATTTGTAAAGGGACCACTTAGTAACGGGTTGACGGCCAGTATGGTTGTAAAGGGACCACTTAGTAACGGGTTGACTGCCAATATGGTTGTAAAGGGACCACTTAGTAACGGGTTGACGGCCAGTAGTTGTAAAGGGACCACTTAGTAACGGGTTGACGGCCAGTATGGTTGTAAAGGGACTACTTAGTAACGGGTTGACGGCCAGTATGGTTGTAAAGGGACCACTTAGTAACGGGTTGACGGCCAGTATGGTTGTAAAGGGACCACTTAGTAACGGGTTGACTGCCAGTATGGTTATAAAGGGACCATTTAGTAATGGGTTGACGGCCAGTATGGTTGTAAAGGGACCACTTAGTAACGGGTTAACGGCCAGTATGGTTGTAAAGGGACCACTTAGTAACGGGTTGACGGCCAGTATGGTTATAAAGGGACCATTTAGTTACGGGTTGACTGCCAGTATGGTTGTAAAGGAACCACTTAGTTACGGGTTGACGGTCAGTATGGTTGTAAAGGGACCACTTAGTAACGAGTTGACTGCCAGTATGGTTGTAAAGGGACCACTTAGTAACGGGTTGACGGTCAGTATGGTTGTAAGAGTCAAATGCGTGAGTTGGCACCTACAGTTATTTTAAATATCTTTTTATTATAGTTTTTATTAATGTTCAATGACATTACGTTTACCGTGAGTATGTCAAACGTATTTCAGATCTGGGAGTTTTAATTAATTTCAGTTCTTTTTTAGTATACTCCTTGGTTTCAATTGTGCAGAGTTGGCCTGTACAATTATAGATAGATAAAACAAATGAAACTAACTTTCAGTGATATTTTATATAGAAAAGGCAAAAGTTAATCAGAGCCTATACGGTAACGTAGAGTTTAGATTAATAGTCCAATAATTATTTGGAACAATAATATTACCTTACGCAATTTCTAGTTCCTTTATTAGTATGCTAAAGATATCAAAGCTGTTACGATTTTATTCATTATTCATCTCTAAGACGCCGTTCGTAGAGATATGGGCGAATATGAGGAGTGAATGAGTGTAGATGAACGAATGTAGTCATTGTTACTATCTGAGTTCAACTTAGCTCATAAAGGACTCTTTATCAATAGACCAATAGCCAGGGCAACTATGGGACCTACAGCTTTACGTGGAATCCGAACTACGTAGTGTTGGTCTGATTTTCAGCTAACTGACAAGCTAACTGACTCTTCCCTACACAACATCCGAACCTTGACTACCATTCAACTCGGACACTCCAGACTTGTCTAGTACTATCTACGTTGATGACAACCTATGCGCGGAAACTGTGTAGGTATTAAGAGAACCGAGCATAGAACCTATCGCCTACAATCTCCCAAACAATTTGTCCCCAAGTAGCTGGGCAACATCACTGCGCCACCAGTGCCGACATTTATTAGCATGCTACATTATTTTAATAGGATATTTTTGGTATATTCTTGAAAATTATTAATAATTTCTTATTGATATTGTAATAGGCCTACTCATTATCTTATCAATCAGACTGATCATATTCGTAACTAAACCGATGAATTTTATATGTGTTTTAATTGATATTAAATAATTTCTAGAGTCCCTGGAATTATACTTCAATTATATTTATGGCAGATCTACAGCTTGCAAGTACATAGCCTATACTTTATGGCAGATCTACAGCTTGCAAGTACATAGCCTATACTTTATCTGTCGGATGTATGTGTATATTAGTGAAGCCCCTCCACTGACTGACAACAGAAATAAGTCACTGTCAACGGCGAAAAACCAACTGGATGACTGGAGCTGGTAATGTTCTATGAAAAAAAACTTAGGGTCTGTTTCAGAAGAGGACCCCCACGCTTGGTTAGGTTAGGTTAGTTTAGGTTAGGTTAGGTTAGGTTAGGTTAGGTTAGGTTAGGTTATAGTAAATTTTTCAAGCGTGGGGGTCCTCTTCTGAAACAGACCCAAAACTTAAAACGCCAGGATGGTGGTCCTTACAAAGGTCAGACTCTCAAGGCTGGCGTTATGTCTGGGAAGAAAGTATTTCGCCTACGCACCCTTCCACCTATAAATCGTTGAAAGGAACGGACTGGATTTTAGTTTAAGAACTTCATATCGTACATCGTATCGTTTTTATTGGTTCATAGGAAAACTCATTCGAATCGAATGTATTTTTTTCTAAATGCTAGTCTGCGTCATTTAAAATTCGTTTAGACATTTTTACATTTATCATTGAATTAAAAAATAAATAATTGTGTACGGGTGGGTCAATACCACTGTACGTGTACGGGTGGGCGGGCGGGGATATGTTAGTTTCAGCATTTTTACACATCTGAAAACAAGTTATTATCAATTTCCTGAGAGAACAATTTAGCTTCTAGAGGTCGTACAATTAATTACTTGGTCATGTTGTAACCCTTGTGAAACATACAGCTATAGGTACAATACTATATTTTTGCAAGTTCTAAGGGAATGGAGATTTGTAAGTCCTTGTTGGTTCATTAACATGGCACATTGTGTAATAGCGGATAGACAAAGGTGGTGTACATCTTTAGTCAGAACCTAAAACTCTAGTCGAACAGTTAAATACAAACAAATCCATAGTCTTTCAATATTCTATTAGTTTTTATCTCTTAGTTCTTCATGTAAAAAATAGCTCAATAAGCTAAATAAATAATTAAACCTGACATAACATAGGTAACATTACCAAACCTGATATAACATTACCAAACCTGACATAACATTACCAAACCTGACATAACATTACCAAACCTGACATAACATTACCAAACCTGACATAACATTACCAAACCTGACATAACATTACCAAACCTGACATAACATAACCAAACCTGACATAACATTACCAAACCTGACATAACATTACCAAACCTGACATAACATTACCAAACCTGACATAACATTACCAAACCTAACATAACATTACCAAACCTAACATAGCCTAACCAAACTTATCATAACATAATCAAACCTAACATAACCTAAGCAAACTAGTGGTAGCGAATTAACGGAAAAGGTCCTTAATATTTAGTGTAAGTTGTAATAATTTTTATCCTAGTTGGAACAACTAAGGTTCCGGAATTTTAACTAGTTTTCATTGTGCATAAAATGTACACTTTTATTACTCAAAACCTGTAAATGTATAATTTTTATATTTCATTTCATGGTTGACAGGAATGCTTTATATAGGTTTTATAAGTTTCAGAATTTTTACACTTCTGAAAACAAGTTCTTATCTATTTCCTGAGACAACATTTTAGCTTCTAGAAGTCGTACAATTAATTACTTGGTCATGTTGTAACCCTTGTGAAACGTAGGGCTATAGGTACAATACTATATTTTTATATACATAAGTAAATGCAGAAATTTAATATTAATTTTAATCGATTTAGTTTGAACAAAATATCGATAAGATTATATCGTCTTTAAAACGACATTTTGAAAATTTGTTTGAAGAATATTTTGGCTTATTAACATTTAGACATGGTAAGTCAGATTGAGCACTCTCCAACAGATGTTGATGGTAACCTTTCAGTGGGCATCGCGTTTATAGGTAAGCAACGTTAACTTGGTCTGTGATTAGTTAACGTTGATATGTCAACTGTAATAAACTGTAATAGTAAATTTTTTATCATGTTGTTTTATGAGATACAAATTTTATTTGAAAGACTTTTAATTAGAAATTTAAAATGTTTTTCTTAGTCCACACCTATGATAAAAAATGTTAAATTCTACTTAGTTGTAATTTTATTAATGCTTTGGTTCAGGGTGGTACTCTGTGTGACGTCACCCTTGGGCCTCCTTCCAGGATCAGACTCAGCTAACCCTCAACTACTTGTTTTTACTTTGTAATAGTACAGTTTACCATGTACTCTGTGTATTTTGCAGTGGTTCAGGGTGGTACTCTGTGTGACGTCACGCTCGTGGCCTCCTTGCAGGACCAGACTCAGCTCACCCTCAACCACTACGTCAGTTCACGCTACCCCTCCCAGCCTTACCGCTTTGGCAAGTTGCTGCTCCTCCTGCCCGCTCTCAAGGTCGTCTCCACATCCACCATTGAAGACCTCTTCTTCCGAAGGACCATCGGTGAAATCCCTATCGTCAGGTTACTCTGCGATATGTACAAGGCGTCCTTCGAGCGTTCCTACCCTTACATACCTCTCCACCTTACTCCTGCCCAGTAAATATTGTCTTATTGTGATTTCTAATGGAAATGTTTGGGTCCCTAGTAACGAACAACATTAGTGATAATTGGGTAACCATGTAACAACAACAACAAATGAATGGAGAAAAATTAAATATGATAATGATTAAGGGGGTAGGTGCGCCCTATCTTCTGTAATGTTAACATATGTACCTTTTTCTCAGAAAGTAGAAAAGATATTTCATTTCTGTTTTTTTTACCTGATACATTGGCCTTTGTTACATAAACTACGGGTGTAAAATCTAACTTTGGAATAATTAAAAATTAAAAAAAAAAATTTTAAAAATCATTAAAATTTTTTCAAATTTTTTTTATTTATAATTTTTTTTAATTTTATTCTTTGTTAATTTTGACTATTTTTTTATTCTGCTTGTGTAACTAAGTTACATATATAACCACAAAAAGTGTCATCTTGTTACCATTAGTAGTTTTTGAGAAAAAGGAACATATGTGTCAAAAAACACAACTTTCGGAAAATCGCAATAAACCAAAATAAATACAGTTTTACTAATAAAAACACCAAAAAAACTTACATTAATAAATCCCTGGTGCATATGATGGTTCCTTCCCTTCATCTTCTTCAAATTTATTACTACAATCACTATATGCACTAGTATTACTATATAAAGATGATATTAGAGTAATAATTGAATACACAACGTGAGACACTCAAAGAGATGATTTCAATAGGAAATCGAGTAGGACAATTAGAAAACTAATATTGAAGCACATTTAGAAAATAATAAATGATTAGTGTTATATACCGTTGGAAAGAGGACATTTTAAGCTATAAAATGGTGAAAAAAAACATTTTTCGATAAAAATAAAAATTTGCCATGCACCTACCCCCTTAATAATCAACTACAGTGCCGTACTTATAAACTACCAAGTGATCTTGCAATTAATAATCAACTACAGTGCCGTACTTATAAACTACCAAGTGATCTTGCAATTAATAATCAACTACAGTGCCGTACTTATAAACTACCAAGTGATCTTGCAATTAATAATCAACTACAGTGCCGTACTTATAAACTACCAAGTGATCTTGCAATTAATAATTAACTACAGTGCCGTACTTATAAACTACCAAGTGATCTTGCAATTAATAATCAACTACAGTGCCGTACTTATAAACTACCAAGTGATCTTGCAATTAATAATTAACTACAGTGCCGTACTTATAAACTACCAAGTGATATTGCAATTAATAATCAACTACAGTGCCGTACTTATAAACTACCAAGTGATCTTGCAATTAATAATTAACTACAGTGCCGTACTTATAAACTACCAAGTGATCTTGCAATTAATAATCAACTACAGTGCCGTACTTATAAACTACCAAGTGATCTTGCAATTAATAATTAACTACAGTGCCGTACTTATAAACTACCAAGTGATCTTGCAATTAATAATCAACTACAGTGCCATACTTATAAACTACCAAGTGATCTTGCAATTAATAATTAACTACAGTGCCGTACTTATAAACTACCAAGTGATCTTGCAATTAATAATCAACTACAGTGCCGTACTTATAAACTACCAAGTGATCTTGCAATTAATAATCAACTACAGTGCCGTACTTATAAACTACCAAGTGATCTTGCAATTAATAATCAACTACAGTGCCGTACTTATAAACTACCAAGTGATCTTGCAATTAATAATCAACTACAGTGCCGTACTTATAAACTACCAAGTGATCTTGCAATTAATAATCAACTACAGTGCCGTACTTATAAACTACCAAGTGATATTGCAATTAATAATCAACTACAGTGCCGTACTTATAAAATACCAAGTGATCTTGCAATTAATCCTGGTTATTCCTGGATATGATCTCATAACTATAATTCATAAAACATTAATGTATTTCTGAACTGTTGGGCATTATATACATAATTTAATATATAATTAAGATAATGTCAGATGTAGAATCTAAATAAATAGTTTTATGACCTACATTGAAAGGGTAGTTTTTAGCAATCGTACATTATGTAAAATACATGTACAGTAACGCAAACTAACTAACTTAGTATCTCCCAGTAGACCATACTGTTTTATACTGTTTTATTCCACTTCAAAATTTTAAAAGATAACTAAACTAAAAAACTAAACGATGATAACTAACTGTAAACATTCCATACGCACTATATTAATGTCCGTACTCATAGTTTAGTGATGCAGTATCGACAATTAATTGATGACTTAATGAATCTAAGATAAACTTAACAATAAAATGCCTAGTTAACCATGTTTCTCAATTATTTTCTTGAGGGCTTATAGTATATTGTTAGATAAACCATACAATAGAACACACATGGGACTTTATACTTAGGTCTAAAACTTAAATATCCTACCATAAAGTAGGTCGGCCGTAGAACGTTTGGCACACATTTTTGGCCGATTTGGAATGGCACGATTGGCACAGTCATTAGAGGGGATTAAGAAGGGTCAACCTGTAAGTTTCAGAAAGGCACGATTGGCACACACCGCCCGGCCAGGTAGTAGCAGCCAGGTGGCCAGAATGCGGGAAAATGGGAACTTTTTTGCCCCCGCAAATTCCCTGCTGTGGTGCTTATTGAAGTAAGCAACTAACCTAACCTAACCTAACCTAACCTAACCTAACCTAACCTAACCCAACCCAACCCAACCCAACCCAACCCAACCCAACCCAACCTAACCTAACCTAACCTAACCTAACGTGAGGTTTAAATTTAAAAATTTGTTATATCACGGGCAAATGACTGCCACGCAGAGTTGACGGGAATAATAAAATTCCCGTTTTTCCTCGTTCGATGGCGTCTACCTGGTCGAGCGACTGTGCCAATCCTATATAACGTAAGAAAATCTGCCATTCTTAAACTAAGGGTTCCTATGGTCTTTAATGTGTACAGAGATTATGTTGCATTGTAAGTGCAATATTTTATATATAGCAATGTTACTAAGTAGTGCCTTTCTTTAAATCGTAATGTAATGGCCTTTATGCATTGGTGAACATTTTAAATTTGTAAATATTGAGTACACTAAGAGATTTTGTAAATTACTATTTTATATATTATCTTGCACTGTCTGTGATTTCAAACGTTTTATATATTTATTAAATGTTTACACAATATATAAGTTAAAATGAAAATGTTGTATATATTTATAATTTACACCTCTTAATTTTAATATATTGATGTGTGTTACGTGTGGTGTTTATACTTTGTGATAATTATCAACAAAAATAATTACTATCGCTGTACATACAGAGTAGAAAGTAAAAAATGATACATATATGTTCAAAATAAACGTATTGAGATAGAGATGTGAAACGTCCACCATACTCAATAAAATTCTTATTTTAAGTTATTCGTTATTCCTGAGGTTTAAAGGTTTTTACCCATTTTAAAAGAGAGGTAACTTTAAATTATCAAATAGCAACGCCAATTTTGTGACCAATCATTTTAAAGGTCCGATGAATACAAACACGATGGCACTTGAAAACACCTCTTTGCAGTCATTTTGTTATGCTCTTATAACAACAATTATGGACAAATAACATCTTAAAATTATAAAATTGGGTTAGGGGTTTAACTTTAAATTTTCAAATACCAACCCCATATTGTGGAATATCATTGAACTGATACGATTTAGTGGGAGGGTAATGGATTGTAAAAAGGGGTCTGAGACACCCCTAAAAAGTATATTCAAAACAAGCCATATCAATTAATTATAACATTTGTGTATTATATATCCTGAAACTGTTAGTAATATTTTTCTGTTGAACGAAAAAGGATGCAAGTTATTACGTAACATTAGAAAAAAGATATTGAATTATTCATAAACTGATTGTTTAGAACAACTAAAGTACAAACATGTACAGTAGTAACAAAGGTTTGTACTTCTTCCTTGTTGTCTGTGACATCGACCACCAAACCCACAACCAACCCAACAAAGCCTGGATCTTCTGAATGACAATAGAAGCCCAATGTTGGAAATATACAATAATTATTAATGATACCACTAAGGGTTATACTGAAGTAAAGGTGATGTGCATTCCTACTTGAGCAGAAGGTCCAAATATTTTCTCTCCTTTATGTGGTTCGGTCCCAGTTCACAAACACCCCCGGTAGTTTCCAGAAGTGACGGTAGCGTGGCAAGTCGGCGGCCTACTGAGGGCGGTAAACAGGCCTTTGTGTCCAACAAATTGGGTCCAAACACAGTCTGGATAATGGACTATGGCTATTTTGGGCTGAACGGCCTTTTTGATAAAACCACCAGTCGTTATTTTCTGCAGGCCTCCGACTTTCTTTAATTGCCTTGGCTTTCCCTTTTTAAAGAAAACATCTTCGTTCAGATCTATTCATCAATGTGTAGGGTTCTTGCTTTACAGCTCTTCTCGAACCCTTGCTACTTGCGTCTCGCCCACTTGCGGCAGCCTACCACTTGCGGCACTCCTAATAAATTAAACTAGAGTTATTGTTGTATTGGTAAATGTTGACAGCTGTAACTTACAAGGGATGTGACACTTGCGGCTCACTGAAGATTAACATAATAATTACATTCACCTCTTCCTCGGCAGGAGATAACAATTGTATTACTATACCTTACAGCTACCACGAGCACGGTAAACTGTTAACTCTTGAAGAATCGTTCATCACTGGATCATCAATACAAACCGGATATGGAAGTGAAAGTAGAAGTGAGGTTGCGAGTATATCTGACAACAAGAGAGCTAGGAAAGGAAATGACGCCAAATCTAGTATAATTAAGGAAAAAATCGGTTCATTGTACGACAAAAGTCTTCAGTTTCTGTCAGACATACCCAATAATCCCATCAATATTTAAAACAATTCTGTACCTCCCTCTTTATTTTACCTTATGTATTTTAAATTAATGATGATGATAAATTAAACAATTATCAACTAAAGAGTAATAAAAAAGGAAAATATAATTATTATGACTTATGCTACATTAAACACATTAAGAACTGTAAATGAAAAAATGTATAGTATGGAATGAAAGTACATGCCATCATTACATAAACATGTTATACTAGAATGTGACTAGTCGAAGTAAAAAATAAATAAATAAATAAATAATAATAACTTATCGTCTTTAATCGCCGATTGTGATATTGGTCCCATGCTAATAATAACTTATCGTCTTTAATCGCCGATTGTGATATTGGTCCCATGCTAATAATAACTTATCGTCTTTAATCACCGATTGTGATATTGGTCCCATGCTAATAATAACTTATAGTCTTTAATCACCGATTGTGATATTGGTCCCATGCTAATAATAACTTATCGTCTTTAATCGCCGATTGTGATATTGGTCCCATGCTAATAATAACTTATAGTCTTTAATCACCGATTGTGATATTGGTCCCATGCTAATAATAACTTATAGTCTTTAATCACCGATTGTGATATTGGTCCCATGCTAATAATAACTTATCGTCTTTAATCGCCGATTGTGATATTGGTCCCATGCTAATAATAACTTATAGTCTTTAATCACCGATTGTGATATTGGTCCCATGCTAATAATAACTTATCGTCTTTAATCGCCGATTGTGATATTGGGGTCCCATGCTAATAATAGCTCCTACGCATGTTTTCTTTAAAATGTTATTAAATGATAGACAGTTTGTTTAGTTAAGGTTACAGAGATTCCTTTTCATGAATTCAAGAGATACATTTTTTGTTTGATTATAATGTATGTATAGAATAATAGACAAACAAATTATTGTTCATTTGATAATATTAAGAATCAGCCATACAGTACTCAAAAATAACAACAAAATAAAGGCTAACGTGCTTAGAATTACCACTGTTGCAATTATATTTTTAGATAAGCTACCGAAATTTAAAAATGATTTTCTAGGGTATGGCGCAATATAAAAATTAATGATTTTAAGCTTATTTCACATCAAAGCAAGGTAAACAGCTTGTAACATAAATAACTATATAACACAAACCACTTATTAACTCAATGGTTCAATTCTTGTCAACTTGTTATCTTTTTGTAGCACGACGCTATTATTAAAAGTAATACCTGTCATTATAATACGAATATTTGGATGTTTGTTTGTATTTGAACGTCCAGTAACTCATCACCTATGTTGGATTAAATTCGAGATATATAAAAGAACCATAGTTATCTTGGTAAATATCACAAAAGCAAATGTACTAAAAGTCCATTTTTTACGTTAAAGAGATTCCTCTCCATCACGTAAAGAGCTTTTAAATCTACAACCAACCCTAAAAACATAAACCTGATATTAACGAGTTTTAATTCATAGTTAGTTAACACGATAACTCAGAGAAAAATTAAGTCTGGGCCGCAAGTGGTAGTCCGTCCGTCTTGATCCTGATCCCAAAATCATAAATTAACCAATAATCAGGGGGTCAGTTCAAATCGTGCCACAAATGTCAGAAAACATATAGTTTCCGCAAGTGGACAGGTCGCAAATAGGCGCACACTCCTATTTGCTATACTAGAATGTGCTATTTGTCCTACATATGCTAAAATGTTTGTCCTAACGCGAAAGGACAAACTGAGCCACTCCCAAAGATCCGCGATTTTTGTCTATAACTGTACTGTAATAACACTAAATTTGGGGTTAGTTTTTGAAACTGAATATCTTGTAATCAATTTCATGTCATTCATACAGTTTATCCCGTAATGTTTTTAATACATATTTACGTGACAATTATTATCACATATCACAAGTTACATAGTGACATTTTATTTAAATACATTCATCTATAACTGACTATTAATAATTGTTTTTAACTAAAGCTTATCGTGAATGATACACTCGTATATGTTTATTTTGGTAACATCTCGTATGAGAATACTTTGTTTAGTTGTATTAATAATAGTAATAACATGTTAATATTAATTTTAAGTACATTACTTACTTAATGTACAGTTTTTACAAGTACAAGTACTTAATGTACAGTTTTTACAAGTACAAGTACTTAATGTACAGTTTTTTTTTTTTTTTTATGTACATTCAGCTGGGTCGTGACTGACCACTGGTGACGAGGTTCCTAGAAATAGTAATCCACATCAAACGTTGAATATGTTAATACAATTTATATTTCATTTAACGTAAACAACAAACATGCTGTAACGTGTTTACAAAGTATGTTTACGTGCGCAAAATATGTTTTGTTATTTATTTCATTCAATTTATTTATCATTCTTCAAGCTCTTTCCTCACTGGATTTATAATTTAAGGTTGTACATAAATCAAACACTCCAGTAATTATAGATTTCTATTGTGTAAGGCCTTTTGGTAACGATGTTACCATCTTCAGACCTACACAAACATACATGAAGATGGTAACATCGTTACCGGAAGGCCTTACATAATAGAAATCTATAATTACTGGAGTGTTTGATTTATCTACAACATTAAATCATTTATTTATTCTTAAAACGCCGATCGTCAAGATATGGTTGAAAAGGAATGTTACCTACTAAATATTTTGTATAAAAAATTAATATTTTTGAAATAATTTTATTTTATATTTAAAAAAAATTAGAATAAGCTTAATTATTGTAAAGTAGATTTTGCCCTGTTTTGAATAAAATTATATTTTTCTTAAAACGTTAACTTTTTATCGTTTGACAGCAAAAAATGGAAATAGATTTACAAATAAAACTGAATGTTACAACTTTTATAACTAACTAAACCAATAAAAAATCTATTTTTAATCTAAATATATTTCCATCATTCAACAACACATCTGCAGATAAATGTGGATTGGTCAAGTGTATGAACCAATCTATGGATGTGTAATATGTGGCCAATACTGTGTCTCAGTGCAAACTGAATGATAGTCTAAAGTGCTATCATTATGCAGCTAAAAAAGAGGCATGGCACTATTTTACATTCCGACTAGGCTTCATGTGTTATAATTAGTAATATTGATCACTCGATAACTTCTCAAGATCTTTGAAGAATATCTAAACAATAGAAAAGACGAAAGCCAGTAGAAAGGTATTTTCGAGTATACATAAGGCTGGATGAAAAATTTTTAGAAAATGATGAACAAGTACTTTAAGAGAATTTAATTATGTTTACTATCTTGAATCACGACATTTTGAGTTAGATGGAAGTTAACGCTCTTTTGAAAAATTTGCCTGATTATACTTTGTAAATCATGTACAATAAAAATAACAGCCTATAGCCTACAGCGTAATTTTATTTATTATTTAAAAGCCTAAAATTGTTGAGTTTGTCTTTTCTTGACAGAGACAATCAGAACCACATTCCGGAGTGGTTCAGTTTGTTGTTGGGACACTTTGTCGTTTGCTCAATTTGTCCTCGCTGGATTTTAGAAGATGGTCCAGGTTTTCGTTGGGACACTTTGTCCACGTCCCTTGGTTGACGGCCGGCTTCACCGCAGGAGGGTCTATGCCCACTCTATTTGTATTACATACTCTGTGACAAGCTTGTGTACTTGATGAAAGACTAATTGTACGCGAGGACATGCTCGTGGGAAAGTCCCAAATATCAATCCGATCGGATGATCACGATCATGTCAAGTGTCCTCTGTTGCCGCCGGGGCAGGAAGTGTGCAGGTATGGACAGAAGAGCCGACACCCCTCCGGTAGCCAGGTACAGCTGTCCGTCTTCATCCCCAATCAATCACGGGCTAGCGACTGGCGCTACTGGCTACTCAAACCAGTCAGGCGATACAGGAGCGGTGAGAATGGTTACCTCTGTGACTTTCTTCTATTTTTGAAAGTCATGTACTACATAGCCTAATTGAAGCTAAAAAGGCGGGGACACTTTGTCCACAGCGTGTAATATTACAAGGTCGCCCAGGTTGTCCTTTCGTGAACGGACAAACTGGACCACATTCCTGAATGGTTCGATTTGATTTTGGCTCACTTTGTCCTCGTCAGATTTTAGAAGATGGTCCAGACTGTCTTTGGCTCACTTTGTCCACGTCCCAAAAAGGCAAAGATTTTTTGGTTTGTCATTTATATGAATAAAAAAGAGTTGACTACACTCTACTTAAGCTTCACGTTTAGTAAACCGTCGAGTACTGAATACTAATTGAGCCTGCTAACTTACAAGGTTTGTTTCTTTATCCATCAGTCGTTCGCATGTCATTGGAAAACGAAATGGTTCAATGACGCGTTTTTCTTTATTTAAACACGTGTCAGCATACTGAAGAGTCTGTGGACACTACCTACCTTAAGAGTTTCCAAAATTATCATTTTATTTTAATGAATAATGTTTTGTTTCGATGACGTCATGTAGCCTGTTTATTTCGATGATGACTTCATGGAAAATCAGGAATAAAAATAAATGAAGCTTGTACAAAAAACATATTCATGCACAACTTAAAATTAATAATAGACGTTTACATTCCGTTTTCAAAAACATGAATATTCTTATTATTCTATTGTAAATGTTTTTGTGACTGAATTGGAATGTGTTAAAACAGCTTAAAAAGAATTGTTTTGTTTTAATAACGGTATGGAGGGAGATTTAGACGTAGCAGAAAATCTGCAACGTTTGGAGGCTACCGTGTAGGGACAGAATGCTATTTCAAATCAAATCAAATCAAATCAAATCAAATCAAATCATTTTATTTGTTGTTGACAATTAGTAACATTGTATAACAAACGTCAAATTAGCATATTTTACATTTATAATATTTAATTACATTAGTTGTTCAGTATTAACATAAAATAGCATATTCAATCAAATAAAAACACTTGCTTAACTAAATAATAAAGATAAAATATATAACCAAGTATAAATCCATTTATAAACTAATTAAGTATTTAAAAATTCAGTAATAGAGTAACAAGCTCTTTCCAATAAAAATTGATGTAGAAGAGTTTTGAATTTTGTCTGTGTGCCTTCTTGTTTAATTACATCGGGCAATTTATTAAACAATTTTGGACCTATGTTTTGTGGAAGCCAGGTAGTAATTTCTAATCTGTGCGTGGTCTGTCTATGTTGGTTCTTTTGCCTGGTGTCATAATTATGTATATCTGAGCCCATTACAATGTTTGAAAATTTAAATTTATAATAAGTAAGAGTTTCATAAATATAGATTGATGGCAAGGTTAAAATGTTCAAAGATTTAAAATAATATCTGCATGACGTTCTTTTATTTATTCCGGCCATAATTCGGATAGCCCTTTTTTGTATGCGGAAGGTTCTTAACAAGTTTGAACGAGAAGTAGAGCCCCACAAAACAATTCCATATCTTAGCCGTGATTCTATTAGAGATGTATATATTAATCTGGTAATAAATACGTTTTTGTAATTTGCGGATTTTCTGAGGAGAAACAACTGTGATGACAGTTTGGAACATAGGCTATCGATATGTGATTTCCATGAGATATTATCGTCAAAAATTAATCCAAGGTATTTAACCTCCTTGTTAAAGGGAAGTTCAAAGTTATTCATAAATATCGTCGGGTCTGATTCGGTTTTAATTTGTTTGGAAAAATTTACACAGCTTGTTTTTGTGGGATTTACGTGAAGATTATTACTGTTAAGATATTGGTAAAGATTTGTTAGTTGGATAAAGCTATCGATTTCGAGATTATTCCAGGATTTATTTTTAAAAACTAGAGACACGTCGTCTGCATATAATGTGATTCTTAAGTTATTTACTATTTCCGAAATATTGTTAATGTAAATGATAAAAAGGATTGGCCCTAAGACAGAGCCTTGAGGGATTCCAAATTTTAGTATTAAATTTCCGGACTGAACATTATTGTTAACTACTCGTTGGATTCTACTACGTAAATATGATTTAACCCATTCCAAAGGCACCCCCCTCACTCCTAACAAGTAAAGACGTTCAAAAAGTATATCGTGATCTACGCAATCAAACGCCTTTTGTAAATCTAAAAATAGTCCCATTGTCTTGTATTTTTCATCTAGTGCAGTGATTACACAGGTAACGAAGTCAACCATAGCATCAGTCGTATTCCTTCCTCTCACAAACCCGTATTGCTCTTTACACAAAATATTATGTTGAAATAAATAATTTAATAATCTATTTGCAAAGACTCGCTCATATACTTTTGAAATTGTTGAAATAATTGCTACTGGACGCCAGTTACATGGAAGATTAGTATCTCCATCTTTAAAAATGGGACGGATAATAGTTTGTTTGAGTTGAGTTGGAAATAGTCCCTGAGCCAAAGATGCATTTATAATGTCAGCTAAGGGTTCACAAATGTAACTGGCACAGTGTCGAATAGTTTTGTTACTTAAGCCATCATATCCAGCTGAATTTGAGTTTTTGAAATTCTTGATAATTTTATATACTTCACGGGAGTCAGTTGGGTACAAAGCAAGACTATCAGGACATAATCTGTTAGAGTAAGACTGTTGTCGGGGCTCCGTTATCAATTGTTGTTTACTATGACCAATGTTTGAGAAATAATGATTAAAACATTCAGGACTTGGCATAGTAACTGGTTGCGGAACTTGTTTTCTTTTCCGGTCCGAGTCGATTATTCTCCATGCATCCCTCGCTAAGTTATCACTGCTTGTAAGTTGCTTACTCACGTGGAGAGCTTTTGCAGTTTTTATCACCTTGCGGTAGATCTTTTTATATTTATTATAAAAGTCTAAAAATTCTCGTGATGGATTATTTTTTCTTTTAAAATCAAGTTCTTTTAGATTTTTTGAAGAGATAACAATACCTTTAGTTAACCAAGGGTTTTTACTATTATGATTTTTATTATTCCTTTCCTTTTTTAAGGGACAAGCAATTGAGAAATGGTACTGTAAAATATTGAAAAATATATTCAGTTTCTGATCAGCATCAGAGATTTCTTTTAGAGGGTTCCAGTCTTCTTTTGTTAATAGAAAATTAAGAATGTTCAAATTTTCCAAACAAGTGTCATAATAGAACCTGGCTGATTGTTTCTGAGAGTTGTTGTCTGTGCGGGATTTTTTAAAAAGGAGGGTGATTTTTTGTGCATAATGGTCCGACAGACCTGTTCCTAACACTTGTACCTGTATTATCTCACGGCCCACATTGGATAGCACATGATCTATTAGAGTGGATGAAGAGCCCGTTACTCTAGTTGGGGAGTCAACATACTGCATTAAATTAAATTCATTCATCAGGTCTCTAAGTCTACTTATTTCATTATTTTCTTTAAGCCAGTTAAAGTTTAAATCCCCAATGACCAGACATTTCTTATCTTTGGATAAATACTTAGATATTAGTTTGTAAAAAATATTAAAAAACGAATCTACGTTATAGTGGTGTGGTGGGCGATATATACCAAATATTATTAACTTTGCATTTTTATTCAAACTATGTGTTTTGTTTTGTTACATTCAAGTGTTGAAGTGTTTTGTTACATTCAACATGAAATAATCAACTAGAATAATTAATAATAATTTAATAACTATACCCTCAATCCTTCAAAGTATTTTTTACCAACCTTGAACACCCGGGTAACTGACAGTTGCGCCCCGCAGTCAGAAATACCCAGAGGGTTTCTGTAATTAGTCAAAAAGGTATTGACAGTTGCGCCTGAGCCCCCTTCCGATGGATAGCGGCCGATCTCGCATCCCCTCCCCCGACGCGCCGACTGGAGATGATCGCCTCGACGACTGATCGGTTGCGTTTCTTTTAAAGCAATAACCACAACAGTATTTCCATAAATTAATTGGGAAGCAACATCGGTATTACAGAGTCTAGGCATGAATTACTTCAAAATATATACAATATTTGTTTAACATCTGTATGGTTATTAAAACAATAACTAACCCCATATCGCCATGACCGCAGAGAAGATCTCAACTATTTAGTTGATCCCTTTCAATGTTTTTACTTATTTTATGTCTGTTATGATGGATAAGCTATCTGGATTTAGACGTTTAATAGGTATTGTTGAAATCTTGGTATATTGCACTCCTTTGTAAACTCAATTTTTAAAACTTAAATAAATAATTAAACTAAATTTATTTAAATATGTTAATCAAACATAAAAATCTTGTTGATATTCCAATTATCAGGTAATAACAACTTAGATATATGTAATATTTACAGTTTAATTGCTTTGATAACCTTTGTTTATAAATTCTATAAATTATTGAATTAGTTTTAGAGTATACTACATTACAAAATATGAAAAACACAACGCATTAAAATTCATAACACAAAATAGTAGGTGAATTTTTTGTTTTCATAAAACGCAAAAATGACAAAACTCGCAAAGTTACAGTATGATCATTATAAGTAATCAAATAGTACATATAAAAATTCCAAAAAATCAGCATTGAATAGACCAGAAAAGGTTGTTCAGGAAAAAATTGTCATATTTTATCCTAAAACATATTTTAATATTTTTTGTTTATTGAGAAAAATAAAAATATTACCGCGGAAACAAAAAATTACAGTGAAAAATTACATAACAGTTCTAAAATAAGGGGTATGTATATTTTTTGCTACATGTACTTTATTAGTTATATCTTTTAGCTACAAGAAAATAAAAAATTATTGAAAATATTCCTAAAAGTATAAAACGTATAACAACATAAATCAGCGTGTGCAAATTTTGTAAACCGCACTTGAAAAATTGTAAACATTGTAATTATAATACAAAATATAAAATAATTTTAGGATTTTTTTTCTTTGAACTATAATTTGAAAGATGACATATTTCTGAATAGAAATATACAATAATTAGTAGATTACAGCCAAAAATAAAGTTTTAGCAACAACTTTTATCAACAGCATAAATTATGCCTTTCCTTGCTTTTGGAAAACATGAAAAAAAAAAAAATATATGCAGCAATGCAACCAATGCAGCAATTTGTAAAGATGGATAGAATATTTAATTCGCTATGGACTGATATTTATTACTCTTTATTCCGTCTTCTTGTTTTTCTTCAGTCATGTGACAAACATCGGCCTTTTTCCCGCTCCCAACCTCCGCTAGGCGGGAATTGTGTGGAAGTTGCACGTGTTCATTTATTTCATACGTTTATAAATTGCATAACGAAATTATTAAAAATCTGAAATATATAGATCAGAACATTCTACGTCGATTGGTACCACGTTTGTCGTGCTTGCTTGATCATAAGTATTTGTTAAATTGAGTTTAACCAAGAGCATATCATATACTCTACCTCGCTTTTGAAAAAAAATCATGTAAACAAGAGTATACAAAAACATTTTTGGTAAAACACCCATAGCACTTAAAACATTGCGATTTCTTTTGTTGAATAGAGTATTTTATTTCTTGCAGACTGTTATTAAGTACGCCTGATTCCAACCACTGGTTCTTGTGCAGTCATTCGACAAAGATCGGCCATTTCCCCTAAGACAGGCCAGGTGGAAAGTGAGCGTATTTATAACATTTTAATACATTTATAAAATTGCGTAAAAAATTATTAAAAATCTGAAATTTATAGAACAAAACATTCTTCGTCAATTGGGACCAAGTTTGTCGTGATTACTTGATAATAAATATATGCTATATTGAGTTTAACACAGGAGCATATGATATGCTCTACTTCACGATGGCATAGGCGTTTGATATAACATGATCTACTTTACGGTCTAAGGTTAAGATTTTTTTTTCGTTTTAGATACTTAGTGTTATGTGCCTTTCTAGAAGTTTTGGTATTCATAGTTACATAACTTGTTGCCTGAATACCTTTCAGGACGTCAAGAAACACAAAAATGTTCGGATGAGAGTGTAATAAGAGCGTATAAAATGTTTATAGAATTAATAGTTATATTTTAGCCACTGTAAAGAGGAATTATGATTTTTCTAACCGCGGGGCGCAACTGTCATATGCCCCGAAAAGGGTCTCTTCAACCGCCGAGCGCAACTGTCGAGAAGGATTAAGATTTTTCTTACCGCGGGCGCAACTGTCATATCCCCGAACACTCAAGTAAAAAATGTGGAACTTTCTGGACATTTTTGTAAATTGGTTTTTTCAGTCTACCATCTCATTGTTGTTCATAAGAACAATCATAAACGTCTACCTGTTAACGTTAATTTTTATTGTATAGTTCAAAGTTAAAGATTGTCTTATTTTACCTGGCGAAGTTAGGACTAAGAAGCCCTCTCTAACACTTAACCTGGGAACCTACGGCTTAACAAGACTTCCGAGTCACGGAAGTGGCAAGGCAAAGACTGTCGGAGGTCTTATCGGGAATCGAACCCGGACCAGTTCCGTGGCCCCTTATGTACGGCCGCTCTAGTTAGTTAATAATAAAATAAAATACAGTTAGTCTATAAAATACAGTTAGTCTGATAGTTATTCAAAAGTTCTAAAAACATGCTCCCATCCAAACAATATAGCCGGAAAATGATTTAAAGGAATTTTTAAACATTTTAAAAGTACCTAAATACTCTAAATTTCATAGGGTGTCTTCAAATTCACACCCCATTATGGGTACCAGCAGCCACATCCAAATTCACATCCCTGTCAAACCAGTTTGATCTGAGCGAGTCAAAATGTCCAAATTCACACCTTTGGCCAAACAGAAATATTTCTGCAAGTTTTTGGTTTTTACTGTATCTAAGTATGAAAACTATGTTTCAGGCCTGCGTTGCAACTCCCCTCCTGGTCAAGCAATTCATAGGCATATCACATCAATGTTTTGGGGAGAAGTACTTTCAGCGTTCAGTCCTGCCGTAACTTACCTCTTATTGCAACCAGTCGCGAGGCCTTAGCAAGCAATGTTTATTTGCTATCCCAAGTATATTTCAAATAGTGTAAATTACACTATACTTACTTAAGAAAACTAAAGTACGTGGCTGTATGTATTAAAAAAAAAAAAAAAAAAAAAAAACATAATTTGTTCATTTGAAATAAGAGTTGTTAATGAACTCTAAGAACAAAGTGTTCCCGATAAATTGTCTTTGGCAGCCACAATTTTATATTTAAAGCAGCAATATACTGATTAAAAAATATTTTACAGACTGTTACCCAGAGGGAAAAAATCATTAAAATGAATAAGTAGAATTCGTACAAGCTGCTTTTGGATATCATAAATTAAATTATTAAGAATGTTATCATTGTTCCTCTTTAACCTTATGTAAGTTTGATTTTTTTCTGGCTAGATCTCATAAAAACATGTTGTCAGTGTCATAAAAAAATATCCTAATCAATATTTTTATAAAATACAAATTTCCTGCTAGTTGCTGGTATATTTTCATTTGGTTTCAAGTTTCTTGCTTGCTCAGATAGAACTGAGTTGAATGCATGGACGTAGTTCGGTCAAATGTGTATCTTTAATGTGGCAACATTATTTTACACCAAAAAATTTTAGCTCGCAATTTGAAAGAATTGATCATGATAAATCACGCATCTTTGGTTGCAGATTTCGTTTAACTCAAAGTTGGTAAGTTATTTTGGTATTCGGATAATGAGCCCAAATAGTTAAACTGTAAAAAATTATTTCACCTTGTTTATTAAATAAACAATACTAACATAATACACACATGACTTGTTATGTTCCAAAGGCATGTGGAATGGTGAACAACTGTCTGCAGAGGCTTTTCGGTTGGTTTCCTTCAAATCTAACAGGGACTGACCGGAAAGGGGACCAATAGTATGCTTAAGAATTGATTTAGTCGCGTAAAAGAATTGTAACACTGTTGAGGTAAACTGTTTCCAAGGGGGGGTGTACAGTCCAGGCCAAAAGTATAGACGCAGAGCTTAGGGATGTCAATTTGGACATTTCGTCAGCTTAAATCAAACTTGTTTGACAGGGGTGTTAATTGGAATGTGGCTGCTGGTACTTCTAATGGGGTGTAAATTTGGATACGCCAAATTTTACTAAGTGTGGACTAAACATTGAGATAGGTTTTTATTAGAGGTCTTTAATGAGGTAAAGTCAGTGATATAGGTGATGACATTATTTAGTGTTGTTCTAATGGGCATGGATCCGAGATAACAACCGGTCCAGCACAGTTTTCTTTATGTGCTGTGATTTTCTTTATGTTTTTGTGATTTTACTATTAAGAAAATATTCAATGCAATAATATCAAACCTAACTCGTAGCTGATAATGAAGCAGTATTATTATTTATTTATTATTATATATGTCATTTATTATTTTTTTCAATTAAGGAATGGGATGCCGCATTAGGACTCTTTAAGAGAGCTTAATTTAGTCAATATTAATCTAAGTAGAGACAGAATCTACTTAGGCCTAATTAAATTGAAAATGTTAAAATAAAAATATATAGAATGATATATAAAACGTATGTAAGATACTCCCATAAAGCATAAAAACATAACAATAATTGCAAACCAACACTCCGAGAAATAGTTTGAACGAAAATTATTGCTGATGAGTTGATTTATTCGAACTGTGTGCTTCCTATTCGGTTACCACACTGATACAAGGGTATTGTTCCCCGAGTAGACAACCTGAGGCGATGAAGCCATCCTTTGTCTACAGGAAGACAGAGAGTGGAGTGAAGGATGCGGGTCCGGAGGATGAGGGCTGTGGCAGATGCAGGTGGAAGTGCGGAGTCAAAAGAGCATGAGCTAGCGGGGGGTCGCGGCCTGCTGCAGTCAGTTACGTACTAATAAAACTTGCAAAGTTTGTTGATGATTAAATATTAGAAGCATACAACTTCATGACGTTTCGATGTCTTATAGAGCGTCTTGTCTAAGTTTTATAGTTTGACATATTTTTCATTGATACTAAAAAAAGGAATTGCTGCAGGGAATATGTTGGAATTCACTTTACTTTTTACACCTATAACTTGTTTACTTTTCATGAAAACTAGTTTCAGTTTCAAAAAAATTATAAGTTTACAATTTATAAAAATAGTTACTGATCACTGGAGTATTATTTACAAGTATTTAACATTTCAAATATTGAGAAATATACGGACTATACATACGGAGTTGGATAACAATCTATAATGTATATGTATTTATTATAAAGCTATTGAAAGATATGTAATAAAAATGTGTGGTAATGTACATGTCCCTTTACCAAACATTAGATATATTTTAGTCGTTTTCGCATAGTCAGGGGATGGCCCATGAAGGAAGTCTTTACATGTAAGCCTACCGGCAGTTATACCTCATTTTAAAGGTCTGTTTGTACAATACAAAAGTGCAAATATGAGCTCAAAATGATGACCCAGTAAGAAAATAAAGCCTCTCAAAGTATTTAATGTCATATAACTAACACTTCTTAAGAACAAGGATCCTTCAAGACTTCTTTGGTGGGCCATTCTCTGGCTATACGAAAAAAAACGAGTAAAATATGTTCAAATATGAGGGTTTTGGCATATAAACAAGTATATAACAACAAAGTTTCATTACATTTTTTCCAATTGTTTTAAAATTTATAAATATATTCCAGACTTTTGCCCAACCCTGTTATGAGAGAGACGCGTTGTTTAGATATTGAACTTCTGTCGGCGCAGAAATTATGCAAGAGGCGAGTTATTTACAAGTAAACTAAGAGGCCTATCACACCATTGTTCTTCTCGTTTAATTGTACTTTAAGGCGTCTGTATCTTGAGTTTTGTTATAAGTTTTAATCATTTTTATCCTCAATGGAACCAAAAAAGTACAGGAATTTTAATTTGTTTTCACTGTGCATCAACTTTACACTTTTGCTACTAAAATAACCGTTACGATAACGCATTCATATTTTTGTGCATGGTTGAACAAACTATTTTCTATTCGTGTTAAAAATTTCAGCACTTTAAACTTCAAGAAAAAAGTTAGTGCTTGTTGAATTAGTTATGTAACTTATATGTTGCACTAGATAAATGTGCAAACTATTGGTTATTAAAGTAGCGTTTTGCACACAAGCACAAAGCCAATGTACTCGTATTAATGGTCCATGTGTGTTGTTGCTTGTATCGGTTAGCGCTCAGGCAGCCGTAGCGTTCCCTTACAGCGAAACAAATACATTGTGTTGGAACCCCAGCAGGTGTAAGAGCACTTGAGAGTAACAACTGGGAATTTGGAGGCAAGGTGAGCGATGGGGACTTCATTGAAGTGCTAGTACTGTAGCAGCTCCGGTCAGCTGGGCAGAAACAATGCAGCTCGGTTATAAACATTGTAGCGGTTCCCAGCACATTGGCGACCACTTCACTGTGAGGACTTTGTGTCCCCACACAGCTGCCACTGAGAGTGAACTACCGTGCAGACCGACGCCTAGAACCTAATAATAGTACTGGTACAAACCACAGAGAACTATTAATATGTTTGACTTTACTGGGCTGTTACGCCAATGTTACTAGAAAAATATGAATAATAATAATAACATAGTTACTATAGCACTCTACTTTTTGTATAACACAAATCTTCATCAACAATTAATTCTTCATCTTACTTTTTAGAGTAACATTTATAGGGCTTTAGCTCTCTAAGTAGAAGGGATCACCTTTACAATACTCCAGGTTGAAACATTAGAATAATATATACAAGCCCCATAGATGTATAAGAAATATGCTTAATAAAGCTGGATGACATTTATAACTAAAATAAACTTAATAAAGGGTCATAATTTGATATAAATAATACAAATATGATAGCCAGTTCATATAGTACCCATACACTACTATATGAACTGTATGGGAACTGATTTGTTGTTTACTTGTATGTTTTCATCAACAAATACATGATGATAATATGTAAAACATCCCTACCCGACTACCCATAAAGGCTGAGTGGTACTGGCCCACCCGCCCACCTATTCATGCACGGTGTTACTGACCCACCCGCTCACTTATACAGGCTCAGTGGTACTGGCCCACCCGCCCGCCCATTCATGCACAGTGGTACTAGCCCATCCACCCAGCCATACAGGCTCAGTGGTACTTGCCCACCCGCCCAGCCATACAGGCTCAGTGGTACTGGCTCACCCACCCACCCATACAGACTCAGTGGTACTGACCCACCCGCCCACCCATGCAGGGTCAGTGGTACTGACCCACCCGCTCACTTATACAGGCTCAGTGGTACTGGCCCACCCGCCCAGCCATACAGGCTCAGTGGTACTGGCCCACCCGCCCAGCCACACAGAATCAGTGGTATTTGCCCACCCGCCCACCCATACAGGGTCAGTGGTACTGACTCACCCGCTCACTTATACAGGCTCAGTGGTACTGGCCCACCCGCCCAGCCATACAGGGTCAGTGGTACTGACTCACCCGCTCACTTATACAGGCTCAGTGGTACTGGCCCACCCGCCCAGCCATACAGGCTCAGTGGTATTTGCCCACCCGCCCACCCATACAGGGTCAGTGGTACTGACCCACCCGCTCACTTATACAGAATCAGTGGTACTGGCCCACCCGCCCAGCCATACAGGCTCAGTGGTATTTGCCCACCCGCCCACCCATACATGGTCAGTGGTACTGACCCACCCGCTCACTTATACAGACTCAGTGGTACTGGCCCACCCGCCCAGCCATACAGGCTTAGTGGTACTTGCCCACCCGCCCAGCCATACAGGCTTAGTGGTACTTGCCCACCCGCCCAGCCATACAGGCTTAGTGGTACTGGCCCACCCGCCCAGCCATACAGACTCAGTGGTACTGGCCCACCCGCCCAGCCATACAGGCTTAGTGGTACTTGCCCACCCGCCCACCCATACAGGCTCAGTGGTAAATTATATATAGCAGGTAAAAACACTGATATACCTGTTATATATCATTAGGTAAAGGCTAAACTGAAACTCAACGGTCCTAAGGTAAACTTCCTGGCAACTGCGAGTAAATTGTAGTCAACTCGTCAGGTGGTGCTGGCCTGCCTGGCAATTACGAGTAAATTGTAGTCAACTCGTCAGCAGGTGGTGCAATCGGTTTTCGGTGTGTTAATTATTTTCTAATTTTATAATCAAAATTAGTTAACATACCTTCCCTTGAGATAGGAAAAATAAACAACAAAATTTGTAACCACTACATTAGAACTTCTAGCCTTAATAAGGGGCGAATTTAGCTCATTAAAATCTCAATTATGACAAAACCGTTTAAAGTACAAATTTAACTGTCAAAATGAAGGGGGTTTTTACATAATGAAGGGGTTCAAATGTTTTCCATTTTATAAATGTACAAATATTTATAATTTCAAAGTTAAAATAATACCTTTTTAACCTTTAAATTTATAAATATTTTTGCATTTTTTATTGAATGAAAAACATTTAACACATTCAGTTAAGTGCAAAAACGCAGTTATACAAAATTTAAATTTTACTTTGAGTGGTTTTTTTCTTAATAGTGGTTTTAAATCAGCATTATTCACCTCTTCTTAAGGCTATAAGTGATAATGTGGTGGTTCAAACAAGTTTTTGTAAATTATTCCTGTCTCAAGGGAAGATACATTAACTAATTTTGTTTACAAAATTGGAAAATAATTAGCACAACGAAAACCGATTGTACCACCTTAAATAAACCATGCTGGGAGCGGACTCAGCTGTCACACGTACTGTATGTATAAACCATGCTGGGAGCGGACTCAGCTGTCACACGTACTGTATGTATAAACCATGCTGGGAGCGGACTCAGCTGTCACACATACTGTATGTATAAACCATGCTGGGAGCGGACTCAGCTGTCACACGTACTGTATGTATAAACCATGCTGGGAGCGGACTCAGCTGTCACACGTACTGTATGTATAAATTATACTGCCTTAAACTGCATCAACTGCAGAAAATAGTGTTAATGCAATTATGTACCAATTAATTATTTGACTTAATTTTAAATATTGTTAAACAAATGTTGATGAAAAAGATAATATTATTAAATCAATTTAGCTTCAATTTTTCTGATTATCTAGTTTAGATTATCTAAAATGTACAAGTAAAACTTTTGAAACGCTCGCATTTGTTCCCGTAAGTTAACAATTAATTTGCTAACTGAATAGGCCTACACAGTGCCTTATTTTTTGGAACTATAGATTTACATAGCGTCTCGATTAGTTTAAAAGCATTATTAACAATGTTATGTTTTATTTATTCTTAAGACACCGATTGGTGAGATAAGGCGAATTGGACTTGGAATGAGTGCGACTAGTGTCATATCGAATGAGCGAATGTAGTCATTGTTACAAACTAAGGCCGACTATTCCTTAGAAAGTGTCATTAATTAATAGCCCAATGACAAATGAACAACCGGTGTTTATCATGGTTAAATACATGTTCTCTATTTCCTATCTTTAAAATAAAAGTATAGATAGAAAATAAGTTTTGTTATTTTACATCATTGCTAAAATATCTATGCAAAAATAACACAGCAAGTGTGACAATCAATTACCACCAAAGTTGTACTCACGATACATTATATTTGTTCCAAATGTCATTAATTTTATTAGTTTTTCAGATGAGTTTAAATTTATTAACAAACAATATTTCTTAACAACACTTAGTGTATGTGCAGTTGTTCAGCCGGGCTTGCAAATCCGTTAGAGTTTCTATAATGACAGTAAGAGTCTACTACGGAGTCTTTTGTCTTTGTCTCACATTATAAATATTTAACTATTCTTGATAATTTAAAGATCCTATCGGTTACTCCTCGCCTTGCAATACCCGCTATTTTGTACCCTAAATTAGCTATACGCTCTATTAAAAGGAAAAAATTAACAATATACCTTCGAGTTAAGCTGTTTTGATTCTGAGTACATTTTATCGCTGTAAATTCAAAATGACGATATAGATCTACATGAGAAGGAAAATCATTGGATGTCTAAATATATACAAAATACCATACTCCGTTACCAAAACATATACTACAATATAATTAATAAGAAATGAGATAATCTGACCACTTACAAGACATTTAAAGCATCAACAACAGTATAATAACACCGTGACCAAAACCATTGCCAAAAAAATTGTAAATAATGCAAGTTAACATAAAAGTAACATACAAAAAATTAATAATAGTAATGGCAAAAAGCTATAACAATGTTACAAAACCAAACATCCAATATCTCAATGTTTGTATTCTGATGCGTGCTCAATGTTGCTGAGCACTTCCAGTGTTTACTTCAAACAGATACATTACAGTTTACAACATTTCACTTACAACTTTTCATCTAAATTCAGATTAGCTTTATTTTTTCGAATTAATTAATTAAAAATGTGACGAATTCTACTTTGTATAAAATTCTGAGAGGGCGCATTTGTTAAAATGTTTACGGTTTCAAATTGTAACTGATCTTTCCATTTAATAGATTTACGCTTGCTAAAAACTTAAAAAATGGGGAACTTACGAAAGGTTAAGAAACCAATCTCTCAAACGCCCATGATTATGGAGACCTCAACGGTGGGTTCCACGAACGAGGCGACTCAATGTTAGCGACTCCAGGAGGATCTCTGACAAGCAGCAGCCGCTACATTACTTTACTATCCTAAGAGAAAGACACACTTTTAAGAAATTACGTTTACCATTTTTTAGTTTGTTATACTGTTGAGACTTTCTGGACTTGGTTAGTTTGTTATACTTTTGAGACTTACTGGATTTGGTTAGTTTGTTATACTGTTGAGACTTACTGGACTTGGTTAGTTTGTTATACTGTTGAGACTTACTGGACTTGGTTAGTTTGTTATACTGTTGAGACTTACTGGACTTGGTTAGTTTGTTATACTGTTGAGACTTACTGGACTTGGTTAGTTTGTTATACTGTTGATACTTACTGGACTTGGTTAGTTTGTTATACTGTTGAGACTTACTGGACTTGGTTAGTTTGTTATACTGTTGAGACTTACTGGACTTGGTTAGTTTGTTATACTGTTGAGACTTACTGGACTTGGTTAGTTTGTTATACTGTTGAGACTTACTGGACTTGGTTAGTTTGTTATACTGTTGAGACTTACTGGACTTGGTTAGTTTGTTATACTGTTGAGACTTACTGGACTTGGTTAGTTTGTTATACTGTTGAGACTTACTGGACTTGGTTAGTTTGTTATACTGTTGAGACTTACTGGACTTGGTTAGTTTGTTATACTGTTGAGACTTACTGGACTTGGTTAGTTTGTTATACTGTTGAGACTTACTGGACTTGGTTAGTTTGTTATACTGTTGAGACTTACTGGACTTGGTTAGTTTGTTATACTGTTGAGACTTACTGGACTTGGTTAGTTTGTTATACTGTTGAGACTTACTGGACTTGGTTAGTTTGTTATACTGTTGAGACTTACTGGACTTGGTTAGTTTGTTATACTGTTGAGACTTACTGGACTTGGTTAGTTTGTTATACTGTTGAGACTTACTGGACTTGGTTAGTTTGTTATACTGTTGAGACTTACTGGACTTGGTTAGTTTGTTATACTGTTGAGACTTACTGGACTTGGTTAGTTTGTTATACTGTTGAGACTTACTGGACTTGGTTAGTTTGTTTTACTGTTGAGACTTACTGGACTTGGTTAGTTTGTTATACTGTTGAGACTTTCTGGACTTGGTTAGTTTGTTATACTGTTGAGACTTACTGGACTTGGTTAGTTTGTTATACTGTTGAGACTTACTGGACTTGGTTAGTTTGTTATACTGTTGAGACTTACTGGACTTGGTTAGTTTGTTATACTGTTGAGACTTACTGGACTTGGTTAGTTTGTTATACTGTTGAGACTTACTGGACTTGGTTAGTTTGTTATACTGTTGAGACTTACTGGACCTGGTTAGTTTGTTATACTGTTGAGACTTACTGGACCTGGTTAGTTTGTTATACTGTTGAGACTTACTGGACTTGGTTAGTTTGTTATACTGTTGAGACTTACTGGACTTGGTTAGTTTGTTATACTGTTGAGACTTACTGGACTTGGTTAGTTTGTTATACTGTTGAGACTTTCTGGACTTGGTTAGTTTGTTATACTGTTGAGACTTACTGGACTTGGTTAGTTTGTTATACTGTTGAGACTTACTGGACTTGGTTAGTTTGTTATACTGTTGAGACTTACTGGACTTGGTTAGTTTGTTATACCGTTGAGACTTACTGGACTTGGTTAGTTTGTTATACTGTTGAGACTTACTGGACTTGGTTAGTTTGTTATACTGTTGAGACTTACTGGACTTGGTTAGTTTGTTATACTGTTGAGACTTACTGGACTTGGTTAGTTTGTTATACTGTTGAGACTTACTGGACTTGGTTAGTTTGTTATACTGTTGAGACTTACTGGACTTGGTTAGTTTGTTATACTGTTGAGACTTACTGGACTTGGTTAGTTTGTTATACTGTTGAAACTTACTGGACTTGGTTAGTTTATTATACCGTTGAGACTTACTGGACTTGGTTAGTTTGTTATACTGTTGAGACTTACTGGACTTGGTTAGTTTAAATTGCAGTTTTCAGAATATGAATATTATTGAATACGGTACTTAACTACGCAGTCCTCGTGCGCACGCGTGTTCACACGTGTTCGTGTGTGAAATGTGTTGCCTTGTAGGACGGGAGGCTTTAATATGGGAGTGAAAGGGATGAGTTCAGCTTTTTGGCGTCTCAATTCTACTTGTTCCCCTCCCTTGAACCTCTGACACCATCCGCCACTTAAACCGATCCACCTGGTGCTTTTATTTCATTAAAAATTACGTTCTTGAAAGATTGCAGATCTATAGACAGTTAATTAGTGTCCTACACTAACCTACAGCTTCTATAATGTTTGTCAAGTTATTTCAAATAAAGATGGTTTAAGTTTATTATTTTATTTATTAAATACCTTCGTCTAGTGATCCTTCATTGGTCATTTAACCGACCGGTTTCGCTAATATTGTAGCATCCTCAGGGGGAGTTGAAATTTCTTCATCTTGCAATTCGTCTCTAGATAAAACACAAATAAATACTAAAAACACAGTCAAAGTACATTTTTACACTTAACCTAATTGTTATGTCACTTTCTCCTTCCCTTTTCTGTTATCAGCTGTTCCTTGGGTATCTGGTTTATTTAGTAGACAGTTGTACAGGATGTGGGATTTGAACTGTAGTTTTTCATTCATTAGATCATAAACCAGATCCAAAAACAAAAAATAGGAATATCAAATTTGCATAAACACGAACTATCAATACTCAAATCAATAAAAGAGAAATTAGCTACCAATGACGCAATATTATGTAAAGCAGACAAGGGAAACACCACTGTTATCATGTATAGACATGACTACATAACGAAAGTACAAAAATTGTTTACTAACAACGGAATAATAGAACTAAAAAGTGACCCCACGAAAAAATACCAGAAGAAAATAAGGAAACTTGTTAATTCGAGTAAAATACTATTATGTGATACTGACATTAAAAACTCAAACACAACCAATCCTGTCGCACCAAAATTACGCAGCTTACCCAAAGTACACAAGCCAAGGACCCCAATAAGGCCTCTTGTCGATTACACCCTAGCTCCTACATACAATATTGCTAAAAAAACTAGAACAAATAATAAAACATAAAATTGACATTAGTACCAATTACAGCTTGAAAAACTCTTATGAATTTATAGAAAAACCAATGATGTGATTATCCAAGACCCCTGCATAATGGCTTCATTTGACATTGTCAATCTTACACAAACGTTCCGATCAAATGAGATTACTGGCCCACCCGCCCAGCCATACAGGCTCAGTGGTACTTGCCCACCCGCCCACCCATACAGGCTCAGTGGTAAATTATATATAGCAGGTAAAAACACTGATATACCTGCTATATATCATTAGGTAAAGGCTAAACTGAAACTCAACGGTTCTAAGGTAAACTTCCTGGCAACTGCGAGTAAATTGTAGTCAACTCGTCAGGTGGTGCTGGCCTGCCTGGCAACTACGAGTAAATTGTAGTCAACTCGTCAGGTGGTGCAATCGGTTTTCGGTGTGTTAATTATTTTCTAATTTTATAATCAAAATTAGTTAACATACCTTCCCTTGAGATAGGAAAAATAAACAACAAAATTTGTAACCACTACATTAGAACTTCTAGCCTTAATAAGGGGCGCATTTAGCTCATTTAAAATCTCAATTATGACAAAACCATTTAAGTACAAATTTAACTGTCAAAATGAAGGGGGTTTTTACATAATGAAGGGGTTCAAATGTTTTCCATTTTATAAATGTACAAATATTTATAATTTCAAAGTTAAAATAATACCTTTTTAACCTTTAAATTTATAAATATTTTTGCATTTTTTATTCAATGAAAAACATTTAACACATTCAGTTAAGTGCAAAAACGCAGTTATACAAAATTTAAATTTTACTTTGAGTGGTTTTTTCTTAATAGTGGTTTTAAATCAGCATTATCAGCATTATTCACCTCTTCTTAAGGCTATAAGTGATAATGTGGTGGTTTAAATTTATAGAATTTTATATATTTATAAATTTATAGAAAAACTCAAACACAACCAATCCTGTCGCACCAAAATTACGCAGCTTACCCAAAGTACACAAGCCAAGGACCCCAATAAGGCCTCTTGTCGCTTACACCCTAGCTCCTACATACAATATTGCTAAAAAAACTAGAACAAATAATAAAACATAACATTGACATTAGTACCAATTACAGCTTGAAAAACTCTTATGAATTTATAGAAAAACCAATGATGTGATTATCCAAGACCCCTGCATAATGGCTTCATTTGACATTGTCAATCTTTACACAAACGTTCCGATCAATGAAACCTTAGAAATAGTGAACACGAAATTAAGGAGCTCAAACCTTTTACCTGAAGCAATTAACGAATTAATGAAATTATTAAAAGAAACTTTGGACCAAAACTACTTCTGCTTCAACAACAAATACTACAAACAAACTGACGGATTAGCTATGGGCTCCCCACTATCTAGCCTTTTAGCAGACATCTACCTAAACCACATGGAAAACAATCTACTTTTTTCAGAGAAAAATAAAAACAAAAACAAAATATCTATGTACTTCAGATACGTTGATGACACATTTTTAATATTCTATGGCAATACCCGACAACTTAATATACGGTACTACACAACTATTTAAATAGTTTATCTCCAAAAATTAAATTTACCATGGAAATTGAGCAATCGAACGAGTTAAATTTTCTAGATCTGACCATAACGAAAAGTACTAAACTTGAGTTTAGTATTTTTAGAAAAGCTACAACATCCAACCAAACTATCCACGCCACGTCATATCACCCCCACTCTCAAAAAATGGCAGCTTATAACTCACTTGTCTACAGATTAATTAACTTCCTTATGTCACAGAAAAATTACAATAAAGAGGTACAAATAATCAAACACATTGCAGAATCAAATGGATACTCGAAGAAATTTATAGACAACTTAATTTATAAACATAAAAACAAAAATACAAAACCAGATAATCAAAATAATAATAAAAAATTCATATGTATAGAATACAACCATTCAATTGAGCACTACCTTAAGAACGAATTGAAACGTCACGACATAAAACTAACTTTCCGAACTACAAACAAAATACAAAATCTCTTGAATTCAGACAAAAACCTTTAGATAAATATGAGAAAATGGGAGTATACAAGATCACTTGCGACAATTGCCCTGACAATTATATTGGACAGACCCGCAGACCTTTCCACAATAGATTTAAAGAACACCACCCTGACCCCAAGCTCGAAAACCAAAAATCCACTGTTGCCCAGCATCTCATTGATAAAAACCATTCATTACATTCAATTCAAACAAACATGGACATTTTACATTATTGCCGAAATAGACAACTTTTGAACTGCTTAGAAGAATTTGAAATTTACAAATCAACCAAAAACGACCCTAATCTAATGAATGAAAAACTACAGTTCAAATCCCACATCCTGTACAACTGTCTACTAAATAAACCAGATATTCCCCGTAAGAGTAACGTTAGTGTTAGTTTTATAAGAAAATACATAAACATGACACAAAAGCTTGGCTAATTTGGTTGTCATGATTCTACTAATTCCTACTAATTCTGACATGACTGTACTACCATGCATCCCCCTGAAGTAGACGTATAACGTGCTCTACAATATAGAACTTTCTTTACTAGGAGAATGGCAGTAGGTTGAGCTTTTATATTAATCTGATGGTTTAGGTAGAACATCGGAGACATGGGTGAGTAAGCTTAGAGAACCACCAGTTGCGAAGCAAGGGCTACCGGCTAGTAGAACTATATATTGAATACTAATAGCATGGTCAACTTTTGATCATTTTTGTCACGAACTCTACATGATAAAATCGACTCAGACGGCCGACTCTATGGGTAGATAAAAACACAGAACTCCCCTCGTTGTTGGATTTAACTGGACGAGTGAATGTGTAGAAAGGGCTATCCTCCCCCTCCTCAGGCCGTAATCTGCGTTGCCTGTTGCCCTTGGTTTGTGATGCACTATATAATGGACTGACGGCGATGGCGGCCAGGTAGGCTCTCCCAGCTGCCCCATTGTACCCTGATAATCCTCTGCATATGTCGCCACATCGCTTTGAAAGCCACTGACAAATTGCCATTTCGGCTTCGAAACGACTGTATACAAGGGGTCCCTAAGCCAACAGGGTGCTCAAAAACACCGACCCTTATCGCGAACACGAAACCCTCATCACCCGAGTCTTTCTAGGAACGCGGAGGCCATTGTAAATGTGGCTAAACAGAAAGTAAATGTCTTGTTCCGACTATTGGTAAGTTTTTGAATTTATAGAAGGAGTAATATCAGTATGTAATTTTTTACCTATATTTGCCTCCGAATTAAAATTAAAAAAGATTCGAGAGTATGAAAGAAAAAAAGAGTGAGAGAGAGAGAGAGAGAGAGAGAGAGAGAGAGAGAGAGAGAGAGAGAGAGAGAGAGAGAGAGAGAGAGAGAGAGAGAGAGAGAGAGAGAGAGAGAGAGAGAGAGAGAGAGAGAGAGAGAGAGAGAGAGAGAGAGAGAGAGAGAGAGAGAGAGAGAGAGAGAGAGAGAGAGAGAGAGAGAGAGAGAGAGAGAGAGAGAGAGAGAGAGAGAGAGAGAGAGAGAGAGAGAGAGAGAGAGAGAGAGAGAGAGAGCTAAGAACGGTGCTACTTGACATAATAGGTTACTTTGGAACAGTGTAAATCTACAATGTGAAGAAAAAGTACAAAATTACGAATTATTTCTTATTATGTTCTGCCTCAGTACAGTTTTGCATTACTTTAAAGCATTTTCAAGTAAATGCTCGTTTACAATCTATCTATTATTGGTATTGATAAATTATGTTCCAGCGCAGTGATACGGATCAGTAGAGGCAGACGCTGTCCATAGTCAGGCTAGCCTCCTCCCACCCAAGCCACAACAGACAGGAAGCTCAGTAAAATCCGGGTTAGATATAATTATATCCAGCGCAATGTCACGGATCAGTAAAGGCAGACGCTGTCTATAGTCAGGCTAGCCTCCTCCCACCCAAGCCACAACAGACAGGAAGCTCAGTAAAATCCGGGTTAGATATAATTATATCCAGCGCAATGTCACGGATCAGTAGAGGCAGACGCTATCCATAGTCAGGCTAGCCTCCTCCCACCCAAGCCACAACAGACAGGGAGCTCAGTACAATCCTAGTTAGATATAATTATATCCAGCGCAATGTCAGGGATCAGTAAAGGCAGACGCTGTCTATAGTCAGGCTAGCCTCCTCCCACCCAAGCCACAACAGACAGGAAGCTCAGTAAAATCCGGGTTAGATATAATTATATCCAGCGCAATGTCACGGATCAGTAGAGGCAGACGCTGTCCATAGTCAGGCTAGCCTCCTCCCACCCAAGCCACAACAGACAGGAAGCTCAGTAAAATCCGGGTTAGATATAATTATATCCAGCGCAATGTCACGGATCAGTAAAGGCAGACGCTGTCTATAGTCAGGCTAGCCTCCTCCCACCCAAGCCACAACAGACAGGAAGCTCAGTAAAATCCGGGTTAGATATAATTATATCCAGCGCAATGTCACGGATCAGTAGAGGCAGACGATATCCATAGTCAGGCTAGCCTCCTCCCACCCAAGCCACAACAGACAGGGAGCTCAGTACAATCCTAGTTAGATATAATTATATCCAGCGCAGTGTCAGGGATCAGTAAAGGCAGACGCTGTCTATAGTCAGGCTAGCCTCCTCCCACCCAAGCCACAACAGACAGGAAGCTCAGTAAAATCCGGGTTAGATATAATTATATCCAGCGCAATGTCACGGATCAGTAGAGGCAGACGCTGTCCATAGTCAGGCTAGCCTCCTCCCACCCAAGCCACAACAGACAGGAAGCTCAGTAAAATCCGGGTTAGATATAATTATATCCAGCGCAATGTCACGGATCAGTAGAGGCAGACGCTGTCTATAGTCAAGCTCACCTCCTTTCACCCAAGCCACAATAGACATTGAGCTCAGTACAATCCTGGTTAGATATAATTATATTCAGCGCAATGTCACGGATCAGTAGAGGCAGACGCTGTCTATAGTCAAGCTCGCCTCCTCCCACCCAAGCCACAACAGACAGGGAGCTCAGTACAATCCTGGTTAGATATAATTATATCCAGCGCAATGTCACGGATCAGTAGAGGCAGACGCTGTCTATAGTCAAGCTCGCCTCCTCCCACCCAAGCCACAACAGACAGGGAGCTCAGTACAATCCTAGTTAGATATAATTATATCCAGCGCAATGTCACGGATCAGTAGAGGCAGACGCTGTCTATAGTCAAGCTCACCTCCTTTCACCCAAGCCACAATAGACATTAAGCTCAGTACAATCCTGGTTAGATATAATTATATCCAGCGCAATGTCACGGATCAGTAGGGGCAGACGCTGTCTATAGTCAGGCTCGCCTCCTCCCACCCAAGCCACAACAGACAGGGAGCTCAGTACAATCCTGGTTAGATATAATTATATCCAGCGCAATGTCACGGATCAGTAGGGGCAGACGCTGTCTATAGTCAGGCTCGCCTCCTCCCACCCAAGCCACAACAGACAGAAAGCTCAGTAAAATCCTGGTTAGATATAGTTATATCCAGCGCAGTGTCACGGATCAGTAGAGGCAGACGCTGTCCATAGTCAGGCTCGCCTCCTCCCACCCAAGCCACAACAGACAGGAAGCTCAGTAAAATCCTGGTTAGATATAATTATATCCAGCGCAATGTCACGGATCAGTAAAGGCAGACGCTGTCTATAGTCAGGCTCGCCTCCTCCCACCCAAGCCACAACAGACAGGGAGCTCAGTACAATCCTAGTTAGATATAATTATATCCAGCGCAATGTCACGGATCAGTAGAGGCAGACGCTGTCTATAGTCAGGCTCGCCTCCTCCCACCCAAGCCACAACAGACAGGGAGCTCAGTACAATCCTAGTTAGCTATAATTATATCCAGCGCAATGTCACGGATCAGTAGAGGCAGACGCTGTCTATAGTCAGGCTCGCCTCCTCCCACCCAAGCCACAACAGACAGGGAGCTCAGTACAATCCTAGTTAGCTATAATTATATCCAGCGCAATGTCACGGATCAGTAGAGGCAGACGCTGTCTATAGTCAAGCTCGCCTCCTTTCACCCAAGCCACAATAGACATTGAGCTCAGTACAATCCTGGTTAGATATAATTATATTCAGCGCAATGTCACGGATCAGTAGAGGCAGACGCTGTCTATAGTCAGGCTCGCCTCTTCCCACCCAAGCCACAACAGCCAGGGAGCTCAGTACAATCCTGGTTAGATATAATTATATCCAGCGCAGTGTCACGGATCAGTAGAGGCAGACGCTGTCCATAGTCAGGCTCGCCTCCTCCCACCCAAGCCACAACAGACAGGGAGCTCAGTACAATCCTAGTTAGATATAATTATATCCAGCGCAATGTCACGGATCAGTAGAGGCAGACGCTGTCTATAGTCAAGCTCGCCTCCTTTCACCCAAGCCACAACAGACAGGGAGCTCAGTACAATCCTAGTTAGATATAATTATATCCAGCGCAATGTCACGGATCAGTAGAGGCAGACGCTGTCTATAGTCAGGCTCGCCTCCTCCCACCCAAGCCACAACAGACAGGGAGCTCAGTACAATCCTAGTTAGATATAATTATATCCAGCGCAATGTCAGGGATCAGTAGAGGCAGACGCTGTCTATAGTCAGGCTCGCCTCCTCCCACCCAAGCCACAACAGACAGGGAGCTCAGTACAATCCTAGTTAGATATAATTATATCCAGCGCAATGTCAGGGATCAGTAGAGGCAGACGCTGTCTATAGTCAGGCTCGCCTCCTCCCACCCAAGCCACAACAGACAGGGAGCTCAGTACAATCCTGGTTAGATATAATTATATCCAGCGCAATGTCACGGATCAGTAAAGGCAGACGCTGTCTATAGTCAAGCTCGCCTCCTCCCACCTAAGCCACAACAGACAGGGAGCTCAGTACAATCCTGGTTAGATATAATTATATCCAGCGCAGTGTCACGGATCAGTAAAGGCAGACGCTGTCTATAGTCAAGCTCGCCTCCTCCCACCCAAGCCACAACAGACAGGGAGCTCAGTACAATCCTGGTTAGATATAATTATATCCAGCGCAGTGTCACGGATCAGTAGAGGCAGACGCTGTCTATAGTCAAGCTCGCCTCCTCCCACCCAAGCCACAACAGACAGGGAGCTCAGTACAATCCTGGTTAGATATAATTAATGGCACAACCTATAAATAAATCAGGTCACGTCATCCTCTATTTAATTATTGCTCATGTTGCACTTAAAAACCATTTATGCCATTTACCTATTTCAGGGGTTTCTTCACTTCTATTTAAATTACCTTTCTTTCCCCGTTTATTTGCCACCCGACTGGGTATTTAGAAACTGTTTTGGGTTTACAGGTTATATTTTCTGTCAAGTGATAAATAGTTTTATTCTTTACAAGTCTTATATCAACTTTTTTGTCTTATTTTGATTTAATACTTTTCATTTTTTATAGCTAGATATGTACATGTTTGTATCAGTTAGGCGTATAGATTTTTATGTTATTTAATTTCTTTATAGAAAGCTTTATTATAATTTTTATATTTTAAATTACTTTAAACATATATCAAACCAACATATTTATTATTGTTTGCTTTGTGTTTTTTGTAAAACTTCAACAACAATTTGCATCATTACAAAGGAATTAATAAACGTAAACTGAGTACGTTTGTACTGGGTCTGATGGCCAGTGTACTGGGTGTATACGGCCAGTGGGTCTGATGGCCAGTGTACTGGGTGTATACGGCCAGTGGGTCTGATGGCCAGTGTACCGGGTGTATACTGCCAGTGGGTCTGATGGCCAGTGTACTGGGTGTATACGGCCAGTGTGTCTGATGGCCAGTGTACTGGGTGTATACGGCCAGTGGGTCTGATGGCCAGTGTACCGGGTGTATACGACCAATGGGTCTGATGGCCAGTGCACTGCGTGTATACGGCCAGTGTGTCTGATGGCCAGTGTACTGGGTGTATACGGCCAGTGGGTCTGATGGCCAGTGCACTGCGTGTATACGGCCAGTGTGTCTGATGGCCAGTGCACTGCGTGTATACGGCCAGTGGGTCTGATGGCCAGTGTACTGGGTGTATACGGCCAGTGGGTCTGATGGCCAGTGTACCGGGTGTATACTGCCAGTGGGTCTGATGGCCAGTGTACTGGGTGTATACGGCCAGTGTGTCTGATGGCCAGTGTACTGGGTGTATACGGCCAGTGGGTATGATGGCCAGTGTACTGGGTGTATACGGCCAGTGGGTCTGATGGCCAGTGTACTGGGTGTATACGGCCAGTGGGTCTGATGGCCAGTGTATTGCGTGTATACGGCCAGTGTAGGCCTACTGGGTGTATAGGCTACGACCAATGGGTCTGATGTCCAGTGTGTATTTTACTCTCTGGCTTATATATTTCACAGTAATGACTCGGTACTTGTGTCAAGAGGGGCATTCCGGTAGTACTTTGTAATTATTATAAACATGTAAATATATGGTCTCGCTGTTAGTCGGTCTCCCCGTGGTGAGACTAGATAGATAATCATTTGTTTGTTAGAGCGAAAAATAGTCCATCACTGTCGAAACAAAACAACTAATAAAAACATAACATTCCATATTCAAAACACACTTTAAATTATTTTGGAGTGAGTATTAAAACTATCTGACATGCGATGAAAGTTTCACCAAAACCCCGAAGCGAAGCGTGGGTACTTACATAGTGGTTATGGTATATAGAAATTATGTGTTAGCCACAGTACAAGCAGGTTATATGTCGGTTAAACGCAATTATTGGGTTTCAAACATCTTCCAGCTTCCTTTATTATGAATGAATGTCTCTATTGAAGGTGAAGGATCATTAATCCTCTCTTATACTCAATCTTAAAATAACAAGATCAGTAATAAACAAACACTCTTGTTGAAAATAACTATAGTTTTTATACTCCTAATCCGGTTATATAAGTATTTTTATACACTGAATTACTTGAATTTAGGTTGTAACTCTTAATAATGCACATAACCAATGAAACGACATTAGGGTAACTTTGTTAAGGGCCTACTTGAAAGAGGAATAATTCTACCCACGTATGTGTTAATTACGTCTTCATTAACACATATGTAGACGTAATTAACAAGCACTGTGCTATATTCAGAGGCTTTCTGCCTCTGATTGCTGTTAATCGGCAATTTTTTAGCAATTGGTATATTTAATGCTGGGACATTAATACAATTAACTGCTAAACTTGATCAAATCAAGAAAAACTCTATTCTAGATGATTAAAGGTTATAATAGCTTAAATTATTATATATTTAATAATATCATTCATCAACAAAATGAAAATATGAATGCTCAGAAATCTTAATTAGAACTACACTACGTAGATATTATAATCATACTTTACAGCAGATCGTCTTTCATATAAGCACACATGATCGTTTTTAGATACTCATAAAATATATATTTATTAGTTTTAAAAGTAATACATGGTGCCAAGTAACTGGCACAAACGTTCTCCCTTTCCCTTTGTTACAACCCCACACAGTCGGGGTACTCTCTTTAATTGGAATTTGCATCTATACTAAAAATGTAATCAAAATAAAGCTTGAAAATTTGCTTTTTTAAAATGTTTTTGTCCTTAAAAAATGTTATAACTCAATAACTTTAAAGTTATGGACATGCAGTTTTTAATAATATATTTTAAATTATAAGTCACATCTTTCCTGAAAATGTTATCAAAATCGTTAGAGCCGTTTTCGAGAAAATTCCATGTTTGTATATTTTTTGCTAATACAAATAAAAAAAAAAAATAAAATTTAAAAAAAGCCCTGGATATATCGGCTAAGTACACCTACATATCAAATATAATAAAAATCTATCCATCCTTTTGGCCTCCAGCGAAGTTCACAGACATACATACGCAGAAGCGCCAACATGTTTTATTAAAAAAAAAAAACCCACTTTTTGGATTCAGGGGGCCCTAAAATGGATTTTCAGACCAACTTGTAAAATTTTTTTTTTTACAATCACAATATTTTCTATTTGCTAACGCATATGGAAGAAAGTAAAAAATGATTCATTCATTCTTCAAATAGGCCTATGCGTTTATTTATAAATACTGTATAAAGTATTTACAACAAACACATCTTACACATTAATACGGTATGGTTTATTAAATATAATAAAAAATATGTATATGCAAGAACACAAATTTAATTTCCTGTTTTTTTCTTACATCTGTTTGAATGGTTGACCAATTGTAAGTTCCTTAATGCTAGTCTTAATTCAATTTCAATAATAAAACCTTAAGTGTCAAGTTCTGACAAGTTCACAACAAGACGATACTACCCCACTCCGAAGTCGCAAGTGTCAAGTTCTGACAAGTTCACAACAAGATGATACCACCCCACTCCGAAGTCGCAAGTGTCAAGTTCTGACAAGTTCTCAACAAGACGATACCACCCCACTCCGAAGTCGTAATTGTCAATCGTGCTCAGCCATATCACAGTGGTATTCACGGTTTTTAATCTTGATTTAGTAGAATATATTTTGTCTGGAACTGGTGAAGCTTGATGATTTCTAAGGATAAAACTATTTTTGTAAAAAGAGTACCACACCTCGTCCTTCTTCCCATTAGCCTTGGAGCTGGACTACTGCCAAGCTTTATAGGCACTTTTTTGTGAACTAAAGAGCTTTATAAATCTCTTCCTTGTTATCAGATGATTTCGAAATAATTTTCTGTGCAATTTTTATTTTCGATTCTGCCTTCCTATTTTCTTTGTAACGATAAAATAAGGAGATAACACAAGACGACCCTCATTCCCTGGACGAATATGCAAAATTCTTGTTTTTAAAACGTCTTCCATTGCCTTAAGACCAGACGTGGATTCCCGTAACGTGCCAAATGTCGTCGACAATATTAATGATTATTATCAATTCTATTAGTTTATTCGATTTCATAGAAATCGGATTAGTGATCAACAATTACGAAAACAAATCTCTTCTCATTACTTATTTCAACTCCAAACAAATTCATACTAATTATTTCAACAGGAAATACACTAACTTGAACAGACTGCAGCGGGAGTTTGTTAGACATGCACAGTACTCTCTAGATCTGCAACAGTATCACGCCTTGATGTCATGACGTAAGGACTCGGTTCAACTGTTCGTTGAGCAATGTCAAATATATGCAATGCATCTTAACATTTTAGCTGCTCATTCTTATATTGGTGTTTCCAGGCCATCAAGTGCGTCTTCGTGTGTGTACATCAAGTCTGGGACTCTGTAAATGTAACTGAGCCACTGTAGGCTACATTTACAGTGCTTTAAATTTCAGAAGCAAATTTCATAAACACTTTTTTTTACATAAAAAATCGGTCTATGAAGTACACTATGTACACTTGTCCTATACAAAACTCTCCAGACAGACATAACCAGACATAACAGTAATCAGACAACGTATTTAATAAAACAGGTAAATATAAAAAAATCAATAACGTATCTTGGTCTCTTGATTTTCAACAAAATACGTCACAGTATCAAAAAGTGCTGGAGTATAAAAATCTTTAAAAAGCTTCTAAAGGGTGTTTCCTAGCTAAACAAGGTCACTTATGCGTGGATGAGTTTCAATCGGCGGCTTTCCTTTGGAATTAGTCCCTTAATAACTCATTATAATGTTATAATTTACACATTATCACTGCTAATCAAGAATCCAATTCAATTCTGTCTGATCAAGTATTAAAATACTTATAGCTATATGACTACCCATGTTCTATAACCTTGTGTGTCTTTGAAGACTACCTATGTTCTATAACCTTGTGTGTCTTTGAAGACTACCTATGTTCTATAACCTTGTGTGTCTTTGAAGACTACCTATGTTCTATAACCTTGTGTGTCTTTGAAGACTACCCATGTTCTATAACCTTGTGTGTCTTTGAAGACTACCCATGTTCTATAACCTTGTGTGTCTTTGAAGACTACCTATGTTCTATAACCTTGTGTGTCTCTGAAGACTACCTATGTTCTATAACCTTGTGTTTCTTTGAAAAATAAAGTATTTAATTTAATATGATCTTACATTTGCAATTTTTATCTCCTTTCGTAGATGTATGGACTTACATTTAGATACAACGGAGATACACGAAAATGAGACACATTTAGTACATCTTACCACATTACAGAGGTAGGCTACACTTTTTAGAGTTATTGTGAGAATTCATGTACCATATTTTGTTAATGACTCAAAACCAAATTCCGACGGTGTAGACATATCCATTCAGTAACTCAGACGTCAGTCAAAAACAGACGACCTCGTGGGGCGTGTGACTGACTGACCCGGTGACTGGAGATGATCGGCAAGAGGGCCCCTCATTTAGCCGGGGTCCTATTAACACACACATCACTGTCAACCCCCCACCCTCCGCGAATATTTACATTACCTCCATTGCTTATCCAACAATGGGAGGAAAAATGTACGGAATCCCGTCGACAAAAGTAGATTACTGGGTGCCCCAAAGTGAATAAACACAGCTTTGTCTGAGGTAGGCTTCCACTCGGCACTATCGCTCGGCACATGATCGCAACTCAGCAACGGTCCTCTGGGAAGGGTGTACTATGTGCTGTCGAGGATAATGTGTTTAATATGAAGCAAGCTTGTTTGCGCAAAAAAGAGCCCAATACGATTGTTGTTATTCCATTGGTAGTTATTATCTGGCAAATTAGATTATGATGTTTTTTCCTATTCATTTATGCATTATATGTAGTTCAGTTGTGGTTAGCACTGTTCACTATTGACCTTCAATGTTGAAAAGGTCAAGTCAGACATCGTCTGAACATTCTACGTTATAGTTATAGTATAAAAACTTACATTTAAAAAACAAACGACGGTTTTAGTTAGTCGGTGAAATGATCTATCGATTGATGTTGATTTTGAAATTCTTACCTATCAGTTTATAAGACTGTGAAAGATAAGTAACAGTAGTTGTTGCTGTGATTTCACAACCATTGTCATTGTTGACTTTCCTTTGTTACTGTCTGTTGTCTTAAATTCTTACCTATCAGTTTATAACACTATGAAAGGTAAGTAACAGTAGTTGTTGCTGTGATTTCACAACCATTGTCATTGTTGACTTTCCTTTGTTACTGTCTGTTGTCTTAAATTCTTACCTATCAGTTTATAGCACTGTGAAAGGTAAGTAACAGTAGTTGTTGCTGTGATTTCACAACCATTGTCATTGTTGACTTCCCTTTGTTACTATCTGTTGTCTTAAATTCTTACCTATCAGTTTATAACACTGTGAAAGGTAAGTAACAGTAGTTGTTGCTGTGATTTCACAACCATTGTCATTGTTGACTTTCCTTTGTTACTGTCTGTTGTCTTAAATTCTTACCTATCAGTTTATAACACTATGAAAGGTAAGTAACAGTAGTTGTTGCTGTGATTTCACAACCATTGTCATTGTTGACTTTCCTTTGTTACTGTCTGTTGTCTTAAATTCTTACCTATCAGTTTATAGCACTGTGAAAGGTAAGTAACAGTAGTTGTTGCTGTGATTTCACAATCATTGTCATTGTTGACTTTCCTTTGTTTCTGTCTGTTGCCTTAAATTCTTACCTATCAGTTTATAACACTGTGAAATGTAACAGTAGTTGTTGCTGTGATTTCACAACCATTGTCATTGTTGACTTTCCTTTGTTTCTGTATGTTGCCTTAAATTCTTACCTATCAGTTTATAACACTGTGAAAGGTAAGTAACAGTAGTTGTTGCTGTGATTTCACAACCATTGTCATTGTTGACTTTCCTTTGTTTCTGTCTGTTGCCTTAAATTCTTACCTATCAGTTTATAACACTGTGAAAGGTAAGTAACAGTAGTTGTTGCTGTGATTTCACAACCATTGTCATTGTTGACTTTCCTTTGTTTCTGTCTGTTGCCTTAAATTCTTACCTATCAGTTTATAACACTGTGAAAGGTAAGTAACAGTAGTTGTTGCTGTGATTTCACAACCATTGTCATTGTTGACTTTCCTTTGTTACTGTATGTTTTCTTAAATTCTTGTTCATATTATTGATTGGTTGGTAAAATCAATTGAATGATGTTAATTTCGATGCTCTGCACATTCATTCGTAATTCACGTTCCAGTTCGTTTTTATCGGGTCGCAATCGTTCATGTAATCATTCGTGTTGTCGTTTCTACTGTTTGTTATACTATCATTCCTAGTAATTGGTGTTATTTAGAATTATATGCTGATAGAGGTACCGGTATGTAGAATGATTTGAGATAAAAGTACAATATATGAACAAATATTTAAACTATACCATGTTACCAAGGTAATAACAGTTTTGGGAAAGGCTGTATTAGTGGTTTTCAATTAGTACAATAATATAAAAACCATAGATGAAGCCCATTACAGAACAGACTACATTAGTTGAGGGTAGACAAAACGTTTGGAAGTTTTGGAGTAGTATTATAACCTTTAATCATCTAGAATAGAGTTTTTCTTGATTTGATCAAGTTTAGCAGTTAATTGTATTAATGTCCCAGCATTAAATATACTAAATGCTAAAAAATTGCCGATTAACAGCAATCAGAGGCAGAAAGCCTCTGAATATAGCACAGTGCTTGTTAATTACGTCTACATATGTGTTAATGAAGACGTAATTAACACATACGTGGGTAGAATTATTCCTCTTTCAAGTAGGCCCTTAACAAAGTTACCCTGATGTCGTTTCATTGGTTATGTGCATTATTAAGAGTTACAACCTAAATTCAAGTAATTCAGTGTATAAAAATACTTATATAACCGGATTAGGAGTATAAAAACTATAGTTATTTTCAACAAGAGTGTTATTATTACTGATCTTGTTATTTTAAGATTGAGTATAAGAGAGGATTAATGATCCTTCACCTTCAATAGAGACATTCATTCATAATAAAGAAAGCTGGAAGATGTTTGAAACCCAATAAGTGCGTTTAACCGACATATAACCTGCTTGTACCGTGGCTAACACATAATTTCTATATACCATAACCACTATGTAAGTACCCACGCTTCGCTACGGGGTTTTGGTGAAACTTTCATCGCATGTCAGATAGTTTTAATACTCACTCCAAAATAATTTAAAGTGTGTTTTGAATATGGAATGTTATGTTTTTATTAGTTGTTTTGTTTCGACAGTGATGGACTATTTTTCGCTCTAACAAACAAATGATTATCTATCTAGTCTCACCACGGGGAGACCGACTAACAGCGAGACCATATATTTACATGTTTATAATAATTACAAAGTACTACCGGAATGCCCCTCTTGACACAAGTACCGAGTCATTACTGTGAAATATATAAGCCAGAGAGTAAAATACACACTGGCCATCAGACCCATTGGCTGAAGCCTATACACCCAGTACACTGGCCATCAGACCCATTGGCCGTAGCCTATACACCCAGTACACTGGCCATCAGACCCACTGGCCGTATACACCCAGTACACTGGCCATCATACCCACTGGCCGTATACACCCAGTACACTGGCCATCAGACACACTGGCCATCATACCCATTGGTCGTATACACCCAGTACACTGGCCATCAGACCCACTGGCCGTATACACCCAGTACACTGGCCATCAGACACACTGGCCGTATACACGCAGTGCACTGGCCATCAGACCCATTGGTCGTATACACCCATTACACTGGCCATCAGACCCACTGGCCGTATACACCCAGTACACTGGCCATCAGACCCACTGGCCGTATACACCCATTACACTGGCCATCAGACCCACTGGCCGTATACACCCATTACACTGGCCATCAGACCCACTGGCCGTATACACCCAGTATACTGGCCATCAGACCCACTGGCCGTATACACCCATTACTCTGGCCATCAGACCCACTGGCCGTATACACCCAGTACACTGGCCGTATACACCCAGTACACTGGCCATCAGACACACTGGCCGTATACACCCAGTACACTGGCCATCAGACACACTGGCCGTATACACGCAGTGCACTGACCATCAGACCCATTGGCCGTATACACCCAGTACACTGGCCATCAGACCCACTGGCCGTATACACCCAGTACACTGGTCATCAGACCCACTGGCCGTATACACCCATTACACTGGCCATCAGACCCACTGGCCGTATACACCCAGTACACTTGTCATCATACCCACTGGTCGTATACACCCAGTATACTGACCATCAGACCCACTGGCCGTATACACCCAGTACACTGACCATCAGACCCAGTATAAACGTACTCAGTTTACGTTTATTAATTCCTTTTTAATGGTTTACTACCATTGTTTTTTTGTCTCTATTTATATTGAGTGGTTAGACTGCAAGTTGTTCTAGCCGTCAGTTTAGTACCATTGTTTAGTCTCTATTTATATTGAGTGGTTAGACTGCAAGTTGTTCTAGCCGTCAGTTTAGTACCATTGTTTAGTCTCTATTTATATTGAGTGGTTAGACTGCAAGTTGTTCTAGCCGTCAGTTTAGTACCATTGTTTTGTCTCTATTTAAATTACGTGATTATAAGTTTTTTTTTTTTACTTTTTTAATGTCATCTTTAGAAACATTTTAATTTGTTTACATACTGCAAAAGTTAAATGGCTGGATATTAATGGAAAAAAGTTTGTATACTAATTTGTATACCAATTTTTTAAAATGATTTTGACAAACTTATATAATAAACACTTATAATAATTTTCGACAATCCTATATAATAAATTAATGCTGCAACTGATCTTCTTAATATGGAAAGATCGTCATTCCTCCATAGACTAAGAAATACTTCTAGAATAAGTTAAAAATAACCAGTCTTCTAGAGAACCATTTTATAAGGTTCAAAGTAGATAACAATATTTTTATATTCTAAATTCTTTGTTTACTAAAGAGTAACTAAATCAATTTTAGTACGCCCTATTAAGCCTCATATAAACAAAAGAGAAACAGAGAATAATCGTTAAAATATACTTCATGATATGAATTTTATAGTAGCTTTAAAGAAATGTCCTGGTGGTTCTCATGTGACCTTAAGACACGGACCACCAGTTGTTAAAGAGGTAAGTCAGTAAAAAGGGTTAAAATTAATACTGTATACAATGATTTGGAGAAATTAGTGAGCGCCGTTTTATATCTTGGTATGTTTTAACGGAGCAGTTCTGTACTACATGTAACCGCACGTCAAGTGAAGGCGTTGAGTAATAGTTAAGTAAATCGATCAGTGGTCATTGATTGAGTACATTAAAAACCATTGATTGAACATATACAAGTTGCTCAAAAGGTCTGGGGATATCGATTTTTATTAATACCATAACAGATTACCCAATCGAACTTCTCTTCTTTTATTCACTGAAAATACATTATTAAAAACTATTTCGGAATCAAAATTAAACTGTTCATTCATTAATTTATCACGTCCTTACTTTTTCTTTAAAAATAAATAACTCTTCCTAAGCATTCATAATACGACACTTCTTACAAACGTTTAGAATATCTACATTATGAATGCTTGGGAAGAGTTATTTATTTTTAAAGAAAAATAAGATCGTGATAAATTAATGAATGAACAGGTTAATTTTGATTCCGAAATAGTTTTTAATAATGTATTTTCAGGGAATAAAAGAAGAGAAGTAACAGCCAATAGGAATTAACCAATAATATCACAGCAGCCGCCATTTTGACGATTCCAGCCAATGGGGTCATGTAATCATAGGCCTATAAATTGAGTTGTTGAACACCATTTTCCATTCTTTTGTGAATCCCTCTGGTCTGAGGAAGGTGAGCGTGGTTCACTGAAATCGATCACCATAATATTCGTATCTATAATCTATTCTATCTCTGACTTTTAAACACTATAATTGCTTATAAAAGACATTGCTTGTTTATATATGCATGTAGTGAACACACGCATTTTGAACAGTTTGTTACTTGTTACATAGAGTATCATTTAGATAGACAAAAACTGCGTTGGCTTAGTCAAAATATGGAAATATCAACGTATAGTCCTAAACTATCAATTTCTTACCTTGTAATGTAGGAGAGTGGTGGCGATGGGCGTGTATAATGTAGGAGAGAGGTGGAGAGTGGTGGCGATGGGCGTGTATAATGTAGAAGAGAGGTGGAGAGTGGTGGCGATGGGCGTGTATAATGTAGGAGAGAGGAGGAGAGCGGTGGAGATGGCCGTGTATATGTAGGAGAGAGGTGGAGAGTGGTGGAGATGGCCGTGTATAATGTAGGAGAGAGGAGAAGAGTGGTGAAGATGGCGTGTATAATGTAGGAGAGAGGTGGAGAGTGGTGGAGATGGGCGTGTATAATGTAGAAGAGAGGTGGAGAGTGGTGGCGATGGGCGTGTATAATGTAGAAGAGAGGTGGAGAGTGGTGGCGATGGGCGTGTATAATGTAGGAGAGAGGTGGAGAGTGGTGGAGATGGCCGTGTATATGTAGGAGAGAGGTGGAGAGTGGTGGATATGGCCGTGTATAATGTAGGAGAGAGGAGGAGAGTGGTGGAGATGGCCGTGTATAATGTAGGAGAGAGGGGAGAGTGGTGGAGATGGCCGTGTATAATGTAGGAGAGAGGAGGAGAGTGGAGGAGATGGTCGTGTATAATGTAGAAAAGAGGAGGAGAGTGGTGGAGATGGCCGTGTATAATGTAGGAGGGAGGAGGAGAGTGGTGGAGATGGCCGTGTATAATGTAGGAGAGAGGAGGAGAGTGGTGGAGATGGCCGTGTTTAATGTAGGAGAGAGGAGGAGAGTGGTGGAGATGGCCGAGTATAATGTAGGAGAGAGGAGGAGAGTGGAGGAGATGGCCGTGTATAATGTAGGAGAGAGGAGGAGAGTGGAGGAGATGGCCGTGTATGTATAATGTAGGAAAGAGGAGAAGAGTGGTTGGAGATGGCCGTGTATAATGTAGGAGAGAGGAGGAGAGTGATGGAGATGACCCTGTATAATGTAGGAGAGAGGAGGAGAGTGGTGGATATGGCCGTGTATAATGTAGAAGAGAGGTGGAGAGTGGTGGCGATGGGCGTGTATAATGTAGAAGAGAGGTGGAGAGTGGTGAAGATGGCGTGTATAATGTAGGAGAGAGGTGGAGAGTGGTGGCGATGGGCGTGTATAATGTAGAGGAGAGGTGGAGAGTGGTGGCGATGGGCGTGTATAATGTAGGAGAGAGGTGGAGAGTGGTGGAGATGGCCGTGTATATGTAGGAGAGAGGTGGAGAGTGGTGGATATGGCCGTGTATAATGTAGGAGAGAGGTGGAGAGTGGTGGAGATGGCCGTGTATAATATAGGAGAGTGGTGGATATGGCCGTGTATAATGTAGGAGAGAGGTGGAGAGTGGTGGAGATGGCCGTGTATAATGTAGGAGAGAGGTGGAGAGTGGTTGAGATGGCCGTGTATAATGTAGGAGGGAGGAGGAGAGTGGTGGAGATGGCCGTGTATAATGTAGGAGAGAGGAGGAGAGTGGTGGAGATGGCCGTGTATAATGTAGGAGAGAGGAGGAGAGTGGAGGAGAGGCCTTGTATAATGTAGGACAGAGGAGGAGAGTGGTGGAGATAGCCGTGTATAATGTAGGAGAGAGGAGAAGAGTGGTGAAGATGGCGTGTATAATGTAGGAGAGAAGAGGAGGATGGTGGAGATGGCCGTGTATAATGTAGGAGAGAATAGGAGCGTGGTGGAGATGGCCGTGTATAAACAATGACAGTATAGTATAAACTAACTCGTTACGGTGAATATCAACGTATAGTCCTAAACTATCAATTTCTTATCTTGTAATGTAGGAGAGTGGTGGAGGGCCGTGTTTAATGTAGGAGAGAGGAGGAGAGTGGGGGAGATGGCCGTGTATAATGTCGGAGAGAGGAGGAGAGTGGTGGAGATGGCCGTGTATAATATAGGAGAGTGGGGGAGATGGCCGTGTTTAATGTAGGAGAGAGGAGGAGAGTGGGGGAGATGGCCGTGTATAATGTCGGAGAGAGGAGGAGAGTGGTGGAGATGGCCGTGTATAATGTAGGAGAGAGGAGGAGAGTGGTGGAGATGGCCGTGTGTATAATCAATGACAGTATAGTATAAACTAACTCGGTACTGTGATTATCTACAGTACTTAATAACTGCACTTACTAATACTAATATATTAATAACTCTTAAATTGTAATTAGCTTTAAAATGTTTCACTTTTTGAAAGGAAAGTAATGGGTTTTAAATTAGGCCTAGGTATTCTTCAAGCAAGTTTTACTTTTCAGTTAAATAAAACTTTTCAAATTAGATTGTGATTCTACGCCAATGTTCAATGTCCGACAATACAGTATAGTGATACCTGAATTCCTTGTCCGGATGTCATGTTTCATGTTTAATATCTAAACGCGATATAAAAGTGCCCCAATTGTTAATAATGAGCACTGCGATTCATGTGTGGAAATTTGGCCAGTATTATACATTAATCTCCAAAGAATGATTTGTACTGTTTATACTATTATAATCACATGTAACATGTCTAAATATAAATGTATAAGGAAATAACTTAGGAAACTGCCATCATTTTGGATTCGAATAAAACGTAGGGTTCTCTTGATTTGGTTCATTTAATAACTGATGAACCACATCAAATTAATAACTGATTTGGTTCATTAAATTGATCCAAATTTATAATATGATTCATTGTATATTATAATATGTACTTTTGAAATTTGTCAATTTCCTTAAGTTGGAAGCTGATAAATACATACTGCAATATTGACTTGTTGGGCATCCATGTAGGCTATATTCGACTGGCCCTGATTCGACAATTATTGCTATGAAATAATGACCTTTAATATATTTGAAAAAAATGAGCGTTTTATTTCCTTATTCGATACAATATTATTTCATGATCACTTTAGTATGTACTGTGGCAATAATCATCGGGGAGCTGCGATAAGTAACACCGGAAGGTGAGAGAACCACGTGACCTAACAATAACAAACACCTCCTACATGTTGTCTCGTCTATGTTTATACAAGCAAAACTCCTGATGTTCTAAATGTAAATAACTTAATGTACCAAAGTCATCGAGGGACAGCGGTTCGAACCCCTTTGTGCAAACTTAACCGAACTTCCCGGGACTTGAACCACTAAACTTCTGCTTTGAAAGCAAAAGTGTTAATCACTAGACTATCTAGCAGGACTTTTACTTGAAATCCAGTAATTCTTGTCCAAAAACCAAACACTGACATAATTATGTCAATGCTTTTTTATAATTATTTTATAAATACTTTTCAACTATTTTATAAATATGGAATGTCATTTTCGGTAACATCGTACTCGGTGGGTCTCAGTATAATGTCTGGGCACAACGTCACAGTGCCGTCTTCACCTACTAGTAGGGGTAGAGTACGTCAGCCTGGTGGATGGTCAACCATCAAACCTCTCTCCTTGCTTCGCAGAACTGATTAAGTACTAACCATTAGCTACCTTCTTTACAGGGGCTCTGAGCTATTAATGATCAAAATGACAATATATAAAAATATTTGCACTGCGTGTAATCGACAGGTTATTTCCCGCTCACGGTGGGGTAAAATATCGACTGTCGCGTGAAATAAAAACTATACATTGTATATAACAATCTTAAGAGAAACCGAAAATATTTTCTGTCCAAAGGAAAGAAGATACAGATTTAGATTCTTTACTAATTGCCCTGAAGTACCATATAAATTTTCAAACAAATGTGTTGCTAAAGAAAAATTATGTCTACTCAATGTTTTATTTATTTGTTGCTTTATCTTTATAACCAAGCCATATTGTTGTAAATTAAAATAGAGGGAAGTTCTCACTTTAGAAACAAGTTTGAGATAAGAAAGTGAACTGCTACATAAATTATATATAAAAAATTGAGTTAACTTAGTATAGGTAATAAAAAATGTGATGGTTTTAACACTAATATAGCTCTACATATACTCGAATATACATTTCTTAGTACGAAGAGCTTTTTGAAAATACCGTGTAATTGTTTTATTTATTGTTCATCAGGAACCAAAACCATTTAAGTACCCCATTAAGAATCTTAAGAACAGCTCCTGACTAAATCTGAATAGGCTTACACAGATATTTCAAACTAAATTATTTTAAATATAATATATATGGAATTGTATGCTGATAAGTTCTTAAGTAATGTTGTATTCATCTCAATTTATGAATGATTTAAATAAAATCATCACAGCATTTCTGATATAAATTTGTTATATCTACGAATAAACTCACGAATAAAATATCGTTATCTAGCATCTCAAAATAAAAAAAACCCAGTACAGTACAACCTCGGTTACCCGGCCTAATGTGGCGAAGGTCAATCCGGATACTATAAAAGCCGGATAAAACATGAGTCATAAATAACTTGGTTTTAGAGGAGAAACTGATAACAGACAGCACACCTAAGCGGAGCGCCTACACTTGCATGTGACGCAACGCGCCCTGCAGCAATTGTAAGAAACGAATCATATTACGATCACCAACTTTGACGGTGCTTTTCAATACAATACTAAAGATATTTATGTTTTACTTCCCCCACTCACGAAATAGACTTTTCCAGCCAGCCACACTGAACAAAAGTAAACTACATTGCCAGCTTGGATCTTCAGGCGCATTATTAAATTATTACACAGTAATAAGCATTGTCGTATATAATCAATGGTAACAAGCGACCGCTTGTCGAGAGAGGGTGACTAGTAAATACAGTGCCTGCAGTTTGCGAAATCTAAAACCGAAACACTCGTGTACGACATTTGCGTTTCAAAACTGAAAGGCGCTTCCGATTAATTGTTATTTTACCTTATAAATGGTTTTTATTGTTATCTACTTGCCTAACCGGATGACACGGACTGCCGGATAAAGTGAGGCCGGATAATCGAGGTTGTACTGTATGAACAAATATTCGTGTTTTATTTTGTGTGATATACTGTTACGCTCATATGAGCAAAGCGTGTGTGTAGCAGTTTAAACTCGTACTTCGGGTGCATAATTGTCTTGCGTCAGTTTTACATAGAAGCAATGCTTGCTGGAATCTTTGTAAACCACCTTAGTATTTATCGACGTTAAATGTATAGTGTTATTCATCGGTTATGTTTATAGTATTCATAATATTGCTATTTAAATATTTGTATATGATTCATAACTGTAATTAAAGAAGATGAGATGTTATAGAACTAAATTAATAACTTATGAGTAAACTATGACAAAATGATTACGTTTTGACAAAATGGTAAAATAAGATTAATTTTCATAATGGTAATGTTGCGTCTTACAGCAACCACACTAAATTGGTGGGCCCAATGCGGTTTTGAGAACCGTGTTCAGCGTAAAGTTGTAAGATTCCGTTCCAGAGAAACATATAAACTTTTGAAAATAGCTTCCACCGTGCAATAAATAAATTAATACTGATCTAGACGATGATAACAACCATTTTGACCTCAATGGAGTATGTAATATTTATTTGAAATGGATGTATACGCATGTTCGTGGAATTACTATAGAACATCGGGATATATTATGTAATGTAACGAAACAGAGAGATTGGTCAGTTTGGAGTACGAGCAGTATGAATGACTGACGTACTGTTGTAGACAAGTGGTCAACAACATGCAGCCCACATCCCACTTCCAGGGACATCGCAGTGTCTTCGTCTCACGGCTGACGGCCGTGGAAAAGTCATCAACATGCAGTCCAAATCCCATTTCCAGGGACATCGCAGTGTTTTCGTCTCACGACTGACGGCCGTAGATAAGTGATCAACATACAGCCCACATCCCAATGCCAGGGACATCGCAGTGTCTTCGTCTCACGGCTGACGGCCGTGGAAAAGTCATCAACATGCAGTCCAAATCCCATTTCCAGGGACATCGCAGTGTTTTCGTCTCACGACTGACGGCCGTAGATAAGTGATCAACATACAGCCCACATCCCACTGCCAGGGACATCGCATTGTCTTCGTCTCACGACTTACGGCCGTGGACAAGTGATCAACATGCAGTCCACATCCCACTGCCAGGGACATCGCAGTGTTTTCGTCTCACGACTGACGGCCGTGGACAAGTGATCAACATGCAGTCCACATTCCACTGCCAGGGACATCGCAGTGTCTTCGTCTCACGACTGACGGCCGTGGACAAGTGATCAACATGCAGTCCACATTCCACTGCCAGGGACATCGCAGTGTCTTCGTCTCACGACTGACGGCCGTGGACAAGTGATCAACATGCAGCCCACATCCCACTGCCAGGGACATCGCAGTGTCTTCGTCTCACGACTTACGGCCGTGGACAAGTGATCAACATGCAGTCCACATCCCACTGCCAGGGACATCGCAGTGTTTTCGTCTCACGACTTACGGCCGTGGACAAGTGATCAACATGCAGTCCACATCCCAATGCCAGGGACATCGCAGTGTTTTCGTCTCACGACTGACGGCCGTGGACAAGTGATCAACATACAGCCCACATCCCACTGCCAGGGACATCGCAGTGTTTTCGTCTCACGACTTACGGCCGTGGACAAGTGATCAACATGCAGTCCACATCCCAATGCCAGGGACATCGCAGTGTTTTCGTCTCACGACTGACGGCCGTGGACAAGTGATCAACATGCAGTCCACATCCCACTGCCAGGGACATCGCAGTGTTTTCGTCTCACGACTGACGGCCGTGGACAAGTGATCAACATACAGCCCACATCCCACTGCCAGGGACATCGCAGTCTTTTCGTCTCACGACTGACGGCCGTGGACAAGTGATCAACATGCAGTCCACATCCCACTGCCAGGGACATCGCAGTGTCTTCGTCTCACGACTTACGGCCGTGGACAAGTGATCAACATGCAGTCCACATCCCACTGCCAGGGACATCGCAGTGTCTTCGTCTCACGACTGACGGTCGTGGACAAGTGATCAACATGCAGTCCACATCCCACTGCCAGGGACATCGCAGTGTTTTCGTCTCACGACTGCCGGCCGTGGACAAGTGATCAACATGCAGTCTACATCCCACTGCCAGGGACATCGCAGTGTCTTCGTTTCTTTGGTGAGGCCGTACTTTGATGTTTTGGAATAATAATTTAATTGTCAATTAATATCTGGTGATTAAAATTTAACATTCACACACAAAAAGGCCACATTCATAAATACAAAAGTCACATTCACATATACAAAATGTTTACATTCGCTCCTTCATTATTTATTAAGCTTTCCTCCTCTAGCCTCTATCGGGATAATTTTGTTGCGCAGTTTTCCATTTATGTGCCATAAATTGGTCATAGTTTTAAAAGGCTTCTTTGGTTAAGTTTTTTCCAGACGGGTTTTAAATGACATAGAAGTATTTTTAATCTAGTTAGGCGGTTTGTTGACGAATAGAACTTCCGCCTGTGTCGTTGATGAAATACCGTTGTGTGTCTCCCAATTCGGTAGTTCTCACAACTTGTCTCTTAACAGAGTATATACCTCTTACATGTACACACACACTTAACAAAATCTAGTTTGGTAAGCTTGCTATTTCTCATCTGGTTAACTTTGTTTTGTATGAACATATTGCCTTTTTCTTTTGTTAGAGCCAGTTTTTATTTGTTTGCTATTTTCTAATCTAATTATTCTGACTTACGTATCATTTTGTTCATCCTTTAGATGTTTGATAAATTTATAATATTGGAGTTGGAATATTTGTATTTGCCGCAATTGTATGACTGAAGGCCGTCTTGAAGAATTTGGCTTAGCCAAGGGGACAGCCATAAACTCGGCAACTCAAAGTAGCATAAACTAGATTTTAGGAAGGGTCAGTCCCCAAGCATGAACTTGGAAACTCCTTCCACAGATAGCGACGGGCAAATACTAGATATTCCAACTACAATATTATAAATTTATCAAAAATCTAAAACATGAACAAATCTATACGTAGTCAGAATAATTAGAGCCGAAAATAGCAAACAAATAAAAAGTTATTTTATCACAAAAAGAAGGCATCATGTTTATACAAAAGGAAATAAACCAGCTGAGAGAAGATAAAATGATCAAACTAGAAAAATGTGTGTCCTCTGTTGTTGCTGCGAAAACATATAAAATCAATGTACAGCTGCTGTATTGATTTTTACGGTGCCTATTTTTTAAAGCTACTACAGTATATGTTTTTAAGCACTGAGGTTTTAAACATTTTTTGAAAGTGTTTACTATAGTTTTAGTGGTTTTCCTCCATTACGAATTGATCAAAAAATTTTCAATTTCTTTAATTTTTTAATTATTTCCATAATTACCTTCTATTATTTTTTTTTTTATTTATTTTGTTATTGTATTATTAATAACGTTATAAACATAATAATTCTAATTCCCCGTGTTAAACTGGTTTATGTACGGTAAATGCAGTCTATGTCGACATAATAGCCTCTTTATTATTAGTTTTATAAATATTTGTCATGTTTATTTTTATAGGCCACTTTCTTGATTCTGCGTCTACTTATAAATATGTTATGTATATTGTTTATATGCACGTTTTTAGTACAAACTAATTATTCAACAAAACTCTTTTGGATATTAATGAAATACATTTAAGTTCACTCTTTTACTTTAAACCTAATAACGCATCAAAAGTGAACTTATGAAGCACTATTACTTACTACTGTACATCACTGTAATATATACATATGTAAAGGAAAGTAAATTGTGAAACTATGGTTTCTTAGTTAGAACTACAAGGAATCATGGTTATTGACTCAAGAGGTTTACTTTTTTTATTTGTTTGTTGGTTCAAATAAATGAAATGAATTGGCTTTTATTAACTGCTAAAAGTATTTGTTTTATTTTAAGGCCTTTAAATTTTTATACCTTAAAATTTGTATACTACCGATGAATAGTTTTTTTATAAAATCAGGTAATATTTTAATTTACACTTATGCTTTTGGCTTGTGGTGAACGAAATTTTAAACAAAAATAATTTATATGGGATAGGTTTGTCTGAAATGTGTTCTACAGCTTACTAATAGAATTTCGCTGACTTGGACCCGGGTGTTACTCACAGCCACTTCTCCTCCCATCGTTGCCGAGTTAATGCCTTTATTTTAGGTTCAGTTTTATGCTATGTCGACAACGTTCCACTTGAGCAGGTAAAAGTTGTAAGCCCAGCTAGCCACCATCCCAACCTCTTCGACACTACATGCAAAGAGAGAGACGGTTGCCGAGTTCATGCTTGTGACTTTTATACAACAATCTTGCTACTTAGAGTTGCCGGGTTCATGTCCACCCTAAATACCTGGGGACAGGTACTGGAGGACGAAATGGCACTTTTTTCCAGGAATTTAGGTCGTGGGCGAGATCTTAAGTAGAATACGATTAACTTCATACATGAGATCAACAAAATCTCGGTTTTTAGAGTTTTAAACTCCGATAGAAACATCATTATTTTTATCGGAGAACCATTTCAGTACATTTAATATCAATGATATTCACTACTTTGTTCTTCATTATTATATCAAACGTGTTCGATCCAAAATCATATTGTTAAAGCAGAGTTTGCATATTTCAGGAGAATGGACATCGATTAAATGACGTTTTGGCGGGTATGTATCAGCTGGTCGAGTGGCCTTGAGCTGAGCCAAGGTCGTTTGTCACGTTCCCCACACAGGTTCGCTTGACAGCCTTCAGAACTGTTAGATGGGTGTGGCACGCTGGCCTGCAGGGCTACGTACCGGGACCACGAGACCGGGGTTAAGCTGCGTCTACTCTTGTTTGGCCCAGATCGAATGACAGTTTACCAAGATTGTCACTAGGAAATATGACACAAGTTACTCGTCAAGTCATGTCTCTCCATGCAGTATGTCCAGACGATTGTAAATGTATTAAGACCTATATGTATATTAGAGAAAAATAATTGATTACCGGTACTTCATCAAATACCTTCCATGATATTGTGTATTTGATAATCACATCAAATCAAAACCTCTTAGTTCAAAAACAGTTATACAACTGTACAATAGCGTCATATATATATATATATATATATATATATATATATATTACAGTTGAATACAAAGGTTGGATACAGTAAGAAATACAGCAAGCATACAATTCAATACTTATTATAAACATGATCAAGTAGCATGACAGATAATCGTGAATAGTAATGCTTATCTGGCATGATGGATTGGATTTGGCTCGTGATAAGAGACCACTTTATAGAATATTTGTTTATTCATTGGTATACTAATATATAACATGTCTCGTTTCATACGTATAAGTATTTAAATGTAATATACTCTTATATATATATTTTTTAGATAAATGGTGGCTGACAACAAACCATAAGAATATATATACTGCTTATCTATCAAATAAAGTTTTATGTCTTACTAAAATACCAGAAATCAACACCAGTCGTACGTTCGCCCGGCAGTGCGTTGGAGAATCTTATACCATTGTATAAAACATGTTTAGAGCTAAAACCTTTTTATGTTTTTGATTTAAAGAATATTTCTGTTACGAAAATTTGCGATGTTGCAGTTGAGTTATTATACAGAGAACATCATTTTTTACGAAGAGTTCAGTTTAAAGAATGTATATAGATGGAAATGTTAATATTTTATTGCATTTAAAAAAATATTTATGATGAACATAATTTGGTCTCCTTAAAATGAACCTGAACATTTTTTTGTAATCTGAACAAATATTTATTCCTTGAAAATGCATGAGTAATTAAACTACAACATTAATTAAGTAGTCCATACATGAACTGTTAAACTGTTAGTACATGAAGAGATAAAACGCCCAAACATAAATACTGTATATCTCCCATTGATAAGCTTACTAATTCTAATATTATGAAATTTAATTTTAAGAGAGTGCATGTACATTTATATGACATAAAACTTTGGATTTTCTTTTGCAGAAGTTATAATTAAAGAAATTGACGACAAAAACACTTTGATAAACACGTTCAGATCTCCATATCCTAAACTCTAGTGGAACCAATTGTTAAAATAATTTTATACTTTTTATCTGTTGTAATTTCTTTTGTTACTATCAAATTTTATAAAAATGTTTTAGGATGACACTTATACAGAGTTAACCCATCACTTCTCGTCCGTTGTTTTACTCATCACTGTAAAATGAACTTTAAAACTACAGTACTAATTAAATTCTAAATATATTAATGGATTGAGTTTGTTTCGTAACCAAGCTTAGTTAAAATTCTTCAACAATCAAACCATTAATATTAAAGTCCTTAATATTTTTTTTCAATAGGAAAGAGGTCTGTTTATGCTGGAATTGTCAACAGTTCCTGCCCGGATATGGCCGAAGCCAAGGTATTCTAGTCTGCAGCTCCTTCCGCGCTGTAATATATCTTCTATGGGTTCACACTAAAACACCTGCTGATATATATATATATATATATATATATAAATTGTAAATTTTCCGATTAAAATCATTTTGTTTTCTTAGACAAACAAGTTCCAAAGCCTAGAGAAATCTGTAAGTCTATTTTTAGAGAACACTAAGTACTATACTTGACTGAATCAATAAGATATTGTGTTTCTCGCCATGTTTAGCCATGTCCTATGATCTGGCTATGCATGCTTTAAAACTAAATGGTTCATTTGCCGATTGAAAACAGTTTGTTCTCCTAGATAACAAGGTTTCATAGTCTAGAACAATCTGTAAGTCTAATTTTAGAGGGCGCAAAGAACGGTAATTAACTCTGAATCAGTAAAATATCGTGTTTCTAGCCATGTTCTATGACCTGGCTATATATGTGTTCGGATTAAATTGTATATTTTCCCATTGAATACTTATGTTCTCCTAGATGACTTATGTTTCACAGTCTAAAAAATCTGTAAAAGTCTACACTTAGAGGCCGTAAATTAACCCATTTGATTTACTTACACGCACAAATTGAAAATCTAGCTCTACCAAAGGATGAAGGAGGTGAGATAAAGCAAAAAGTCAAATCAGGCACAGAAAATGATGTTAGTTTTGCTGTAGAACTGTTCATTTAGCCGCTACAGTCCAATTAGAGAAGCGCAGTTTTTGGCATTTCAAAATATGAAGAATTTTTTCAAACTCCCTTCTTATTGCACATCTACAACATAAGACTTTTGACTCTACAACATTTCAGCCTCGTAGGCTTAGTACTTTTTTAGTTACAGCGATGAGTGAGTGATTTAGTGGTATTTGCCTTTTATAGGTACAACAAACTCAACTCAAACTCAAACTCTTTATTCAGCCAAATCAGCAATACAATTGCATTAGCTAAGTCTTATGTCTATCAAAAATGTGTACAAAATCAACTCTTATATATCGAAAATAAGAATTTAATACATGTAAATAAGAATATCATTCATGATTTCCAACAAAATAAAATACATCACACCTAACCAGTTACATATTTTCCGTTAGAAATTCTCGGACGCTGTAACAAGCAAGATTTATTAAGTGGTTTTTGAGTTTTTTTCTAAACTTAGTTAGGCTTGATTCCAGCTTGAGTGATAGTGGAAGATGGTTAAACAAATTAATGCCATTGTAACAAAAGTGTTTTCACTACACTACTATGAGTTTAGCTGTTTTCGTTATGTGTTTACAACCTGCGAAACATCATATTTTCAACAGCTGTCTATTGTTTATTACCGAAAGTAACATTGTTTACAACCGAAAATTTTCCACAGTCAACAACACCTGTTTTTATTCCGTAGTGTAGTGAAAAGTATCGTTCAAAACTCGAGTGAAAGTGTTTTGTATGTTCTCGACCATTCGAAGTGCTCGACAAGTCTCGCACTTCAAACATATGGTCTCGAACATGCAAAACCCCACTTTCCACTCTTGTTATGAAATATACTATTTTGTAAAAAGATGTTGAATGTTTAGAGATTGATAATTTGTTGTGATTACGTAAAGAAAGAGTGTTTGTACTGAGAAGTTAAATTTTGAAAAGTTTTGTCTGACAAATGTTAATGTTTCAAGTATGTAAATAGATGGCAGTGTCAATATTTGTGGCTCACGGAAAGCGTTTTTACAGGATTGCCGTTTATTAAGAGAAAAAACAGTTCTCACAGCCCATTTTTGAAGCCTAAATAATGCCAAGGTGTGTTTATTTTCGTGACTCCAGATAGAGACAGCGTATTATAAGTGGAGGTATATGATTCCATAATATGCTGCTAATAGAACCTCTCAGTTTACAACGTTTTTTAAGCTTCGCAGAAGAAATATACCCGAGCTGAGGCTTCTAGAGACATGCTCAATATGGGTGCGAAATCTGAGTTTCTCATCCAACATCAGTCCCAAGAACTTTACACTGTCAGTTGGGAAAATCGTGGTTTCATCAAAGAGAAGGGAGCAAAAAAGTTCGTCCGGACGTGGTATGTTTTAGATAATAAGGATATTTACATCAGTGTAATAAGATAATTCTACAAAACAACTTTCTTTAAGGATACATGTCACAAATGGTAACCCCGGCATTGATAGATGGACCAGAGTCAGGATCAAATGAAACCAACTTTTAAACGAACTCTAAAAGAACTATTGTGTTCACTACAAATAATTTTCCCCCTACTTTTTTATTATATTAATCTTACAAGGGTTTTTTTCTCATAGGGTTTTCTGTACATTACAAGAAAATGATTAGGATCAACTGAATTTTCATATCTTTATGTTTGTCACGAACCGCATATTAAAATGGTATTGGTTTAATTATAATTTGATGTTTTAATAAAGAAGCAGAGAAGTGAAAATTATCACACAACAATAGGGAACCCGGTACGCCCTATAGCGAACATGTTAGTGTCAATTTTGTGGATCTGCTTTCTTGAAAATTACTTAAGATGTATCAGTTAAATCGACAGTCGTGGCATTTCTGAGAAAAGTGGATAAAGCCAGTAACAACGTTCCCCCCCCCCTCTCTCTCTCTCTCGCAGTGTCAGAAGACACAGTGTCACTATGAAAAAACTGCCCAGGACTTATTTTCTGTAGGCCTAGGATAACGCTCAGTTGCTAAAATTTAATTCTGTGTACGTCCGTGATTCAAGGCCGGATTCGAAACAGCGCTATCTCGAAGTCCTGAAGCCTTAGACCGCTCGGCCAAAGCGTTAAATAAAATAAGCGTTTCGTTTTTACATTCCTTAGAAATGTAATTAATTGAACATCTATTTTTATTTAGGTGTATTTTTACATCCTTTAATTTTCGTTTTTTTTAATAATCTGACATAACAAAGAGAAAGGGAGAAAGTTTGTGCCTACCTGGTACCATTTATTTAGTTTATTTCACTACTATTGCAATTATTGTAAAATAATTAAGGCAATTATTAATCGAGTTCTTATATTTAGATATTTAAATTTATTTATTTATTTATTTAGGTGTGGTCGAAGCTTCATTAGATCATAATTTAAATGAAAGTTTAAAATTAAAAAAATATGTAAGTTTTTGAATAATGTTTGCTATACATATTAACATTATTGGAATGTTTAACAGCTTTAACAGTCTAAACTTTAAGCGACATAGGTTGTATTGATATTTTCAAGAATATATGAAATTGTACCTGCAAAAACCAGTTGACGGTCATATGACACGTGAATTTTCATTATCTAAGCCGGCGCCTGATTTCTTTACTCTGGGGTTACTTGCGCACGTTGTGGCCGTGGCCTTCCGTGTCGACAGGACACGGTTATGTAACAGAGTTGGGAATAAAATACTGTGAACTAATTATCACACTTTGATCTTTTTCCCTTCGACCCACCAATCTACCTTCACTGTGTGTCTGGGTATGTGAGTGATAGTCTCGAGGACTCTGCAGGGCATGAGGTTATTGCCCCAGGAAGTCCATGTCCCCTGTATGTCCTGTTGACTTCGAGGACTCGCCTGTAGGGTCAAGGCTAGAGACTATTGCCCCAGGAAGTCCATGTCCACTGTATGTCCTGTTGGCTTTAAGGACTCGCCTGTAGGGTCAAGACTACAGACTATCGCCCCAGGAAGTCCATGTCCATTGTATGTTCTGTTGGCTTCAAGGGCTCGCCTGTAGGGTCAAGGTTAGAGACTATTGCCCCAGGAAGTCCATGTCCACTGTATGTGCTGTTGGCTTCAAAGGCTCGCCTACAGGGTCGAGGCTACAGACTATTGCTCCAGGAAGTCCACGTCGCACCGGACGTACATGTGATAGTACATGTACAAAGTATTGAATGTTCATTAGGCTATACACTACCAGTAGCGTTAGTTCAATCAAGGTCCTGGAAGAACCCGTCTCGATAGTAGGATGCCGACGTACCTGAGATATTTATTTCTCCAATCGTGCGTATTTCGAAGGTCACAGTAATGGATGATTGGGCCTCCTCTCATCCTTTCAAGGCAATAATGATATGTTACAACAACAGATTGAAGGTAATTTAAATTTAACTAGAATCGACAGTTTCCGGTGACAACCGCGTCAAGGTACTATCTACAATATTTACAAGATGACCAGACGTTTCGCCCATACTGTGATGTGGCATCCTCAGTGGTTCCTCAGAGAAACCACTGAGGATGCCACATCACAGTATGGGCGAAACGTCTGGTCATCTTGTAAATATTGTAGAACGTACCTTGACGTGGTTGTCACCGGAAACTGTAGATTTTAGTTATGACACCGGCCGCTTAAGCCTAAGTTCTAAGAGTAATTTAAATTTGTTCTAAAGTAAAATAAGATTCCCACGTTGTACTTGTAGTGTCACTTGCTAGTTCACACCGCAGGTAAACGAGTGAAAAAGCGACCGTAAGCTCTTTTGGGGATTCGAACCTTAAATCTTGTAAGTCACAGTCTGAAGGCTTGGCCACTGACCTGTCACGCTGGTAGTTGAAGTTTGTTTTTGAATTATTAGGTGACTTAAGAATATTTACACATTTATTATTATTTTACACATTTTAAAGTTTTTTTTTCAATATCTGCTCTGTTTTGTTAATTTTAATTTCAATATGAACATAAACTCACACACATTTAGTACATTATTGTAACGCATCTATTTATTTCCGCTCTGTGGCTGAGAGTTCGAGTGGGACGCAGACAAAGTGAACGATCTTCTAAAATCCATCGAGGACAAAGTGACTCAAAGACAAAGTGACCCAAAGACAAATTGAACCACTCAGGAATGTTGTCTACTTTGTCCTTTCACGAGAAGACGACCTGGGCCACCTTGAAATGTTGCACACTGCGGACAAAGTGTCCCAACGACAAACTGAACCACTCCTGAATGTGGTCCAGGTTGTCTCTGTCATGAAAAGACAAACTGAACCATTTTAGGCTTTGAATGTGACTGTACAAGCTACGTAATACATAAGGTATTAAAATAATAAATAAAATAACATAATTAATAAGTTAATTATTCATTAATCACAACTAAACATTAACTGATCAAAAGAACATGTTTATAAGAGCAAAGAAAATGTAGGCTAATACCACAATTATTTTTGGACGCTGTATAGAATATTATTTTTATTTTACATGATAACTTATGCTATTTATAGTCAGATATATTATTCCAATGAGCATTTACTTCCATATAACTCTAAATGTCATGTTAAAGATAGTAAATATAATTAATTAAAGTCTCTTAAACTACGAGTTCATCATTTTCTAAATATATTTCATCCAGCATAATACTTCAGGAAAATATATTTCTACTGGTTTTCGTCTTTTGTACTGTTTTATATTCTTCAAAGCTCTCGATAAATATAATCAAGAGAGTCAAGTTTTCCAACTATAGGACATTAAGCCTAATCGGAATGTATAATAGGTGTCTTCCTAAAACCGAACAGTCCTACAAGGGAACATAAGTATTATTGTAATGGTTGATGGTGAGTGACTCATACACATCCATGGGTTGGTTCATACACTTGACCATCCATATTTATCTGCAGATGTGTTGATTGATAGAAATATATTTAGCAGGGTTAAATGTGAAGTGTAACCCTTCTAAAAGTCGATTTTTTTCGTTGGTTTAGTTAGTTATAAAAGTTGTAAAATTCAGAATTTATTTATAAACATAGAGGAAAGTTGCCTAAATTGGACCACTTTTTAAATTATAATTTTTAGCTCAGTATTACATGGAATTTTAGGAAAAATAATTAGTAAATCTTAAAGAAAATGTTTTAAGAATCATTATTGAATTTTTTCAGATTGATATGAGTACTTTTATTATATTTTAGCATTAATTTACATGAGGTCTGCAATCGGTACGATTTAGGAAACTAGTCTCCTAAATTGTACCACTGGGTTCCTAAATCGTACCGCCATTGTTATTATAGCTTCTAATCACAAAAGACCCTCTTCTTCAAGAAACAAAAGATACAACTGGTTCAGGAAAGTAAACAAAATCGACTGGGAAGCGAAAATCAAGATTTATTTACATATACAACGTCAAAGTTTAGGTTTATGTCTCACAATTTGCGCAGACAAACTTTTTTATTCTGGCTTTTGAACCAGCACAACCTTCATGCACCCAGTTCTTGCACAAAACACACTGAACCATGTTTTCTACAAAGTTTTCTTCGCAAACAGCGCAAAACCAATCTTCTTCATGGATTTCAATCATGACGTCAGGCTGATTCGAAGTAGAGGCTTGGTTGAGAAATACTTCACTAGGCTTCTTACGATTGTTTGAAGATAGCCCTACAGCTGGCTTTGATGAGGTCTTTGCCTTGGCAACTTTTGCGAGGGGGGGACTTCTTGCAGAAGACTTTAGTGCAGTAACTTTCATCTGAAGTTCCTTGACTTTTTCCTTGGCTGTTCTCAGTTCTCTTGCTAATTCTAGGTCCTGTTTGTAAGGACTACTGGTCAATACAACAGCTTTTTGTGCGTTTTGTTTAGTAGTTCTACTCTTTTTTTTCTGAGGTTGCGGTAGGGGAGACAAAGCCTCGAGAGACGCTTTAGGACTCGTTATACTGTCAACGCCATTGCATGCAGAATTATTTATTTCGAGGCCAATAACTGTTTCCTCTTCATCTGTGTTGTTTGCAGGTTGCACTGATTGTGTAAGGTTTTCCGATGGTAGAAAGTCAGTTTCCTTGAAGACTAACGGATCAATGGGCCACACACCGCTACATTTGAACCCTTGTATTGCATTCTCAATCGTTGCAGCCTTTCCATAAGCTTCATTTACAAGCGTTGATATCTGGTACTGCGTGACACTCAAGCCTGGGTTAGTTCGCAGCCATTTTTCCACAGCTTGATTGAAATAACCTTTGAGAGGCTTGAAAAAAGACCTGTCTAAGGGCTGAAGTCTGTGGGTAGTGTGCCCTGGAAGTTGAAGCAAGACTACGCCAGCGTCTCTAGCGACATCTAAGGCTTCTAGGTTTTTCGAGTGCGTGGAGTGTCCATCGAGAAGAAGGAGCACTTTTCTCTCTTTGGTCGGCTTGACTACTTCGATAAAGTGACGAAGCCACTTCACGAAAAGTTCCGTGTGGATGTAACCTGTTTCAGACACTTCTACCACACTTCCTGGTGGAGCACCAACTTTCAACTCATTTGTCATGCGCATTCTTTTGTAAATTATCATCGGGGGTACGTATAGCCCGGAAGCACTGGAGCAGCAAACCACTGTTGTGTTTACCCCCCTTTCACCGCTAGTTATCGACCCTACCGCTCGTTTTCCTTTTTCGGCCAAAACCTTTTGGCACTTGTTTTGCACTGTACTCACTCCAGTTTCGTCGACGTTGTAAATATTTGTAGCGTCAACATGGTTTTCATCAACAGTTTTCTTCAATATTTCAAAAAACCCTTCGACGTTTTCCTTATTAAAGCCTTTGGCTCTCGCCAAAGACGTTCCTTGGGGTTGCCGTAAGGAGATATTGTTGTGGCGGGTCATGAACCCGTAGTACCATTTTTTCCCTGCCAGCTTATTCTCAACATTAAAGTAGTGAGGGATGCCCATACTTTCAGCTATTTGATATGCAAGTTTCCGCACGTCCAAAATTGTCATGCCAAAAAGGCAATCCTCAAATAATTTAATCCGTTTCACCAACTCCTCTTCTATCTCGGGGGACAACGTAGTCAGACGCCCCATTGATTTTTTTCCATCAATAGCTTTTAGGTTTTTTCCATCAAGGTGACGCTTAAGAGTCGGTTTGGGAACACCATACTGTCGGCAGCACTCATTAAACCCCATATCCCCATTCCTGTAAGCTGCTATAGCTCTCTCCATATCCTCCTCCTGCCAAGCACCATACTTCCTTTTAGACATTCTGAAACAAACGTGAGATTGCACTTACAACTAATAACATAGTAAATGGTAAAATCGGCGAGGGGTTTGTGCATAAGACCTGCAAAACTCACAAATGCCTCCAGAAAAATAGTACAGAGCATGATGTACCTAAGTTAAGAGTAAAATGTAGTACGTTTGCAATTGTTTTAAAATACTAATCCTACAGACTATGCTATAATAGCCTAAAATAGCCGGGTCCGTATTTTTTCTGTGCTATTTACCGTGTTTTAGTATGAAAATGAACGGACTTTGTTTTTCACATGTTTCCGTCATTATTCATGAGTCCACTTAAACGTTAGGCACGATCAAGTTAAATGACGACTGTAAAATAAAGAAGCCTCCTAAATCGTACCAGTACGATATAGGGAACTGTAGGTAGTACGATTTAGGCAACTGTAAGTGGTACGACATGGGCAACTGCGCATCATTTCAATAAAACTGACAATTCTAACCTCAAAATATACGCAGGCTTGAAGTGAACTAAGGTAATGCATTAGAATATTCTACTTAACCGTAATATTATACAAATAATAGCCTAAACTTACCTTGGTGGATGATATTCCCTTACAAAAGTTGATAGAAAACAACACTGACAAGAAGTAAAACCAATTTAATGTAACAAAAACTCAACCCTTTCGCACTGGCTTGTCTAACTCCTGCACTGGTCTAGACGTGAAGAGAGCTTGCTTATTTAGCCACTAGAGTTCTCTGAGCCGCCTCTATCTAGTTAAAATCGCAGTGGTACGATTTAGGAGGCGGTACGATTTATGCAACTTTCCTCTACAACATTAATTTGTAAATTTATTTCCATTTGTGAGCTGTAAAGCAATCAAAAAGTTAATCTTTTAAGAAATGTATAGTTTTATTCAAAATAGGATAAAATGTATTTTACAATAATTTAACGTATACCTATTGTTTACAATATAAAATAAAATGTAACTATTATTGATTAAAAAAATATTTATTTTTAATACAAAATATTTAGTAGGTAACATTCCTTTTCACCCATATCTTAACGATCGGCGTCTTCAGAATAAATAAATAAGGAAACATAGTTTGCGTACGTAAATACACTTACGTACGCGTACACACAAGTTACAGCATGTTTGTTGTTTATATTAAACGAAATGTAAATTATATTATCATATTCAATGTTGGACATAAGAGACTTTAAAATGATATCACCTACCTTAAATTCATATCTTGTATAATGGAAAAATACGCGGATAATCTGTTTTCCACTTTTAACAATGGATACCATTGTTCTGCATTAAGTTAAACTACTTTTTCTACTTTCATATTACAGATGTATATCTATTAATAACTTTAAACTATTTTTACCATTCCATGATGATTCAGTTTTCCACTAACTTATTTAATAGAGAAAATACTTACTAGGCAACTGCTTAAAACTGATAACTTGTAACGTGGATGGCTATTTGTAGTAGCCTAGCCTTGTTGCCAGTACTCAGTCGGGGACCAGATGAATGTAAATAAAACAAATATTCAATATTGATAACATTAATATGTTATTAATATTATTAATACAACTAAACAGATGTATTCTTATTAGAGATTAGAGATATACGAGTGTATTATTTACGATAAGCAAACATTTTCTGCTTTAGTTTCAAAAACTATTAATAGTCAGTTATAGATGAATGTATTTAAATAAAAGGTCATTATTTAGCTTATGATTTGTGATAATGAATGTTACATAAATGTGTACTAAAAACATTACAGGGTAAACTGTATGAATGGCTTTAAAGTAATTAAAATATTTTCAGCTTCATAAACCAACCCCAGATTTAGTGTTATTACAGTACGTACAGTCATAGGCAAAAAAACCAAGAACCTTTGGGAATGGCTTAAACGCTAGGACAAACTGAACCATTTCTGATTTTGCACATGGAGGACAAAGTGACCCAACGACAACCTGTACCACACAAGAATGTGGTCCAGTTTATCTATTCACGAAAGGACAATCTGTACCGTCTTGGAATTTCGCACGCTACGGACAAAGTGTCCCAACGACAATATGTCCCAAATAAACTGGCTCAGTTTGTTGTTGGGACACTTGTCGCGTCCCCGTTCGAGTGACCATTCCCTCACGCTCCCAAGAAGGCAGGCCCTTGCCCCAATACGCCACCTGCCTACTTCATACAGTTCACTAAAATTAATTTCAAATAAAATCATTTTATTTTATTTTCGGCTCAGATTCGAATTGAAAATGATTTTAAGCAATCCTAGGCAAGATATAATTACAACAATACTCACATTTAAACGCACTAAATATAACACTCGTATTTGATAATATATCAACATAATGTTCATTCATTTAATTAGTTTTTACTTAATCGTTCAAATTAATTATTTTTTAAATTTCTTATTTTCCGTAAGCGTAAGTGGCCGGTGTCACTACAAAAAAATGTAAAGTTGCGGTAATGACCACGTTAACGTGTATCTTCAATGGTATCTCTGAGACTCATGGTCAGTCATAAGACCAACTGAGGACCCCGTCACAGACGGCAAAGGCGAAATGTTTGCTCATGTAATTATTGTAAATAACACCTTCCCGCTATCATTACCGGAACCGTTAGTTTTCAGTTATTTAATTTAATTTCGTTCAAAAATATTATCCTTTGAAATATTAATTAAAACGTTTATATTATATAAAATAGGATGTAACAAGGAAAATAAAAACATATAAACTAATATGTGTTTAAAACATAAGGCGTTTATATTTTAAAACATAATATTAAAAAACAAATATCGGTGCGAAAATAACAACTTTTTAATAATCACCAGATCATTTCGACGTCTGTATTCCAACTCGCCAATGGTTTTAGGGCTGTTTCTAATATCCTAACTCACCAACTTCCGTCCCTAGGTCCGGTAGAAGACTCCCGCAGGTGTCAATTACACTTTTACTTGGAGATCCACTCCATATTTCAGCATTTTTAAACTGCCGAGTATCACAGATAGGGATGGCAACGATATATCGGAAATATCGATAAATACGTTTCGATATATCGATATTTTGGTCCGATATATCGTATCACTAAATATTTACGTTATTCTCTCTACTCAAAATCATCTTGATTCGAAAAATAAAACATATTTAAATTACCTCTGATACGTACAAAACATGCATTGATATATATTAACTTTATTTAGTATTTTTTACGGGAAGTAAATGCAATTAAATGTAGTTTATTGTAGACTAGTGGGTGGAGGGTATTACAGGCAAATGAAGATGTGTGCGAGTTGGCATCACTGTCTAAGATGCCTAGCCAATCGCCTTACAATCATTAATTTATTATTCTTTTATAAATAACAAAGTAATTAAAGAATAATAATTATTTTTATTTTGAATTTTTTTCATACGACCCCAGAGACCACTACTTGTTTTATGTAGATAAATGGATTTAACTTTTACTTTCAGTACGCTATTTTAAATAGTGACAGCAAAACATAGGTGTATTTTTTGTCATGACATAAGAGTTGGAGCATAATTTTAAACATATCAATCATTTACAATTCGATTTATCGGGTTCCCGATATATTGATACTTTTCTTTCGATATTATCGTTTGATCGATATTTTTGCGATATATTGATATATTGAAAATATTTGTCAACCCTAATCACAGATATTTACTGCTCTAATTAATAATATAATTGCTTATTTTTACCTCACAATGAACTTGATTAAAATTAAAATTCTAAAATACATGTAGTATGCACGCATTTATTTTAATTACTTTAATTGTAACTTAGTGCCGACCGTTAAAATAATAAAACTCATCAAGTTCACTGGACGTAATATCTTCACTTTTAATATAACATAGCTATAACACTAGTAATTAAATTATTATTCAAAAGAAAACATTTTACTCTATAATACAGGACGTAAAGGCCATATCCTTACAAGGTGCATTTACTCTCTATTGGAGCAAAAAACATAATTATCATTGTAATATTTAGATTAAAAACCAATTATAAAATAAACTAAGTAGAGTAAGGATAATCAAACCTTAATATAACTTTAATAGCATTAACATTCGTATTTTTTTAGTTACTTAAATAAATTTACTCTACATGTAAAGCTTAAAAATAAACCCACAAGTAAAAAAAAATGTAAATTCTATTAATTTTATATAAAAAAGTATAATATGAAAGTGTTATTAAGTATATATAAAACTACAATTGGTTTCCAGGTTTTATAGCGATGTACTCCTTTAACAGACCACTTCACCCCTCCTCTCTTCAATGAAAATATCAACACAAATTTGAAATTACTGTTCACTATTGGGGCCACTTGGTTTCGCTGACATCTTTTTTCACAATACGCCCCTTCTTTACCTATCCGTATCAGTGATAAATTGTCATCTTCACTCATCAGTGCCTTGACTTGCAGAGTGGGGTAATGTGGACAATCCAAATATTTTGGGGCGGGGGTTGCAGGAAGCTGGGAGCTTTCTACCTGACCAAAGGACGACAGTTTGTGAGTTTAAGATTAGAAACGAATTTCAAACCATTGGTGAGTTACGATACGCCCAGTTCGACAACACTCTTGCGAAGGGTATCTTGACTCTTTACCCGCTATCCGAGCTTGGTCAAAATATAGAAGGTCCTTATCTAACTTCATCTACACGCACGTGACAATCTAACTTCATCTACACGCACGTGACAATCTAACTTCATCTACACGCACGTGACAATCTAACTTCTTCTACACGCACGTGACAATCTAACTTTATCTACACGCACGTGACAATCTAACTTCATCTACACGCACGTGACAATCTAACTTCATCTACACGCACGTGACAATCTAACTCAACAGATATTTGACAGCGTAGTAATAATTTACTTTTATTGTCAAAGTATAAAATAATAGCTTATTGTAGCACCACTCTACCTCAATAACAGAGGTACTTTATGTAATGTCGTACTTAAAATACAGTTACACAAAGGGACGTTCAGTCACTATCAGGTACCCCCTCCCTCTCCAGCACTGAATACACTAAACCACAAAAGGTGTATTGTACGGATAGAAACACAATTTAAATGGTTGGGATTTAAATCAATAGCAATTATAACATTTATTTGACACTTGTATTTTTATCCTCGAAAAATTCGTATATCTTATTTCATGTGAGTTAAAAATGTAGAGGTTTTGTGTAATGTCTTTTGCAAATGTAAAACTTATGGAAAAAGGTATTTGACTGATTTCCAAATTTGAATGTAATATTATTTACATTAAATGGAAGTTCAAACATGTGCTCACGACGACACGAGCACTGTTTATTGTTTACAATCATAAACTTATTGATACTAACGTTATATTTGCAGATATAGCAAATAGAGGCAAATCTGAGTTAAATCAGTTTTGACCCAATTGAAAAAGTTGGGCTGTTTAATGTTTCTAACGACACTATTCGTAAATATAACGTTCCATTCGCGTGGAATACTTAGCTCTTTGAATCTGGTACATAATTCAGTGGTATGTCTGTACAGGCATGAATTTGGCACACACTTCAGTGGTATGTCTGTACAGACATGAATGTGGCACACACTTTAGTGGTATGTCTGTACAGGCATGAATGTGGCACACACTTCAGTGGTATGTCTGTAAAGGCATGAATGTGGCACACACTTCAGTGGTGTGTCTGTACAGGCATGAATGTGGTACACACTTCAGTGGTATGTCTGTAAAGGCATGAATGTGGTACATATGTCAGTGGTATGTCTGTACAGACATGAATGTGGCACACACTTCAGTGGTATGTCTGTAAAGGCATGAATGTGGTACATATGTCAGTGGTATGTCTGTAAAGGCATGAATGTGGCACACACTTCAGTGGTATGTCTGTAAAGGCATGAATGTGGTACACACTTTAGTGGTATGTCTGTACAGGCATGAATGTGGCACACACTTCAGTGGTATGTCTGTAAAGGCATGAATGTGGTACATATGTCAGTGGTATGTCTGTACAGACATGAATGTGGCACACACTTCAGTGGTATGTCTGTACAGGCATGAATGTGGCACACACTTCAGTGGTATGTCTGTACAGGCATGAATGTGGCACACACTTTAGTGGTATGTCTGTACGGGCATGAATGTGGCACACACTTTAGTGGTATGTCTTTACAGGCATGAATGTGGCACACACTTTAGTAGTATGTCTGTACGGGCATGAATGTGGCACACACTTTATTGGTTGTCTGTACAATCATGAATGTGTCACACCCTTCAGTGGTATGTCTTTACAGGCATGAATGTGGTACATACGTCAGTGGTATGTCTGTACAGGCATGAATGTGGCACACCCTTCAGTGGTATGTCTTTACAGGCATGAATGTGGCACACACTTTAGTGGATGTCTGTACGGGCATGAATGTGGCACACACTTTATTGGTTGTCTGTACAATCATGAATGTGGCACACCCTTCAGTGGTATGTCTTTACAGGCATGAATGTGGCACACACTTTAGTGGTATGTCTGTACGGGCATGAATGTGGCACACACTTTATTGGTTGTCTGTACAATCATGAATGTGGCACACCCTTCAGTGGTATGTCTTTACAGGCATGAATGTGGTACATACGTCAGTGGTATGTCTGTACAGGCATGAATGTGGCACACACTTTAGTGGTATGTCTGTACAGGCATGAATGTGGCACACACTTCAGTGGTATGTCTGTACAGGCATGAATGTGGCACACACTTTAGTGGTATGTCTGTACAGGCATGAATGTGGCACACACTTCAGTGGTATGTCTGTGCAGGCATGAATGTGGCACACACTTCAGTGGTATGTCTGTACAGGCATGAATGTGGCACACACTTTAGTGGTATGTCTGTACGGGCATGAATGTGGCACACACTTCAGTGGTATGTCTGTGCAGGCATGAATGTGGCACACACTTCAGTGGTATGTCTTTACAGGCATGAATGTGGCACACACTTCAGTGGTATGTCTGTGCAGGCATGAATGTGGCACACACTTCAGTGGTATGTCTGTACAGGCATGAATGTGGCACACACTTCAGTGGTATGTCTGTACAGGCATGAATGTGGCACACACTTCAGTGGTATGTCTGTAAAGGCATGAATGTGGCACACACTTCAGTGGTGTGTCTGTACAGGCATGAATGTGGTACACACTTCAGTGGTATGTCTGTAAAGGCATGAATGTGGTACATATGTCAGTGGTATGTCTGTACAGACATGAATGTGGCACACACTTCAGTGGTATGTCTGTAAAGGCATGAATGTGGTACACACTTTAGTGGTATGTCTGTACAGGCATGAATGTGGCACACACTTCAGTGGTATGTCTGTAAAGGCATGAATGTGGTACATATGTCAGTGGTATGTCTGTACAGACATGAATGTGGCACACACTTCAGTGGTATGTCTGTACAGGCATGAATGTGGCACACACTTCAGTGGTATGTCTGTACAGGCATGAATGTGGCACACACTTTAGTGGTATGTCTGTACGGGCATGAATGTGGCACACACTTTAGTGGTATGTCTTTACAGGCATGAATGTGGCACACACTTTAGTAGTATGTCTGTACGGGCATGAATGTGGCACACACTTTATTGGTTGTCTGTACAATCATGAATGTGTCACACCCTTCAGTGGTATGTCTTTACAGGCATGAATGTGGTACATACGTCAGTGGTATGTCTGTACAGGCATGAATGTGGCACACCCTTCAGTGGTATGTCTTTACAGGCATGAATGTGGCACACACTTTAGTGGATGTCTGTACGGGCATGAATGTGGCACACACTTTATTGGTTGTCTGTACAATCATGAATGTGGCACACCCTTCAGTGGTATGTCTTTACAGGCATGAATGTGGCACACACTTTAGTGGTATGTCTGTACGGGCATGAATGTGGCACACACTTTATTGGTTGTCTGTACAATCATGAATGTGGCACACCCTTCAGTGGTATGTCTTTACAGGCATGAATGTGGTACATACGTCAGTGGTATGTCTGTACAGGCATGAATGTGGCACACACTTTAGTGGTATGTCTGTACAGGCATGAATGTGGCACACACTTCAGTGGTATGTCTGTACAGGCATGAATGTGGCACACACTTTAGTGGTATGTCTGTACAGGCATGAATGTGGCACACACTTCAGTGGTATGTCTGTGCAGGCATGAATGTGGCACACACTTCAGTGGTATGTCTGTACAGGCATGAATGTGGCACACACTTTAGTGGTATGTCTGTACGGGCATGAATGTGGCACACACTTCAGTGGTATGTCTGTGCAGGCATGAATGTGGCACACACTTCAGTGGTATGTCTTTACAGGCATGAATGTGGCACACACTTCAGTGGTATGTCTGTGCAGGCATGAATGTGGCACACACTTCAGTGGTATGTCTGTACAGGCATGAATGTGGCACACACTTCAGTGGTATGTCTGTGCAGGCATGAATGTGGCACACACTTCAGTGGTATGTCTTTACAGGCATGAATGTGGCACACACTTCAGTGGTATGTCTGTGCAGGCATGAATGTGGCACACACTTCAGTGGTATGTCTGTACAGGCATGAATGTGGCACACACTTCAGTGGTATGTCTGTACAGGCATGAATGTGGCACACACTTCAGTGGTATGTCTGTAAAGGCATGAATGTGGCACACACTTCAGTGGTGTGTCTGTACAGGCATGAATGTGGTACACACTTCAGTGGTATGTCTGTAAAGGCATGAATGTGGTACATATGTCAGTGGTATGTCTGTACAGACATGAATGTGGCACACACTTCAGTGGTATGTCTGTAAAGGCATGAATGTGGTACACACTTTAGTGGTATGTCTGTACAGGCATTTAATATGAGTCATCATTTAAGTCATTTTGAGACATACAAATCAGTTATATACCTTGAAATATGTTAATAAAAGACCACCATTTTACATGTTTTCAGCAACTAAACGTTCGTTTTCATCATCCCTTGAGGGTGCAGAAAGCAAGGAACCTCCTCCGGGTTCATGTACAGTATGGTACCGGAAGAGTTCCTTCCTGCAGCAGCTAGAAAGACCTTGGAGCCAAGGAGACCTGACCAGCCGGTATATAAGACACTTGCCCCGCACGCACACTCACTCCGCACGGCCGCAACATGCTCAGGATTGTAAGTAACAATTTTACAACTTACTAGTAGTAAGCCACAAAATGTGGATTAGAGTTTCTTTCTGAAGACCCTTTTGCCAAAAGTATTAGTTTTTAAAATAATTGTCTAATTTCGAACTATAAAATATTGAAAAGAACAATATTCATATAGCAAATGAATAAAATAAAATCACTAACGATTTTTTAATACAGAGTAAATTCATTAAAATATTTCCATTTATGCATATTTTACATTAAATATTATTAATTTAAAGAAAAAAACTGTTTTAGGAAATTAATAGAAAAAAACTGGTAGTTTGAGTCTTGGCCAAAATATGAAACCCATAATCAATAATTTGTATGATAGACGATATATTACAGAATTAAAAAAATTATAATTTAGAACATTTTATAAACTTTATAACTAATATAAAATGTGAAATAAATGAAATGTGAAAAGTAATTAATAAATGAACTTGTAAAATAACACATACTGCACAAATTTAATGTTACGTTTGTTCATGTCAAGCCAATGTTTAATAGAGACAGAATTTTAAATTTTAAACTCTCGTGAATATTATAATATTTTATAGTATTAATTCTTAGTTCTATTTTATACACAATTAAATTAATGCTATTATGTACTTTATAACTATTTTTATTCTTAGAATACAAATAATTATTATTGTTTTTTACATTTTAAACAGTATAACATTTTTTAATTAACTAAGCAATTTTATTTCATTCAACTATAGGTTTTTTATCAAGTTTGAATAATTAGAACTTGGTAAATACATTTAGTTCTAACATTTTCTAAAATGATTATTTACAAAATTATGTTCAATTTAGCAAACATTCTATATCAACCGAATTTGTTTTATTGCCCCAATACTATTTGAGCATTCAATACAAATTATTCTATAATATTGTTTAGAACACATTTATTGATTTACATTTGTGTATATATTAATGTTTAAGTGCATTGTGATGATAACTACATGTTGAAGTTTATGAACACCGTCTTTGACTATGATAAAACTAGATTCCTTTTAGACTGAGGATGCTAAACGTGGTACATACACAATATGTAGTACATTGTAATTATATTGCATTAAATTTCAAATGTGTGACGTTTTATCTTCAACTTCCTTGTATATTTAACAATTATAATTTTACCAAGCACTACAATAAAATTATTAAAGCAAATGAAACATTTGCAAAAGATTTTTAAGTTAAAAGACTTGAAAGTAAATAATTCTATCGTTTAACTGTTGTTGGTTGAACCTTCATATTCTAATATACTCAATTTAAATAGGTATTTGTGTGACATAGACGTAAAAAAAATCAAAACAAACACGTTTTCTATGTAAAATTCATAAAATTTAAGTTTATTTTATTTCGTGCTCAACTAAATAATTGTTATTACGTTGATTATGAATTATCATAAACATATGAGGCAATCTGAATGATCGTAAATTTAGTTCCCTATTGAGTCAATTAAGTTGCAATTGATTTAAGTAATACTAAATTCAAATATGCAAATCAGGAAAATGCACAGTTTTCATAAACTCTACATTTGTAAAAGACAGAACGCATAAAACTTCACAATTTTAAACTTAACACGAATTATCATTTACGAATTTGTTGAGAATAAAAATACAAGCGTCAAATGAATGTTATAATTGCTATCGATTTAAATCCCAACCATTTAAATTGATTGTGTTTCTGTCTGTACAATAGAGCTAGCTTAGGAAGAATACACCTTGTGTGGTTTTGTTTAATGTATTCAGTGCTGGAGAGGGAGGGGGGTACCTGATAGTGACTGAACGTCCCTTTGTGTAACTGTATTTTAAGTACGTCATTACAAAAAGTACCTTTGTTATTGAGGTAGAATACTACTACAATAAGACGTGTTCTGACAAGTCAAACATTAGCAGTGAGAATATATATTTCCTAATAAATCAAAGATAGAATAATCAAAATAACACATAAGCTGAATTAATAATTAGTGCAATGACAATCAAGTACCATACTCTAATTGTCAAAGTACCATACCCTAATTGTCAAAGTACCATACTCTAATTGTCAAAGTACCATACTCTAATTCTTCTGTGTAGAGTTTTCACTAAGAAATAATTAGAGAATGATTAAGTAAAACAGAATTAAATTTCAATTGTAATTAAGATGAAGTTAATATAAACGGTCATATAAGCTATTATTTTATACTTTGATACAGATCATGTAAATTATTTTTACGTTGTCATGTATCTGTTGAGTTAGATTGTCACGTGCGTGTAGATGCAGTTACTAATATCTTGTAAACTGGGGTAAATTATGTTTTCCTCTATTACAAACATTCAAAACTTAATTATGTTAATGTTTTGTAAATTTTATATATTTAATTTTTATACAATTAAAATAATTAAAAATACCTGAACTAGTTTAAGGGTTGGGGTATAAAACTAACACATTGAATATATTTGAAATCGCTTTATATGGTTGTACACAATAGCGATTATTGCAGGTTTTGCTGTCGGCACTAGCAGCCCTGAGTGCGGCGCAACGCGCCTCCAGCCCCCGCGACGCCGCTATCCTCGCTGAAGAGAGGTACCTGAGCGTGGATGGCAAGTTTGGTGCCGCCTACGAGCAAGAGGATGGCGTGCAGTTCACGGAGGAGGCTGACGCGGAGGGTAACAGACGTGGATCCTACAGCTACGTGGACCCCACTGGCCAGCGACACACTGTCAACTACATCGCCGGTAAGAATGGATTCCAACCCACTGGGGACCACATCCCAGCCATTCCTCCACCCGTGGTGAACCCTCTGCCCCAGTACAACGCTCCTCGGCAGCAACAGTCGTACAGCCCAGGCTCGCCGTCCGAGGACGATGGCCAGTGGATCGATGATACCCGTCAGGAGTACCCATCTAGCAGCCCAGTTCGCCAACAATACAGCCCCCCTCCTCAGCAGTACTCAGCTCCTCAGCCACAGTACAACCCCCCTCCCCAGCAGTACTCAGCTCCTCAGCCACAGTACAACCCCCCTCCTCAGCAGTACTCAGCTCCTCAGCCACAGTACAACCCCCCTCCCCAGCAATACAACCCTCCTGCCCAACAGTGGAGTCAACCTTCGGCTTCACCCGCCCCTCAGAGATGGAGCGCCCCTGTAGATCCCACCCCTGCACCTCACCGGTTCCAACCCCCTGGAAAGCTCAACTTGAACAGGTCACCCGACGGATTCAGTTTCTCCTTCAAGAAGTCGTAACCTTCTCATCGTCCTAGCATCACCCCTTTGTAGATACACCACCGTCCTATAAATATTTTCGTTTATTTAAACTCTTAATACAAGCGATATCGGTGTATTATTTTCCCCTTCTCTTGATATATTTTGTAAGAATACGCATAGAATTAAATTTTGACTTACATGTATTGGCAACATATGATCAAACAATATTTTTAATCTGCTATATTTTCTTTAACAGAATATATTCTGAGTAAGCTGACAATAAATAGTATTATTACTACAATATTAAGTTTTGTTGATCATTTAATCACTTAATATCCAGTCGTAACATTTATACATCTTATTTATTACCTCAACTCTCTTTAAGTTAACCTAATATTATGTCAATGATATATTATGTTAAAGAATAGATTCATGTATTTCATACGTTAAAGAATTTCATTGTCATAAAATAGTTCAGTATAACATTATAGTTTAAATTAGTTGGGATTTGAAAAGTAAATAATACAGCTTGAAATAGTTAGTAAAAATGTCCACCTGTACTATCTTTAAATACTGGTAAGAAATATCAATCACCTCGTTAGGCCTATGGCCTGAATGACTGATAAACCTAATATTCATTTAATTTTTAGAAAGTCCATTAAATAATATAATTTTTAGGTTTAAAATCAAACTAATTTTTGTTATCTATTGCTAATTTGCAACTCCTTTCTTGCTACGTGCAGTAGCATTTGAAATTTTCCTAGCAATTGTTGTTAGCTCGTTACAGTACAAACAAATTAATTGATACATTTTATAGCAATGTAAAGATTTAGTTTTTAACAAGACTGATCTGCCTTTAATCCTACTCCCTATCAGTGTCCTGTCCCGTATACACAACTACAACGATATGACATTTAACTGAATCATTCCAAGAGTTCTCACTTGCCATTTTTTTAATTTCAGGTAATATATTGTACATAAACTTTGGAATTATCATTGATAATTAAAACAATACTGTATAATTATGTAGGTTTTAGTAAACATATAGTTGAAGACATTGCACTTTATAAACGACGGCAACTATGAATTGTCTATATTTAAAAAAGAAACAAGATGTGAAATTAACTTTTAGAAAGCTTTTCTTAAAACAAGAGAATTTTCAAATTTCACCAGTTTTATGAAGCATTTTTTCCTACAATGTCCATTGGATGTTCTCTTTTTGGCAGCCTATATTGAGCTAACAAAATAGCAGTGAGCTAACATGGCACTAAGATGTAACTCATGGGCCTATAAGGATGACTCGCTTTGGAACCAATGCTCTCCCATTTATTGTTCGTGACAATCTACTTTTATTGGTACACAAATTAATTTATATACTGGATAATGAATGTTTTAAAATGGTTAAAGTTCATCGACCCTTGAAAACTTGCAATTGTCAGATGTTTAATAAAAAAATGTTTTATTGAATTTTATCTGTTAAGTATTCCTTTAGCTTATGGAACTTGTCTGTCACTGCGCCGGTCAAGTTTCCCACTTCAAGGTAGGCGGCCTCGGACCTTGAATGCAGATCCAGGAATGTCGGACACGCCCCTGTGCCCTTGTCCACACCACTTCCTCACCATCTCGACAGGACTTGGGCCAGTACAGCTCAGCCACGAGTTTAATGATGCAATTCCTTGTGCAAATTGAAGTGCATTCGTTGCATGTATTCAAATATTAATCAACGCTCATTATGTTATACTAGGGACACACATGCAAGCTTCGTGTGACAACCCCCGTCACTCTCTGCGCTCAAGACACTTCGGCCTTTGTCCTCAGTCAGTGACTTATAAATACAAATATTACACTAAGTACACTATATCAAGTAAAACATGATTTATAGTACCTTATTCACTTCACTTGCGTTGCTATCTATTTATATCTATAAATACCAACAATGTTATACTTAGCCTATACAAACTTACCCTTTCTAACCTCCTGAACATTGCAAAAATCATTATTTACATTCCAGTAATAGTTAATTAAATTGTTAACATTTTATAAAGACCTTTATTTACATTTGAATAACTGTTATTTTTCGATTTATTTAAAACACTTTCCGTGTTATTCTGCGGTCGAAAAACGTACTTTGAGGGATTCCCGTGCCTTTGAGGATGAAAATATTGATGAAAGAAGATCTTATTGCACAACTACAAACAGGGGTAAACTTGTTGACTTATCAAAACGTTTACATTTGTCAAGAAATTAGGGATGATGTGTTAAAAAACGGCTTCTCGTATTAAGTGTAAGGATGTAAGAAGATATCCTGATACTCACAATTGAAAAAAAATATTAGTAATTGAGTGGCCAATTTAATTTAGGTTAAACTGATGGTTTACGTCACGTGACGTTTTTCTTGCGGATTTAAAAAAATAAATTGTTTAAATAGTTTAGTTGGTTCAAACTATGAATAAAAAAAAGCAAAACCCGATGGATATCTGAAATGCTAGTATTCAAACCATTAATAGGATCTTGTATTTTAACCTGTTTACTAACGGTGTATATTGATCGGCGCTTTGATTTAAATTTAACTTGTAGTAGCATATCTCAATCTGAGTTATTTAATTTCTTATAATTTGTTTGGTGTTGTTTGATAATCTGACTGTGGACAACAGATGACATTTAACGCCCAGCCATCATTAAACTATTATTCAATAACTTCTGTAGGTCTTTATACAACTCAGTTTAGAATTATTATTTAAAACCATCAATGTTTGACATCAATATTAGTAGGCACGTATATTAGGCCTACATTAAGCAAAGTTTTTTTCACTTAAGAGTGTTGGTTAAATTGTTCGCTTGTATGGTTAAATACACACTGATGTCCAGATTGCATTTCCGTTAACATGAAGTGGATGTTGGACAGTTATAGTTACGTTTTTCATTTACGAACGAAGTTATTCTAGCTAATAGTTGTAGAGAGCAGTCTCTCAGTCCTTCCGAGTCATAAATACTAGAGAGCAGTCTCAGTCCTTCCGAGTCACAGATATCATGTTGGTGCATGCTTAATGTTATTTGAAATTAATAGTGTTTTTTATGTACCATATATTTATGCTTAGTTAAAGTAATCTAATTTCTGTCTGATTGGACATTAATTTAATTGTGTTTTAACTTTTTGTACCCCATTCTAGGTCCTAGTTTAAATTTAGATAATTAATGTAGATCATTATCTAAATCATTCTTCAAGCTCGTTTCTTACTGGGTATATACTGTAATTTAATGTTATAAGATGAAACAAACACTCCAGTAAATAGTTTTTTTAATTTTGTTAGGCCTTTCGCTAACGAAGTTACCATCTTCAGACACACAAACTAAATTAATATAACAAACTACATATTAAATACAGTATTAATTTAGTTTGTGTGTCTGAAGATGGTAACTTTGTTACCGAAAGGCCTAGCAAAATTAAAAAACCATTTACTGGAGTGTTTGTTTCATCTTATAAAATATCGATAAGTTTTAGTTTAAGAACATAGTTTTAGAAAATGTTAGTTTTCATGTAATTTAGTTTTTGTCACTTGAAAAAGATTTGGGTTTTTACCAAATCATAACGTGTAATGATGGCAAATGTCCAACAACCATTCTCTTTCTCATCTGATACTCCATCATTAACAAATTTCAAAAATTGTAAAATCAAAATATATTTTAGAAATTATGTTGTTCTTTTAAATCAAGACATGACAAGATGCAACGAGTTTAATGCAGTAACTTGTTCGTATTTTAGAAAATAGGACCTGAAAATAATAATGTACTAAATAATGTTTTTCCAAAGCTATGTTACAACGTTTTTTAGACTGAAATTACTATCTTTAAACCTTTCTTTCTTATCTGTATTTTGGAAAACGTATAAATGCCTAGTTTTTAGTGTAGTATAAACAGTTAATGCAAACTGGACAAGTTTTTTCAAGACCTTTCTGTCTACTTGATTCCAGTTCTAAGGTTGGCTTCTGTTTATTTTAAAGAATTCTGATTTGAATTACAAGGTATTATTCATATCAAGTCGATTTGGATAAAATACAGTTTCTCTTATCGATAATAACGTTTCTATTCACAGTTACGTTAAATGTTTATTTAGATGAATAGTGTGCGTTTAAATTATAGAACAATTTAGCTTCAAACATTAAGTTGAAGTTTCAAACAATCTCAACACTATCACTTCGTTGAGTTGAAAATGTAAAAAAATGTACACGCCTTTGCCCTACCCCAAGTATTTATTTAGTTCCAAACATGACACTGTTGCATATTTATTTAGTTCCAAACATGACACTGTTGCATATTTCTGGAATATGAATTAACTTCTTTTCTATTATTTAAATTGCTCAATTTATCTGACAAAACTTAACTGCTCATTCCTTTATTGTTTACTAATTCTTAAGACACCGATCGTCAATATATAGGCGAATATACGAGTAAATTTCGAGTAAAGAGTAGATGGCGAATTTAGTCATTGTTACAAACTAAGACTGACTCTCCCTTAGAACGTGTCATTAATCAACAGCCCAGTGACACAGCCGGTGGTTGATCCCTCTAAAAATGTGTTATGACCCTGAAGTTTGGTCACGACGCAACCAACCAATTATTTTATTAATCGTTAAAATAATATGTAAAATATTAGATTCACCTGTTTAGTATCCGTATCAGTTAACAGTAAGACAGTATATTCCGGAGTGAGACGTAAAATTGCTAATGCTACAGCAACTCCCGTCCATCCAAGTCTACATGACAGTACATTTCGGATTGAGACGTAAAAGTGCTAATGCTACAGCAACTCCCGTCCATCCATGTCTACATGACAGTACATTCCGGAGTGAGACGTAAAAGTGCTAATGCTACAGCAACTCCCGTCCATCCATGTCTACATGACAGTACATTTCGGAGTGAGATGTAAAAGTGCTAATGCTACAGCAACTCCCGTCCATCCATGTCTACATGACAGTACATTCCGGAGTGAGACGTAAAAGTGCTAATGCTACAGCAACTCCCGTCCATCCAAGTCTACATGACAGTACATTTCGGATTGAGACGTAAAAGTGCTAATGCTACAGCAACTCCCGTCCATCCATGTCTACATGACAGTACATTCCGGAGTGAGACGTAAAAGTGCTAATGCTACAGCAACTCCCGTCCATCCATGTCTACATGACAGTACATTCCGGAGTGAGACGTAAAAGTGCTAATGCTACAGCAACTCCCGTCCATCCAAGTCTATATGACAGTACATTCCGGAGTGAGACGTAAAAGTGCTAATGCTACAGCAACTCCCGTCCATCCAAGTCTATATAGGAAGCAAAAATACAAATGTAAAAACTATAATAGTCACCTTAATAACTGATACAAGTAAATATTAGTTTGTATAAAATGTATGTTTTAAAAATGCACTAATCTAGTAAAAATAACCTCATTGTTTTTTAAGGTTTGGTATTTTAAATTAAGGTTTCAAGTAACTCTAAACTGTCTATTTGTAGTTCAAGGAAAGTGGATAATTTGTATTTATTTGTAGTTCAAGGAAAGTGAATCATTTGTATTTATTTACAAGCATTCCAAAAATATAAATATATTTGTAAGATGGTATTAAATTCTACAGTAATTTTATATAGTATTAGAAAAAGTTTCAATTATTTAATGTAATTTTTGATTACCTATAACTAATCAAAATAGAGATTAGTTATGTGTAAACCTGGTTGACTCAATGTTGTGCAATATATAGAAGAGAGGAGCCTTCCTCAGACTCAAAAATCGGTAGAAAATAAATTTTATATAACGGAGTGATGGAGGATTACCTTTCCCAGTCAAGCCCTTATTTATTTTGTAAAAATGTAACGAAATAGTTCTCTATAATACTGGCATCATAGCTTAGATACTGTATCTTTGTCTCTTGTATTTATTCGGATACATTTCCAAAGTCCAATGACCCGTTGTAATACATTTCTAGTCTTTCTTACTATAGTTCAACGAGTGTTCAAATATCTTCCAGGGCATGCTGAAAATAAACCAGCAAACTATAATAAGTTTCCGCACATAATGTACTAGAAAATTACAACAATTGTGAGGAGTTTAGGAAAAGGAATATATGTATTATAAAGACTAGTAGTGTAATAATGATAGGCCTAATGTAATAATGTAAAGATGTTTAGTAGATTTGTATTAGGAAATAGGAAGTAGGTTATTAGGCAATTGACAGTGGCTTGGGAGTTGTTTGGTAAACGTGGAGCTGGCCGGAGAGAGTCGGGTGGAGGTCGAAGGTGGAGAAGTTCGACTGCGGGTGCTGCTACCGGGAGATTTGACAGTCGACTCCAGGAGGGTGGCTGCCAGGGGTGAAGTTGTGCCCATAGCTCACTCTCCTTTACCTAATGCTTTGAAGAGTCCGTCTCTGGGGTCAGGTTGGTGACTATCTTAAGAAGTTTGTATTAATCGTTTTTCAGGCTACTGTTGATTAATATTCCTAGGTGTAGTGTTGTATTTGTTAGGCTTTTAATATTTTAGATTAAAATATTGTTATTCACCATCTGAGTGTTATTGTAGCTACGTCCCCATTGGAAGTGTTGCGACTACTCTTGACTGTTTTAGAATTTATAGGTTCATAAATTCCAATGATTATTTATGAACCTTATGAACAAAGATGATCTTAATAGTAGTCTCATCACACAATTAAGATCATCTTTGAAAATAAGTATTACTTTCTCAATTTGAGAACACAATCATATTATTGAGATGATTACAACTGCAACGGTCACAATACACTCAAGGACACCTGTTCACACTGTATGACTCAATCCAGAGCAGACAGAGTTCTAGCTGAAATAGGTGAACGATTCTTAGATTAATTAATTTTAAGCTTGGAACTCTTTCTTTAGTTTCTATGGAAAATAATTAATTACTTTGGAATATAATAGTGGAATATAACAACACAGATGTAATGCGGTAAAAAAACGTTTTAATGCCTACAATATCACAGTTAGAACCAATTCTTGTTAGGTCTACTGTTTGATGGTGAGAGGTAACACGTGTAACGCAATAAAATGTCCTTCTAAACGACTACGACAGGGAAGGCACCTGCGAACCTGAAGGCCTGGGGATCAGAGTAGACGGCGTGGACGCTGAGGGGGTATGGCAGAGCGAACGGCAACGCGGTTTTCACAGCAACCACTTCAGGCAGAGGCTCTACAGGTTCCGGAGTCTCAGCATCAGGAGTCGACTCTTCAGCTTCGTAAGGCTTTTCGTACTTTTCGGGGCTGTATTGGCCGCTTTCTTCTTCCTCGCCGACCGCCATCGTCACCAGCAAGGCGCACAGGAATATCTGAAACAGCAGTTCTTATGTAACATGTACAGTACTAATAAACGATAATCTAACATTTCAATCTCATAATAGATCAGTCTGTAATAACGTATCCTGAGCAATTTTATTTTAAAGAGATTGAAAACATGTCGCTTACAATGCTCTAGTATTTCCAAATTTAACTTTTACTGTTCCAATAAGGGGATCACCGCACACAAAAATAAGATAAATTTTGTTTCTAAAAAAAAAAAAAAAAAAAAAAAAATAGGCATACGAATAGTTTGGAATGCCATGATGGTATTCTCATTACGGGAATAAAACCCTCCGTCCATATGTATTCTTGAAACTATATTACGTAAAAAACCACCTCGACAAAGGTTCTAAATCGACAACAAATATTTATAATTTATGCAATTCGAATAATGATGATAGAATAGTATATTTCATAACAAGAGTGGAAAGTGAGGTTTTGCATGTTCGAGACCATATGTTTGAAGTGCGAGACTTGTCGAGCACTTCGAATGGTCGAGAATGCTACTTTCGGTAGTAAACAATAGACAGCTGTTGAAAATATGATGTTTCGCAGGTTGTAAACACATAACGAAAACAGCTAAACTCATAGTAGTGTAGTGAAAACATTATTACAAAACAAGTTTATTAAAAAACACTTATTTAATTGTATTATATCTGTGAGTAAAAATCAATGCCCTTGTAAGATTATATAGCATTTACGTAAATGTCTAAATAGTTTAAATTAATCACATTTGTACTATAATAGAATATTGAATGAATCCATACAAGGATGAGATATAACTATGAAATATAAACACAAAATTTAATCTTATCGGTTTAAATAATAAGGTATTATCTTATTATTCTTATTTTAAACACCCTATATTGTTGTTGATATTGTTGGTATATATATTAGTATTTTTATATTTATTATCAAAACACCTTTTGTTGTTAATATATATTTAATATGTCTCTAGATCTGTCTGTTTGTTAACGTTTTTGCTGATGTTATTTATATAAAATTTTTTCTAATAATTTAAATTGTTTCTGTGGCTAATGTAATATGCTAAAATCCAGTTTATGTTAATTTCGCATACTCTAACGCATGCAAGCTGAACTTAAAATGTATACTGCATTATAAATGGATTTTTGTATCTGCTGTTAAGTAGTATTTTAAAATTAAATAAATAAGTAAGACATGAAACGTAATATATAATAAGTAGGCTAATCTATAATTAGTTAACAACACACTGAACAGTACATGATGAGTCATTAATGTTGTGTTAGAGCTCTAATTTCAATGTTTGTATAAGTTACTGAGAATACTATGTACCCTCGACTGCTCATCATGTTAACGGCTTATATACAGTAATATATATTAATAAATACATAGTCAGGCGACGTACTTAAAGGTAATTTGGTAACATTTATTGAACATTTATTTTCACTTTTTCAGAAAAATTTCTTTTTATTTTAGTAATACTGTTGAATTGAATATATCGCTAAAAATAGATTCAATTAACATTTTTATATTTTACTTATTCTTGTGAAATTAAGTCCTGAGAATAATAATTTGTTGGAATGTTTTCTAAATTATCTCACTAAAGAGTTATGTTAAGATCAATAATGAGTTACAATTTTGTTTAAATACTACCAGCTCTGTAAAAGAAACAAAATGTCAAACCAGAATAAAGAAGAGCTTGGAATACACAATGGTTAACAATATAGGGGTGATATTTAAATAGCCATTCTTATAAATTCACACGCACAGAAACACTTTTATTCGTTGAGATAGGAGCGGTTGGAGCTATAGAAAGTCCATTAACACTTATTGGCTAAGTGATGCGTACTACGATCGCTTACCTTGAGCAGAGCCATCTGGAGGAGGTTTGAGACGACCCTGACAGTGGAACGTATATATACGGTAGGCTCAATGCCAGGTCAACGTCTTCGCGCCAACTCGGTAGCGGGAGGAAATCGCATATTTTTATGTTGATGAATAGTTTTGATTAAACGTTACCTCGTTGGTTTATTAAATCTTATTTTTCAAGAATCTAGCTAGCCTGATTTATTACCCAACCTCTTTGGTAGTAGTTTAGTGTCTAGGCTAGTCTACTGGCGTCTTTGTTGTTTGACAAACTGCAAGAATGCTAATACTGTACATGGAATTTAATTCGTGCCATACTGTTTGACATTGTTTAAAACATCAAGGATTTTAACTAAAACCATTTTAAAAGGATGATATAAATGATATTTTCGTTTAGAAGAAACTTCCGTCATTGGTTCTTAACAGAATAATAATTCTAAGGGTGGTTTAAGTTTAGTTTTAATTTTTAAATGTTAGCTGTCCAATCATTAATATTTTCTAAAACTATAGTTAATATGTCATTAAACTGCAAACAATCATAATTGTCTACTCAACTACACTAATAAAACAATGAAAGAATTAAAAAACAAACCACATGGAATTAATTGTAGTGTATATCATATTTCAACGGTTAACTTCGAAATAACGGCCTGCGTTTTTATATAAGAAACAATTATTCTTTCTTTAGCAAAATATAAATTCAAAGAATATCTTAAATAACAAGATTGTGCTTAACACCCCTGATTCAATATAAAATCAGGGTTTTTTTTATTATTATTACAACCAATAGTTTTGTACTTGTTATTATGGAGTGTTTTATTGATTTTTTAAAATATATTCAGTAAAAAATAACATCATATTGTTATTTTATTTATAGTTAAATATTTCAAATACATTTAGATGATTAGTATTCTATAAAAATCGTTTCTTTCAGCTTTTTTAAATTATGACTAAAAGGAATAATTGTAAAGTGATTTCTATGTTTCGCATTTTTGTCAATAATAATAGTTATCCAAATATGCTTCTTTTAAACATGATCTTAATGTAATTTACATTTTTAAGTAGGTCAATGACTATCACATCTAGCACTAGGTTTGAGTAAAAGAACAATCAAAATGCCAGATTGGTCTACACAATATTACACCTTAATTTTTATCGTGTAATATTAAATGAAATATAAATGTAAATATCTAATAACTACGCAACCAAATACTTTATTACCTATTTTTAAAATTTTAACAAATTAATCCAGAAAAATGTTGAACGCTATTTTGAAAATTACAAATATCATACAATATTTTTAATTCGTCATATTTCGAAAAGGTAGATAGATGCGGAGATTAAGACATATAATTCAAAAGTACACCATTCCAATAATAGAATGTGAATGCATCTTCATAAAAGATGCGTTAAACACTAACCTAAACGTAAAAAATTAAAATATCACGTAAAATCTCATTTTAGTTGCAACTTTACACTTGAAATGTACATTATACAGTATGTTACCGCTAAACGATACTACATACAAAATGTTTATCTCTGCAGTTGGCAACACTTTTAGTAAAATGTGGAGTGAAGCCTTGTACTATTCAGAGCTAATCTCGTTTATTAAAGAGGAAATGTTGACTGTCATCTTATCAAAAAATACAGATTTGTTTCAAATCATGAATTTGTTTCAGATCATGTCGTAGTTGCGCTATAATTTTTCATGAATCCAAAAATAATTGTAAAAATGAAACCATTCACTTTGTAAAAATGATTGTTATTCCTATACCAACAGTTTCAAAATGGCGGCCATTTAAAATTTTAAACCCTAAATACCTTATAAACCAATAATTATAATAATAATTGTACAGAATACAATTTAAAAAAAATCAATTACAAATCCAATAAAGTAACGTTTTTAAATATCGGATGGAAAATAACAAAGAAAAGATCATTTTTGTGGCAGTATGTACAAAGTAATATGCCAGCACAATGGGCAACACTCATGTAACAGTTGATAATAACAAAGTAATTTGTGATAGTCTTAAATCACAAGTTTACATAGATTTTATTGTTGTACTAATCAGCTGACTTAAGAATATCACAAATTACTTTGTTATTATCAGCTGTTACATGTGTGTTGCACATTGTGCTGGCATATTGCATTGTACATACTGCCACAAAAAAATCTTTTCTTTGTTATTTTTCATCCGATTTCTAAAACGTTATTATATTATTGGATTTGTAATTGAAGTTTTTTTAAACGGTATTCTGTGTGATTATAATATAATTATTGATTTATGAGTTATTCAGGTAAGCCAATTCAGGCTTACCAGAATAACTAATAAATATTTCAAAATTCTTTTCATAAATTCAATATAAAATTTCAAATGGCCGCCATTTTTAAACTGTTGATATAGGAATAACAGTACTTTTTGTCACAATGGATGTTTATGTTATAAATAACCATACATCATTTGATCTCAGTAGACCTTTTCTTTTTTAGATACACGTTTAAAAGTAAAAAAAAATGGCAGCTGCAGGGATAACCGAAATGTTTGGAACACTTTAAATATGATATTTTTGATTCTAAATGAACCAGAAACAGCAACAAAGAAGTTTATCAGAGAGTTCATAGACTAATATACTAAAGGCCATATACGAAATCTGCCTTTCCGACGGTCAATGCCACTGGGTGGCGACGCGACAGGGCGCGTCCACTTGCGACGACATAACCTTGAATAGCTACAGTTCCACCAATTCACTTGCCTTACGAGCCAGCTGTTTGTTACATCCCACGCGTGTACTTACCGATGAGTGATCAGATGGGGGGGGGGGGGGGTGTACGCAGACCCTAAGGCTACTTTGCCATATCTACATGCTAATGTTGATAATCGTATTGTAGACCTTGACTCAGAGAAGGACAGGAGCAACAAACATCCGTCCATAGGTACAGACGTAGAGTCGTTCTGCCATAGCGCTTGGTTTTAAACATATTCGGTGACATAAAGTAGTATTACAAGGCAAATAAAAGGAATTACAAGTACGCATATATTTTGTTCTGGTTTGAATTTGTGCTCACAATTTTTGCCAACCTATCTTCAGAAGAGCTATTCTTCGATAAACAAAGAACGTGCGGAATTTTACAATTGGAACAATAGGGTATAAATATTATTTTATTGGCTAAATCAATAAACTTAAGGATGAGCTAAGTAACAAGACATTCTAATGACTGCCAGCCTAGTTCTCAGCCATAACGAACCTAACCTAACCTAACCTATTCTACGAAAGACCAAACATATCTCAACTAAATGTCCTTTAACGCTTTTGTTCATTAGCTAAATTTAACAAATAAAATTTTGGAACATTCTTGATTAAACGCTTAAAGTTGATTGTTTATTGGTTCTCCCAATTTTGGGGAATTCCAATAAGTTGCAACAAATGTTTGAAATTAAAACAATTCTACCTGTTAATAAAAACTAAAATGAACAATTAAACACGCTACGCAACCGACACTCTTCATTAAAAATACTTACAAAATAGTATACCAAACATAATTTTACCGGAAATAAGGAGTGTAAGAGTGGGGATATACATAGAATCGGATTTGTGTTATCCATTGTTTGGGAGTCTATCCAAACAATGGATAACATACTTATAGAGTGCTCCCTGCGCTCTCTTACGGAGGGATTTAGCTTTCATACATAATCAGTGAGCAGGTCTTAAATCCCACATAAAAATCTGAACATTTAAATTGTCCAACATAATCACATTACGGATTGGATTTAGCATTGTGAAAAAAGGATTGTAACTTATATTAGTAAGATGTGACTTTTGGAGCTTTTTCTAAAGCCCTTACATTTTTTAAAATCAACAAATGGTAGCTGCAAAAAACCATACGATAAATATACAGTACGATGTGCCCAGACATCTAGTAGACCATAAGTTTATATTATGAAATGTTTAATTTAAAATTGCTAAGACTGACATTTATCTTTTCACATATTTTAACTGTAAAACATCGTAAAAACTAAATATTAAAAAAAATCTTATAGTTCATTAGAATATGTGTTCATCTCAGGAACTTAAAGCGTTACGATACAGTTATCATTACGAACCGAATCCATGAATTAGAATGATATTTTTTTGGAGCGAAACGGCCCTCTTAAGATCCTGGTCCTACTCCACCAGTACCTTTAGTCGGCCCTCTTAAGATCCTGGTCCTACTCCACCAGTACCTTTAGTCGGCCCTCTTAAGATCCTGGTCCTACTCCACCAGTACCTTTAGTCGGCCCTCTTAAGATCCTGGTCCTACTCCACCAGTACCTTTAGTCGGCCCTCTTAAGATCCTGGTCCTACTCCACCAGTACCTTTAGTCGGCCCTCTTAAGATCCTGGTCCTACTCCACCAGTACCTTTAGTCGGCCCTCTTAAGATCCTGGTCCTACTCCACCAGTACCTTTAGTCGGCCCTCTTAAGATCCTGGTCCTACTCCACCAGTACCTTTAGTCGGCCCTCTTAAGATCCTGGTCCTACTCCACCAGTACCTTTAGTCGGCCCTCTTAAGATCCTGGTCCTACTCCACCAGTACCTTTAGTCGGCCCTCTTAAGATCCTGGTCCTACTCCACCAGTACCTTTAGTCGGCCCTCTTAAGATCCTGGTCCTACTCCACCAGTACCTTTAGTCGGCTCTCTTGGTCTTCTGATATTGCACTAACAGTACCGCAATATATACCCCCAAGACAAGAAAAACTTTAGTTATATTCTCATGGATGGGTGTTAGTAAGTTTCTCTAAAACTTGTTCACAACAATAAAAGCCTGCCCAAAAAATCACAAGAAAATGCGTACCTAAAAAATTAGCTACTTTATTAAAGACCAAAAGCACTGTAAACGTTATAACACGGTCAGTGTACTTCATATATGTGTTCCTAACAAACCCAACTCGTGTTCCTGGGATTCCGAACAGATGGCATCGCCGTATACCAGGACCTATTGATGATACATAGTTAGATGCCAATGAATGTCTTTTATACAACATTTCGACCTCTCCGTACGAATCACATTGGTGAATCTATAACCATTCCAAAGACATTGCATTATAGAGGTGTAGTAACACTTATATTTCCCAATATATATTTAATAAAAATAATGTAACTTAATTGACATCAGTATGTTTCGTAACAAAATTCTCACTTGGCATATCATGTAACATACTTTGGCGTAACAACATTACTAATACTTAAACGTATTTCATATTGATATTCAATGGGTACATTTCACATCGAGTAATAAAACTTAAACGTATCTCGTATTGATATTCAATGGGTGCAGTTCACATCGAGTAATAAAACTTAAACGTATCTCGTATTGATATTCAATGGGTGCAGTTCACACCGAATATTAATACTTAAACGGATCTGGTATTGATATTCAATGGGTGCAGTTCACATCGAGTAATAAAACTTAAACGTATCTCGTATTGATATTCAATGGGTGCAGTTCACATCGAATATTAATACTTAAACGGATCTGGTATTGATATTCAATGGGTGCAGTTCACATCGAGTAATAAAACTTAAACGTATCTCGTATTGATATTCAATGGGTGCAGTTCACATCGAATATTAATACTTAAACGTATCTCGTATTGATATTCAATGGGTACATTTCACATCGAGTATTAAAACTTAAACGTATCTCGTATTGATATTCAATGGGTACATTTCACATCGAGTAATAAAACTTAAACGTATCTCGTATTGATATTCAATGGGTGCAGTTCACATCGAGTGTTATTACTTAAACGGATCTCGTATTGATATTCAATGGGTGCAGTTCACATCGAGTATTAAAACTTAAACGTATCTCGTATTGATATTCAATGGGTGCAGTTCACATCGAATATTAATACTTAAACGGATCTGGTATTGATATTCAATGGGTACATTTCACATCGAGTAATAAAACTTAAACGTATCTCGTATTGATATTCAATGGGTGCAGTTCACATCGAATATTAATACTTAAACGGATCTCGTATTGATATTCAATGGGTGCAGTTCACATCGCGTATTAATACTTAAACGGATCTCGTATTGATATTCAATGGGTACATTTCACATCGAGTAATAAAACTTAAACGTATCTCGTATTGATATTCAATGGGTGCAGTTCACATCGAATATTAATACTTAAACGTATCTCGTATTGATATTCAATGGGTACAGTTCACATCGAGTATTAATACTTAAACGTATCTCGTATTGATATTCAATGGGTACATTTCACATCGAGTATTAAAACTTAAACGTATCTCGTATTGATATTCAATGGGTGCAGTTCACATCGAATATTAATACTTAAACGTATCTCGTATTGATATTCAATGGGTGCAGTTCACATCGAATATTAATACTTAAACGGATCTCGTATTGATATTCAATGGGTGCAGTTCACATCGAGTATTAATACTTAAACGTATCTCGTATTGATATTCAATGGGTGCAGTTCACATCGAATATTAATACTTAAACGGATCTCGTATTGATATTCAATGGGTGCAGTTCACATCGAGTATTAATACTAAAACGTATCTCGTATTGATATTCAATGGGTGCAGTTCACATCGAGTATTAATACTTAAACGAATCTCGTATTGATATTCAATGGGTGCAGTTCACATCGAATATTAATACTTAAACGGATCTCGTATTGATATTCAATGGTTGCAGTTCACATCGAATATTAATACTTAAACGGATCTCGTATTGATATTCAATGGGTGCAGTTCATATCGAGTATTAATACTTAAACGTATCTCGTATTAATATTCAATGGGTGCAGTTCACATCGAGTATTAATACTTAAACGTATCTCGTATTGATATTCAATGGTTGCAGTTCACATCGAGTGTTATTACTTAAACGTGTCTCGTATTGATATTCAATGGGTGCAGTTCACATCGAGTGTTATTACTTAAACGTATCTCGTATTGATATTCAATGGGTGCAGTTCATATCGAGTATTAATACTTAAACGGATCTCGTATTGATATTCAATGGGTGCAGTTCACATCGAGTATTAATACTTAAACGTATCTCGTATTGATATTCAATGGGTGCAGTTCATATCGAGTATTAATACTTAAACGTATCTCGTATTGATATTCAATGGGTGCAGTTCACATCGAGTATTAATACTTAAACGGATCTCGTATTGATATTCAATGGTTGCAGTTCACATCGAATATTAATACTTAAACGGATCTCGTATTGATATTCAATGGGTGCAGTTCATATCGAGTATTAATACTTAAACGTATCTCGTATTGATATTCAATGGGTGCAGTTCACATCGAGTATTAATACTTAAACGTATCTCGTATTGATTTTCAATGGTTGCAGTTCACATCGAATATTACTACTTAAACGTATCTCGTATTGATATTCAATGAGTGCAGTTCACATCGAGTATTAATACTTAAACGGATCTCGTATTGATATTCAATGGGTGCAGTTCATATCGAGTATTAATACTTAAACGTATCTCGTATTGATATTCAATGGATGCAGTTCACATCGAGTATTAATACTTAAACGTATCTCGTATTGATATTCAATGGGTGCAGTTCACATCGAGTATTAATACTTAAACGTATCTCGTATTGATATTCAATGGGTGCAGTTCATATCGAGTATTAATACTTAAACGGATCTCGTATTGATATTCAATGGGTGCAGTTCATATCGAGTATTAATACTTAAACGGATCTCGTATTGATATTCAATGGGTGCAGTTCACATCGAGTATTAATACTTAAACGTATCTCGTATTGATATTCAATGGGTACATTTCACATCGAGTATTAATACTTAAACGTATCTCGTATTGATATTCAATGGGTGCAGTTCACATCGAGTATTAAAACTTAAACGTATCTCGTATTGATATTCAATGGGTGCAGTTCACATCGAGTATTAATACTTAAACGGATCTCGTATTGATATTCAATGGGTGCAGTTCATATCGAGTATTAATACTTAAACGGATCTCGTATTGATATTCAATGGGTGCAGTTCACATCGAGTATTAATACTTAAACGTATCTCGTATTGATATTCAATGGGTGCAGTTCACATCGAATATTAATACTTAAACGTATCTCGTATTGATATTCAATGGGTGCAGTTCACATCGAGTATTAATACTTAAACGTATCTCGTATTGATATTCAATGGGTGCAGTTCACATCGAGTATTAATACTTAAACGTATCTCGTATTGATATTCAATGGGTGCAGTTCACATCGAGTATTAATACTTAAACGTATCTCGTATTGATATTCAATGGGTGCAGTTCACATCGAGTATTAATACTTAAACGGATCTCGTATTGATATTCAATGGGTGCAGTTCATATCGAGTATTAATACTTAAACGTATCTCGTATTGATATTCAATGGGTGCAGTTCACATCGAGTATTAATACTTAAACGTATCTCGTATTGATATTCAATGGGTGCAGTTCACATCGAGTATTAATACTTAAACGTATCTCGTATTGATATTCAATGGGTGCAGTTCACATCGAGTATTAATACTTAAACGGATCTCGTATTGATATTCAATGGGTGCAGTTCATATCGAGTATTAATACTTAAACGTATCTCGTATTGATATTCAATGGGTGCAGTTCACATCGAGTGTTATTACTTAAACGTATCTCGTATTGATATTCAATAGGTGCAGTTCACATCGAGTGTTATTACTTAAACGTATCTCGTATTGATATTCAATGGGTGCAGTTCACATCGAGTATTAATACTTAAACGTATCTCGTATTGATATTCAATGGGTATATTTCACATCGAGTATTAAAACTTAAACGTATCTCGTATTGATATTCAATGGTTGCAGTTCACATCGAATATTACTACTTAAACGTATCTCGTATTGATATTCAATAGGTGCAGTTCACATCGAGTATTAATACTTAAACGTATCTCGTATTGATATTCAATGGTTGCAGTTCACATCGAATATTACTACTTAAACGTATCTCGTATTGATATTCAATGGTTGCAGTTCACATCGAGTATTAATACTTAAACGTATCTCGTATTGATATTCAATGGGTGCAGTTCACATCGAGTATTAAAACTTAAACGTATCTCGTATTGATATTCAATGGTTGCAGTTCACATCGAATATTACTACTTAAACGTATCTCGTATTGATATTCAATAGGTACATTTCACATCGAGTAATAAAACTTAAACGTATCTCGTATTGATATTCAATGGTTGCAGTTCACATCGAATATTACTACTTAAACGTATCTCGTATTGATATTCAATGGGTGCAGTTCACATCGAGTGTTATTACTTAAACGGATCTCGTATTGATATTCAATGGGTGAAGTTCATATCGAGTATTAATACTTAAACGTATCTCGTATTGATATTCAATGGGTAAATTTCACATCGAGTATTAAAACTTAAACGTATCTCGTATTGATCTTCAATGGTTGCAGTTAACATCGAATATAGCTACTTAAACGTATCTCGTATTGATATTCAATGGGTGCAGTTCACATCGAGTGTTATTACTTAAATGGATCTCGTATTGATATTCAATGGGTGCAGTTCATATCGAGTATTAATACTTAAACGTATCTCGTATTGATATTCAATGGGTAAATTTCACATCGAGTATTAAAACTTAAATGTATCTCGTATTGATATTCAATGGTTGCAGTTCAAATCGAATATTACTACTTAAACGTATCTCCGTATTGATATTCAATAGGTACATTTCACATCGAGTAATAAAACTTAAACGTATCTCGTATTGATATTCAATGGTTGCAGTTCACATCGAATATTATTACTTAAACGTATCTCGTATTGATATTCAATGGGTGCAGTTCATATCGAGTGTTATTACTTAAACGTACCTCGTATTGATATTCAATGGATACAGTTCATATCGAGTATTAATACTTAAACGTATCTCGTATTGATATTCAATGGGTAAATTACACATCGAGTATTAAAACTTAAACGTATCTCGTATTGATCTTCAATGGTTGCAGTTAACATCGAATATAGCTACTTAAACGTATCTCGTATTGATATTCAATGGGGGCAGTTCACATCGAGTATTAATACTTAAACGGATCTCGTATTGATATTCAATGGGTGCAGTTCACATCGAGTATTAATACTTAAACGTATCTCGTATTGATATTCAATGGATGCAGTTCACATCGATTATTAATACTTAAACGTATCTCGTATTGATATTCAATGGTTGCAGTTCACATCGAGTATTAATACTTAAACGTATCTCGTATTGATATTCAATGGGTGCAGTTCACATCGAGTATTAATACTTAAACGTATCTCGTATTGATATTCAATGGGTGCAGTTCACATCGAGTATTAATACTTAAACGTATCTCGTATTGATATTCAATGGGTGAAGTTCACATCGAGTATTAAAACTTAAACGTATCTCGTATTGATATTCAATGGGTGCAGTTCACATCGAATATTAATACTTAAACGTATCTCGTATTGATATTCAATGGGTGCAGTTCACATCGAGTATTACTACTTAAACGTATCTCGTATTGATATTCAATGGGTGCAGTTCACATCGAGTATTAATACTTAAACGTATCTCGTATTGATATTCAATGGTTGCAGTTCACATCGAGTATTAATACTTAAACGTATCTCGTATTGATATTCAATAGGTGCAGTTCACATCGAGTATTAATACTTAAACGTATCTCGTATTGATATTCAATGGGTGCAGTTCACATCGAGTATTAATACTTAAACGTATCTCGTATTGATATTCAATGGATGCAGTTCACATCGATTATTAATACTTAAACGTATCTCGTATTGATATTCAATGGGTGCAGTTCATATTGAGTATTAAAACTTAAACGTATCTCGTATTGATATTCAATGGTTGCAGTTCACATCGAATATTACTACTAAAACGTATCTCGTATTGATATTCAATGGGTGCAGTTCATATCGAGTATTAAAACTTAAACGTATCTCGTATTGATATTCAATGGGTGCAGTTTACACTGAGTATTAATACTTCAACGTATCTCGTATTGATATTCAATGTGTGCAGTTCACATCGAATATTACTACTAAAACGTATCTCGTATTGATATTCAATGGGTGCAGTTCACATCGAGTATTAATACTTAAACGTATCTCGTATTGATATTCAATGGTTGCAGTTCACATCGAATATTACTACTTAAACGTATCTCGTATTGATATTCAATGGGTGCAGTTCACATCGAATATTAATACTTAAACGTATCTCGTATTGATATTCAATGGTTGCAGTTCACATCGAATATTAATACTTAAACGTATCTCGTATTGATATTCAATGGGTGCAGTTCACATCGAATATTACTACTTAAACGTATCTCGTATTGATATTCAGTGGGTGCAGTTCACATCGAATATTAATACTTAAACGGATCTCGTATTGATATTCAATGGGTGCAGTTCACATCGAATATTACTACTCAAACGGATCTCGTATTGATATTCAATGGGTGCAGTTCACATCGAGTATTAAAACTTAAACGTATCTCGTATTGATATTCAATGGTTGCAGTTCACATCGAATATTACTACTTGAACGTATCTCGTATTGATATTCAATGGGTACATTTCACATCGAGTATTAAAACTTAAACGTATCTCGTATTGATATTCAATGGTTGCAGTTCACATCGAATATTGCTACTTAAATGTATCTCGTATTGATATTCAATGGGTGCAGTTCACATCGAGTGTTATTACTTAAACGTATCTCGTATTGATATTCAATGGGTGCAGTTCATATCGAGTATTAAAACTTAAACGTATCTCGTATTGATCTTCAATGGTTGCAGTTAACATCGAATATAGCTACTAAAACGTATCTCGTATTGATATTAAATGGGTGCAGTTCACATCGAGGGTTATTACTTAAACGGATCTCGTATTGATATTAAATGGGTGCAGTTCACATCGAGTATTAATACTTAAACGTATCTCGTATTGATATTCAATGGGTATATTTCACATCGAGTATTAAAACTTAAACGTATCTCGTATTGATATTCAATGGTTGCAGTTCACATCGAGTATTACTACTTAAACGTATCTCGTATTGATATTCAATGGTTGCAGTTCACATCGAATATTACTACTTAAACGTATCTCGTATTGATATTCAATGGGTGCAGTTCACATCGAATATTACTACTTAAACGTATCTCGTATTGATATTCAATGGTTGCATTTCACATCGAATATTACTACTTAAAGGTATCTCGTATTGATATTCAATGGTTGCAGTTCACATCGAATATTACTACTTAAACGTATCTCGTATTGATATTCAATGGTTGCAGTTCACATCGAATATTACTACTTAAACGTATCTCGTATTGATATTCAATGGTTGCAGTTCACATCGAATAATACTACTTAAACGTATCTCGTATTGATATTCAATGGTTGCAGTTCACATCGAGTATTAAAACTTAAACGTATCTCGTATTGATATTCAATGGTTGCAGTTCACATCGAGTATTAATACTTAAACGTATCTCGTATTGATATTCAATGGGTGCAGTTCACATCGAGTATTAATACTTAAACGTATCTCGTATTGATATTCAATGGTTGCAGTTCACATCGAGTATTAATACTTAAACGTATCTCGTATTGATATTCAATGGGTGCAGTTCACATCGAGTATTAATACTTAAACGTATCTCGTATTGATATTCAATGGGTGCAGTTCACATCGAGTATTAATACTTAAACGTATCTCGTATTGATATTCAATGGTTGCAGTTCACATCGAGTATTAACTACTTAAACGTATCTCGTATTGATATTCAATGGGTGCAGTTCACATCGAGTATTAATACTTAAACGTATCTCGTATTGATATTCAATGGATGCAGTTCACATCGAGTATTAATACTAAAATGTGTATTGATATTCAATGGGTGCAGTTCGCATCGAGTGTTATTACTTAAACGTATCTCGTATTGATATTCAATGGTTGCAGTTCACATCGAGTATTACTACTTAAACGTATCTCGTATTGATATTCAATGGGTGCAGTTCACATCGAGTATTAATACTTAAACGTATCTCGTATTGATATTCAATGGTTGCAGTTCACATCGAATATTACTACTTAAACGTATCTCGTATTGATATTCAATGGGTGCAGTTCACATCGAGTATTAATACTTAAACGGATCTCGTATTGATATTCAATAGGTGCAGTTCATATCGAGTATTAATACTTAAACGTATCTCGTATTGATATTCAATGGGTGCAGTTCACATCGAGTAATAAAACTTAAACGTATCTCGTATTGATATTCAATGGTTGCAGTTCACATCGAGTATTACTACTTAAACGTATCTCGTATTGATATTCAATGGGTGCAGTTCACATCGAGTATTAAAACTTAAACGTATCTCGTATTGATATTCAATGGTTGCAGTTCACATCGAGTGTTATTACTTAAACGTATCTCGTATTGATATTCAATGGGTGCAGTTCATATCGAGTATTAAAACTTAAACGTATCTCGTATTGATATTCAATGGTTTCAGTTCACATCGAATATTACTACTTAAACAGATCTCGTATTGATATTCAATAGGTGGATATCACATCGAGTAATAATACTTAAACGTATCTCGTATTGATATTCAATGGGTACATTTCACATCGAGTATTAAAACTTAAACGTATCTCGTATTGATATTCAATGGGTGCAGTTCACATCGAATATCAATACTTAAACGGATCTCGTATTGATATTCAATGGGTACATTTCACATCGAGTATTAAAACTTAAACGTATCTCGTATTGATATTCAATGGGTGCAGTTCACATCGAATATCAATACTTAAACGGATCTCGTATTGATATTCAATGGGTGCAGTTCATATCGAGTATTAAAACTTAAACGTATCTCGTATTGATATTTAATGGGTGCAGTTCACACTGAAAATTAATACTTAAACGTATATCGTATTGATATTCAATGGGTGCAGTTCACTCTGAGTATTAATACTTAAACGTATCTCGTATTGATATTCAATGGGTGCAGTTCACACTGAGTATTAATACTTAAACGTATCTCGTATTGATATTCAATGGGTGCAGTTCACATCGAGTATTAATACTTAAACGTATCTCGTATTGATATTCAATGGGTGCAGTTCACATCGAGTATTAATACTTAAACGTATCTCGTATTGATATTCAATGGGTGCAGTTCACACTGAGTATTAATACTTAAACGTATCTCGTATTGATATTCAATGGGTGCAGTTCACACTGAGTATTAATACTTAAACGCATCTCGTATTTATATTCAATAGGTGCAGTTCACATCGAGTATTAATACTTAAACGTATCTCGTATTGATATTCAATGGGTGCAGTTCACATCGAGTATTAATACTTAAACGCATCTCGTATTTATATTCAATAGGTGCAGTTCACATCGAGTATTAATACTTAAACGTATCTCGTATTGATATTCAATGGGTGCAGTTCACATCGAGTATTAATACTTAAACGTATCTCGTATTGATATTCAATGGGTGCAGTTCACACTGAGTATAAATACTTAAACGTATCTCGTATTGATATTCAATGGGCGCAGTTCACACTGAGTATTAATACTTAAACGTATCTCGTATTGATATTCAATGGGTGCAGTTCACATCGAGTATTAATACTTAAACGTATCTCGTATTGATATTCAATGGGTGCAGTTCACACTGAGTATTAATACTTAAACGTATCTCGTATTGATATGCAATGGGTGCAGTTCATATCGAGTATTAAAACTTAAACGTATCTCGTATTGATATTCAATGGGTGCAGTTCACATCGAGTATTAATACTTAAACGTATCTCGTATTGATATTCAATGGGTGCAGTTCACACTGAGTATTAATACTTAAACGTATCTCGTATTGATATTCAATGGGCGCAGTTCACACTGAGTATTAAACGTATCTCGTATTGATATTCAATGGGTGCAGTTCACATCGAGTATTAATACTTAAACGTATCTCGTATTGATATTCAATGGGTGCAGTTCACATCGAGTATTAATACTTAAACGTATCTCGTATTGATATTCAATGGGTGCAGTTCACACTGAGTATTAATACTTAAACGTATCTCGTATTGATATTCAATGGGTGCAGTTCACATCGAGTATTAATACTTAAACGTATCTCGTATTGATATTCAATGGGTATATTTCACATCGAGTATTAATACTTAAACGTATCTCGTATTTATATTCAATGGGTGCAGTTCACATCGAGTATTAATACTTAAACGTATCTCGTATTGATATTCAATGGGTGCAGTTCACACTGAGTATTAATACTTAAACGTATCTCGTATTGATATTCAATGGGTGCAGTTCACATCGAGTATTAATACTTAAACGTATCTCGTATTGATATTCAATGGGTGCAGTTCATATCGAGTATTAATACTTAAACGTATCTCGTATTGATATTCAATGGGTACATTTCACATCGAGTAATAAAACTTAAACGTATCTCGTATTGATATTCAATGGTTGCAGTTCACATCGAGTATTACTACTTAAACGTATCTCGTATTGATATTCAATGGGTGCAGTTCACACTGAGTATTAATACTTAAACGTATCTCGTATTGATATTCAATGGGTGCAGTTCACACTGAGTATTAATACTTAAACGTATCTCGTATTGATATTCAATGGGTGCAGTTCACACTGAGTATTAATACTTAAACGTATCTCGTATTGATATTCAACGGGTGCAGTTCACACTGAGTATTAATACTTAAACGTATATCGTATTGATATTCAATGGGTGCAGTTCACACTGAGTATTAATACTTAAACTTATCTCGTATTGATATTAAATGGGTGCAGTTTACACTGAGTATTAATACTTAAACGTATCTCGTATTGATATTAAATGGGTGCAGTTCACACTGAGTATTAATACTTAAACGTATCTCGTATTGATATTCAATGGGTGCAGTTCACATCGAGTATTAATACTTAAACGTATCTCGTATTGTTATTCAATGGGTGCAGTTTACACTGAGTATTAATACTTAAACGTATCTCGTATTGATATTAAATGGGTGCAGTTCACACTGAGTATTAATACTTAAACGTATCTCGTATTGATATTAAATGGGTGCAGTTCACACTGAGTATTAATACTTAAACTTATCTCGTATTGATATTCAATGGGTGCAGTTTACACTGAGTATTAATACTTAAACGTATCTCGTATTGATATTCAATGTGTGCAGTTCACATCGAATATTACTACTAAAACGTATCTCGTATTGATATTCAATGGGTGCAGTTCACATCGAGTATTAATACTTAAACGTATCTCGTTTTGATATTCAATGGGTGCAGTTCACACTGAGTATTAATACTTAAACGTATCTCGTATTGATATTCAATGGGTGCAGTTCACATCGAGTATTAATACTTAAACGTATCTCGTATTGATATTCAATGAGTGCAGTTCACACTGAGTATTAATGCGTTTGCGACGTTGCTGTAGTATTGGGGAAATACATCGGCTACCTATGCGTCGCTCACGTATTACAAATGGCCCATGCGCAATAGTCATCTCACCACGTTGTTCATTCCGCGCCTGCATAGTATCCTAAATTAATTATTGTGTGCATCGTCTTTGACTCTTATTTATGGTGTGAACGGAGCACGAAAGACGTAGCCGAGATATTAATAAGGCCGAAAACGCATTAATATTTCGGCTACTTCTGTGTGAAGTTGCATTAAGGATAACATTGGGTTGATTTGCCCATATCTTGACGATCGGCGTCTTATGAATAAATAAATAAAAAATAAATAAAAATTTTAGTAAATTAATAACCACTGTATTGTAAATAAATAAACATGTTTACATTGTAGAGTCTATGTTTGATATTTTATCCTATTGATGCAATAATTACAGTTTATAGTACTGTACACACTTTTTCTATAGATTTGTTCTCTATACAATTACGTGTAAAATCTGTTTGGGAAATTAACAATATTGAGATAACCGTGTTGAAATTCTCCAAAAGCAGACTTATAGGGTTTTATAGACCATACAACTTTGTTGTCTAGAAGAATGACAGCAGGTTGAGCTTTTATATATAACGACGTAATGGTTTAGACTGTTTAGAGGGAACCACACGGGAAGGGTAGTAAGCGCATAGAATAATCCCATAGCGAAGCAGGGGCTGTCGGCTAGTCGTACATAGAGACTTCAAGCTAGGGAAATAGCACCCGTAGGGGAATAAAAGGCAATATATGGTAGTGTCCGAAGTAACAAAACTTATTTATCTGTTGAGAGCAACAAAAAGAACAAAATCATACAACACTTTTGTATTCCAAGCGACAAAAATTCCAAGGTGATTGCATTCGAAATAAATTGAAGGAAAAAGGTAATCGTACAACAAGAAGTTGAGGAAATAGCATCTAAAGTCAAACAGAAGTAAAAATGATTGTAGTTCAAGCGGAAAAATACCAGGGTGATTATATTCGAGATAATTGAAGGAAAAAGGTAATCGTATTGGGGATGGAGGAGGCCGAAAATAATTACTATTCAACTCAGTTTGTTCTGGGTTGTGACACATGAATATTTGAAAAGGTAATACAAGGACGCAGAGCACATTAAAAGTTATATATAAATAAACCAAAAAAGATATGAAATCAAAATGGGATGGCCAAGTACCTTCGGTACTCCAATGAAACAAACAAAACATACAAACAAATTGGAAAAATATGGACATGCATGAAAATTAAAATCCTTGGAGATGGCTTTTTTTTAACATCACTCGAACGCCAACGCCAATTTAATTTTCATTTACTGTATGTCCATATTTTCTCCAATTTGTTTGTATGGTTTGTTTGTTTTATTGGAGTACCGAAGGTACTTGGCCACCCCATTTTGATTTCACATCTTTTTTGGTTTATTTATCAATAATTTTTTTAATGTGCTTGGCGTCCTTTTTTACTTTTTTTGAAGTTTTTTGTTGTTTGATATAAACTTTCTTGGCTTGGTGATTGGGATTTCAGCAGTATACACGTTAAATAAAATTGGAGCAAGTACGGACTATTGTGGCAGACCATCCTTCAGCGGGCTATATGAGCTTTCTTCAAGACCTATATAAACTGGCACTAAGCATTGACTCTAGAAGTCGTAAAAGAAAGGGACAAGAAAGGAAGCTATAGAATTTCAATAAAAAACCTTTGCTCCATAATGTGTCATAAGCCGCTGTGAGATAAACAAAAGCTGCAGATGTTTTTAACTTCTTTTCAAACCCATTCTCGGTAAATGATGTCAGAGCCAGGATCTGGTCACTACAAATTCGGCCAGGGTGAAAACCAGCCTTCTCAACTGGAACATTAGGATCAAGAATGGGAGCTATTCTTTTGTATAACAGTCTTTCTACTCGTTCAGGGTCTTTTTCAGGCTTCAGAACAGCTATTACTTTTGAACGCTTAAATGCTTTTGGCAAATTGCCTGTAACTAGTATCTTATTGTAGACAATTTGAAGCCATTGTTTCACTTTGCTACCAGCATGCATAGGAAATTCCGTAAAGATACCGTCAAGACCGGCTGCTTTCCCTGCTGATATAGCGGAATTCACCCTATCTATCTCTTCCTCCGTGAAATTTCTGGAGACTTCCAGGGGTGCCACTTGGCTCTTTTTTATTTCATTTAGCTTGTAAAGCACATGATTGTCAGAAGGATGGCGGGCTGACTTCGATAAGCTGACTATCCGTTTAGCTATATTAGAAGCCTTCGAGTGGAGCACTTCTCTTTCATGTGGAGATTTATCTTTAACAGTTTTAACCAATTTTCTCTCCTGACACTGTCTAGAGAGTGCAGCAGCAGATTAGCTGTGTTGGAGTTTTCGGTGGCCAGCACCTGGCCTATGTTGAGATTGGGGAAAAGCATCAAGAACTTGCTAATTGGTTTTGGGCTTGATGTTCGTTCACATGAGCAGAAGCTTAATTCGGGAGAGTAACATCGACGCCAACGAGCTGAATAAAAATTGGCTAAATTTTCAGCATCAAAATTCAGGAAAATGTTTTTTATTTCAGCCCAGTCAGTAATCTTTCTGCCATTCTCATCGTCGGTGTTGTAGCCCCATTGGCTATGGTGAGTTTTGAAGTCCCCCACATAGAGGACAGGTTTTCAAAACTTGGCAAAATCCTATCGTCAGGCCACTGGATGTTAGGAGGCTTATAAACATTTACTTTTGTAATTTCTGACGTTTGGATTGCCAAGACAAAGATGTCACCATCAGAGCTCTTATGGGTAATTGACACATTGTCCATGTCATTCTTTACATAAGTTGCAATACCATACACCCTATGTCCAATGGAATCAACAAGTCTGTATCCCGGAGTATTGCCTCCTGCACTATTGTTATCTTCGATATGGGTCTCTTGGATTGCAAGGATATATACATTGTTTTCTAGAAGGACCCTATTGATGTACTCACTCTTCGCCTTGCTTAAACCCTCAGCGTTAAAATGGACTACATTTAAAACAGAGCCTATTATTTTAAAATTAGTTTGGTCCTCAAAAGGGCCTTTTTTATTTTGTGTGGTTTAAGACCAAGTTTAAGGCCTCTGCCCCCTCCTCTAAAATATATGAACAAAAACTCAACACTGGGTAATTTTAAACTAATACCCGAGTGAGGTATTAAATTAAAGATATTCTTCCCTTAAATACTAATTTAACATCAGATTTTAGAAAGCCCTTTGTTTAGGGGCTGCACTGATCCAAAAATTAAAATTCATGGTCAAACTAGTTAACAGTCCTGGCGAACAGTAAGCCGATCTTCCTCACGAGAATACATGCCGAGATCCATAAATGGCGCTGTAGCAGAGTACCGTGGTAAAGCCGCAGGCCGAACTCTCCCCGACGATGCCGTAGGCTGAGCTTGACCACGAGGCCGCAGCCCGAACTCTCCCCGACGAGGTCGTAGGCCGAGTTTCACAAAGGAGCAGAGTTTCTTGGCGAGGCCATAGGCCAAGCTTACCCCACGAGCGTTGCGAGTGATAACGGGGTTGGCACGTGAAGCGTGCAGGGGTGTCCCTTAGTAGTGAATAAAACCATGCATACAACCTTCCCTGGTTTAACATTGTGAAAGATTTAACAGTATTACAAACACCATTGTTTATATTTCAAAAGGTGTTTAACATTTTGGTAATCATTATTTACATTTGATCATCTGTTAATTTTCGACTCATTTAAATCTCTCTCCATGTTATTCAAATGGTCGAATTACGTACTTTAAGGGCTGCTCATAATAATTAAGGCCTTATTGCTCAACTACGAACAGAGGCAAATGTTTTGACACCTCAACCATTTAAATTGGTCAAGTAATAAGGGAGGAGTTGCCTGGACAAAAAACGACTTCACGTATTATATGTAAGGATTTGAAAGATGATAAAAATGTTAAACCTGCATAGGGTAATGTAGAAATAAATAAGGACATATTATTTATTTTTGTACGCCCAGTGGTTATTGTGCAGTGATTGTTCAAATTCGGGTCTCGCATCATTTGAAATTGGACTGTAGTGTTATGTTTGTGTAAGTAGATCTATGCATAAGCAGTGGGCTAAACAATGTAAAGTTGCATTGCGTGTACTGGCTGTTACTGTAACTTATCCTCCATTAAGACCATTTTATTTTTGGGATTAGAGGTAATATTTCGAGTTAGGCCTAGAAAACGTTAACTATAATCAATGTAAGAAACTTCAAAAGAGAGCACGTCAAAAGATTGCAATTCTATTACACATATCAGAATAGATTTTACATCATGAGATAAATTATTAGTAATAGCTATTACTTAATTTTAGATTTATTATATGTTCTTTTTGAGTTTACAATACTAATTTATGAATTAAGTGGGGTACTTACTGAAAACCCCTTTGCATTTCTGTTCTTAAATATAGTTCTAAGTATATTATAACTATGTGAAACATAATGTTTTCACTTTAAGATATATTTCCTTAAATCTCTTCCTATTGTTAGCTTTGTAAACAATATGTCTATTCGCACTGAATCGTGAGTTTTATTACTTCGAAATTACAGGAGTGACTTTCCTGCTGGGAAATGTCAAGGTAACTTCACTCTTATTTCATGAAGTTCAAAATACACAGTTGTTATCATAAATACTGTATACATAACAGTTTTATCCTACCAACTGCAAAATAATTAAGTATTTTCATTTTACTCTATGTTAAAACGTGTTATGTAACAATATAATTTAAAACACAGCTGTTAGAAAATCTAGATCAGAACAATAACACTACACGATGGTTGCAATACAAGAAAAATCCAAGTTCATGTAGTTTTACAAGATGTTTTAAATATTTTCAAAATTGTGTGTGTTTTAAATCGATTACACTTCAATCAATATTATATTTTAAATATGCCAGAACTAAATATGCAGTGTTTGAATGGGGTAAGTTGATTGTACGGACCTTACATTGAATTTATCATAACAATAAACAACAAAAGGTAACGTACGCTCATAACCAACATTCTTAACAGATTCATGACTCCAAGGATGGAACTGATTTATTCAATTAAAATTATCATTTTATTTAGTAATGCACCATGTAGTGTGCTATAAGAAATAAAATACTCCTAATAGGTAGGCGTATATAAATATATTTTGCGAGATTATTTTCCTAGATTTGTTCGTAACACAATTTTTGGCAGCTCAAAGTAATTCAGTGAGTTATTTCCTGATTAATTTATTCCAAAATGAAAACTACCACCAGATTTACTCTTAGTAAGTACCACTTGGAGTGGGCAGTACATTCGGTACTTTAAAAGTAAATCAAGACAAAATATTTCACTTCATATTTATGATTATTTTGAAGGCGGACGCTTGAACTATCAATCAAAGATGATCTCTTTGTTATACACTGGTTATAGAGCTTATACTTTCATATTCACAAATGAACATATAGAGCATATATGTTCATTTGTGGAAAGCTTGAATGATTCTACTTCAAGCCAACGATCCGTTAAATTAGCTCTCAGAAGTTCTGCATTCCATATTGTTCCATGGATTAACTCGGAACTGGGTTGAATGAGTTCCGAGTTAATCCCCAAAATTAAAATTGTAATAAACGTTATTTCTCCAGTGTGCCGCCATCTTTTTGTCCCTTTATTCCTCCCAAATCGTCAAGGATAAACGTAGTAATCCAGATTTATAAAGATGAAAATTATATTTAATCTATTTATAACTGCCATTGAGGCATTCCCTATAAGGAAGGCACTCTTCTTTGTTTTTCTCTGTCATTAGCCCCATATTTTGTTACCGATTAAAAATTATGGATGCTCGAGTTTGAGCGTAAACTAACCACTAGGTGCAAAAATAATAAAATGGCAACAAACATTTTCTTTTTATTAATTCATCTCCTACTTTAACCTATGTACGTTTGGCATTTTTCTACGTTTCAAATATTTTATTTTTCGTTGAAATAAAGTATCAGTATATTTTACATTAAAATTGTCTTATTTTTTTTTTTTTTAAATCTACAAATTAGGAATAATAATCATAGATACATGACACTTTTATATGATGTAGAACAAAATTTCATAGGTTTTTGTGCCTACATGAAAAAAAGTTGTTATAAACTTAGAAAACTTTTTCTTGACACCGAGTAGTTTAACAAACATCAGACAAGCCTTGGAATCGAGTCGTTGATTTCAATAACTTAAATATGTAAAAATTGTTATTTTAAAATGCTGACTGATAAAAGATCATTACAATAATAAAGTGATCCTGTCACAAAGCTAAATCTAACCCATCAAGCCATTTAAGACCAGCCTCACTGATTATATTTATTTGGATAGACTCCCCGAAAATCATATGACTGATCTAGTGTCAATACCCATTTATATTTCCAGTTTTTACATCTGCCCACGCCAGTTCGGAACCAACAGTGTCCATTCCCTACGAGGGAGGTTCATGCCAACTACAGATATTGACAGTTCGGTAATATGGAACTTATTTCGTCAATGAAAACTGTTCCACGCTATGTCTCAGCTAGTTTTGAACGATAAATTGGATTTCCTCAACTGGAAGGCTGTACGAAGAGATGGGTTTCGAAATGTTAAGCAACCGTCGAAAGAGTCCTGTGTAATGAGGAGGTGCGAGGAATTCAAGATCTTATTGAAACGTCTTATCCTCCAGAAATGACGTCTTATCTCTAGAAGATCCCTATTGCACAGCACTTTGGAACCTAGGCAGAAGTTGCTCTGAGAGTGCCACTCATAGCTCTCATAGTCCTATTAAGTTGAACGTCAATATTTAGTATGTACTCTATTTAGCCATTCGGGAGCACAGTATTCAGCAGTTGAATAAACCAGTGCCAAATCAGTTGAACACAAGACGTGTGTGTTGGCTTCCCAAGCTGTTACAGCAATTATGATGCAGTACATTTGCCTTGGTTTTAATTTAGCTGTTGTTTTTTGTAGATGGCCTTTAAACGTTTGCGATCGATCTAACGTTACTCCCAGATACAGTAAATGATCATTGTGATAGTTTTACACTATTCAAAGATGTTCACTTTTCGATTGATTATAGTCGGTTACTTAGATGGAAGCAGGCCACTTCAAAGCCAGGTTCTAAAATATTTTTCTAGGGCTGCAAAGTCACATGTGAGTGTTTCTTCAGTAGCTCTGTAGTCCTTGTGTTAATAAACTAAAGCAATATTTTATTTTTTTTATTTTTCATCTGCATATGAACATTTACTAGACTTTTTGTTTAGTATGTCAGTGGTATACTTTGTTGAATAAACTTGGAGCAAGTACAGACCCCTGTGGCAAACCAGCCTCCAGCTGTCTAAAAAAGCTTTCCTCCGAGATAAAATTTTACTAGCTTGGCCCAACCTGACACTAAGGCTTGACTCCAAAAGAGGTAAGGAAGGGGGCTGTAGAACTTGAACTACAAACCTTTGCTCCATACTGTTCATAAGCCGTTATAAGATGAACAAAAGATGTTGATGTTTTCGACTTCTTTTCAAACCAATAATTTTAAAATGGTGTCAGAGATAGGATCTGGTGTTACATCTTCGGCCAGAGCGAAAATCATCCTGCTCAACTGGGACATTTAAATCAAGAATGGGTGATATTATATTGTATACCAGCCTCTCCAGCCACTTCTGAAACATTAAGAGGAGATATAGGCCGATAATATTCCACTCGATCGGGATCTTTGCCAGGCTTCTGAACAGTTACTACTTTTCATCGCTTAAATGCTTTGAGCAAATTGCTTATAGCTAGTATATTATTGTAGATGGTTTGAAGTCGTGCTTGTTTCACTTCGTTACCAACAAGCAACAGCAATTCTAGAAAGATAACGTCAAGATCGGCTTTTTTTCTTCTGGAATAGCGTATATCTCTTCCTCCATGAAATATACGGAGACTTCTATGGGTTAAAGTTGGTTATGTTGTACATATTTTTTCTTTTCTTTTCTTTTTTATTGACTCTAATACAAACTTGTAAAATTCATGTTTTTCAGAAGGATGTTGGGTTGACTTTGATAAGCTGAATCTCACTTTAGCTATAGTAGAGCCTTTCTGGAGATGTACTTCACTTTTTGCTTTGGAAATTTACCATTAGAGAGTTTCCTTTTAAAGTGATCACGGTTTTCTACTGCTGGAAGTAAAATTTATATTTTTGATATTTTAAACCCATTTTCTTTCCTGACACTGTCTAGAGAGTGCAGTAGTAGATCAGCTCTGTTGGAGTTTCCGGTGGCATTAAAATCTTTATTACGATATAAGCACAAAATGCACCAATATAATACAATACAAGTACAAAATGCACAATTATTACGGTGATCGATTTCGGTGAACCACGCTCACCTTCCTCAGACCAGAGGGATTCTCAAAGAATATACCAGCACGTGTTATGCTAATTAAAAAACTATTAAAATCTTTCGCCTTGGAAAAGATCTATAATGGGAATTTGGATCCCTAAACTAGTACTGGCCTAACCAGTACTGTTTCCTTTTAATTTGCGTTTGCAAAAGAGAGGCTTAATTTAGGTGAGTAACCTTGACGCCAACGTGCTGAATAAAAAGTGTCTGAATCTTTAGCATAACAAAATCACGAAAAGTTGTTCATATCAGTTATGTAGGAACGCCCTCTGACAGGGTGTTTAAACCGTGACAAAATCCTAACGTCAAGCCACTAGATGTTAGGAGGCTTATTCACATTAACTAAAGTAGTTCCTGACAAATATGTCTCCATAAGATCTCTTACGGGTAACTGACACACGTCATGCTTTACGTAATGTTTATGAAAGTAACGGTCGAGAGAATGTTCAGTTGGAAGGAAGTTGGATAGTTTGACCTGTTTAAACTTGACCATTACTTTGTCAGGTGGATACTTAGTAAGAATTAGTCATAAATAAAATTATACTATAACAAATGTACAGTTAAAAGTGAGCTCCTCTATTATAACTAAACTAATGTTGGTACACGTACCAAAAGCTGTACACGTTCAACGTGGCAATGTCGCCCCAAAGTTACATTTACCGAAAGGGGAAAGGCAAGCCGCAATTTCACGGTCGGAAACTAATGACACCTTATCAATAATAAATCAGTATATAATCTGTAGCCTATATATATATACAAATTATTACACATTCCAGAGTTATTGGCTTCAACGGCTCCATAACAAGGCTCGTGTGATGTTAGCACACTACTCAGTGTCGAGAACAGTTACTTCAATAATTAGGTAACAACTTTTTTATATCCACAGAAACAAAATTTTGCATTGTTTGTCTATGTATCTACGTCATAAAAAAGCGTCACGTACCTCTAATAAGTAGGTTTTATTTGGCCCTTTTTAAGTTCACCGAACAATGTAAGTGTGTAAAATAGTGATAATTCTTTTACTCCAATGACGATTACAGCATTTAAAACATTAAAAACATTTTCTTCATAGGGAAACCTAAAATTAAATAATGCATTTTTATTTCTTTTTTCAAGTTCTTACTGTACAGTTTACGTTCAACCTCAGGTATCCATAATCTTAAATCGGACAGTAGATTTGAAAATATTTAATATAGGTTGAAGCCAACAAGGATTCTTTGTTTAATCTGTTAGTCATTCTGCTGTTTGTACGCCCTTTATTACAACCATTACTATATACCATTATGCCCTGAAGTATGTTCACTCATCAGACACAGTCCAGGAGAGTAAATATGATAGCTTCGATTGCGTGAACCAAGTTAATGAGCCCCTTTACTCCATTTAAAATGTTTAGGAGCAGGTGATGGAGCACGTCCACGGAATTACTGTACGAGCTCTACTCCGTACGTTCCAGAAGTGTACGGAGTTGAACTCTGTGTATATTGATCGAACTGGTAGTTTTAAACAACTTTATTTTAAAACTTACGTGCTATGGTTATGTTAAGGTAAACTAGAAGTAGAATGGCCGACACATTCTAGAAAGGTGTGTATGATACATTCTAATGAATGAAACAGAGCTATAAGCCTAAATTTGTTTATCCTGCATTAAAAGTATCTTGTTTCAGAAGCAGGTTTTGAAAAGAGCTCATAGGAACATGAGACAGATTTCAGAAGATTTAAAAGAAAAGCTCTGAAGTATGGTGGGCTGTAAGTATGGTATCTTGTTTCAGGAGTAGGAGATGGAGAGAGCTCACAGGAACATGAGAAAGACTTCAGACGACCTCAAAGAAGAGCACTGAAATAAGACGAGTTGTAAGCTTTATAACCCTTCATTTAAAACATGGGAGTCGTGTTTAGGTCAAAGAGCAGGTGTTGATTTAGTTAGAGCCAGACGCTTTCTAGAAGTGTAAAAAACTCTTGGTGTTTGAAACCAAGTCGTAAGCTCTCCTATACTCTACAATTACTATGTGTGTATCATGTTTAGGTTCAGGATCAGGTGATGGGATACCTCGAGATTGTCACCAGACACATTCCGGCTGAATACAGAGGAGAACTCTGGGTGTATGCTGGTGCGTATGTATTTTTATACACGCTATACTTGCTCCTTAGAAAGTCTACGTTCGGATTTATATGCATCATAAGTTACACAGCCCTTGTCAGCTTGCTTGTCCTCAAGTACTACAATTTGGGACCACTTCACAACATGAGTATCAGGAATCCACGACGTCCAGTACAGCAGCCGCAGCAACAACCAACTCGATCATCACGTGGAGGAGGTTATCAACCATCTCAAGTCTCCAACAGTCTGAACGAGTTCATTGATGAACTTAAGTCGTAACTATTGCATTGTTATATTCAATTGTGAACATTTTTAAAAAAACAAAATACATTACCTTACTGTAACTTTTAGTATGTCAAATAAATCTAAAACTCTCTTGCATTTTCCAATCCGTTTGATATCAATTAATACTTATTGATACATATTTGTTAAGAACAATCAATTTAAATTGTATTCAAGATGCTTTTAAATAAAGTTTAGCTTATGTTTTATATAAATATTCTTAAGAGGGCTCTAAACGCCCGATCTGAGAAGCGTAAAAACTGCTTTGCGCGGTCCAAGATAATGCATTTATTTACTGTCATAAATTTATAAATGAAATATATTTTTAAAGATAAAGACTTTTTTTACTAGAATCACTTTTTAGAATGTTCGTATTCTTATTTATTTTGATTTTATAGGTTATTGAAATTACCCAATATTCAAATGAGTGCCAAAATAAACAGAGCTGTTATCGAAATTTTAAAAAGCGATTCTAGTCAGAAGTTTATCTGACCAATTTAGTTTTGGTTCTAGATCGATATCTTCAAAGGTTTAGCCACAGTATGGAACCGCGCGAATGCCTGCATGGCAATTTATTGCTAAAAACTGAAGTAATTCGCGAGACCCAAGTGGTGAAAACCTGAACTTTTTAGTCGCGGATGGATTTTAAAACTTCATTCATCAAAATCTTTCTTCATTCAATTTAACATCGATGGATGCAATGTACGATGAATACATGTATTCAATACCACTGTACATGTATGGGTGGGTGGGTGGGTCAATACTACTGTACGTGTATGGGTGGGTGGGTGGGTCAATACCACTGTACATGTATGGGTGGGTGGGTGTACTACGATTGATATGCGTGTCACTTTACAGACTGCTTTGCTTAATTAGAGTTACTCCACGTACTTTTGTATGGCTAATTTCGTGTAAGATATTTTAAAATGTGCGTTCCCATTGGTCCGTGATATATAATAACCACAAAGTAAGGTATATGACTTTTATTCGTAACGACAGTGCGCAATATTTATTATGGCATAACAAATCATCTATCAATAAGAAACAACATGTCTATGAAGTAAATCATATAAACTACATTAACGAATGCGTACAATAAAGACATTAATTAAATAATTCCAGCTTGTTCAAAGCAATAAGTGATACTAAGTATGTCTATAAATATAAAAACAGTAATGTTAACTCGTTATATTAGTTTATTTTTTAATTCATTAATGTTGTGGTAGAAAAATTGCTAGGTAATTTATTTGTACTTATCTAAAAAGGTAACTTTGAAGCAAATAATTATCCTAAACTGTAAACAAGGAGAGACAAATATGACAACTATGTCGTTATCATGTTGCCACCGCCTCCAACAAGTAGTAGTCTAACACAGCACGGCTGATCCCGCTGTACTATGTCGTTATCATGTTGCCGCCGCCTCCAACAAGTAGTAGTCTAACACAGCACGGCTGATCCCGCTGTACTATGTCGTTATCATGTTGCCGCCGCCTCCAACAAGTAGTAGTCTAACACAGCACGGCTGATTCCGCTGTACTATGTCGTTATCATGTTGCCGCCGCCTCCAACAAGTAGTAGTCTAACACAGCACGTCTGATCCCGCTGTACTATGTCGTTATCATGTTGCCGCCGCCTCCAACAAGTAGTAGTCTAACACAGCACGTCTGATCCCGCTGTACTATGTCCCTATCATGTTGCCGCCGCCTCCAACAAGTAGTAGTCTAACACAGCACGTCTGATCCCGCTGTACTATGTCGTTATCATGTTGCCGCCGCCTCCAACAAGTAGTAGTCTAACACAGCACGACTGATCCCGCTGTACTATGTCGTTATCATGTTGCCGCCGCCTCCAACAAGTAGTAGTCTAACACAGCACGACTGATCCCGCTGTTCTATGTCGTTATCATGTTGCCGCCGCCTCCAACAAGTAGTAGTCTAACACAGCACGACTGATCCCGCTGTTCTATGTCATTATCATGTTGCCGCCGCCTCCAACAAGTAGTAGTCTAACACAGCACGTCTGATCCCGCTGTACTATGTCGTTATCATGTTGCCGCCGCCTCCAACAAGTAGTAGTCTAACACAGCACGTCTGATCCCGCTGTACTATGTCGTTATCATGTTGCCGCCGCCTCCAACAAGTAGTAGTCTAACACAGCACGACTGATCCCGATGTACTAGGTCCCTATCATGTTACCACCGCCTCCAACAAGTAGTAGTCTAACACAGCATGGCTGATCCCGCTGTACTATGTCGTTCTTATGTTGTCGCCGCCTCCAACAAGTAGTAGTCTAACACAGCACGACTGATCCCGCTGTACTATGTCCCTATCATGTTGCCGCCGCCTCCAACAAGTAGTAGTCTAACACAGCATGGCTGATCCCGCTGTACTATGTCCCTATCATGTTGTCGCCGCCTCCAACAAGTAGTAGTCTAACACAGCACGACTGATCCCGCTGTACTATGTCCCTATCATGTTGCCGCCGTCTCCAACAAGTAGTAGTTTAACACAGCACGACTGATCCCGCTGTACTATGTCCCTATCATGTTGCCGCCGCTTCCAACAAGTAGTAGTCTAACACAGCACGTCTTATCCCGCTATACTATGTCGTAATCAAGTTGCCGCCGCCTCCAACAAGTAGTAGTCTAACACAGCACGGCTGATCCCGCTGTACTATGTCTCTATCTAGTTGTCGCCACCTCCAAAAAGTTAGTCTAACACAGTACGCCTGATCCCGCTGTACTATGTCGTTATCATGTTGCCGCCGCCTCCAACAAGTAGTAGTCTAACACAGAACGACTGATCCCGCTATACTATGCCCCTATCATGTTGCCGCCGTCTCCAACAAGTAGTAGTTTAACACAGCACGACTGATCCCGATGTACTAGGTCCCTATCATGTTACCACCGCCTCCAACAAGTAGTAGTCTAACACAGCACGACTGATCCCGCTGTACTATGTCGTTATCATGTTACCACCGCCTCCAACAAGTAGTAGTCTAACACAGCACGACTGATCCCGATGTACTAGGTCCCTATCATGTTACCACCGCCTCCAACAAGTAGTAGTCTAACACAGCACGGCTGATCCCGCTGTACTATGTCGTTATCATGTTACCACCGCCTCCAACAAGTAGTAGTCTAACACAGCACGACTGATCCCGCTGTACTATGTCCCTATCATGTTGCCGCCACCTCCAACAAGTAGTAGTCTAACACAGCACGACTGATCCCGCTGTACTATGTCGTTATCATGTTACCATTGCCTCCAACAAGTAGTAGTCTAACACAGCACGACTGATCCCGATGTACTAGGTCCCTATCATGTTACCACCGCCTCCAACAAGTAGTAGTCTAACACAGCACGACTGATCCCGCTGTACTATGTCGTTATCATGTTACCGCCGCCTCCAACAAGTAGTAGTCTAACACAGCACGACTGATCCCGATGTACTAGGTCCCTATCATGTTACCACCGCCTCCAACAAGTAGTAGTCTAACACAGCACGGCCGATCCCGCTGTACTATGTCGTTATCATGTTACCACCGCCTCCAACAAGTAGTAGTCTAACACAGCACGGCTGATCCCGCTGTACTATGTCGTTATCATGTTACCACCGCCTCCAACAAGTAGTAGTCTAACACAGCACGACTGATCCCGCTATACTATGTCCCTATCATGTTGCCGCCGTCTCCAAAAAGTAGTAGTTTAACACAGCACGACTGACCCCTCTGTACTATGTCCCTATCTTGTTGCCGCCACCTCCAACAAGTTAGTCTAACACAGCACGTCTGATCCCGCTGTACTATGTCGTTATCATGTTGCCGCCGCCTCCAACAAGTAGTAGTCTAACACAGCAGGACTGATCCCGCTGTACTATGTCCCTATCTTGTTGCCGCCGCCTCCAACTAGTAGTAGTCTAACACAGCACGACTGATCCCTCTGTACTATGTCGTTATCATGTTGCCGCCGCCTCCAACAAGTAGTAGTCTAACACAGCACGACTGATCCCGCTGTACTATGTCCCTATCTTGTTGCCGCCGCCTCCAACTAGTAGTAGTCTAACACAACACGACTGATCCCGCTGTACTATGTCCCTATCTTGTTGCCGCCGCCTCCAACTAGTAGTAGTCTAACACAGCACGACTGATCCCTCTGTACTATGTCCCTATCTTGTTGCCGCCACCTCCAACAAGTTAGTCTAACACAGCACGACTGATCCCGCTGTACTATGTCCCTATCATGTTGCCGCCGCCTCCAACTAGTAGTAGTCTAACACAGCACGACTGATCCCGCTATACTATGTCCCTATCATGTTGCTGCCGCCTCCAACTAGTAGTAGTCTAACACAGCACGACTGATCCCGCTATACTATGTCCCTATCTTGTTGCCGCCGCCTCCAACTAGTAGTAGTCTAACACAGCACGACTGATCCCGCTGTACTATGTCCCTATCATGTTGCCGCCGTCTCCAAAAAGTAGTAGTCTAACACAGCACGACTGATCCCTCTGTACTATGTCCCTATCTTGTTGCCGCCACCTCCAACAAGTTAGTCTAACACAGCACGACTGATCCCGCTGTACTATGTCCCTATCATGTTGCCACCGCCTCCAACTAGTAGTAGTCTAACACAGCACGACTGATCCCGCTATACTATGTCCCTATCATGTTGCCGCCGTCTCCAAAAAGTAGTAGTTTAACACAGCACGACTGATCCCGCTGTACTATGTCCCTATCTTGTTGCCGCCACCTCCAACAAGTTAGTCTAACACAGAACGACTGATCCCGCTATACTATGTCCCTATCATGTTGCCGCCGTCTCCAAAAAGTAGTAGTTTAACACAGCACGACTGATCCCGCTGTACTATGTCCCTATCATGTTGCCGCCGTCTTTAACAAGTAGTAGTTTAACACAGCACGGCTGATCCCGCTGTACTATGTCCCTATCATGTTGCCGCCGCCTCCAACAAGTAGTAGTCTAACACAGCACAGCTGATCCCGCTGTACTATGTCCCTATCATGTTGCCGCCGCCTCCAACAAGTAGTAGTCTAACACAGCACGTCTGATCCCGCTGTACTATGTCGTTATCATGTTGCCGCCGCCTCCAACAAGTAGTAGTCTAACACAGCACGGCTGATCCCGCTGTACTATGTCGTTATCATGTTGCCGCCGCTCCAACAAGTAGTAGTCTAACACAGCACGACTGATCCCGCTGTACTATGTCGTTATCATGTTGCCGCAGCCTCCAACAAGTTAGTCTAACACAGCACGTCTGATCCCGCTGTACTATGTCGTTATCATGTTGCCGCCGCCTCCAACAAGTAGTAGTCTAACACAGCACGACTGATCCCGCTGTACTATGTCGTTATCATGTTGCCGCCGCCTCCAACAAGTAGTAGTCTAACACAGCACGGCTGATCCCGCTGTACTATGTCGTTATCATGTTGCCGCCGCCTCCAACAAGTAGTAGTTTAACACAGCACGACTGATCCCGCTGTACTATGTCGTTATCATGTTGCCGCCGCCTCCAACAAGTAGTAGTCTAACACAGCACGTCTGATCCCGCTGTACTATGTCCCTATCATGTTGCCGCCGCCTCCAACAAGTAGTAGTCTAACACAGCACGGCTGATCCCGCTGTACTATGTCGTTATCATGTTGCCGCCGCCTCCAACAAGTAGTAGTTTAACACAGCACGACTGATCCCGCTGTACTATGTCGTTATCATGTTGCCGCCGCCTCCAACAAGTAGTAGTCTAACACAGCACGGCTGATCCCGCTGTACTATGTCGTTATCATGTTGCCGCCGCCTCCAACAAGTAGTAGTCTAACACAGCACGACTGATCCCGCTGTACTATGTCGTTATCATGTTGCCGCCGCCTCCAACAAGTAGTAGTCTAACACAGCACGTCTGATCCCGCTGTACTATGTCCGTTATCATGTTGCCGCCGCCTCCAACAAGTAGTAGTCTAACACAGCACAGCTGATCCCGCTGTACTATGTCCCTATCATGTTGCCGCCGCCTCCAACAAGTAGTAGTCTAACACAGCACGACTGATCTTGATGTACTAGGTCGTTATCATGTTGCCGCCGCCTCCAACAAGTAGTAGTTTAACACAGCACGACTGATCCCGCTGTACTATGTCGTTATCATGTTGCCGCCGCCTCCAACAAGTAGTAGTCTAACACAGCACGGCTGATCCCGCTGTACTATGTCGTTATCATGTTGCCGCCGTCTCCAAAAAGTAGTAGTTTAACACAGCACGACTGATCCCGCTATACTATGTCCCTATCATGTTGCCGCCGTCTCCAAAAAGTAGTAGTTTAACACAGCACGACTGATCCCGCTATACTATGTCCCTATCATGCTGCCGCCGTCTCCAAAAAGTAGTAGTTTAACACAGCACGACTGATCCCGCTATACTATGTCCCTATCATGTTGCCGCCGTCTCCAAAAAGTAGTAGTTTAACACAGCACGACTGATCCCGCTATACTATGTCCCTATCATGTTGCCGCCGTCTCCAAAAAGTAGTAGTCTAACACAGCACGACTGATCCCGCTGTACTATGTCCCTATCTTGTTGCCGCCAACTCCAACAAGTAGTAGTCTAACACAGCACGGCTGATCCCGCTGTACTATGTCGTTATCATGTTGCCGCCGCCTCCAACAAGTAGTAGTCTAACACAGCACGGCTGATCCCGCTGTACTATGTCGTTATCATGTTGCCGCCGCCTCCAACAAGTTAGTCTAACACAGCACGGCTGATCCCGCTGTACTATGTCGTTATCATGTTGCCGCCGCCTCCAACAAGTAGTAGTCTAACACAGCACGACTGATCCCGCTGTTCTATGTCCCTATCTTGTTGCCGCCAACTCCAACAAGTAGTAGTCTAACACAGAACGGCTGATCCCGCTGTACTATGTTGTTATCATGTTGCCGCCGCCTCCAACAAGTAGTAGTCTAACACAGCACGGCTGATCCCGCTGTACTATGTCGTTATCATGTTGCCGCCGCCTCCAACAAGTAGTAGTCTAACACAGCACGACTGATCCCGCTATACTATGTCCCTATCATGTTACCACCGCCTCCAACAAGTAGTAGTCTAACACAGCACGGCTGATCCCGCTGTACTATGTCGTTATCATGTTACCAATGCCTCCAACAAGTAGTAGTCTAACACAGCACGACTGATCCCGCTGTACTATGTCCCTATCATGTTGCCGCCGTCTCCAAAAAGTAGTAGTTTAACACAGCACGACTGATCCCTCTGTACTATGTCCCTATCTTGTTGCCGCCACCTCCAACAAGTTAGTCTAACACAGCACGTCTGATCCCGCTGTACTATGTCGTTATCATGTTGCCGCCGCCTCCAACAAGTAGTAGTCTAACACAGCACGTCTGATCCCGCTGTACTACGTCCCTATCTTGTTGCCGCCACCTCCAACAAGTTAGTCTAACACAACACGACTGATCCCGCTGTACTATGTCGTTATCATGTTGCCGCCACCTCCAACAAGTAATAGTCTAACACAGCACGTCTGATCCCGCTGTACTATGTCGTTATAATGTTGCCGCCGCCTCCAACAAGTAGTAGTCTAACACAGCACGGCTGATCCCGCTATACTATGTCCCTATCATGTTGCCGTCGCCTCCAACAAGTAGTAGTCTAACACAGCACGACTGATCCCGCAGTACTATGTCCCTATCATGTTGCCACCACCTCCAACAAGTAGTAGTCTAACACAGCACGGCTTATCCTGCTGTACTATGTCCCTATCATGTTGCCGCCGCCTCCAACAAGTAGTAGTCTAACACAGCACGGCTGATCCCGCTGTACTATGTCCCTATCATGTTGCCGCCGCCTCCAACAAGTAGTAGTCTAACACAGCACGGCTGATCCCGCTGTACTATGTCCCTGTCATGTTGCCGCCGCCTCCAACAAGTAGTAGTCTAACACAGCACGATTGATCCCGCTGTACTATGTCGTTATCATGTTGCCACCGCCTCCAACAAGTAGTAGTCTAACACAGCACGGCTGATCCCGCTGTACTATGTCCATATCATGTTGCCGCCGCCTCCAACAAGTAGTAGTCTAACACAGCACGGCTGATCCCGCTGTACTATGTCTGCTCTAGTACCCTAAGTACCCTCGTATGCTCGACATTGGCGTGGTACACGTATAAAGGAAAATAGGCCTACCCAAAGACGTGTTCTTGATAATACTGGTAAAAGCGATTTAACAGCACGTATGCTTTTTTGAATATCTTGATATGAGTGATTTTACACTAGGTCATGAACAGAGACGCACCCAGAACTTAACTTTGGGGCGTTTCCAATCAGGGGTCTGAGCAGTGTTAGCAAGCGGGGGGCAGGTGGACCCAGGGTTACTTAAAACTTTTATAGTTTTTTTTAGTTCCTTTAAAAATTACTTTCATTTTGATCCTGACTCTGGTTAACCTATCAACGCCTGTTCCTATTTGTAACATGTGGTGTCCACACAGAAACTTGTTATTGTAGAATTATCTAATTACACTGGTGTAAAAATATTTAGTAAAAAAATATCTGAAATCAAGTGATGAAAACAATCAGTTGATATATAAGAGATTTTCAAAATTCGTTATATACCACAGAACAATAAATTGTGTGGATTCGCAAAGGTTACGAGGACAATATAATGTATTGTCATTAATCTTGTAACAAATTTATTGTTCTATATCCATGAATAGTAGTGTTTAAAAATGGTGAAGTGCTTGCAATATTTGAGCAAAATAATAATATACATTTTCATATTATATATACATTATTATATATGTATGTGTAAACATATATGTACACTATACATACGGAGAAAAGTTTAAAGCACGCATTTAATTTTTTTGTTGTTTAATTAAATCAAAAATAGAAGCTTCGTATGGAAAATTTTAATTTGCTGTGTAACTCTGATATATGTTCTTCAAACTTGTATTATGCTAACCTCACAACTTGAAAAGTGGTTAGCCCTAGTTCCTAAGAATTCAAAATGTATATACATGTAATATTGTGAAAGGTTGATGGAACAAATAAATATTATTATATTATATAACTTGTGCTTCTTATTGGATAAGAACATAAGAACAAATTGGATAATAAACAATAAATGTTTGTACAGTGTCTTTCAGTTCGGCGCTCAATCTCATTGGTTGCTTAGGCTCACAAGGTCACGACTGTTTTCATTCGACCTACTTTTAAGAACATTCGACTGACGCGATAGTTTAAGACTATCGAACCATTCGATAGTTTTCAGTCGATAGTGCCCATTTCTGTCTCAATCTGACATTGCACGGCCTCAACACGCTTGAATGAATCTGTCTATATTCTGTGACTGAACTGTTCAATTGTTTGGCTTTCTGCCTATTATTATTGAATCATTTTCACTGCATAGTGATTCTTTCACCCACCCGCCCACATATACACGTACTGTGGCATTGACCCACCTGCCCATCTATACACGTAACGTTCCATTTCACTGTGCGTTCATTATAATTATGCTCACCCATACACGCACTGTGGTATTGAAATTACAGGCACTGTGGTAATGACCCACCCACTCACCCACAGAGGTATTTTACTAAATGTTGTTCCAATCAGGGTCGCGGCCTTCCCCCTCCCGGACCTCAATCCCCTAGCTGATATTTCGTAGAAATACGAAGTATCATGTGTACACACACCCAAAATCACTTTATCCACCCGCCCACCCATACACGTACAGTGGTATTGGTACAGCTGTTTCATTAAACGATGATTTCTTTCACTGCATAGTGATTCTATCATCGCTGTTTTTCAATATAACCTCTAGGTTTATTCTCCTGTTCAGTTTCTTTTATTAAATACGTTTTTATTGTGATTAATAATCAATCACTAATTTCTGATTATTTTCGAGACTTTACATTATTTTTTTGTTTTAGTAAATGAACTACTGTATCTGTTTAATTCACATCCAGTGAATGAAAAGTGCCGTTTTGATTTGTCCAATGATGGTGACAATCTGGCCCGCCTATTTCTGTGTGATAGCTACTTATCACTGGCCAGTTTGATGTTGTCGAATGCAGCTCTGGATGGAGTTGCAAGACAGTTCACCATAACTCAGCTTACTTTGGGAAAACTACCACACAAGACCTTACTATTGTCTCTAAAGAACCACGAATTGATGTCCCTCAAAATCAGTTATATGAACCAATCTACACATCTAATGCAAACTCGCAGGAGTCTTGTGTCGATGCTAAGTTAAAATTGATGCCTGTGGTAGTGTTATCCCCCTTAAAGGAAATTATTATTTAAAAAAAAGCCTGGTAGACCTAAAAAGGTCAAGCGAGGATTCGTATTCAAATTCTTTATTAACATATTGATTTGCATACAAAGATATTTGATACAAATATAATGTTTTGTCATAAAATGTGAATCTTAAAACTAACTTAAACACGCAATTAAGTCCAAATTAATAAATATAGTGTTAACGAACCCCAAACTCCAAGAAGTCCCTGACAAAATAAAATTCATTGTTTATTAAAAATACTTTCAGCTTTCGTTAAATTTGCTGTTCACTATGACTCAATTTTAGCTCTTTTGGCAACTTGTTAAAAAGTGTTATACCCGTATAAAGAGCCCCTTTTTCAAATTTGGTTGTATTGTGAATGGGATAAAATAATAATTTGTCCGATCTAGTTATTTTTTGGGATTCTCTCATTTTGGACAAAATGTTGACATTTCTAAAAACTATTAAAAGCACCTAAAATATATAAATTGAGGTACTGTCATAATTTTGATCTGCAGGAAAATTCCTCGACATGACTGTGACCAGCCATTTTAAAATTCTTCTTAGCATATTTTCTGTGCCTTAAAGACTTTATCCAATAATGGTGAGCCCCACCAAAAAGCTATCCCATAACTAATTAGACTCTCTAATATCCCCTGTAGACATCAAACATAACTTCCAAACTGCACGTTTCTTTTAGGAGGTTTATAGCATATGCAGCAGAGCTTAATTTTTTTATCAACTGATTAATATGGGTTGCCCATGATAAGGTTTCATCAATAGAAACTCCAAGGAATTTAGTATCTGGGATGGTTGATATTTTTGATGTAGGTGAAAGATCTATTTCTTTCATTGAGTTTTTATTGCGGCTAGATGTTTGGAAATTTATGGTGGTGGTCTTATTAGAATTAAGTAGTAGCCCATTTACTCCAAACCAATTGCTACATTCTTTTAATGTTGATGAAAGGTTTGAAAGGACTTGTTTCACCTCTCACTAAGATGGATACCTCATGTGCGTACATACATAGTTTTGATTGTCTGTTAAAGTAATTTAAATCATTTATGTACAACAGAAACAAGACTGGGGACAGAATACAGCCTTGAAGGACACCTACTTTTGTTTCGAGCCAAGTTGATGGGCCCCGAGTATGAGTGATGCTTACTATTTGCTTTCGTCCCGTAAGAAATGATTTTATCCAACTCAATGCAACTCCTCGGATTCCATAATGACTGAGTTTCTCCAACAACAGAGAGAGATATACACAATCGAAGGCCTCCGATAAGTCGCAAAAAACACCAACTGCCTCCTGCGACCCGTCAAAAACCTCCAACACGGCGTTAGTGATATCAAACACAGCTGAATCAGTTGATTTCCCCTGTTGAAACCCATGTTGATAACCATCCAATATCTTCCACTTGAGGAGAAACTCTGTAAGACGTAAAAGAAATATTTTTTCAAATACCTTGGATAAAACTGACACTAAGGAAATAGGACGATCGTTTTTTTATCTGAAGCCGATAAGGCTTCAGATAAAAACAACTATCATCCTATTTCCTTAGTGTCAGTTTTTCTTGTGAAGAGGTTTTATTATGGTATATTTGAGTTACTCAGGGAAAGTTCAAGATAAAAAATGATGTGTTAATTAAATAAGCAAAGGATACGAAAATTTGGAACAAGAAGACTTAAGTAATCCGAAGGTAACTCATCCCAACCTGACGATTGTTTTGTTTTTAGAGACATTTTAGCTCTTGAAACCTCTTTCACCTTGGTGGGGGATATAAACATAGTTGATGTTACAGGAGGACTGAAATGGAACAACTGTTCTACTGCAAATTGAGGACATGCTTTTGGTGCCAATTCTACGGGTTCACGGAGAAATAAATGATTAAATGCCTGCTCAATATCGTGTCTATCTGAGGTGTCTCCTATTCACTATCAACTCCTGCATAACATGTTTTGTTTTTCCTGCCAGTTTCATTTGTTATTATTTCCCATGTGATATTTGCTTTGTTTTCTGCCCTGCTGACTCTACGTTCATTGCAACACCTCTTTGAAACTTTTATTACATTTCTTAGTATTTTACTATAATTTTTAAAATATTCAATAAATAGAAAATCTCTCGATTGCTTGGTCCTTTTACTCAGCCACGGCTTTCTGTCCTCCAGTTTAATTCGAACTGTTTTAATTGGAAAATTAGGTTCAAAGACTCTGTTTATTACATGTAAAAATCCACTGAAACTTTCCTCTACATTTTGAGAAGCATTTATTTTTAAGATGTTATCCCAATCCAAAGAGGCCGATTCCCGTTTAAATTTAACTTTGCTTTGTTCTGAAAATATTCTTTTTCTTACGGTTTGGGGTTTCAGTGGTGGTCCAGATTGGTTATTAGGAAGTGTAGTTAATTGAGCTGTCGAGGATGTTTAAAGAGCTTGACCAATACTCGACAAGAACAGCTTATAGATGCAAAGAAACGATACAGTAAAATTAAACCTAAGAAAAATAGAGGTGCTGTGAGACGTTGCAGCATCCAGAGATCCACCGAGAATTTGTTCGACGTTTCAGCGATAAGAATCCCGAGAATATGTTCGACGTTACACTGAACAGCATCCCGAGATCAACAGAGTAGCTGTCCGTCGTTTTAACGATCAGAATCCTGCCAGAGACTAGAGGCTTTTCGATTGAAGAATGCCTCATTTTCCAACATGAGACACGTTCCTGCTCTTCTTGTTCGGAAGATTGTTGAACAAGGCCCAATGGCATACAGGAGTCTCTTCGATTTAAATGGTATTAGTTTATTTAAACTCCGTAAAGTATGTCTTTGGGAAGATGCAATTTACAAGTGTTCGTACTGTCCTGCAGGACTGTTTGAGGAAGAGAAAGACAGGAAAAGTGGTGCTGTGGTGAGGAAGCATATAATATTCTTAATCCAATATACATTCCTTTGGACGCGCCGTTTTATACTAATCGTAATTTCCTGGAACGAGCCAGGGCATACAACGACCTGTTTGCCTTCTGTGCACTCGAGGTGTCTGGTTGGTACCGTCATCCTAGTGGGCTCTCCTTCTTCAAAATCGAAGGAAGAATGTACCACCAGGTTTAGCCTGGTCAAATGTTTGCGCCTAGAGGTGGGGACGTTCAGTTTGTCAACCGGTGCCGTCTTTACATCGATGATGGTAAGGAGCGCAAGAACATTGCCATGAGTAGATATCTCTATGGCTGTTTGATTGAATCTATTAATTCTATCTCACTTCTTCAAATCCTTTCATCAATGAGTTTCGCCACTTGAGCAATGATCCATCTATAAATGCTCATTTACAGTTTGAAATAACAAATAGATCTATCCACGGGCCTGTTCTTGGTGATAGGCAAACATGTGTCGAAGTTCACGCAGTTCTCAGTGACACATGTTTGGAAGTTGGGTTCAGCACGGCCATCTTCTATTGATCTGTTTGATCTTCTGATGGAACCCTTCCAATATCCGTTGCTCTATAAGCAAGGCAATTTGGGCTGGAATATTGGCATTCTGGATAATAATGGAAACAAGCTGTCTCAATACAATTACTCGCGCTGGCTTTCTGCACGATTTTCTCACTTGGTCGGCTATCACAGGCTTGGCAGATAGAAACTTTCGCGAGGTACGACGACGAGCGACTACGCTGTTATGCCAATTAAAACCTGCTGCTAAAAATTCCGTGCGGTTAGGACCATTGGACGAATTACTCTCTGTTCAACAGAATAGGCAAACAGGAAGACAGGTTATGGATGACATAAATCGTAACGAAACTGTCCAAGGCGAAGGAGGGTTGCAAGCTGGAAAGATCTACCTCCCAAGTTAATTTACCGGTGGGTCAAGGTACATGAAGGTCCATTATGAAAATGCAATGGCCCTTGTGTCTCATTTGGGTTCACCTACTTTCTTTTTGACCTTCACGTGTAGTGCAACATGGGAGGAAAACAAGAAGGCTTACCCCTAAGGTACTGGCCGAAGTGACCATTCTACGACCTGCAGTCTTCCACATAAAACTTCTAGAGCTTCTCCGAGATCTGTGAAGTGGAGCAATGTTCGACTGCCTAACTTATATCGTCTACGTCATCGAGAAACAAATGCGGGGATTACCTCAAGGTCATATTGTATTCAAGATCGACGGAGGCGGTCCAGTTCAGGGATCCGACATTGATTCTGTCAGATATTAACTGGGAAGGAGAAGCGATGGTAGGTTCAGAGTTGGTGCTGAGACTATGGTTCACGGACCCTGTGGTACAGATTATCGGTGCAACTTCTTGTGCTGGGACTCTGCCAAAGATTTTTGTAGAAAGTTTTTCCAAAAGCCTGCTTGCCGAAGTACACAAGTAGATGAAAGGGGGTTTGTCCAGTACAGGCGAGATTACAATAATAAGGGGAACATAATATCAAGAAGAAAGACTATTGTTGTTCATGATGAATAATTGTATGATTCAGTAGGTAATTGTATGGTATAAGAGTTGTACCATACAATGCCACACTTTTATTAAAATATGAGGCACACATAAACTTTGATCTTGCTTCTACTCATCTCGTAATCAAACTCCTTTTCAAACATCTCATGAAGAGTGGTTCTCTGCAGAAAGCGACTATTACACCTCAATATCCCATAAACCTCTACCACACCCGTAAACCTCAATATCCCATTTTTCCCAATCTGACACACCAGCCATTTTATGAAATCTATGTTCTACTACTATAGACCTTTAACTTGACCTATGCTCTCATTTAAGATTTTCTTCCGACTCCTTGTGGGCCATCCCCCTGATGACAGAAGAACTGTAGTTAAATCAAATAGTAGATTGAGAGGTCCAGTATTGATGTGCCAAGATTTATTGCTTTATTTGTAGTCGTTCAGAAATTAAAAATCTGTTCCGGGATTTTTCTTTTACACTGTATATTAGGTAAAAGGTTCTTAGTTAGTTCTTAGTTAGCAGACGAATGATTCAAAATATTCATAAAATAGCCATGACAGATTGTTTGTTTATGTTAGAAGACACAAAATTATTCAAAGTTTTATATATCAGTAAATATAACTATATATCTACATATTTTTCATTTTTTTAAACTACACACCTAAAATTAATTAAATGATGTTTTGTGAGAAATAGTGTAGTATTTCTTTGTTTTCACTCAGTAGTCTTATCAGTCTCATGTTATCACGACAGCGTTATTTTGAGCATGGTATTCAGCGGCTACTGAAGTACGTTAAGGATACACGTACAGTGATAGTACCCACCCGCCCACCCATACACATACAGCGATAGTACCCACCCGCCCGCCCATTACATGCACAGTGATAGTAATACACACTACACAAATTAAATACAATATAACCAAAATTAATCAAAGACAAACTTGTACTGTTTTACTTATACCGTACTAAATTTGTGGTGTGCAACTTTAATAGTATAAGAGTTAAACTTGTTATGATACATTTCAAAAAATGTTTAATATGAATATTTAAATAGATTCTTAAACCGTTCGCCGCGGTGGGCACCTATAGATGCCCAGCCAGCAGTCTCTCGGACGCAGAGGGCACCGTTCTAGCCTCTATTCGTTTCAAGTCTAGATTTCCATTGCAAGTATTGATTTAGTTCGCTTTAGTTCTTACAGCGTGGTCGTTGTGTTCGTATGCGTCTTGAGCTGTGATAATTTCACATTTCGATTATCGAAGCCTGTACAGTATTGATTAGATTTTGTTAGTGAATAGTGTTTTATTTGTATATAGTAATGGCTTGGAAAGACATGGATGTAAGTGTAAATATGACTGTGGACGATGTTGGCGACTACTGTGAGTGTACTTTTGATGACAAGTCAAGTGATGTCGATGGGACTCTTTAGTGGTGCAACAGGACCCCATAGGGTCCCGGAAGTTATAACGGGATATAATATCAGCTGATAAGCCTTCAAAATGTTTTTTGCTCTGTTAAAAGATATATTTCATTATTATTTATCATATGTGACATTAAATAGCCATAACTAAAATTTTTCTTACAATGGGACTCTTTAGCAGTGCTGTGGAACCCTATAAGGTCTCATAATTTATGATGTATTATCACCTAAAAAGCATTGAAAGTGTTTTTTCCCTCGAAAAACTGTCTTTTTTCATGAAAATGAATAAAAAAACTGCAAAGAAAATTTTCAGCATAGGTACAAGGTAAGCCTTAGGTTCCGCTGCAGCGAACATGCTAATAAGCATATTAGGTGTTGGTAGAAATACAAGTGAACATCACACAATACAAATTTATTACAATATAAGTACAAAATATTTAAATATTATGGTGACTGATCCCTTTGACCTGAAGAAGTTAAATTTGGTTTTCAAAATCAACTACCAAAATATTTGAATATTTTATACTTATATTGTAATAAATTTGTGTTGTGTAACGTTCAATCGTATTGTACGAATATTTTTTGTATTTCTCAAGTTTTTCAAATACATGTACTAAATATAAAAAAAAAACTGTTACACTGGTGATACTCTGACTAAAGGTTGACTTTTTATTTCAATTATTTTAAACAATTATCATCTAAAAAATATGTTATTCCAGAATCAATTATAATAAAGTATATTTAATAAGCATTTTTTAAATACACATTTTTGTATTACTTACTTCTTAATTCTAATAACACAACTAAGTTACACACAATGAAATATATGAGATCTCTTTAAATAATAAATATACGTTTACAAAAGTAAAATAGAAGTTAGGTGACTAAATACGAATAGTAGACTTCAATCAAATACAATTTGAGATACATACAATTGTTGTATCACTTCTTACAATGAGAACATAATTTTTTAACAGTGTTAAACTATATAGGTAACTGCTAGCTATATATTTATTTATTTATCATGGTCTTATACTGGGTCCCTAGTGATGTGATCTCGTAACAGAGCCTAGATTCTCTCTATTACACTCATTCACAATTTGTCACCTATGATCAAAATCAAATGAGAAATTATTCTATAAACACAAGATTAGTGGGAAAACACTTCATATGAAAAATGTTGAAGTAATAAGTTGTTAATGAATTTTTTAAACCTCAATGGTGTTAAAACACACACACACACACACACACACACACACACAATCTCTCAATTACTGTTACGTATTGTTTCTATTTTTCTACTGAAAAGAAAGTAACAACTTGGAGAGAGAATGAAAACTGGGCTCTTCACAAAATGTATATTGGGCCTATACGTGTTTAGTATTATGTACATACTATAAACAAATAATAAACAGGTTAGAAAATATATTAATTTAATGACAAAGCCAACATACAGATCCCATAATAAATGAGAAAACTAAGCTAAAAACGTTCACATCTTATTTTTAAGTAAATGAGTGATGACATTTCCAAAAATTTTACTTATATATGTCTATATACTAGAATGTTTATAAATATACTGTACAAAAACTACTTTGGACCTATACGTTCATACTTATGATTAAATGTCCATTTACCTCTAACTACAGTTGCATTTTGGGCACTGGAACTAATTAAAATAATTTTTCTTTCAAAACACATTTCCAAAATATATTTCCCATATGTTCCCATTACTCTTTGGTATTATTAATACAAGACCTGTTAGGAAGGAACCTTTAAGGCATAAATTTTCTAAGGCTCAATTTATAGATTTAAGGCTTAAAATATCAACTTGTCACAGTATAGAGAAAGAAACAAATTGTTTTATCTTATTTATGACTAGGCATTCACATTATGGATTGTAAAAACTGAATTATGATCTACTTGAATACAAAATATTTATACAAAAATATTGTTACAATGATATTACTGTACTACAAAAGTTGTGTGTAGTCCTACTAATGTTACAATTTTACAAAAGTGTCATGTAAAACAGAAAAAGTTATTTCTATTAATTGATAAACGATTAACCATGTTTTATGTTTTGATGTATTTTACACTCCACAGTTTTATGAGAGTGTCAATATGTTCACATAAATAAATGACAACTTTGAGTCATTAGTAATTAGAGATAATAATGATTAACACTCCAGTGGGCGCGCCGAGTATAGGTGTCCTCCAGTGATTTTGTTTTGAGTGGCTATAAGGGTGGGGTACTCTTGTGACGCCTCATACCTTTCTCCTCACTCATCCCCCACTCGACAGTGCATTCTCAGTTTTTGTGCTTGCCAGTTGTTGCCGTGACCTTAGGTTTATTTGTGCTGTGCACCAGTGGAGTACACTTGTCCTCCGCACGCCTACTGACATTATAGTTTTTTACGGATTTTGTTGTGGTATTTGTGTATTATATCTTAGTTTGGAACATAATTCCACAGATATTGTAGTGGTATTTGTTTGATATATCTTAGTTTTGATCATAATACCGATTTAGTTTATGTGTGAAAACAACAATGGCCAGTGAAATAGACTGAGAACATGTACGCCGTTGGCTAGATGAAACCGAGAGTTGTTAGGTAAGAGGATGAACATGAACTAGAAGACCACTTAGAATACCACATAGATGGTACAGAAGATGATATAGAGCAGAAGATGGCCCTGCTGATGATCTTGACGTGTATGAGGAAATGGAAGTAATCAAAGAACCGGCCCCTGCTGCCCCTCTCATCAACCCAGAGTTCTACTTGAGAAAAGACCACACATCAAGGTGGTACTTGAACCTCAAGTTGCCCAAACTTCTCGAACACCTAGACATAATATAATGCCAGTTTTTCATCGCTCAGGACCACAAGGGTCCGTGAAAAATGCTATCACTCCAGAAGTTGCTTTCAGTGTATTCTTGATGATAATATGCTGGAAAGAATAGTTGAATATACTAATATTTACATAACTAAAATTCGCCCTCAGTTTGTCAGAGCACTGGATGCTAGACCCACTGATTACCGAGAAATTCGTGCACTGATTGGTATATTATACCTTGCTGTGGTGTTGAAGGCTGGGTACTTTTATTTGTTTATAAGTTACTACGTAAGAAAATTGTATTTTCAGACTAGAAAGTAATAACAATGTTTAATTTTTATAATTTAGATTTTAAGACATAAAAATATGATGTAGCCTCCCTATATTTATTTTTGTAACTTATAACATAACTTCTAAAGCTCATAAACGGTTTTGTTTGATTTATCGTTTGAAAATATACTATATTTTGTAGAATAAACTCTTTTTATAACAAATGTGTTTTAATTTAATGCTCACTGACACAAAACAAAAAAGTTATGATCGCTAAATATACATTTGGTAAGATAAAATCGCAAACACTAAGTGGACGACACCTGTCCTCACCGCACCTACTGAAGTGTTAAACTTACTTAACATGAATTGTGAAAAGAACTGTTGATTTTACAGATATTAATTGAAAACAACAACTTTACATACGTTCTAAGCATAATACTAGATTATTATATAAAAACTAATATTATTTCCTTTCAATTTCCTTTCAGTACCTACAAAATTAAAATGTATGCTATACAAACACAAAATGTTTGTAATTTACAGCTCATTAAACACTGTTTACAACTAAATCAGTTTCTTGGCAACTGCTTGATGTTAATTGGTTTCATTTTGAGGTGTCTGATGTTTCTTTACATGCATGACATTAATATCACACATAGGTAGTATTAGTGTTAACAATGCTGTGTAATGGTCATCTGACACTAAGCACTAACTTTTTACACTGATCATGCTTTGTTTATAGTGCACAGTTATACCCTTGATTATAAACACCTACATTCTGTTCTGAGACTACCACTATTACAAGGGAGCCGGCCCTTGATTTACAGCAGGACTGATTCATTGGCATCTCCAGTTGGCAATCAGGCACAGGCAGAAAGAACAGTTCATTACTACAGCAACATGTGAACACCTGTGAATCGACCTGGAGCCTATTTCACACCAGCAATGCATGGAGCTTTACTCCCACTGAATATAGTTTACAATAGATATCTCATCTAATAGGAATTTTTGTGCCTGTAATTTTGTTAGTTAGTAAGGTCTGCTACTACAGCTGGTTTAAACTGCATTACATTTACATGGGGTGCACTTACGCTCTACTATGGACCACAAGAATAGCTGATAATTTGAGACACAAAATTTAGCATTGGATAAGAAATCTATGTGTGTGTATATATATAATCAATGGTTATATTATTACACAATAATACTTCTAAGACAATGATATATCTAAACACGTTCCTCTTAAATTTTATTTAGTTGAAGAAGATATTTTATTTTTTAGCCAAAATAAGTTGCACATATTAATTATATTGTCATATAATTACTTTTATATTGTTGCTCATATTAATTATACGAGGTACAGTCAAAAAGTTTCTGGAATCAACGTCCAGAGACACACAACTCGTTGCCAGTGGGAATTTCGTTGTCTATCGGTTAGTACTATTCCTGGAGAAGGGATATGAGAAGTTAGACTATTGCTCATCCGCCATTGTTCCCCAGAGGAGAGCGCTTTTCTTGTATTTGCGTGTGTACACTGTTGCTTTTAAAAAATTGATTTAAAGAACAGATAAAAAACATCGAATTTTGCGCTTTACTTCAAAAGCCATCTTCTAAGACACTTAAAATGTTTGGACAAGCATACAAAGTTGACGCGATGAAGAAAAGCCAATTTTACAAATGGCACAAACGTTTTTGTGAAGGTCGCACTGAAGATGACTCTCGTAGTGGACGCCCTTTGACTGCAACCACAGATGAAGACATTGAGCGAGTTCGGCAAACTGTCCATGTAAACTGAAGAATAACGATTGATGAAACACATATGAAGTAAATTTATCCACACAAAAGTTCTTAGGCGCTTACGAGATGCCATTAGAAGGAAATGGCCTAAAAATGAGCAGAAAACAATTGGATTTTGTTGCATGATGATACCCCTCCACATCAATTCTAGTTAGTACGTAGCTACCAAGTCAAGTTCTGTGTTACCACACTAGAACACCCTCCCTAGTCGCTGGCCAAATGCCGGCCGATTTCATCCTGTTCACATGGTGAAAACTTGCAGATGTTAAAGCTGTCAGAAAAAATTGTGCTAAAAGTATTGAAATATTTTTTTTAAATAAGCTTCAAAAGTGTTTTGAACATCTGGATAATCATAGGGACACGTGTACTGTTGTAGGAGGAGAGTATTTTGAAGAAAAATAGGTTTTCAAGTTTTTATCTTTGTCCAATAAATATATTTCAACCGATTTCGGGAACTTTTTGACTGTACCTAGTATATATACTCATAGTAGCTAATATATACCATTAGCTAAGAGTTTTAGTATAACCAGTTTTAAAATAAAATGTTAGAATATTGTCTAAAAAATCAAATTTGAACATAGCTGCATAATTAAATCTGTTAAATTATAGAGTTTGTAATATAGTATTTATATTATTTTATTCGATAAATATATATTAGAATCAATTCAACTATATAATCTGTCAAAATCTTTTGCCAGTTACAAGTAAAACATGTGCCAGGTGCACAGTTCAGTTAACACACTTGGTAAAATAAATGCCAATGGCAATGAACATTTGTTTATCTAGTTACTTATTGTCATAGGCAAAACTGATGAACTCCTATAATTAATCTGCAATTGTTCCATAAAAGGTATGTTTCAAATACATATCCAAATAAGTTTAACGTAGTTTTTTATATTTAAGATTTTTGTTTGTTCAAAAATAATGTTCAGTAATGTAAAGTAACTGTTCAATACATAATTTGTATATTTTAATGTATATACTATATTAGTAGGAAATTCAATTAAATCTTGATGTATAAAATCAATTCTAATACAAATAAGCTAAAAAGGTTAATTATCTGAACAAAAAAAGCCAAGTCACATCTCTTTACTAGGATCCACTTATTACCCTGGATAATCGGGAGTTGATACTTAAAAATTGTATATCTGTTTTAAATATCTGAATGTTTAAGGTATTTTTCTGCACAAACTCATCTTTCAACATGTGTTGCAGCAACTGGAATAATTTAAAAAAACTATATGAAAACAATGTAACTATAGTTATACTTAAAACACAGAATACTTCAGCAAGTATTAAGTAAAAGAAAAACTTATCATTCAAAAAGAGCGAGGTAGTATAAATTATTTCTAAAATGCCAATTAGCGAGTAGTATCTAGTCATTAAGACTAACCCAGTAAATCTACATTAATACAACCTTGTCTATATAATTACAGAAGTACGTAATACTGAGGACAAAAACACGTTTTACACCTAGCAATGACTATTTATTATAGATATGCCGATTCTTGATACCACTAATTCTTAGATTTAACACTGATAATTACCAAAAAACTTATTTATAATTGACTTTTAACATTCTCAGGAATTAATCTTAACAACTTTAGGGCTTTGCCATATTTTGAAAAATGTAGAAAAATTTTTAGGGAAAAAATGTTGTTTATGGAAGCAATATAGACTCTGTCCTACTGAACAATTATGAACGAAAATAACAGACTTTCAATGATTTTCTTTAAGGAACAGATTTATCATTTTGTTAAATAAATTTATATCAGCAAAATGTTATTAATTTTTAGTGTTGTGGATTTTTTATCTTTATTTTCATAGCAATAGTTGATATTATTGCCTGTGGCATGCTGTGCAAGGTTTCAGCCAGTGCAGTGCAGATCATTGAAATAACAATGTTAAAGTGAACTAACAACAGCTAAAAATTACCAATATTTTGGACATTAAGTTAACGTACCTTGTAAGTCCTGTACTGTTCATACATTAAGAACTATGTACTTAATTCCAGACTAATTCAGTAACACAACACATAGCTTGTTTTTAGTTTTATTAAATATTCCTAAAGACAATGCAGTAAAATCTCCTTATAAAAATCATGTTTACCATTAATTGCTTATAGTTCGACATTTTTATTCTTTGACGACCTCGCAGTCCATGAAATGTCTAACTAAAAACACTGTCCATTTACTTTCTAAATAAATTTTTAAATCTGCTAATTTATATTATAAAAATAAGTCTGCAAGTTGATAAAAAATATTCAGTGGTTATAGAGCAAACAGAATAGACCAGGTTCTGACTTGACCTGTGTGTTGAACTAAAGCCATATATCAATGGTATCAAGAATATTACAGTACAATCCTTTCTAGCAAATATTTTAAGAGCAAACTTGTGTGGAGTCAGCCTGTGGTGCAAGGAAGTGAGTGCGTAGATGGAACATAAATTGGTCTCTGTTGGGGAAAGACTGATGGCACATGAGGCAGTAGCTCTGCTCCATAGTGGGATATGACCCACCATAATACACCGTGTCCTTGACTGGGACAGGTGGTGTCCACTCTTCCTATATAAAAAATGTAATGAAATATAAATGATTTACAAAGAAATTTTAACACTACTATGACACAAAAATAAATAAAAGCATATTAGTGATACTTACATCTATTGTAGATAGAGATAATATTGATTCTGATAACACTCAAATTGAATCTTCAATACACCCCCAAAAATATTAAGATTTAGGTTTGAAAATAGATAATTTAAAATTGGACCAATTTATATCAAGCCTGACATTTTAACTTAATCAGAACATGTTAGAGGCAGAACTTAATTGACAGACAGTTTATTATTATAAATCCTGACTGAGCTCTTACTATACTGGATATTCTTTTGTGGGCGGGAGAGGAGGGGTGGAGTAATGATTTTAATAAAAAAAATTTCAAAAAACCTCAAAAGCGAAAGAATAAAAATGCTACAAGGATTCAGATTTAAAAAAAATTTGAGTGCTGTTTGTCTGAAATTCCCTTACCTGATTTTACTTTCCTGTCACGGGTGTTCATCCGGATGCCCAGTTTAAAGCTCTAAGGAATTTTGTTCTATATTTTATCACAACTGCCGCTAATAGTATTAAAGATCCAGGCTCACTAACAAGCAATGTATTTCCCTCCCCTCTCTCCCCCTCATAGCCCCCACCTCCCCCTCCCTGCAAATTCGACAGATGGGCATAACTCCCACATTTATAGTAAACGCTAGCAATGAATTTCAAATATATATATTAATAATCTACTTTTTAGCCAAAGATAACTATACAAATTTCAACTCAAAATTTGAACAAATATCATTTAAAGAAAAATAATTGGTAACACTTAAACAAATTTTTTTATAGATTTACTATATACTATGTTGATTAGTACCTTTTGTCCACTATATTCTCAAAATGTTAATAAATTATATCACACGGTTTGTTCACAAGTTATGCATTAAAAAGGTCACTTTGAGCAGCCATATCTCCATAAAGAAATCTTTTAAGAATTTTTTCTCGTAACACATTTATTACTTACTGGATACTAACAATTTTATTAAAAAATTTTCAAAAATAATTTTTGATCGAACATCCTTAAGCTGAATTCTCTGAAATGACATATTACCCCATGGTTGCTTCGTTGATAGTTTTATTCAAAATTTTAAACTTGAAGTAATATTTTGAGCAATAATTATGTCTAACTAGACATTATAATACTAATATTTTATAGATGGACAGACTAAAATACAACAATGTTAAGATTATATAACTTATAGAATTAACTTTCCTAATACAATATTTCAGAGATCAGAAAGTGCAATTAGTAATATTGATGAGAAACAGTATAGGGTAATAGAACTAATAGCACATATCTCAGATCACAATGCCCAACTATTTGAAATACTTAGTTTGAGAACAAGCAGTAGGAAAGTATCCTAGATATGCTGTAGAAACATACTCCAAAAAGTGTAAGTTTGTTTTTTTAAAACTTTATTGAAGTAATCTTTATTAATGTTTATCAGGCTCTCAATATCTATATATATTATAATTTCTAAAGTACTTTTTTTTGTCGGTACGCCATAACTTCCTTAATTCTTCACCAATTTACATAAATGAGGTGTCATTTTAAAGCTTTTTTTACCCACTACTTGATGAAAATATACAAATCTCTCATTTTCCAATATTTTTTTGGAAAAACGACCTATTATATCATTCTGCAAGTAATTTAAACTTGAAATGTTTATTTACATTATTCGATCAGCTGTAACATGTGAATTAAATAAATCAAAACAAACACAAACATAGTGTTTAAAGAGGTACTTTGAATTTGTAAATATGCTGTTAATTTGTAAATAACTTAACCTAACATTTATAAAATAAATTATATTAAATTTAAACTTACATATTTTATTTCTTCTTTAATCCATATTTACATTAGGTTAAATTGCACTCTAACTATGCGTTACTAACTATACTGTGTGCACTTTAATTAAGAGGGATTTAAAGAGAATACAGTGCGAATGCTTCGCACGGGTCAGCTAGTTTTTTATAGAAATCCTATTTTTAAATACACAGCATAAAAAATAGTAGTCCAATTTTTAGAGACCGTTAAGGGTTACGTCAGAAAAGGAAGACCAATTCTAAGTGAAAGATGAATATGCCTCATTAGATGTTCCTTATTCTTTTAATGAAAATCCACATTGGTCAGTAAGACATGCAGCAGAAAATCATGAAATATCTCATTAAACAGTTTGTTAAGTTTTAAAAACAAGTTTGGTTTCAAACTATTGAAGATGATTTTCATCAATGACTCAAATGTTGCGAAAATGTTATTAATGAAATTAATCAAAACCAAATACAAATGAACGATATTGAATTTTCTAATGAGGTTACTTTTGTGGTGACTTGCTGTATTAACAGTGATAACTGCCAGCACTGGGACTCATCAGCGATCCGCAATGGATTAAATGGTAAACGCAATAATTTTATGGTACTAACTTTATTTTGAAAACCTTTATATTGAACTTTATTATTTCATCATTCAGAACTTTGTAAAAATGAAATAAATGTTTTTTTTTTAACCATTATATGAATAGAATTTCAAATTCTTTCTATAGATTTGCAATGGATGGTCCTTGATAACACAAGTGAGTTATCAATGAGCCACTCCAAGCACAAGGTTTTCACATGCATCCATTTTGAAAGATGTTAAGAAAACCCACAAGTCTAGTTAACTCATAGCAAGTTTGAGTATTATCCTATGTATTAAAAAATCGGGTCATTAGTTCACTCGCTTTCTGAACTTATTACTTGACCGATTTTAATAAAAATTTTTTTATTCAAAAAATAATTTTGATTTCTAAGTTATAACGGAGGTAGATTTTTTTTAAATTCTCATGGGTTTTTGCCCTACAAGTTGTCAAAGTTACAATGTTATTCTTATGGAGATTAATTTTAATTGACCAGCTGGCGGCATAAACAAATGTTAAATGGTCCAAATAGAGAGCAACACAATAAAATATCAAGTTAATTATAAAAGAGCGAATACATGTCTGTATGTTTTCATTGGCCGTTAAATAAAATGAAAACATTTGAAATAGGCTTAGCAATAACGTTGGTTTTTTAAAAAAATATTATACTATACATAGAAATTGCCCTTTCTGAGGAACAGTTAAACTTAGTTAGTAACCAGACTACACTCATATCATCATACATATTTGCCTAAATTACGCACAACGTTGTGTCGGCATCTCATATGTAAGAATAAGAATAAGTGCAAATCAATGGTAGCGAGTGAGCTACTGTAAATGAATTTAAATAAAATGATTATTAAATACAGTTTAATTACTAATATTTAAAGTCTAAAGTCACATGCCGAGGTTGGCACGTGAAGCATGAAAGGGTGTCCCCTAGTCAAACTAACAACAATAATGAACAATACCATAAGTGCTCCCTGGGGAGGAGGTGAGGTGCTCTCGTCTTTCATTTCTTTTCTTTGGGGGAGTTGTGGCAAACTCGGCCGACTCTCAGCCAAGCGCTTGGATAGTGGAGCCAAATTAGATGGAGTAAGGTGTTTTAGCCTATTCATATGAATTACCAGCTTATCTCGCCGGGCAAATGCCTTCTTGCAAACTTCACAGACATATGGCTTTTCTCCAGTGTGTATTCGCATATGAATCACCTGTATAAAGTTAAAGTAGTATTTCAGTGATCACACAATCCATTTACTACTAAACAAAATTAAAAAACTTAACTTAAGCAATATAGACATATTGATAAAAATAAACAAAATTTCACACCTTATGTGCTACAAAGTACGGAAATACAAACTGGGTATGACAAGACAACTGCAAAAGTCAAAGCATTCTTGTTTAAACAGAACTAGACCACGTGAAGAAGAGAGGAGGCAAGATCAAGTTGGCCAATACATCATCAAGAGAAACCAACTACAACTATTGACTTCTCCTAAATTATTTAACAACTTTAGTGAATAAGCTTAATATGAATATTCATAGAGACCAAGAAAATAAAACAATCTTTTTTGCATTCCTCTTCAAAATAAAAAGTACTGATCAAATTATAAATCAAGTCTTTGAGAAGAAACAAAAATTATCACTCAACATAGCCAACTAAATCTACACCTTTAGTACAGCAAGCCGATTCATACCACCCCCTTACAACTTACAACCCTTGGAACAGATTTCCACCAGAAATTCTCCTGTATATACCTAAATACAGACTGGAACATGGTGCTAGGCGTGTAGGGGAGGTAGTGAGTATCCCCCATCATACTTCTCCTACATCAATAGGAGACATCCCTCCACAGAATATGGATTGTTTTCAATAGACGTAGTGCCAATATTATCACTTAATACCGATTGAAGTAGTTCCCATCAATCGATTACTTGTAAATTAAAAATAATATGATTTCACATTTAACAATAATGGTTAGATGTAAGAGAGGTTAGGCGTAACCTCACCATTTGAAGTGCAATAAAGACATTTCATTTTTATTTAATTTATACAAAAGTTTCTCTTTGATTGCCTGCAAACAATTTGACTATCTCAGAAACTAGTTGATCTAACAAAATTAAAACAAGATTTGTGTGTTAATGAAAAAAAACCAACACAACAAATTCATTTACTTACAAGTTTGTCTTTTCTGGCTAATCCTTTGCCACACTCTGTACATGTAAAACTTTTATTGTTATTTTCAATTTTTTGTTTAGCCTTTTGTTGACTCATTTGAAACATTTGCATTGTGTGAGCAGATGGTGATAGTTTCTTGTTATTTTCATCATATTCTGATTCTTGCTGATAAGAGCTCGAGCTTCCAGATGAGTAGTCTGGAGCCCTACAACAGTAGAATGACCAAATTACATATATATGCATTACGTTTAATCTAGTTACTCCTTGTAGCCTTAGTCAAGTAGTATTTTTTAAGATTCATATAGCCCCAATAGGTTTTAAAACAGCCCACTTACCATTCTGATCCAAAAAATATTTTTAATAAAATCGAAAAATTATATATAATAATATTCAACGAACAAAACACTATCTATATTAACCCTACAACTGCTGGTCGGTACCATTTGGTACTGACCTGGCCTTTTCAGAAATCTCATCAGAACCAAATGGTATCAACCCATATTCTTTCAATTTTCATAAATTTGTGTCAGTATATTTCATATACTAACTCTTAGAACTTTGATAGTGTTCATGGACGTAGAAGGAGCCTTTAACAATACAAGGATTTCCTCGATTGTGACAAAGCTGGTGTCCAGGGGCACTGAAGAAACAGTTGTACGCTGGGTCAGCAACATTTTCAACACCCGCAGAGCCCAAGCTTCCCTGTTTGGGGTGGTGAGAGAGGTAAGAGCGCAAAGAGGGTGGACAAAATGGGGGCGTTTTGTTAACCTTCTTGTGGAACCTGGTCGTGGATGATCTCCTCATGGCACTCAACAAGCATGGAGTGAACGCTCAGGGTTATGCTGACGACATTGTGATCATAATAAGAGGTAAATACATGAAACATGCCTCAAACTTATGAGGAGGACATTGTCCATGGTGGAGACATGGTGCAGAGTGGAGAGGCTATCTGTTCACCCTGGTAAGACCGTTATGGTACCATTCAATAATAAAAGGAATACGGAGTTTGTCAGAGTACCAAGAATCTTTGGCAACTGCGTCCAGGTATCTAAGGAAGTTAAGTATCTGAGTGTATGGCTGGATGACAAACTTACCTGAATAGACACCTCACCCATGTCATAGACCGCTCTCAGACCACTTTGATGAAGCTGAGGCGTACCTTTGGATGCACGTGGGGACTGAATCCTCAGTTGGTACACTGGTTTTACACGAGGGTCGTCAGACTGATACTTGTATATGGAGCCATTATTTGGTGGCCCAAGGTCCAACAAGTCACTGCGATCCATTCGACTGTATTTAGGGTCCCTTATGGCTGTTTAAAGTTCCACCTCCAATTAAAAATGCTGTTAACTGTAAAGTACATGTTGTGATAAGTTTTCGTAACGTTAAAAGACATGAAAGCAGCAGACATTCATCGAGAGATCTGAGAAGTTTACTGAGAAAACAGAATTAGTGATGGGATGGTATGGAAATGGATGAGAGCACAAGGTGGCCGTACAATGTGCACGATGAGGAAAGAAGTGGGAAACCTTCACTCATTATGACTTGGTGCAAAACGTTAATGAAAAAACTCAGAGAAAACAGACGCTTTACAACTGCATCGTTATGTAACTTGTCTTCAAGTGTCAAGAAGTGGGATTTACGAAATTGTGACAGAATGTTTGAAGTACTGAAAGTTATGCTTACGCTAGGTTCCCAAAATGCTGACACACAAAAGCAAAAGTTTTGCAAGAATCATAAAAATAAATGTTTAACCAGTTCTCTCACATTCCTAGAGAATAAGAATCGTGATGGTTACGATTTAAAACCAAATTGTCACAGTGACAGGCTCTCCATGAATGACAGCTGCTTTCACACTCTTAGCATTATGAAAACTTACATAACGCATAATTCACAGTCAGCGGCACTTTTAATGGGAGGAGGAATTTTTGACAGTCATAAGCGACCTTAAATACAGTAGAATGGATCCGTAAGGGCGGCTGTGGCTTGACAATAGATAGTAGTACCCAGTGCACATGCGCTGAACGTCCTGTAGAAGTTATTTTTTTTATTTGGTACTCTACGACTTTGTTTCACAATCTCAATTCCTTTGTTTTGCCAGCTGTCATGTAAGTCAGTCTCGCTAGTGCTGTCCAGTAGTGAGGTTGCAGCATTTATTTCTTAGTGCATTTATAAAATAATTTATAAATAATTTTAGTTATTGTTGTGAATATGAAGTATTTACGGACGAGTGGTTTAACACGTTGAGTGCTGACGACCCGGTTCCGGGTCCCGCGTGGCCGAGCGCCGAGTGCGCGTGCCCCGGATCCGTGTCGCGCTGCAATGTTCTCTTATACTAGGCAGTGTGAGCTCAGCTCTTGTGGAGGGAGGACTGTATGTCGCCCGCTCCTTCAGTGCAACACGTGCTATATTTTTGTGTTCGTCGTTTCCGCCTAGCGATTTTTTGAGTTTTCTTATACACGTTATTGTTTTTATAGTATTTAGTGAGTAGTTGCTTATATTATATTTGTATATAGTTTATTTTTATTAGTGTTTTATATAGCTTATTATCATTTAGTGAAGTAATAGTGTTAATTTAAATAAAAATGGCTGATCGTAATGAAAGTGATGATGACCTTGGAAGTGACCGGAAACAGGAACAAATATTATTGGATGGCGTTGTAAATATTGTAAATATATAACAATTAGTTTTTAGTGAAATATAAAGTGTTTGTGACATTGTTTGGGTGCATTTTGAAAATGTTGCCATACATTTGCCTTCTTGGCGCATCGCTTTATATGTGGCCAGTTACAAAGCCAATGATCATCAGTTCGAATAAATCTGTGACTGGTACTTTTTTGGTGCGACCTTAAAAGAATCACTGGTCTGTAGCTTAATGGTGTAGGTAATATTTTAAAAGAACTTGTATAGCATATCTGTACAAATTTTCAAAATATTGCATATTTTGTTTGCTTATTACAAATATTGAATATGCTTGTATAATAATTATAATATAAAGTTCTCACCAAATGTTACATTATATTAAACCATATAATAACATATTCATTGCGCGCAAAACACACTAGTGTGGCAGGCATTGTATGGTGAGAAATGCAGGTCTCTTCGCTTAGTCACATCAGTGAGTGATATGAGCATCTCGCCAGACAATTGCTGCTGCACCGGTGTGTCGCTCGCAGTGAATGTGTTAATGTTTTTATTTGACTACATGATGTATTGTTTTGCATTTATTAATAAGAAACTATAGGTATAAGGCAGCAAGTTGACTTAATAGTATTTTATAGTAAATAATCTTATATATATACAATTTTTACCATGTCCCAATGGATCGGAGAACTCGGACACCATCATCATACCCTAGACCGTCATCTGGTACAGTCGTAAATGCTTCCTGTGATTGGTTAACTTGTGGTACTTTGAGACTATAATTTCCTTGACCTTCACTTATCTTTACTTTTTGATGGGACTGAGCAGCCAATTGTTGTTGCAGAATGGAGTTTGAGGCTATTTCTTGGTATCCATTTTTAATGGCACTCATCTTTCTATATTAACAAAAACAATTTTTTTAGTATTCACCATCTAAATAGATACATAGTGTTTTCAAGAATTTGTAGGTTATGTATAAACTTAATAGTAGAGTATTTCAATTTCTTAATTTAGAAGTAAGTCTATTTTTAAACATTAGTTGTGAATTTTAAAACATAGTGTAAACCAATCAATACTGAACTGGTAATATATCAATTAATTATTGATCATTATAGTACAAAGGCTCAAAATAATATTCCCAATTCTCAAATTGCATGGTCAATTATTGTACCAAATCTCATATTCACTATATTTATATTTAATATCAATAGAATTAATTGTTGTTTGTGAAATTATTTTATTGATCATTGATAAGGACTAGGTATTGTTTGTTTTGCAGTGAATTGCTGAAACAACTGATACGGAAAAGATTTTGTAGAAGATTTAATTGAAATGTTTCGATGCAGGTGCACTAATAAAGACGTTTGGTTTGTAAATACAGGTATAATTTGAACATTTTAAAACAAATAAATAATAAATTACTAAACAATATTTGGTTAACAAAGGTTCTTTCTGATGCCACTCGCCTACTATTATTTAGCAGCATGACCAAGGGCCAATCTATATGGGCAGTTCCAAAACGGCAATTTAACTACTTATAAATGCGAGGCAATTAGGTTTCATGTCATCAAATGGACATTACAAAATGGGCAGTTTCACCGATATCAGACGCATAAAAACAGTTGGCAATTGAACTACCTATCATTCTTTACAAGTGTTTTAGAGGCAATTTGACAGCATGTGGCGACGTACCTATTGAGCATGGGTGAACATTTGCTCAATTGTTGACAATGTTGAATTCAGAACAGTATTTGCATGAGGTGGCACTCTATGACGATACTAACAAAGACTATGGTGACATAACAATTAAAGCAAATACATAACTAGGTTTGTATAGGCCTATTTTCCTTCCACGAATTAGCCTATTGAAATTGTGTCTGCAAATACATGTAAAACCACCTGGCAGTAGAGTGACCATACTTACTTACTTACTCACGAGTCGTCCCGAGTGGACCAGACTGCGGCATGGGACCAGTCAATAGGAGGCTAACATACTCAGGTATACTCTCGAACAATATAAATTTATAAGAAATAGAAGGATGAAATGTTTATTTCTAGTGTTGTAGGAATGCTGATAGGCCTTTACAAGGTGTTGTTCTTTAACATATGAAATAACTTCAAAAATGTACTGTACTGTTACAGTACAGGTACAGTACTGTTAATAATACCAGTTCCTTAAAATGAGATAGACATGATTCAGCCGGTTTAAGTTTTAACATCTTTAAGAGTACAATTGAGTACCTTATCAAGCTTTTAGTCAAGCCAAAGTAAACTAGCTTCAACAAAGCAATGTTGTTCAGAGAAGAGATGTTCTCAAAACAAAGATGTTGGCAGAAAGTTGTTTCGCCAATTTGTTAACGTGATCGTTCCACCTGAAACCACCGTTCGTACATCCTCACCCCCAAGTAATCAACAAACGGTGATTCTTCAATGAATGACATTATCACTAAACACAGGGAGAAAATGTGAACCTAGTCTGGTGAAAGTGTTTCTTTTTTGATCGGTCATAAAATGAAGAAATTAGGTTTTATACTGATTAATTTGAACACTGATATTCGAGAAGTATTGTGAAATGGCATTAAGATTGAAGAAGGTTTCTTATTACAAGCTACTAAAATTTTTATGAGGTAAAAACAGAGGTTTCATCAGCAAATTTAATAAGGAGTTTTCTTGGAAGGTAGTCAGAGATGTAATTGATATACAAAATTAATAAAATGGGTCCATTTTAATTAATTTTAATTAATTTATTATTAATTAAATTTAATTAATAATAAATTATTAATTTATTATTAATTAATATTTAATTATTAATTAATTTATTTAATAAAATAAATTAATTAATAATTAATTTATTTTATTAATTTAAATTCCATTTAAATTAATAAAATGGGTCCAAGAATGGACCCCTGCAGAACACTGTTTTAGGTTTTGAGTAGGAAGATTTTCTAATCCTTTTTTCATAAAAAAATCCACTTTAGTTACATGAGATCTCTCAGAAAGATATGACTGAATCCAACTTAAACTTTGCTTTTGATGCCAATTCCCACAAACTTTTTAAAAGAACTGAGTGTGCTACGCAATCAAACGCCCTGGACAAGTCGATGAAACAACCAATGGCCGTCTCACCGCCGCCCAAGGAGTCGATGCAAGAGTTAATGAAGCTGGTAAGAGCGAGCTTGGTAGACTTTTGTTTTTGATAGTCAAACTGACTTTAGAACAAGACTATATTGCAGCTGAGATAGTCAACTAATGAGTTGCACACCACTCTTTCAAGTATCTTGGAGATGGTGGGCTGGAGGGAGATTGTGCGGTAGTTCTCAGGCAAAAGAGGATCATTTATCTTAAACAACGGCCTAATCAAAGCTAGCTTAGCGGCACTAGAAAAAACATCGGAACTATTAACCAAACCCGATTAAATCGAGACAGTCCCAATTATAAGGTTTCAGTCCCAACGTCCTGATAAATGAGTATTATGTCCCGAAAATTTTAATGTAATATATTTTGTCCTTTAGAATAACATTTTATGAACAGGCCATTTCCAGCCGTCGTGGTAGGTACTACTTTTATTGAGACCTTGAAGAAGATTGAAGGAGAAAAGATCTAAGTCACTGATACAGCACGGGAATATGTTTTCTAAATTTTAAAGAAGAATTTAGAAGATAGAAAGAAATCTGTTTTCTACCAATGAAGTAAAACAGGTACAAAAAAAATGTGTCGCAGGAGGCTGTGGGTTGCAGTGCATGAAATACATAGCATGTTCTTTTTATGACAGATACATAGGATATTTTGAGCATTGGGTATAAAATATCGAAAATTTAATAGTCTATCTTGGATAGATTTGAAGAAACAGTTTACATGGGAGGAAACGGAAGGTAGTTGTGCCTTATTTGAAGAAAGTATTCCACAAGAAAGTATTTCTTCTGATGTTCATCTACACTAATCACACTCATTCGCCCCTGATATTCACCTATATCTTGACAATCGGCGTCTTACTAATGAATAATGATTATGTTCAACGAACTTAGTGCTATTAACGCTTGCCTGCTTGAAGACGTTCTTAAGCAAGAATCAGAAATTGTTGAATTTGTTCGATGACTTAAAAAATACAAATATAAGCTTTCCTAACCTGCAAAATAAGTGGAATTCACTATTTCACTTCCTGGAACCAATTCTCGTTGAAGAGGACATGTTCATTAGTAAAAAACATTTGAGGATCAGACAGTTTTTCAATTACATTTGAGTGCGTCAAAGCACTTTTGGTGGTGCAAACGAACGGCAATAAATCATGCATATAAATGTATAATAGCGTAAAACACAACAGAGTATTGTTGCAATTATTGTCCAGTTCATATAAATATGGTTTGAATGAGAATAGTCTTACTCTACTACATTGAAATAAAAGTGATACAAAAATAAAACCAGAGAGCAATAATTGTCGTTTACTGAGTTAAATTATTTTGCCTCATTTTCATATACATTTATCTAAATTCAACCGAGCTTTGCTCAGTTGAATTTTGCAAACTGAAGAGTTAGCATCCATATCTCCCATAAGATTCTGATAATCATTGTTGTTGCTCTATCTTGTAAGTTATTAATACATTTCGTTTCGGAGGTCTTTTCCGTTTACCTTTAGCCCTTTTGTGGAACTCGGCCTACGGCATCGTCAGCACGCTCTGCTCCAGGCCCCTTTGTGGAGCTTGACCTACGGCCTCGCAGGAAAAAGTTCTGCCTGCGGCTTCACCTCTGATACAGTCCCATTTGTGGATCTCGACATGTTGCCTCGTGAGGAAGATCGGTCTACCAGGATTCTCAAGTATTATGAGTGAGAATGATCATGAATTTTGGTTTCTGGGGCCGTGTATTTTCTTTAGTCTTAAATCTGATGTAATTAAGAGGCACATGCCTTTAATTTGATACCCCACTAAGGTGTATTAGTTTAATATTACCCAACTTTGGGTTTTTGAGCATATATTTATTATTATTATTTTTTATTTATTTATTTTTTTTTTTTTTAGGTGGGGAGGGGGTTAGCGCCCTTAACCCTCAATCTGGCGGATGTTTTCCCCTAAAATGGCAAGCGATTTTTGAGCATTTTGCAGTCTTTTGTTATAAAATTTATAAAAATTAGTAAATTATGCTAAACATGGTTTTGTTTGGTATCTAAATGTTTACAATACACAATGCTATTATATTATTCTAAAATACTTTTAAAAAACCTTTTTTGTATGATATGATATATTTGGGAATAAAGTTTGTGAAAAAAGTAAAAGGGATGATGTGTACCTAGGAAACTGTAAAATATATGGATATTTAGATTTCACAGATAGCTACTTTGTTTCAAATTTATCCTAGTTTTAGGAAATGTATAGTAAACTTATGATGTATGGACAAATACATATTCTAGTAGTATATAATTTCATTCATTACGAAATTATAAAAATTTTTGCTACGGTAACCCACAATAATAAAAATTCACAAAAAATATAATTTACATGTGGTAAGGTTCTAACAAATACTAAAATTTAAACAAAAACATGCTCTAAAACATAAATAAAATTGTAAACGGTTATAAGCCTAGGAGTTCATAGAAGATCGACAGAATTCTTTTTCTATCTTGAAGTAAAAATGTTCATCTACGTTTGCTCAGATACTGTACTGTTTCTTTATTGTATAATAATTTATATATTTCTAATGCACATGTTATTATGAAGTTGCGGTGATTTGCATTTAATGTTGAGATAAAATAAAGTAAAAATTAAGACAATGCTATAGAGGTTAAATATGTTTAAATATATCTATTACATTAGTTTCACTTATTCATTAACTCTAAGTAAATTTCTACTAAGATTCAGTTCACAGTACTTTTTTTGTTAATGTTTATTTTTATTACTATAGTATGTATTAACATTACTTTAACTCGCTTAATACTTGCGTAATATGTGAACATTCATTTTTATTTGAAAACCTTATTCAAAACTATTTTTCTTTGCTAACATACATTTATATATCCCTATGAATCACTGTATTCTTCATAACAAGATGCAGTATTCTATGTATTCTTTAATCAAATATTTTTGTAATATTTATAAAATATAACACACTATTTCTATACCATGATACAGACAAATCTTTTGTCATAGTAATATCCTTGGCTAGACACAGTCTGTAAGTTCCTTCTTGCTACATATTCGGTAACTCAGCAAAATTTACAATCAGTAGTTTCAGCGAAAGGATAACAGGTAGACATTTAATTTTCTTACACCTATTGATAATCACTGTCAATTAATTAATATCCCTATAAAATATGGTAAAAAAATACAATGTGTTCGTTCTTTAAAGCCTTGTTTTCCCTTTGAACCCCAGACCCAAAAAAAGTTAATTAAATGTTGCCCAAACCCAGTTTTACAGAGTACTGTCGAAAAACGAAAAACCCCGGACCTATTTTGTCCCGTTTTGTAGGGTTCGGCCTAAAATATCATATCTTAGACAATACTATAGCTATCATAATGTTTAAGGCACCAAAATGCTTATAATACGTTTGTCTACAAGGAAAAAATTAATATGAAGTATAATAAGATTGTTATTTTATACAAAAAAGTTTAATTTATAAAAAAAAAATTTTAGATTTTACATTTTTTAGCACACAAGCAAAGAAGAATAAACCTGTGTGAACTCATTTAATTATAAAGCATACATAATTGTTAAAACATATTTAAAAAATCAGCTTCCTAACTTAAAAAATAATAATGTAAACAATAATATTACCTTTTTAGAATACTTGAAAATCGGCAAATTTGCGAATAATGGATTATACAGTTCCACTAATATCTATTTTCACCATAAAACCTTTTATAAAACACTAGGGGACACCCCTGCATGCTTCGCGTGCCAACCCTGACGCTTGCTGTACTTGATACACTCGGCATGTGACTTTTGATTACAAATAATAGGTAGTAGATTAACTGTATAATGTAAAATCACAATATTAAATTTATGTACAGTATCTTACTCACACTACTTGCTTTGATACCTATTTTATTATAAATGGAATTACTTAGCCTGTTTCAAACGTGTTCATTTTATTTGTTTTTGTTTAAAAGCTGAAGATTAAACTCATAGTATAAAATTAAAAATGCATCTATCCCAGAGCAGCTTTGTTATGTGGGATCAATGGTACAATGTCAAACATACAAAATAAACATGTTTATTTATTCACAAAACAGCTGTTATTTACTAAAATCAACCAAATGTTATCCTTATGGAACAATCTTTAAGAGGTGGTTCTACCCCTTAGGAGTACTTTGATGAAAAAACTTTAGTTATCCTATTTAAGACCTAAAGACACAGTATACAAAATTTCAGCTTTCTACCTACATGGGAAGTTTGAGAATTAGTGATGAGTGAGTCAGTCAGTCAGTCAGTGAGGGCTTTGCCTTATATATATATATAGCCTTTTATATATATATATAGCCTTTTATATATATATATATAAAAGGCAAAGCCCTCACTGATAGATTATATCTTCAAAATGTGAGATGAGTTGTAAAAAGAATGGAATATTACACCAGGTGTTTTTATCAGGCAGAAAGTGATAAGAAGGGTCTGATAAACAGGGGTGGAGCTCAGATAAAGGACAACTGGACTCTGGACTCTTCGAACAAAATTTTAATGGCATTAATTCCACGATTTTGCTTGTAAATTCCGATTCATTAATGTTATCTGTCTCTTTTGAGTGCTGATAAGGAAGTGGCCAGACTTAATGGCAAATATTTTCTCACTAAGATAATTTGTTTGTCTCGTGGCCAAATCACGCACTAATAAGGAAGTGGCCCATCTACGGGCTGATATTTTCTGACAAAGATTTATTATTTATCTTGTTGCAAAATATTGTCTGCTAGTTCTGTTTATCAAAACTTATCACACCTTAAAAATTCCTGATATGAAAGCTATCTCCCCCTTTACTTCGCTGGAACCGGAACCGCAGAACCGACTTTAGCAACCGACCTATCCCTAAACATGTTACACATAATATATACACTGATAAAAAATATTTACACACCACGAAATAACCAAACAGTGATCGAGTGAAGATTACGGCTGACTACTGCATAGCGCGTTGTTGTTTGTTTACTTTGTTGGCTACGGCCACAGCCACCATCATAATAAATATTGACAGCTGTTTGTATTCCACAGCTTTTTGACAGTTTCTGTTATAGTGAAGACAACAAGATTATTGTAAATTCACTATTAATGATGTATACAACATAATACCATCCGCTATTATGAAAATAATTAAATTCGGAGTTATTTACGACCGCTTAAACACCACCGGCGATATATCGTCGGCGGGGGTTTTTGACCCACGATATATCGGCGGCCTCGGGTTTTCAGACAGAATAATTCACCAACGTTAAATCAGCGGCTGGGGTTCAAAGTGCTAAAAAGCTGTTCTGGAAGGTTAACATTTCAAATTTTTTCTGAGAAGGGTTTCTTTTCCCTGGGGAGTATACCAAACCCCCCCCCCCCACCCCTAGAGTGTACAGATTTCAGTTCCACAATGGAAAAATCTAATGGCTTCGAATCCCTTTAAAATTTACCAAAATCGATTACTGTACTATATCTACCATATGTACATACATTTTGTTATTAACTCTTGAAATTATGTAGGCCTGTTAGACCTTGTTACTGTACTGTATCTACCATATGTACACACATTTTGTTATTAACTCTTGAAATTATGTAGGCCTGTTAGACCTTTCGTTATACAAACGTGTCTAGATTGAGGATATTTGGAATAAAATTGACTAGATAGAAAGCTTAATCAATAATTATTAAATTACATAATACACACTGGTAAGTTAGGTCTACTTACCAACACATATTAACCCTATATGGGCCCAGGCAAAAACTATTAGGCCAAGGAGTCTTTAGCCAGTTTTGCAGGCTCACACATAAACGCACTTAAGATGTTGTAATTTTATCAAAACCTTGCCATGTTATATATTATTCTATTCAGAACTAAATGGGAATTCTAAAGATATGAAGCATAAAAAATAATATCCATTTTCAAGGATTTTATGGACTAATAAATTGGAAGTTGTGAAATTGAAAATATAACTTTCAAAATAGCCATTCTTTTTTAAATGATACACAAAGGGCAAAACTGTAAAATGTATATCTTTATATTTTAACTCAGTAAATAGGTAATTGAAAGATACTAGTGTGGTATGCTACCAATATAATTTTTTTTTTTAAATTAGATTTTTGAGAGGTTTGTAAAAGGCTGTTTTGTGTGCATTGGCATGAGTCAAATTTTATATGTTTTGATTGTTGTTTATTTACAACCAGTGATCAGCTGATTAGTTTAGAAGTTGAGCATATCATTCTGTTGTTCATAAGCGTTTACATGAACATAATATGTTTTTAAGATGATTTATAAGTATTATATTATTATAGATTTTAGATTACTACTTTGGATGTCCCGTCCATTACAAAAAAGGTATTGTAACTAGGTTTTCACATAGTAATGTATTACTACATTATTGAAAATTAGGGAAAGAAAAGTTGTGTATGCTCTCTATTTACTTTGATTTTAAACATAATTTAAAAAACTAATTTTCTTTAGTTTTTGTGTAACGGACGAGACAAATAGTATCAATATTAGGAATACATCTTTAATAGTTAAGATATAAATTTTAATTAACAAAATTGTGTGCTGTTGAGAATAGGCATAAGCCCACTTTTTATGACTAAAAATGACAAGTCTTATTTAAATGAACATTTATTTAACTTCTTCTAAAATATTCTTCTGAAATAATGGCGTAACAAATTAACTTATGAGGCTATTAATTAATTTAAACAGGGTGGGCGGGAGGGTTAATACCCCTGTACCTGTATGGGTGGGCGGGTGGGTTAATACCCCTGTACCTGTATGGGTGGGCGGGTGGGTCAATTCCACTGTACGTGTAGGGATGGGCAGGTGGGTCAATTCCACTGTACGTATATGGGTTGGCGGGTGGGTTAATACCCCTGTACCTGTATGGGTGGTCGGGTGGGTCAATTCCACTGTACGTGTAGGGATGGGTGGGTGGGTCAATTCCACTGTATGTGTATGGATGAGTGGGTGGGTCAATACCATTGTACCTGTATGGGTGGGCGGGTGGGTACCATACACGTACAGTGGTATTGACCCACCTGCCCACCCATACACGTACACTGGTATTGACCCACCCGCCCACCCATACACGTACAGTGGTATTGACCCACCTGCCCACCCATACACGTACAGTGGTATTGACCCACCCGCCCACCCATACACGTACAGTGGTATTGACCCACCCGCCCACCCATATACGTACAGTGGTATTGACCAGCATATTAGACAGAAAAAGAAAAACTTGACAGTCAATGTAGGTATATAAGTCACAATAATTGTTGGTATAAATACAGAACTATGTCCCTTTTGCTCCTCGGGTAAAGCCCTTTTTTTCTTTTTTTTCAAAAACTTGATGGAAAAATGTGCACAAAAAGGGGCAAATCAGGATGAATAGAGAGCTTATTTAGACAAATACTGAGAAAGAATAGAAAGCTTCTATAGATTTAAAAAACAAGAAAGATTTCCAATTCTATGATGATGGAAAAGCATAGATAAAAAAGCAACTTCGTACGAAAACAGCTTAAGAAAAAGTCAGGAGACATTGGAAAGTAACAGATTGAATATGGCTGGTTCTTATTCATAAAATTAGACTTTAAAAATAAGACTAATTCTTAAAGTCTAAGCGTTTACTTCCTCACAGTCCTGTTAAAAAGCTGGCTGTAATCTAGGAGTTCATCAACAACACTCAAAAATTTAGGAACGTTGTGTTTGTCAAATCTAAATAAATATCGAACAGGGAACATTTTATTAAAAAGTTAAGAAAGAAATGGTTCTTTATTTATATGTAACTTATTTCTGTAATTAAAATGGAAATTTTTGTCTGACAGCTTTTGTTTTCTTAACTAATACCCTATTGATTGTTTTAAATATAACCACTTAAGACTTCAAAATTTAAAGAATTAAGGCCATAAAGCAAGGTAAAGTGAACTTTTCCCGTCCATTACAAGGAAAAATAATTATTATCAAGAAAATGGAATTTTGTATCACTAAAATATAATAGGCATTATTAAATTTCATATACTATGAAACAAGCCTTTTTTATTAAAAATTTTAATTCATGAATTGAGCAGAAATACTGCATCAAAATAAATATGTCAGGTCATACTTCCTCAGAGTGTCCCGTCCGTTATAATTACAAAAACTTGTTTTAACCCATGGCAGAAATATATTTAAAGAATAATACTTTGCTTATTATAACACTGAAAGTATATGTTATTAAACTGTATATCACAATTATATTTGCATTCATTTGCTTAATTTATATAGTCTTTAAAGAAGTGAAATATTAGTTCAAATGTCCCACCCGTTACAAAAGAATTACTGAAAAGCACGTCACTTGACACACATAAATAAATGTAAAAAAGTTTTATAATCTACTAGGGGACACCCCTGCATGCTTCGCGTGCCAACCCCGACGTTCACTGTCCTCGATACACCTCGGTCTTCGACCTCGGTATGTAACTATTCAATACAAATAATAGTAGATTAACTATATAACGTAAAATCTATATATATAAAAGGCAAAGCCCTCACTGATTGACTCACTCACTCATCACTAATTCTCCAACTTCCCATGTAGGTAGAGAGCTGAAATTTTGTATACTGTGTCTTTAGGTCTTAAATAGGACAACTAAAGTATTTTCATCTTGATAAAGTACTCCTAAGGGGTATAAACCACCCTTAAAAGATTTCTCCTTAACCCGCCCAAGGTGTCATAGGGTGCGTGAGACCGACGCATTCTTTATTTTGTCGTTTCCGGTTGGTTGTTTGTTTCCGGGAACTGAATTACTCACTAATCTTTCCTCTCGGTTCATTGAGCTTGCAGACGCTCTACTGTAATTTTGAGGTTAGGTCTGTCATCACTAGAGCACGTTTTGGTGTCACAGACCGAAGTCACCCATGTTGTTGTTGGTGTGTGAGACCGAAGTCACCTATCTTGTCACTTTGCTTACTATTTTTTATGAGGTGAGTCAAGTTTATTGTATAATATTATTTGTATTTATTACATATTATTATGTGTTTTTAATTTTTTGACTATGCTACTAATAATATAACATTTTTATCCATCAAAATGAACTCTATGTATAATTTATAATATATTTATCTAACCTAATTGGCATTGTTACAGATTATGGATTATGAATATAGCTCAAATATGTGGAATTGATTTACCAATCGATCAACCAGAAGACCGTGGTATTGGAAGATGCAAGCTGTGCTCCTCAAAGAAAAATCGCAAAACTAAATACTATTGCAAGGTTTGCAAAAAGTTCCTATGCTTACAAGAACATGCGCGAATCGTATGCGGCGATTGTTAGAGGCTTGTATACAGTATAATTTACATGTAGTTTTTACAATTTGGTTTATATTGAGTATTAATTACAGTGGTTATGTTTTAATTATGTTTTTATAATATAATGTTTAGATATGGTTTGAATTTATTACCTCTAATGTGGACATTTTTCAGAAAAGCGCATTTTATATTGTTGTTATAACAAATAACATTTTTTACAATTTGTACTAAACAATTGAATGGATTTTAAAGTTTATATTTTTATTTTCATGCTTTGCATACCTAGTGTAAGAAATTGACTTTTCATAATATTCTCATGAAATCATTTAATTTTATGTTCCCTTTATTATATTTGCGATTTTATAAATTTGGAAAAATTACAAGTGACAAAAAAAATTTAAATTATGTATTTGTTATTTCTAGACCCTTATTCATCAGATCACATTGAACCTTCAAACTAATTTATAATTTTTTTAAAATTGTTTTTGAATTTTGTTGTACACAAAATTGCAAAAAGTGAAAATCGGTCTCTGAGACCCAAGTCACCTATCTTGTAACAGAAATACAGTCACTTCCCTACGGTTAGGGATAACATTGAGTTGATTTTAGTAAAATGATAACAGCTGGTTTGTAAATAAATAAACATGTCTATTTTGAATGTTTGACATTATACTTAGTTACTCAAATACTATTGATGCATTTTTAATATTTTACTATGAGTTTAATCTTCAGCTGTTAAATAAAAATAAATGTAATGAACATGGTTGGAATGGGCTAAATAGGTGGCAAAGCAATTAGTGTCAGTAAGATACTGTAACTAATTTTAATATTGTGATTTTACGTTATATAGTTAATCTCCTATTTTTTGCATTGAATAGTTACATGCTGAAGCCGAAGGCCGAGGTGTATCGATTGCAGCGAGCATCGGGGTTGGCATGCGAAGCATGCAGGGGTGTCCCCTAGTTACAATATAAAATATAGTCACAGTATCTCACTCACACTAATTGCTTGCCAAAAAATCCATTTAGATTTTTTCAAGCATGTTCATTTAATTAATCTTTTTAACAGCTGAAGGTTAAAGTCATAGTAAAATAATAAAAATGCATCAATATCAAACATTCAAAATAGACATGTTTATTTATTTACAAAACAGCTGTTATCATTTTACTAAAATCAACCCAATGTTATCCTTATGGAGCAATCTTTTAGTGGTGGTTTCTACCCTTTAGGAGTACTTTATCAAGATGAAAATACTTTAATTGTCCTATTTAAGACCTAAAGAAACAGTGTACAAAAGTTCAGCTCTCTACCTACATGGGAAGTTGGAGAATTAGTGATGAGTGAATGAGTCAGTCAGTCAGTGAGGGCTTTGCCTTTTATAGGTATAGATTTATGTATGTAGAAATGTCAAAGTTTTTGTAATGCTTACAAGAGTTACTAAGATAATTGCAAAATAAATTATATTCAACATTTTCTAGAAAACTGACATAAATATTTCAATGTTCATAAAGAAATTTGAAATGCAATAAAATAACAACATATTACATACAATAATATCCAAAATGATCCACATAAAAAGAATATATGCAGGGTTTATTAAAATATTTGTAAATAAAAAAAAAAAATAAAATAAAATCAAGAAAAACTTTTGAACGAGGAAAAGTTTCTATAAAATTCCCATTTTCAAAGATATACAAAAAATATAAAACAGTAAGTATAAAAAATTTCAAGATATAAAAATGCTGCAAATTTTTTTTAGTTTTATAATATATAAATACTTTGATGCTTTTAATAAATGTGTACTTACAGGGTCTTATTATTTGCGAACCTGCAACACTTTCAGACGTATTTACAAAGAAGCAGCTGATCAATGACATGGAAACGCCAGTTTTTCATTTGACTAACAGCTGTCAATACAGTGTCTGACCGTTTCCCGGCAACAAGATAACTGTTCAAAATTTATTCAGGAATCCATTGGTATAAAATATGATGTAAATAATCAAACAAATAAAATACAGTAGTCTCTCGGTTATCCGAGGTAATTGGGGGACCATCAGGGATACGTAAAAACTCAGATACTACGGAGGTTATGGTGAAAATAATGTTAAAAGCCATGAAAAAAAGTACAAAACTAGTTAATCACAAGAAAAAACACAAAATAGTGTAAATGTAGTTAGTACTGTAAAAAACTAGGAACATCAGGTAATGTCTTATAAAGGAGACGAAAAGACTGATTGATTCATTTCAATTTCGTTATAAGCAACTGTCAACCATTTACCACTCATATCACTTCAATAAAACATTGAACAATAACAGTAACAACAATAAATAACCACAATATTTCCAATACTATATTCTAAAATCATGAAAGTCAACACACTTAAACCATATTTAGTGCGAGAGCAAAGTCGACTAAGCCGATGTTGTCAGGTGGTGATGTGTCATGAGTGAATGCATTTGGATGGGAAAATGATTCCTATAGTAGGGTACAATATCATAAATACATCTCGTGATGGCTCTGCAGCGCCTTAACCTAGCACCAACAGCCAATAGAGACGCCGAGTACTTGTCAAACGATTATATATAGTTATATTATTGTTATATATAGTTATATTATTGTCTTGCTATAGTTTTCCTTTTATTAATAGCTTTATATTTAGTTTTCTTTGTCTAATGACCGAGATTCTACTATATTTATAAAAATGTTGTAGAATGTTTGACAATTTTTTCCTTGTAAAATAGACCTCAAGAAATACATTTACAGCAACTAAACGACTCAAGTTAGAGAAAAACTTACTAAAGCAGTCTTGTAGAGCACATTTCTGCCGCTCTATAGGTAGAATTGGAATCACAATAGCTTTACACTGCGCTTTTCAGTGGAAAATTATTTATTTTCGTCATCTGTTGACCTTTGTCATAGCTGTCAATATTGTTTACAAACTATGAAATTTGTTTTAACCTATATACTTATAGCTAATACATGATTTATATACGAGATAGCAGCGCTAGAACGTCTTCTTTCAAATGGTATGCATTTTGAGTTTCAAACTGGTGAAAAAATAGCAGTGAACGGATGCTTGTAAGTTACAATCGTCTAGCTCCTTGGCCAAATGAGTACCGCAAAATCGAGTAGTTGCTGGGACCATATACAGTTAAAACAGCCTACTTCTGAAATCCCAGGGTTTTTTTTTCATTGAAATTTAACTTACCCTACCAGAAGATGTTATAAATAACCATATTTTATCATAAGTCACTCTTTCTCCATTTACTGTACCGCATAAATGAAAATGACCTTGAATAGTAGCTAGTTATTTTATAAAAAGATTAATTAAAATAATACTTACCACTGCTACAGATGAGTGAAAATGAATAGTTAAAAGCTAAACTAGTTTATTTTTCTTTTTATTTAAAATAAGATTGTGGAACTAGAAACGTTTGCTGGAATACAAATTGCGTCCATAACCTCGCGTCCCCAGCCTTTAACTTTCCCTTTTCACTGCTATTATTGCTAGTTTGCTATTCCCTTATTCCACTCGGCTCCTTCATAGACAACACAACTACAAACACAACACCAACAAACCCTATATACCGTGCCATATACGTTTACATCCCTTGCATTCGAGTTTGAAGTTACTAGTACAAGATTCAGTGGTTGAAAATAAAATCGATAAAAATGAAAGAAGAAGAATCCAGTCATATTTCTCACATCTCATAGAGTTTACACAGATAATAGTCAAGAAGTAAGTAATGTATAGTAAACGTCTCATTTATTCGCTTAGAACAGATTGATGTAATATCAGCGAGCCACGAGTTGAGCCCTCGAGCAGTAAGCTAATACAATGTTATTACTTAGCATATTTCATTTTTTTTAGCAGCTGATGATTGAATAATATAATAACTCCATAATAGCATAGACAGTCCCATCCCAGCAGGAAAAGTGAAACTGTGAAAATCGGTGCGGAGGCAGAGCAGCCTAGTAGGAACATTGCAAACTCTTATTCCCACTGATTCGTGTGCCTCAACTGGCCTACTCGGAAATTAGGCTTGTGACAGTAACTTGATGACTACCCTCCCCCCCTCATATCCCCTCGAGACGTAGCGTGAAAACTAGGGCGAGCCCAGCCCAAACATTCAAACAGATTCTTCAACTGAGCAGGGCCGGATTTCCCAATAGGCCCGGGATTATGGGCGCAAGCTCCCATATTATTAAAAAAATAATATTTTTTTTAAAAGTAAGTAAATCTTTTACTAATATTGTTTTTTTGTTTTCTGTGGAGTGGTGAACACCCAGCTAAATTTTCTTGAAACTCGAACCTTTGTGCTTCGAAATATTCCAATTCCAAAGATAAACTTCCATCGTGGAGTGGTGTTTAAGCAATTAACATATAGGCCTGATTTAATTGTTTAATAAAGGTTTTTAGGAAAGTAATTTTAACCAGACCAAGAAAACATTATTGGGCCTAGGAGTGCCAAAATGCTAAATTCGGCCTTGCACTGTGTCTCCATTTCATTTGGCGTTGAAGGTTTTAACCCTGGAATACTACACTGGGGCACTCAGTTCAGTACCCCAGAGAATCTTTACTGAAAACATTGACGACCATAATGTATCATGACTTAATTATTAAATATTCCACAAAATTAGTTTCTTTTTTATATACAAAACCAGCAATTATACAAAAACTATATATATATAGAAACTAACTTTAAATTTAAAGTTGTAGATAATCATATGCTCCATAAAACTATTCTTTCAGAATACCAATTCATCCAGCCTGATAATTATAAATAAAAAATTGCTTTTATTCTGGGCACCACTTGTACTTTTATAAAAGTGCTAATTTTTTTACTTTTAAGCCCTATTGTAAAAAAAAAAAACTATAGTTCTTAAAACCTTTCTGGTTGATTCATTAATTACTTGGTTAGTTACAACACTTTTTTATACTGGTCAAACTTACCTGACCAAGAAATAAAAAAATGTCCTCGTTGCTCTAAAATTTCATGTTGCACGTTTATAATGAATTAAAATGAGGTTTTCATTTTAACGCTTATATACATTATTTGTAACAACCACGTTATAATAAACAGTTACCATTATGATACTTGTTTTTCCTGTAAAAAATAATATGCCATGTGTGTACCTTAAATTTAGTTTTCTTGCTTCAACGAGTGTTGAAATCTGGTGGCGCAGTGCTGTAAACCAGCTACTTGGGGACAAAGTGTTTAGGATATTGTAGGCGATAGGTTCCATGCTCGGTCCGCTTAATACCGACACGGCGTCCGCTCAATGGTTGCCATTGACGTGGACACTACTAGAGAAGTCTGTGGTGTCCATGTTGGATGGTAGTCAGGGTTCGGATGTTGTGTAGGGGAGAGAACTGACTGTCAGACTTATCAGTTAACTGAAAATCAGATCAACACTATGTGGTTCAGATTTCATGTAAAGCTGTAGGTCCCTTAGTTGCCCTGTCTGTTGGGCTATTAATAAATTGCCCTTTCTGAGGAACAGTTCAGCTCAGTTAGTAACCAAACTACGCTTATATCATCATTCATATTCACCTTTAAATGTGCACAACGTTGTGTCGGCGTCTCAGAAGTAAGTAGGCATGTAAGAATGAAACCATGTTTTGTACAGCCGAGTCACCTATGTTTTTATTATGGCAATATTTATATTTTCAACCGCAAAAACTAAACCTTATTTATTGGAAATGTGAAAATCTTAGAATTTTTCTGGGGTTGACATGGTTAAATCTACCTTCAGTCCAAATTTCAAAATTTTACTCTTGTATTAATTTACCTTTTTTGTATGTAATTAGGCATGATTTATTCTTATCAAAAGTTATAATAACTTGAATCTCCTTTTACTACATTTAAATAATTAAATCAATTAATTTTATCTTTGAATAATTGTTATATACTTATTATTCGATGATTTAGTGTTTAAATGTATATTATTAATTACAGTGCATATTTAGAACGGGGGAGAGGGAGTTAATGGATACGCTGACAAAGGGCCGTCCCTAGCGTTGATGGGGCCTGGGGCAAAGAGGTCTTGGCGCTCTCCTCCCTCCTCGTACCAAAAACATTGAATGTGGTATAACCTGAGTTATGTCGGAATGAATCACTGATAGTTAATTAATAAGTTTCCATTAATTGGTTTTTTAATTTTTTTAGAATACAGAAACTTGATTCTTTTAGTGTGGCAGTCATATCTCTCCAATAAGTATAAAATAACCAAAGTAAACTTTTCGACAAAAATAGCAGAATCAGAAATACGATGTATTACACGCGAGGACATGCGTGAGCTTCCTGATAAAATAAAAATGGGAGAATATACTGACAGTAAAAATTGTGTATTATAAGCTAGTTTTCTTTTACTTATTGCCTAACAAGGGCCGTCCGAAGGAGGGAGGGCGAGCAGGGCGGTCGCCTGGGCGCTGCGCCAAGGAGGGCACTTAATTTTTTAAAATAATTTGTGAAAACATTTTATGTAGTGGTTAAAGAAAAAAAGCGGACGAAGAATTAAATTTCAACAAACCTCTTCATTCATAGAGCATGTCTAGACAGCGGCCAGCATTACGGTAAACCAAGAGTAGATACAGTACTTGGAGACTGCTGCTGCCGTCGAACCACCGGCAGCATCGAGGTCAGCAGCCGGCGTATTAAAGACGAACTGCCCTCGATACTAAGGAATCCTCCTGTTTTTGCGATTATCGTTCATTATTATGATGTGTATATACTTCCGTTACCCCTTGATTATCTGTACATCATCGGTATTATTTGTTTAATGTATTAGTTAATTGTCATTATGACAATCACATTTTATTTCTTGTTTAGGAGTTGACGGACTAATTATATTGATTTTTACGGATTAAAATTGGTAAAAGGTCACCTTAGGTAACTAGGCATTTGGTAAAAGCACCGTTCAATTAAATGTTTATTAAAACATCTTTTTGAATTTTTAAAATTCATCTATTTTAGCTAGCTTAGATGGTAATTAAGAGAGTAACATACTCGGGTTTGTTTTAAATCAGTTTCAATGTATGATATATATTGAAGGACTGATATTTCTGTGTCTGGTGTTATGGAATGCTGACATGCCTTTACAAGTTGTTGTTCTTTAACATAGGATTTCTTCAAACTTGTAGATAGCAGGTGCGGTTAGTAAGATTAGTTCTTAAAATTAACTTTACATGATTTTGTTGGTTTAGTTTTTAAAATACATCTTACAACTCTTTTTTGAAGAACAAATATGTTAGGCCTAGCCTATTGTAAATGTAAATAGATATGCCCCATAGTACGATTGAGTACCTTATCAAGCCAAAACATTTGTTCTGAGAAGCATTTCTTCCCTAAATAACAATGCTTTGACAAAGCTGGGTTACTTTGGCTTGATAAGGTACAGTTTTTTAAATATTTTTCTTTAAAAAATATATTTGTAAAACTTCAACAGCTTTCCCCATTCAATTAAATAAAAATAATGCATTATGAGGTAACCTTTATTATTTGTAATGACAATGGCAGAACACGCCTCTTAAAGAGTTTGCAGAGGCTGTCGGCTATTATACAATAATATGTTTAATTGTATACTAGAGGTGTATATTACCTTATATTCAGTCAAGTGGCCCAACACGTCGACAGATGGCGACCGGTTTCGACTAAAACATGTAGTCATTCTCAAGCCGAAAATACATAAAATCTTCACTCTTGTGAGGACGTCATAATTTGAAAACACTGAACACATACGAACGGACGACACACAAAAAACACAAAGCGGACATTTATTAAAATTAAAATGTGGCAAAGACACGGTCAGTACACGGCGCGGATGGTGCAGGTTGCGAGTCTGGACTGACGCAGTGACATTGCACAATCTTGCTCCCCCCTCCCTCTCTCAAAGTTCTTATCAGGTTCCTTACGCTTTGTTATAATTCCCTCGATGTTTGAGGCTGTTTCATAGAGAAGGTTCGTTTCAAAGGAGGATTTTTCATTTAGAATAAACTGGGGTTTATTCTATTTTAAAGTGTTTTCTGGCCTTGTAAATGTGCATTCCTCGATCGTGTCTAAATATCTACATCTGTCTTTATGTATCTGTAATATTTCTAAATTTTTATCAATGCCAGAATAATTATGATTTGCATTTATTAGATTCTCAACATAGGAAGAGGTTTGTTTCTGAGTGGTTTTTTAGGCAGGTGTTCTTTGAAACGAGCTTTGAATGAACGTTTGGCCTATATAAAAACTCGGGCAGCTGTTACAATTAAGTTTATATACTCCTGTTGCTATAGTTTTATCTGAGGATGGGGGTTTCCATGCTTTTAAAAAAGAAGAAAGTTAATTTTTTGTTCTGAATGAAGTTTAACTTCATTATTGGCCAGTTCACTCCTTAAAGTGCTACTTAGATTATTTTAAAAATCTGTGGATATGTACGTTGTTTTTTTTTTGTTTTTATCTAAAGAGGTGGTTTTATTTTTATGTTTAAGGATAAGCGAATCAATAATGTCACTCTTGTACCCATTAGAGGCAGCTATATATCTAATAGTGTTTAATTCATTATTGTAATCATGTTAATTCATTGGGACAGTGATTATCATATTGACAAAGCTGTGGTAAGCGGCTAATATCTGGCTATGAGGATGTTGCGAAGTGCTGTGTATTGTCTGAAGTGTTGTAGTGGGCTTACTATAAATTCAAACTTGTCTATGGTCCTTGATATGGTCAGGTCTGAAAAGTTAAGTGCTCTGTTGTTCTCTTCCTCTAGTGTTGATTTAAGATTTTTGTGCATGCAGTTTAAATATACCTCAAACATTTTCAATTGCCTGTTTGTTCCATTAAACAGTACTACGGTATCATACACATAGTGGTAATAAAATATAATTCAGTCTTTTTAGCGATTATTTTGTGAGAACAAATGTTTATTTTCATTATGGTTCAAAAAGATTTCAAGACTTAATTTTATGTTTTCCATTTTGTAGGTAATAGAGGCCTGACTAGCTTCTAATGTCATAATGAATTGCCTCAGGGCCACTGTCTAAGTATACTAGAGGTTTATATTCTCTTATATTCAGTCAAGTAGCTCAACAATCGTCAGATGGCGGCCAGTTTCGATTAACTCATTTAGTCATTTTCAAGCCGAAAATACATCAGATCTTGTGAGGTCGTCATAAGTTTTCAAAAACACTGAACACATTCAAACGGACGACACACAAAAAACACAAAGCGGACATTTATTAAAATTAAAATGTGGCAGAGACACGGTCCGTACACGACGCGGGTGGTGCAGGTTGCGAGTCTGGACTGACGCAGTGACCTTGCACAATCTTGCTCCCCCTCCTTCTCTCAAAGTTCCTTACGCTTTGTTATAATTCCCTTGATGTTTAACCCAGGAACTGGCAGGCCTTTTTGGCCTAAATGGCAGGCTATTTTTGAAGGTCACGCAAGCGTATTACATTTTCTTATTTTTAAAATAAATATTTTATCAAATATTATAGTGTTATATATTGTTTTTTTCAGTAAATTACAGGCAATAAGATGGTATAAGTTTTATGTGAAAATATTGAACTATAAAATTTTTATTATGGTATATGTACATATAAATGTGTTTTTACATACTGAAAAATGGGTGGGACCATACCTAGGAAACAGTGATGCTAATTGAAAATGGCTATTGTAAGATGACCATTTTGTAGCAAATTTAGTCTAGTTTTGAAAAATATATAGTTTTATAGAGATTTTTTTATAAATTAGGTAAAAAAAATCAAAATTTATGACCATGGGCAAACTGTAAAATTGTCAATTTGTTGTTATGTTTTGTAAATTGAATAAATATTTATAAATCACCTCATAAATATAACCTTTTTCATTTCAAATACACTCCTAATATCATTGGCACATTATAAAAGAACTTATATTATCATTTACACAAATAAAACACGTAAACAATAATCATTTCCTTGACAACCATCTAGGACAACGATCTACCGACAGCGACTGCAACAGAAAGTAAACAAGAAGTGAAAACAGCTGTGAGAAGAACAAGATAATGAAAACGTCGAGTAAGGAAAAGACATTACAACATCGATATATCGATAGATTGAATGTTAATCTATCCACCGCTACCGTGATTATATCGGAAATCAACGATAACAGTACTATAATAAATGTAATGCCGAGCGCTGTCATGTCGTCTACAAATCGACGACTGCCACTTGAGTTACGGCTCCTGTCGTCGCTAAATCGACGACTGCCAGTTTCTGGGTTAAGGCTGTTTCATAGAGAAGGTTCGATTCAAAGGAGGATTTTTCATTTAGAATAAACTGGGGTTGTTGCTTTCCAGCAATGTAAATGTAATGGGTACAAGAGTGACATTATTGATAAGCATAAACATTATCCTTAAACATAAAACCACCTCTTTAGATAAAACAACTTACATATCCACAGATTTTGGAAGGAGTGAATTGGCCAAAAATGAAGTTAAACTTTCATTCAGAACAACAAATTAAATTTCTTCTTTTTTAAAAGCATGGAAACCCCCCTCTTCAGATAAAACTATAGCAACAGGAGTATATAAACTTAATTGTGACAGCTGCCCGAGTTTTTATATAGGCCAAAGGGCGTGTTCATTCAAAGCTCATTTTAAAGAACACCTGCCTAAAAACACCACTCAGAAACAAACCTCTTCCTATGCTGAGCATCTAATCAATGCAAATCATAATTATTCTGGCATTGATAGAAAATTTAGAAATATTACAGATACATAAAGACAGAGGTAGATATTTAGACACGATCGAGGAATACCACATTTACAAGGTCAGAAAACAACAACCCCAGTTTTATTCTAAATGAAAAATCCTACTTCGAATCGAACCTTCTCTATGAAACAGCCTCAAACATCGAGGGAATTATAACAAAGCGTAAGGAATCTGATAAGAACTTTGAGACTAGGAGGGGGAGCATGATTGTGCAAGGTCATGGTGTCATTCCAGACTCGCAATCTGCACCATCCACGCCGTGTACTGACCGTGTCTCTGCCACATTTTAATTTTAATAAATATCCGCTTTGTGTTTTTTGAGTGTCGTCCATTTGTACTCGTATGTGTTCAGTGTTTTCAAGACTTATGACAACCTCACAAGAGTGAAGATTTTATGTATTTTCGGCTTGAGAATGACTACATGAGTTAGTCGAAATCGGTCGCCATCTGACGACATTTTGAGCCGCTTGACTGAATATAATAAGGTAATATAAACCTCTAGTATAATTACACAGTGGTCCAGAGGCAATTCATTATGAAGTTTAATTGTAATTTGCATCTTTACTGAAAACTGGATCAAAATTGTTAGATTTAATCTTGAAAATTTTGCATTTTTAGTGTTTTTTTCTGTGTAACAAAATTTTAAACTCAAAAACTATTAAAGTTAGGGACATCCGGTTTTACTAAAATATTTTAAATTCACATCTTTCCTGAAAATTTAATAAAAATCTTTAGAGCAGTTTTTGTGAAAATTCTATTTTTGTATGTTTTTTGTTCACAAATAAAAGAAAATAAAATTTTAAAAAAGTCAAAAAAAAAAAAATGGTTTGGAGATATTGGCTAAATCCACATACATACCAAATTTCATACAAATCGATCCATTCGTTTGGTCTCCAGCGAAGTGCACATACAAACAGATAGACACACATACTGACACACCAAATTTTTTTTTAAACCACTTTTTTGGGTTGAGGAGGCCCTAAAATGGATTTTTAGACCAGCTTGTAAAAACATTTTTTTTGGATGATCACAAAACTTTCTCTATGCTAACGCATATGGGAGAAAGTAATAGACAAAACTACTTGTTCCATGATAACAATTCAAGCTGATTAGTGGTAAATAGCTTGACTGCAGTTAAGCTGAAAGCTTCCATGTGATTGGTAGATTTATTTACCAGTAGTTAATAGAATGATCAAACCCGTTGATTCGTCCATGTGAAATCTACTATATATCCTCCCTTCAATATACCTACAGTGATTCTCATCTGTTGTTCTAGTGAATAAAACACCATGTTTTGTTTCTTGAGATAATACTTTTTGACATTTATGCAAACAACAAATAGAAGTTGTTAGAGTCTCCATTAAACTTTTAATAATTTGTTGATTTTACAAACATATAAGAAAACTGAATATAATACTTCAGAATTCAAGATAATAAGACATTATTTTGTCATAATAATTATGTTATTCATTGCAAAGTACCTGATTGCACAAAGTTTTGAGGGAATTAAGTATGGCAAAAGGTAATTAGTATTACCATTGATTTTATACACAAATAGATTTCCCATCCAATGTTAAATTTTGAGTCTCAAAATATCAGCTGTTTTTGTGGTCTATTGTGGAGCGCTAGTGTAGTCCTATGTAAATGTAATGCAGTTTAAACCAGCTGTGGTTGCGGGCCACACAAACTAACAAAATTACTGGCACAAATATTCCTATTGGATGGTTTATCTATTGTAGGTTTATATAATCAATGGTATTACCAAACACAAACATCTAAGTAAATCAGAAACTTAACCCTCCGATGGTTTAATGTCAATTTTTCGACCTTTACAATGTATCTGCCGTGGTTTACCATTGACAAATCACTTCAACCAAATGACTTCACTGTTACCATTTATTATGAGTTTTCATTTTTCACTAAACATCATATATTGTATGTTATTTGATACAGCTGATTCCACTGTTCAGTCTGGCAAAAGTTTTATTTGGTTGGCGTAGGCCTAGACTAAAAAAAATTATAACAACGAACTTGACAGCTGTGATTGTCAGTGCCGTCATTGTTGTTTACTACTGTGTGCCAGTATATAGTTTTTTGTACATAACTTTTATATTTTAGTGGTAAAGCACTTACAAGTATATATTTTCTTATTCAGTAATAAATTCTCCACAAAATGGCTATCTTGAAATTTGTTTACTGTATATAGTGAACACTTTGTGTGTCTGTAAAGTGTGAAAAACATTCTGGATTTTCTTGTTTTTCTTCTTCTCTCCAGAAATGAAAATCTCAAACTACTTGCTAAGTCATTTTTAAATACATAATATAATACTATATTGTTTTATGAACAAAATGAAGTATAATGAGTCTAATTTGGATAAAAAATAAATTTTTACAAATTAAAAAAAGGCTGAAAATTGGACAAAATAGGCTGAACCACCAGAGGTAACATAGTGAACCATCGGAGGGTTGAACATCACCACATAACCAAACAATTAAGGTGATATAAAATGTATTTAGATAAGTAAGACAGAAACAATTAAAAAAATGACAGTTATAATTACTTATGAAAACAAAGTACACATTAAGTATATTAGGAATTGTACAAAACATATTTTTCTTAAGTAATACCTATTATAAAAATAATAATAAATATAAAATAAAAACAAAGAATTATAATAGAATATAGTTTTTTATTTACAAAAACAATTGCAAATTTTATGTATGTTTATTTATGGTTGGTTTTGAAGAAGTTGGGAATAGATATCAAATCTAAACGAAATAAACTTTCATAAATATATACATAGCAATAAAGCTATCAATTACTAGTGGCAATGCTCTCTGATATCTAATATACCTGCAACACACGCTCAAAGGTAGTTGTAACATAGTACCAAATTGAAAATATTACTTTTTATATATGAAGTTTAATTCATTAATGATCTAAGATTAAAATTGATAAAATAAAAAAACCTATAAATGAGAAACAAGTGAAATAAACAGAAGGTTTACAAGAATACAAGATAGTACAGTTCAATTTTTATAATTGCAGACTCAGGCTCCTGAGGCGGCAGTAGTCAAGGGGCAAGGAAGACTACCGTTGTAAAGAGTATCTTACAAATATTCGTTGAAACTAGGTCTCAGGATGTAGGAATGACTCATCTGGACTGCATCCATCAATCGGTCAGTCAGTTGTTTCCTGTGTATTCAGTTTTTACTTTGGTATTCTTGTACTTAGTAGTTTGGTGAATTGTAGTTGTTTATAGTTTTTTGTAGTTTGTTCATTTAGTAGTTTAGTGTACATTCGTTATGTTGGTAGTTTATTGAAGTATATATGAAAATAGAAACATTTGTGTCAAAAGTGACCCTGGGAAAAAACCATATAGCCATACTCATGATATAATTTGGCGAGTGAGTGAATTGAACGAGGCCCATAATGCTAGAAATAAACAGTAAAAATGTCTATTACGTGCAGCATGTAGAATTTCTACTATCATGATACAAAAAAAAAAAATAAAGAGAAAAAAGATTATTTCAGTAAACCGTGGAATTCATTTGGTTCGCTAAATTAGTTAACTGTAAATCAATCATCATTTATGTGTAATATCTTGTACTTCAGTTGTATTAATTTGTGTTATCTAATGTTTCACTTGTTTGTAATTAGTACCAATATATGAATCACTAAATAATTATTAAAATTATAAAACAATGACATAACATAATTTCAAACAAAATTCAGAACAATTCTTGACATCTGTTCAATAAAAATTGCTTATTAATAATCAAATTTTGACAACACATCTGTACTCAACTAATTTATATATACCTGTTAAACTTCAAGGATTATTTATAGTGTAACAAATCCTACTAAACAAATAACAAATTGAGAATATATTGACTATAACAATGAACTTTTACAATAATTTATTAGTTAATCTTAATAATATAAAATATATATAAGATGTACAAAGAATTGGTCTCTAACGTGAACTCTAATGTAGCTTATATGTTAAGGACCCGTAAGTTATTAATTTTTGTTCAGAAAACAAGACAAGTAAGATATTAATTGTTTTATATAAATATATTTAGTACATTTTCTTAGTCTCACTTCAACAACCTTATAACATTTTTACTTTCTTACAACTAACCCAAAGTCACATTTTAAAGAAAATTTACAAATGGTCAAACATATGTAAAAACAATTAGCAAGTCTAAAAAATACTTACTATACAGTATCCAGATTAGCAGAGGATTCTTGTGAAGGTTATTCAGAGTTGCTGGTGGTGGGAAATCAGCAAAGTTTGAATTTCTCTTGCTCTAACCTACCTGCTCATTCATCAAATTAGCAAAGCATTCATTGAACTAGCTCAACAATAAAATAATATGAAAACAAAGATGAGGGCTAGTAAAGTTAACGACTTTTCATTAAATAGTAGGATTTTTCTTAATCAGAGTGATTTCAGGCACAGCTAAGCTTGTCGTCCACTAATTTAAAAGGATGCTTGTAACACCAAAAAGTTTGAAAATTTTTTATTGTTGTTGTTTTTATTTTATTTTTGATTTACTTATTTTGTTATTTAGGGGAATTTCATTTCCTTAGTACTTTGCTGGTTTTTTAATGCCTGGTTAATGTTGGATCTATGGCTAAAGGTGTACCTGATTTGTACATTTAAGTATGGATATAATATGTAAGTTTTCATTGAATCCATGTTTAAATCAGGTATATGCCTTCAAACTGCTGATCCAGGTTTAAATATCCCTCAGTGACGGCTCATCAAGTGCAGGAACTACAGACCAGGTTTTCCTGCAGATAAAGTTATGTTTGAAAACAGTAAAAATGTTATATAACTACGAAACCATCCTCACATTACGAAACCATCCTCACATGCTTCATAAAATCATTTGCTCACATTAATTTTGAAAAAAAAAATTGTAGTTAATTATTCAGATAATGCACATTCGATTACACAGAATGGAAAAATAATGTTTCCTTAACGTGTAACACAAGTTCAGCGGAAACTAGAACAAGACAGATAGGCAGTACTTTTACATCAGTACTTAATTGCAACGTAACCGATGTTTACTGATCGCATCCGAAAGTTCCCGATCACTAGGCATGCGCTAATATTTGTTTACATTTTAGGTTTGCTATCCTCTATTCTCCGAGTTTGAAAGAATTTTGTTGCTTACATGCTGGTTTAAGCTTTGTGATTTTAAATAGTGTAAATAGCTTGAATTGTCAATAGTCATTAAAACTATCCAAGGTTTTTTACACCTACAACATAAATTAATCACAATCAATTGCTCATTAGCAAAAGTTTTTTTTCAACCACACGTTCAATGGAATTCATCGTTATCTATTAGCTAACTGCCAAGCTAATCCTAGTTAAATAATTATTAAACACTAACTAAATATTAGATCACTTTGTTGAATTTGTGAAAAAAATGTATTTATATAAACAAGCTATTTGTAAATAAATAATATTCAAGTGTTTTATTTTGATCTTTTATAATTTGGGGATGTTCCTAGTAAAATAATTGTTCAACCAGTTGCCAAGTATCTTTCTCATGTATAGGCCAGAATTTAAGATGATTGTATTGTTGAGCTGTACATACTGTTTTGATCAGAGCCGTCACTGATAGCCCTTGACAAATTTCTCTTTAACTTAAATTTGTTAAAGAGAATTTTTTAAAACTTAAATTGTTTTTATATAAATTCTATTACAATAATATATATCTCTAAGCAGAAAATGGAACATATATTGGTTTTTTAAATACTTTTGAATCAAAACCAATTATTAAAATACATTATTGAGTGAGGCATTTTGATAGCAAAGCTATCTTTAAATCTTTATCAGACACTGTAGATAGCTTTGCTATTGAAAGGTTTCATTCAATTAAATGTTTAAATATTGGTTTTAATTGGATTTGATTCAAAAGTATATTATACATATGAATTATCCGTAAATGTAGTCTTTAGAGGTGGAAATTTTAGTTTGAGATTATATATGGCCTATATATTGCATATATATACATTTAAAAAGATAACATTCAAGCACCCTCCTATACAAGTTGGTTTAATATGTCCTTAAATAGGGCACTAGTATTTATAATATATAATAATAGATGGGTACTACTTATTATTTCACTAATACTTATTACAACTAGAGGCACACATTTTGGATTTTTTTAAATTTATACATGAATAATAAAGCTACTATAAATGTAAACTGTGGTAACAATATTATAGACTTGTCCAACCTACTATCCATTGTGAATACTCAGTACTATTGGTACCCACTTAGTACCATCACATCATTACATATCTAGTACCCACAATTACATTTACATGTTTTCAATAATACTCCTTGCTAAAGTCAAGTCAAAATTTATGTAAAATGTACAAAGTAGCCCATCAATTGTCTGAATAACTCATACATCCACTGCTTATTTCAATTTAGAAAAAAAAACTCTTGTGTTTGTAGTATTACTATTGTTTTTAGATGTTTTTATTGTATGTTACAAAATATATATATATATAACAACTGCAGCAGTACAAATATACAAGTACGTGTCTTTAAACAGAAATTATATAAAGAATATGTATTTATTTTAAATTGTGTCAGACATGCTTAAAAAACTTACCTCTCCAAAATAAATTTAGAATTTAACTCTTTCCACAGAATTGAAATTTATGTTTACCCATATATAGGATTTATGTTTATTTTATGTGCATAGTTCAGTTAATAAGTTTATATTTGATCCTGTACCAAAGCACAGGTAAACAGCTAGTATGAAATAAAAATATTTGTACCTTCAACTTAAAAAAAGTAATCAAAGACACTATAATAGTACCAGTACATTATTATTTTTATGTAAAACAGTTAGGTAATTTTAGTTTATACAAAGCTTCTCATTAAATGATTTATTTTGAAATATTCCCTTATATCTGAAGATTGCTGAAGATCCCTTATAAATTCTTATGTCAAGAAGGAAGATAAAGCAAGCAATAAACTTTCACATTCTAAACTGATAAAAATTGTATTTTTAAATACTCTGATATAAAATATTGTATTATTAATGAAAGGGTGTGTTTGACATTGCAGTGTAGAGTTCAGGGCAGACAACTAGCGTATCGATAAATTTGCACATATCCATTTAAGTTTGTTAAGGGATTGTTAATGATTTTTAACACAACTAAGTCAACCCTTAAATGTTGAGACTTCAGATTGAGTTTATTTTGTTGTTGTTTTTTTTTTTATTATTATTTTATAGTCACGAGGTTTCCTATTTAGTAAGTACTTTTTCTAAAGTGAATAAACTATTTCAGAACCGATACAAAGCCCTCCTGTGTCCACATTATAAAGGTGTACTTTGCACATGTACTAGATTATGTCATTCAGATCTCTTTCACTGCCAATAAACAGTATTTTAATAGTTATAGTGATCGTATGTTTTACAAACAAATGTTTAACCCTTTCCCCTCGGAACTGTCTGTTAAAAAATGTTCTCTTGGATTAGGTGTCCAGTACAGTTGGCCACACTTGTTTCTACGTCAGCTCGGCTGTCCAAAACCTGCTAGTGACCCGTAAGGCCGGGTGGCCACCTAGGTTGGCCATTACTGCTTTATTTACGAGATCAGCAGCCATGTCACTTTCCTGTTCTTACCAGGTTGGTGGTCATTCTATTTTGTGGTCATTCAGCCTTATTGTGATTGCAACTGGTTTTTAAATTTTAAATACTAAATATTTGATTTAAATGTAGATCTGAATATTTAAAATATGGAGCATTACGTGGTATAGTTTTTCTTATTATATTATTAGTATAGTACATTTTAAAATACTATTGAAAAACTTTAAACATTTTGAGTGATGAAAAATAATTTTTCTTAACATTTTTTTCACTATTAATATTTATTTTAAATTACTATTTTTATATTTTTAACTGATAATTGCAATTTCTAGAATTAAATGATATAAGTGACATATAAGTATAATCAGTTTATAATATAAAATAATTGCCATATTAGCAGCTTCTCAGCGGTCTGATAATCTCTATATACGAATAGCATGTATCTTACAAATATTAATTGTCTGATTTTAAATTAAATTAAAAACAACTTTGGTTAAAATAAAAAAAGTTTTAATTAATGAAACACACAATTCTGAAATTACAAGTTTAGTAAGATTTAGTTTTGAAATAAATCAGTTTTTGAAATGTTGCTGAGTGTGATAATTTTTGTAAAATATGCCAGGACCAAGACCTGGATACTAAAACGCGAACTAAATTACTATTATTTACAATTACATACAGTATTTTACAACAAAATAGAATATTTACAATAATTAATAAAACTCAAAATACACGAGGATAAAATCAAAAGATAGCCTAGACTCACTGTCAATTTCTGACACACAATCAGAATGTCTACATGAAGCAGAAACGGAAACGATGATACCAGCTGATTGAATATAATCCAAACATATTTAAACACCTGTTAAACATTTAAAAATATTGCTCAAAAGAGTTATATCTAAAATACAAAAACATATATCAAGTGTTCAACGAAGTTGGACATCCGAGTGCGTAGAGAAATCATTGCCGGCTATCGCAGTTGGACAGCCGATTCCAGCGTACAAACGCAACTAAAACTTACCCAATCTGAGCGTGAACACAGTAGTGGCCACCAGAGTTGGACACTCGATCTCAGAGGACACATTTAGACGAACACTTGCCGAGCTGGTGGCAAAATCGTGATGTTCAACTGTGTTGGCCATCCGAGGGGAAAGGGTTAATTATTATTTGAGAAAAATTTATGGTAGTTTTATGGTAGTGGAACATACTCACACTTTTAACTTCATCCTAATATGTGGTAACTGAATAATTGAAAGAACTACTGCAATAGCTTTGCTCTTGGAAGTTTGAAATTGCCAAATAACATAGCATTTCTGGCGGTTAGTAAACTGTAGCCCTGTAATCTATTGTAAGTGTTTTCCAGAAAATTATTTGGACTGTGATGTACAGTGCATTTACTTCCTTATTCAATAACTAAAATTTATATATGAAAATATCTGGAATTGCCAATTTATAAAATACTACCACCAAATTTAGAAATAGTGCTTTTAAAAACTATCAATTTCAACTTGTATATGATGCCATGAACATGAAGGAAATGCCAAACGCCTACTCTCAATACGTTTAGAATATAATATTTCTGACTTTTTCCAACATATTAATGCATAATCATTTTACAAAAATATAATCTAAACAGTTTTAAAAATTGAGGTACTCGGTGTTTTATTGTTCAGTAAAAATAATCATAATCAAGCCTTTGAAAGGACAAGTTTGGATGAATTGTATTAGTTTTGAAGTTAATAAGAGTACTGTATATGAGTTATCAGAAAACTGAATTTCTACTTTGATCAAAATCAATAGTGACATTCCTTAAAATAGTTATACAACAATCATGTCATAGGAAACTATCACAAGATTAATACAAGAACGCACTGGAGTAGATCTTGATGGCACTGGCTGATATTATCTAAAGTACCTGATGCAAACTCAGCCATCAGCAAAGTCAGAACTGTCACGACGAGTAACTCTTTTGTTTCGAAGCGGTTCAGTATCTTCGTCAGGTAGTTTTCCATCAGGATAGTTCCAAGACTGAACTTTAGATGTTCCAAAGATTTGAAAGAAAAAGTATGTTCCAACACCCACCGAACACGCCACCCAAAACACCTTCCGCCACTGCTCCAAACTTGTCTGAAAATCATAAAGGCTTGTATCAATTCTAATTATTTTATGTAACACATAAAGTTACAATATTCTTTGGCTAAGAAGATATATCTTTTATTTTGATTTTTATTTAACAATAATTTTAAATAAATTTATATTTATTGTTACATACATTAATTTGAGTTGTTTTTTGTTCTTCAAAATTAATCATGTGAACCATGTGAATTGCTGTTGTGGTACCTCAATCATGTGAACCATGTGAATTACTGTTGAACTACAACTGTAGAACGCAGACATTGAGGCATTGTACTGGATTTCAACATTAAAAATTAATTAATTACAGTAATTTCCTAGAAGAGTAAAAGAGTAAATATAATTGTGTTCATGTGAATTTCTACAGATTTTTCCTATGCATGTGTATACCAAGTTTAATCTGCTATAACATTGTCAGCTTTAATCTGCTGATGAACATAGGTATATAAAAATCCATTCTTATGAGCCTGATAGTATCTAAAAAGGATGGATTAACAGGTTTACCTTTAGGGCAATTGAAAATGAACAAAACCTTTTTTACTTGGCGTCATAAATTGTATGAGGTTAGGTGGTTAAATTTATTCTAAACTTAAAATAAAATATTTGATTAATAAACCTTTCTTATTTTTATTTTCATTTTTAGAGAGTTGATAAATCATTTCCAAACCAATGATTTGATTCCAAATAGTTACAATCGAAGCAATACTTTGTAATATTTTTGGCAGAAAAGTACTTAAATCAATATTATAATTTTGTGGATAAAATACATGTATAAGTTATTGTTATAGTGATTCATGCACAGGATCTATTGTAAGAATTAAACAAGTTATGTAGCATGTTAGTGTTAAATAACTTAATAAACAATTAGGTATTTTATTGTTACAACACCAAAATAGTGTAAATACAGTATAATAATGTTTTCAAATATGTTTTTAGCTTAATTTTGGTCTGAGAGCTGCTTCTTTGCCATCATGAGGTTAAGTGGTAGAGAGGGCTTTGCAGCCCTAACTTCGCCTCTTGTAATATGAATAAAGACATTTTTCATTTCATCAAAATGTTCTTATTTAATTGTTATCTTTCAATCAATTTCATTCACATATCTATATAAAGTAAACCTTGTTTTATCCGGACCCACATTATCCGGGTTCTGGTTTATGCGGATCAGCTGACCGATCTGATGGACAGTGAATATTTATTTTCTAAAGTTGTTACACCGCCGTAGAAACATTAAACGTCATTCTCTCATGGCAGCGCTGGCGATAAACTCATTGCGTCGTGTTGCTTGCGTGGTATCAGACATGTACATGCAGGCATGGTTCCCAGTATACAGCAAACTGTACATACTGTATTGTATATGCAGAATAAATAATTTCTATTATGACAGTAAATGTTATTAACACGTTAGCTGCCATTAAAATTTTTGACTTTTACAGAACTGCCGTGTAGGTCATATCTAGCCGGCACGTAAATTTTTGACCAGTGTTATGCCAGTCATATATGACCGGCAGTAGCCAATTGCGTTGTTATTTTTGAGGTTATGTGTTCCATAAAGTGCTGCGTTCTTGTGGCCAAACAATGAACTACTATCAATGTAGATTACCACTGCTACATACAGTATGGTTTTTATTGCTCTACGCCTTCCTTTAGTAGTCAAACAAATGCTTTGGATTCGGGCTAGTTTATGAGCTCTAGTGCCGGCCATACCTGGCCGGCAGTAATTATTTCAATTTGTTGCCTATTTTTTATTGCAAATAATCAAGTTTTCTTGTCAAATGTGAACGTTACAGGCCTACTATAAATTAATTATAGGAAAATTCAAATTATACACATTACTGAACATAAGAATGGTATATTATTACATTGTTAAATCGTAAGTGTTTAATACATAATAATGCGTATTAAACACTTATCTACTTTATATAAATTCAAAATATGAAATAAAACTCCATAAAAATATGGAATATAACACGTAATATGAACAAAATTGTAAAAATATAAAAAAAGTACATTAACATAATCTTTTTTTAACACTTGTATAACATTCAAAACAATATAAAATATTTTTAAAAAATCAAGATGAAACACTAACAAAATATACTATTTTTAAGTTTTCACACTTAATATGTATAACATTATAAAATAATAAAAATACATTTAAATTCAAAATACATAATTTTTGTTAATACTTACAGTACTAATATTTATAACAATCTAATATATATACATATAAACCCGTTATTTACACAAAACAAATATACAAAATAATGTTACAAAATCATGTCGTTACTATTTATTTATGGATTTCACGGAAACAGTCGAAATTACTCACGAAAAGTTGAAGACCCTTGTGGTCAGATCTAGCCGGCAGTGATTTGTTTGGTGAAATACGTCAACGAAAAAAGCTTTGCCGGTCAGATATGACCGACATTTTATTAAGCGCATTCTGCGTGTATTTTTTATTATATTGGGGTACACAAGTAAATAAAAACCCCATATTATAATTATATTGTAAAAATATTGTTTTCTTTAGTTTGGCAATTACAGGGTTGTACTGGGCTATTGACCGGCATTTTGGGTAGGCTCGGAGCCGGTCAGATATGACCGGCACGGCAGCTAACGTGTTAAATGCTATTTTATACTGTATAAAGCTGGTTTATTTATATGTCCAGACTATCTTAGTCACAAGAATAGCCAACAAAATATAGGCAATTGTATGGATTGCATCATGTATATTCGGCTTTTTGTTGTTGATTTACATAAAAACACTGCTTTGGCAAAGTTTAGCAATGGTGACATATTTTTATCGGGCGTTCTTTTAGTTCCCAAAATATTCTCACACAAATGAAGCATGACCTGTGAGCTTCTGTGATGCGTACATTGCCTACGGTACCATGTAGGCGTCTTTTACCGATAATTACACAATTTTTATCTTGTATTTTTTATACGGATTTATGTGTATCTGGATTGGGATACAGCCACATTAGTACGGATAAAGCGAGGTTTACTGTAATTTGATTTAATCTAAGGATTAATTTTTTGTATAAATTAATCTAGATTATTTGCTTAGCCCTAGTTAGATATGTGGTTAAAGGTATGTATAGAATATGCACAGTTGATTTGATTAAATCTAATTTGATGTTAATTTTTTGTTTAATTTTACCATTTATATAATATTCAAAATTATCAACAATTAGCTAGATTGCATTTCCTTCAAGCTCTTTACTTTACATTTTGGCATAAATGACACACATCATGATTTAATAACGCAGTGTTGGAGTGGATGAGTGATCTAAGGCTGATTGTACTGTGGCCAATGTATAAGGTAAAATGTCAAGGATCATCAGTTTGAATCCAGCTGGTACTTTTTTCCGTGCAACTTAATAATTGCACTTGTCTAGGTGGGATAGTGGTGTAGGGCACACCTTAAACAAAGGGCATGGGGGTGGAAGCAGATAGGACCAGTTTTTCTACTATAGTTGCACGGAACAACATCTGCTTTCAAATTTTTACTGACAGTGAGAGGAGCAGGACGTATTTTTTCTTAGTTTTTTTAATTGACTATTTTTTTTATTTATTTAGACTTTCCATAGGTGTACCCTATTTTAAAAGATATATAAATAACTGGATATAAAAAATTGGCATTAAAATAATTGAACATATACCAAATCACATGTAGAAGGGTTATTGAAATTTTGCATACATAATTTTGGTAAAGTAATGAAAACGTCCAACAGCATAAATTTAATACAATTTAAGTAAAATGTGGTACAAATATTGTGGTGATATTGGCAAACCATGTATTCCACTTTCAGACAAGGACTTACAATGATTAATCCTTGGTTTTTCTAGTCCGAGAATGGTAAAACTAGTTTAAGGAAATTAATCTCCATAATATTTTTACCTTTGTACTTACATTTTAGTTAACTTGTGTTGTGAGACTTTTTACTTGTTTGTCATTTCTACCAACATATAATATGCTAACTAAGAAATTTTAATTTGTGTTTCACAATTCAGGAAACAGTCAAGAAATGTTATAATTTGGATGTATTTCATTCTGATTATAGCAGGGAGACATCAAACACCTAACTATGTGGTACCCTCATATAGCAATTGCTAAAATATATATAAAGTTGATTGCCAACTTAGATTAATTGTCTAACAAAAATTAAAACTTACATTGTTTTTCAGTAAAAATCCAGCCACCATTGGAGAAAGGAAACTTGCCGTCATGTGTATTGTCTGAGCAAATGCAAGAATGGGACCTAAAACACAAACAACGGGTGATGTGAATAAAAACTGATATTTGCTAGAACTTATAACTTTTTAAGTAAATGCTAGATTTGGAGTGAATAAGTGGGGGTAGCATTTAGTAAAGGTGGTAAGTGCTATGCATTTCCGGACGGCTAGTAGCTTGAAAATTGATATGAATAAAACCTCTTCTTCCTAGTATTTACAAGATTATTTTAAAGCTGGCCTAGGGCGAGCTAGATAATTTTTTTTCATTCATCCGACTACAATGATATCTCGGTTAATTGAACAGAAATTTATTAACATGAGAAGTGAGTTGAGGTGTCAGATTGAGCATGCAGGAAGTTAGTGGAGGGAGATACAGCGAGGCAGGATGTAAAATCTACCATATGCTAGGGTCTAGCATTGACTACCCCTAGTATGTGCTTAAGAATTTCTGGAAAGAACATTAAAATAAATATTTAAGTGATATAGAAACTGTGAAAAATATATTTGCAGGGGTTAAGTCTTATTAACATAATTATCTTCTTTAATGAATACCATGATACTCTAATGACAACATATAAATAAAAACAGACCTGCAAGGTTAGGTCCAATATCAACAACACTGGCCATGGCACCTGCATACGAGGCTGTGACCAAGGTGACGGCTAGGAACCAAGTAATGAGTACCATGGTGATGTGGCAGCCCAGGTATCCTATGGCTAGTACCATCAATCCTGGTAGTACTTGGGCTGTACAATAACAATCATAAATTACATTCAAACTACTTTCAAGTCTTTATACTTAAATATGGAGTTAAATAACATTGATCACTAGCTGCTGCAGTTCTCTGGAGCTTTGACTTCATGAGATATTCTACACACTGTTACTTAAATGATTTTTCTGTAGAAATATATGACTACTGGATAAAATGTACTTCTACTTATGAATGTGTAGGTCACTTAACTGTTATTTTTCACTAAGCAATAAATCTAAATTATATTTTTACTCCATATTTAAATATACTTTAGCCACTACAGTATTTGTTGCAATGATAGTGTTTATTTATTGCAACAGATGTTTGGTCAAATCATCAATATTTTCAACGAATTTGTATTTAACAACATTGCTGGGCGAGAAATGAGGAGGGGGCTTCACATGCCACAGCTATCAGCGGACTATTTTGGTGCGGTTTACACTAGTAGAAGTTCCAAGATACTTTACATAAACAGATGGGAAAAAGAGTTACCATCAAAATGTCATCAGTGAAGCTTGAGTATTTTTTTCCTTGGAGATTAGATTTTAAATATTGGATTCAATATCAAACAACTCATAGGTATTGTAAAGAAATATTTTGAACTAAGAGGATGCTCAACCTTAACTATATGTGGTAATAGCTTCAACTATTTACTATCAAACCTTGCAAAATCATCACCAAACCAAAATGTATGACTATTCTTGAATTGTAATCAGACTAATTTCTCTCTTGGAGAGTTAATTTATTTCTTCTAAAAAGACTATGGTTCATGAGTTTTAGATAAGTGCTGTTGAGCCACAGACACTTATTCTTCATTTTCCAATTCTGAGTTTTTAACACCGACCTATCCTGAGTACTTTAATAATAACAAGACTTAGTAATAAATAGGATATCAAGCTTATTAAATATCTGGGATAGTGATGTAAAATTCCCGGGCAAATGCCCAGGGAATATGCTTGGGCAAATGCCCAAAATTCATAAAAGCCTGGAAATTTATTTTCTTTAAATTTAAATAAGCATCAACAATAGAGAAAACTGTTATGACCACAATTATTAATACATTTTAAAATATCAATATGTATAAAGGCCATTTACCATTCATCACTATTTCTCCAAAAAATATACGTACAATTGACTTGACATTTTGTACATAGGTTTATCTTGGCCCCTAGAGGCTCACTACGAAAGGATTTTCCGCTCTGAACTCAGGACTCCAAAATACTCATGGTATTCTTATAGAGCTATATTAATTGATTTATTTATAATATTAACAGATGTTAAATAAAATCAAATGGAATAAAATTGTGGTGGGCTAAACTTTTAGAATTAAAAAAAATTGACTACAGTAGTAAAGTAGACATAACATCAGCTGTTCTAAATTGGATATTATATTAAATAATTGTGTGCATATTTTGACCGGTGAAACGCAGGGTACAGCTATTTTATGTATATATATATATATTTAATCCTAGATAGTGAGGAACAACATAATTTATGCTGTTCACAAATCCTTTCTAAGAGCGAGGAACGGCATAATTATGCTGTTGCATTAAAATCAATAAAACATATGTTTATTATCAAGCAATCACTAAAAAGTTGGTACCAATCAACACAGAATGTTCTGTTCTATACATATCAGATTTTTAATAATTTTTTTATGCCATTTTGTAAACGTAGGAAATAAAATTAGAACGTGCAACTTGAAACTTCCACCCGGCAGAGGTCTGGAGGTAGTAAAATTGCCGATGTTTGACTTATCACTGAAGAATAACCAGAAGACAGAATAAAGCGTACCAAATGTCAGTCTGCAGAGAATGAAATATTCTATCCAACAAAACATTCTCTTAGCTGCATTGGGTATTTTACAACAAATGTTTTTCTATACCCTTGTTTACATGATTTCCCAAAAGCAAGGTATGGCATAATTTATGCTATTGATAAAAGTTTAGCTAATTATTTATTTATTGAGATATAAACTAAAAAAATTAGCTAGATAGATAGAGAGTTGTTGAGTTGATTAGTTCCGCTAGGAGCGAATTTCGTGAAGTAGGTTGGCAATGGTCACGTGACAAGTTTTCACTTTACTGCAAGAAGCAGAGCCCGTCTTATAAATTACTATTTGAATGGATAAAATTATTTTTTGTATTTAGTGTAGTCATAGTACAATGTGTTATAGTGGTTTTTAGTGTCTAAAATAATCAGAAATAGTGAAATTGATACTTATGTAGGTACATTTTTTTATTTAACATTTATTTTTTATCCGGTTTCAGCAAACAACAAGTGTATGGATAGAGTATTAGTGTAGCCTACTTTTAATAATCTTAGAAAAAAACTGAAAAAAGTAGTATGCACTATTTTTCAAGAGTCATTTGATGGTCATGTATATATTTTATGTACGTACTAGCCTTAACATTTATTTTTTATCCGATTTCAGCAAACAATGTGTGTATGGATAGGGTATTAGTGTAGCCTACTTATAATAATCTTATAAAAAAATAGTATGTATTATTTCTATGCAATCTAAATAGATTGTTTATTTTATTTACGCGAAAACAATATGACGTAGTATGTTATTATATAGTGCGAAAACCTTATTTATGGCACTACTCTAATAAATTGTTTATATTTATATTCATAAATATGTGTTCTATCAAGTGTTACTGTTCTAAAAATTCCCAAAAATTATTTTTAATTTTTTATTATGTTTACAATATGTACTATTTTTCTAGTGTTGTTAACACAATTTGCGCATGCTGACTTATAGTGTTATAAGTTTTATACTTTTCGGAATATTTTCATATATTTTACATTTTATTGTAGCTAATAGATTTTACTAATACAGTACATGTAGCAAAAAATTATAAATACCCCTTATTTTTAGATTGTTATGTAATTTTTCACTGAAATTTTTTGTTTCCGTGGTAAAATTTTTATTTTTACCAATAAACTAAAATTATAAAAATTTGTGTATGGGTACAATATGACTATTTTTCCCAAACAAATTTTTCTTGTCTATTCAATGGTGATTTTTTTTTTTTTATTTTTACATGTACTATTTGATTAACTACAGTGATCATACTGTATCTTTGCACATTTTTGTGTTTTATGTAAACAAACACTTCCATAAAAAGCCTACTAGTTTACGTAAAATGTAACAACATATTATTATAGCACACTAAATAATAAACAATTTGGCTATCTTGGAATTATTTATAAACAATGTTTAGTGCTCTTAACTCTGCAAATGTGAGCCATCGGAATTTCTGATGGTTGGTACCCATTACGGGTGTGACTCTCGGAATTTACAACTGTTTCTGCTCATTGGTCATCAGTTGGTGTCTATCACCGGCCGGCAAATGTGCTATGTTAATATGTTTAAATGTTTATAGTTTATATTTTAAATGTTTTTAATGTTTAGTGTAATGTAAATAGTGACGTTTTTGGAAAGCCTGATGATGAAGCTCTATGCTTCGAAATGTACATAGCAGATTATGTTTGAAGAACTGTTGACAGGAAAAAAGGTAATTTAACCAGTATTATTTCTATAATATAACAGTTCTGGAGGCTAATAAAACAAAATGAATATATTATTTAACATCGCAATGTATACAGTAATCATAGTCAGATTGTTTTTTTTAAGTTTCGTAAATAATCAGTATTTTTATACTGACACCTTTTTAGTTGAAATGCAGAATTAACTGCCCATAAGAATGAATCAAGGAAGGATTGAGTTTTACTTTCCATGTCAGTAGCAGAATAAACTTCAAACCAGTTCAATTTTTCATAGTATTAGTAAAATAAACACTGCCATTAAGTCCCATAATTCAAGTGAGCTTAACTTGTCTATGTTCATTTACCCTTCCCAAAGTAACTGTCTAATGCTTGCTCTAAAAATAAAGCTGTGGTGGTCTGAAACAATATTGTGACTAATATATGCAACAACATTTTTATTATTATGACATCCTCAGTGGTATTGCTTATACCGAGAACCGCAAATGACCTTCCAGCTAATATTAGGTACAGTCAAAAAGTTCCCAGAATCGATGTCCAGAGACACACAGCATCGTTGCCGGGGGGGAATTTCGCTGTCTATCAGCTAGTACTATTCCTAGAGAAGGGACAAGGGTAGAACGAGTATCATTCAGTCGCCATTGTTCCCTCGTGGAGAGCGCTTTTCGTGTATTTGCATGTTTACATTGTCGCTTTTTGAAAATTGATTTAAAGAACAGCTAAAAAACATTAAATTTTCTGTTTTACCACAAATGTCATCTTCTAAGACACTTAAAATGTTTGGACATGTGTTCTGAGTTAAGGCGATGAAGAAAAGCCAATTTTACGAATGGAATAAACGTTTTTGTGAAGGTCGCATAAACATTGAAGTTTACTTTTGTAGTGAACGCCATTTGACTGCAACCACAGATGAGAACATTGAGCGAGTTTGGCAAACTGAAGAATAACGATTGATGAAATCGTATATGAGGTAAATTTATCTACACAAAAGTTCTTAGGCACTTACGAGATTCCATTAGGAGGAAATGGCCTGAAAAATGAGTAGAAAACAATTGGATTTTGCTCCACGACAATACCCCTGCATACCGATCCCTCTAAGTACGTAACTACCTAGTCAAGTTCCGCATTAACATGCTAGAACACCCTCTCTACTCGCCTGGCCCAATGCCAGTCGATTTCTTCCTTTTCACATGGTGAAAACGTCATAAAACGAAAACGATTTGCAAGTGCTACAGCTGTCAGAAAAGAATTTGATAAAAGCATTGAAATACATTTTAAAAAATAAGCGTGTTTATGACCGTAGGGACAAGTGTATTGTTGTAGGAGGAGAGTATTTACAAGGAAAATAGGTTAGTAAGTTTTTATCTTTGTCCAATAAATATATTTCAACCGATTCCTGGAACTTTTTGACTATACCTCGTATAACAGGTGATGCGGTGGGAACTGGTTGGGCAGGTTGGCTGGAGAAGGTCCGATGCATGACTCACTGTCACTGCCCAGACAAAATCAATATGGCTGACCCTTCTATTTTATTTCAATCTACATAAAATGGGCTCCCATATTTTTGCAAGCCGTATACAATCATCATTACTAAAATTATTTCATATTTTTTACATTCCTACAGCTTCCCTTATGATTCTCGAGGGTATCTATTAATCTTTTCCGTTGCCAATCTATTTAATTCATTATTCATTTCTAAGACGCCAATCGTAGAGATATGGGCGAATATGAGGGGTGAATGAGTGTGATGAGTGTAGATGAACTAGAGTAGTTGTTGTTACTATCTGAATTCAACTTAGCTCAGAAAGGACTATTTATTAATAACCCAATAACCAGGGTGTGTATGGGACCTACAGCTTTACGTAGTGTTGGTCTGATTTTCAGCTAACTGACAAAACTGACACTCAGTTCTCTTTCCTACACAATATCTGCTGAACCTTGACTACCATCCAACATGGACGCCCCAAACTTCTCTAGTAGTGTACACGTCTATAATATATATATATGTTATTTTGTACATATATATATATGGTTTTTTTTTTAATTCATCTCCAATGACTGGGAAAACTATATTATTAAAATTAATTGGAGGTTGTGAAACGGAGTCAACTCTTTTTAATGCTATGAATGCACTTTCAATTCTGATTCTCTTTTTCGATGAATTTTCTTTATAGAAAATAGATGACTCTTTAAATTTAATTCGTTCACAGTTATTTAATTTTGTATGTAACATTTTTAAACATCTTTTTTTATATTTTTGTAAGTTTGTAAAATAATTTAATGATTCCTTCACCACAGCCAAATAATTCTTAATAGGCCATATTTATTTGTACATATTATATTTTTAAAATGTTATTGTTACATTTTTTTGTTTTAAGAGTTTTATATTCCTGTTGTTAATTTTGTTAAATATTTATTTATTGTATTAAAATAATTTTTTGGCACTGACAGCATCTTTTCATTTAGGCCTAGTTTTGTATACGTTATTTATTTTGTTGATTGTATTATGTTTAGTCTGTATTTTTTAAAAACCGGTATCGTCCTATATTTTATTTTAATTTTCTTAATTTTAAATTTCACCAAAAGGGGATTACTTGTTAACGTTTTAGATTTTTCCAATTCGGAACTGTCTAGAAATACCAGACGACTTCCAAGCCTCAGTGAAATCATGGGATGGGGGCTAAATTGCCGGATGATTTTCTGTTCAATCATCTAAATTTAAAGTTAAAAATTTAGATGATTGTTATCGGTCTTTTTCTTGTTGATTTTTTTTGTTTAGCCACCTTGAATATTTTTTTCTCATTTTTGAACTTTGGACTTTGTTATAATATTGTTATTATATTAGAATATTTTGGGTTTTTGACTTTGTGATTAAATATTTTTCTTACTTGAATTTTGTTTAATTTTGGCTATTCTGCAGATAGCCATTACTGTTGTATGTTGAGATGCTTTATATGTTTGTTATTGTAATTTTTGCAATTTGATTTTACTTATTGCTCTTGTGGCCTTCAGCCTTGTTTTAAATTACTTTTTTGCAATACATTGTCTTGTTTCCACCCAGCTACCAAGTTATGTTTTAATATTCGAGTGTCGCCCATGAGCCTATTCCATTCTGAACTCGAGCCATCTCCCGTTTTCAGCTGGAATTCCTTTATTTGGTGGGGGATAGGTCTCAGGATTAAGGAACATTGGTCGGTAGCGTAGTTGGTTCAATCCCAGCTTCACGTGATAAAGGTTCTCAGTTCGATCCGAATCAGAGTCATAATACATTTTGAGAAGGATCAGCTGATAATCACCGGCTGTTCTTTTGTCATTGTGCTATTAATTAATGACACTTTCTAAGGAATAGTCGGCCTTAGTTTGTAACAATGACTACATTCGCTCATCTACACTCATCACACTCATTCGAAATCCATATTCGCCCATATCTTGACGATCGGCGTCTTATGAATAAATAAACATATAATACCATTGAGGATATCACATTACAGAATGTGCAATGTTATCTTGCAAATAGTGTAGATAGTACCTTGATGCAGTTGTCACCAGAAAATATAGATTCTAGTTATGACACCGGCTGCTTAAGACTAAGATCTAAGATGGTATCAGAACGTTTTTCAGGAATGTTATTGCACTATTTTCCTATGATAAAACTATGTAAATATAAAAGTACCACTTACAAAGAGCAGTAAATATTTTTCGTACATTGGTGAGCCCAACTAGGTTATGAGTAACTAGGTAGTCAGCAAGGTAACAAAACACAACTGACGAGAGGTAACTGAGAAGAAATGGAAGTCCACTTAGAACGCCGTTCTGGAAACAAAAAGAGAATCACTATTGTTATTGGAACTTCATGTGAAAGATGAAACAGGATTTATTAGTGTATAGCAGATTACAAAGCGTAATTAATGAATATTGATCCTATTTAAAAAAAAAATTATTATGAAATACATACTTTTACTACATAATGTTTTTTTCTGTTGCATAAAATAAAAATCATGTTAATTGTCTTTTAACAACTAAATTTAATGTGGGGAAGTATGATCGAAATATTTACAATTATCTCCAATAATATTTGCACCCAATTAATTCCTTTGCACAAGCTCTCCAATAATTCCTTTGCACAAGCTTTGTACAACCAGCACTAGCTTGTTAAAACTAAACAATTTAAGTACAAACTTTTTTCCTGAATACAATTTTATTTTTATGTATATTTAAAAAAGACGTTTATTGCAAACAACAAGCTTTCATTAAGATGCAAAAATGGCAAGTTAGGTTGAGCTATAGAGTGCGGCAATCTTCAGTAAGTTTCAGGTTCAGTATTGCCTGTTCGTTCAATCGGTCGCTGTTGTAGGCACCGCACACATCTCTTATGTAGTTGAGGTTGGGGTTGCAGGCTGGCATGGTATACGTCCATTGTATATGTGGTGGCGATATGACAACTCTACCTCAGTCAGCTGTCTTTGTTTCGAACGATTGACCTCAGCTGACCTCAGTTCTAGTACAAACCTCCTTAAGCTGCCACCTACAGCCTTGGCCCAATAAGTTTCTGTTTTTAACTCTAATATAGTAACATTATTAGTGGGATGGGATAGCTGAATGAAGTTTCGCATCTAGCAATCAATGCGCCTCTTTGTACTGAGATAGTAGATGAATAGGTGAGTCTATAAAGCCAAGATACAATTTTCCTGGCCCAATACACTAGTGGCGTTGGTGACATCACCAATACGGCCATCAACATGTTGTGACATGTTTTTACATTTCCCTGTATAACCTAAGATTGTATTTTAAAACTTACCTATTTTATTGGCAATTGTTGTTAAGAATACAACACACTTTTAAATTTTAAATTACTGCTTACTTTCATAATGCCACGGCACTGAGTCACAATTGTTTTGAGCATCAAAGTACTAAGAAATATATTTACCTTTTGAATGCTAAACCCTAGGACTGTCTTCATATACATAGGGCCTGGAATGATGAAAGTGTAGTGGACCCAAATCCTGCCAAAAGTTGTAATTCCAATTGCCCAGGCAGGTAATGATGTCATTATAGAAGTCCACGGAACCTTCATTGTCTATAAGAAATAATACAAAAACACTTATATATTATGTAGTATGTGTTGATGTACTGGGCACATAACTTTTAGTAAATCTCAGGTATGCAGTGAAGGTATGTACAAATTGCTTTGCATAATACGAATTTCATGAAAACATTCTATGCGTATTCATATTTATTTTTAAAATATATATACATATATGACATCTGCTGACTAGGGGAAACTGTAACCCCACCATTCTTTTGGGAGAGCTACAATTTCTACAAAGAAAATAAAGAACTTTGGAGATTTAGCTTAGTAATTACTTTGTGGCCTAGGAAGCTCAACATATTTTTATTACTACAATACGATGAGTGGTCTTTAATTTTACCTATACGGTAGAAACCCTATTTTCCGTCAGGGGTCGGGACCGCAGCCGTGACGGATTGGAGAATAGACGGATTATAGAGAATTCACCTAAACACACTTACATCGCTGAAAACTTATTATTAGTGCTTATGCACGTTAAATTTAAATGCTCTATTGTACATATTGATTAACAAAATGAGAAGGAAAAGGTTAGAAAAAAGACATGATTCAGAATGTATATACTGCAGGTCACAACTACCCTTTCATTACAGTATGCCTAGTTTTAATGTAAAACATAAGCTTATACATCATGTAATAAGCAGAAAAATTAATTATCAACATTATTAAAATTAAACTGCAGTACAGAGTAACATATTAAAGTCTAGTTCCCACGGCTAGTGTTTTCGAAGACATCAGGCGTCCCTATGTCAGTACACGGATAGAGTGTTGCCGTGACTCGCCTGTGTATCATCAGACAGGACCGTTCTAACGACCCGTGACCTGTGAAGGCGTCGCAGCTTAAAACTTCATCTTCGACAACATGCCTTTGTAGTGCTGCCTCTTTCCCCATGTTGTACGAGACCTGTTCAGGCAGCCCCCGACGACCTGTCCTTACGTCAGGTGTACACAGACAACCTGTTCCAAAGACTTGTTATCTGTTAGACGGTATATGAGGCCTTACGGATGGCAGGCCGTTGGAACTAGGCTTATGTGGGCTAGACGGCTGGAGGGAGAATTGTCGTCTTCTAGACAGATGAGTCATATGGCAACTGTCATATCGTGGCGCGATGAACCCAGACACTGACGGATAACAGAACCTGACGGACAATAGGGTTTTCACTGTATTCTCAACATCAATTTAAAAGGTTGGATTTTCTTCTGAAAGACCTCCCCATTAGACTGCAGACACTTATGCTTCAATTTGGAGATGTTCATTGAGAAAAGGCATTTCTGTAAGGTGCTTAGGACAATGACTGGAAAGATCATAAGAGGAACTGTCAGAGGACCCTTCCTATTTACGTAATGAATTTAAACTTAAAAGGGAACTGTAATATCATAAAATACTATCATAAACTCCTTTAAATATAATTGACCCTTCAGAAACAATAGGCTGAAGCGAGATATAGGTTGATAGAATAAGATATTGATGGGTGGATAAAAATGACATCAAGACATTTATCTCTTTAATAGGGAAAATCTTAAAGGTGTAGTAAGAACATTTAAAAATAGGGAAATTAAAAAAAGCTGTTCTTGAACTAAATAACCAGCAACAAACTTAAAAAGTGAGGATGGAGATTGCTTATTTCAACATATAGAGATGATATACAAGTACATTTTACAAACTATTTTATCAAAAAGCTATAGATGAACATGACAAACTATAACGAATGTTTATAGAGATTGTATTTGTTATTTATAGCTACTTTTCAAGTCTGTATCCAATACCCAATATAATGATAAAATCAGTAATGTAAATTGGAATTTTTCTAACCTGCCCTCCTTGAACTGCGGTTCCAATATTTGTTTGGATATATTGCAGCTCCTCCTTTGTTATACGTGGATGTTTATAAGGTGCATCAAATGCGAAGAAGTACCAGAATATACACCAAAGAGTCCCAAGGGATCCAGTTGTATAAAACACAAGTTGCCAGCCAGAGTGAGCGATGAGGAATCCAGCCAACGGGTATGTCAACCCAATGCCAAAACTAAATCCTGAAACAACAACAAATCATAAAGGCATTATATAAACTATCAACACAAAAATAAGTTAACTATAACAGAGTGGGTTTATTGTTAATAACTCTAAGTATTTATATTGCAATTAATTGTCTATGGTACTGGTAAAGATTTGAAAAGTGAATACCTCTTCAACTACTCACAATTATTTAACCTATCCATAAAGAAATCTGGTTGTGTTGTATTTTTACTTGGTTGCTAATAATACTGGTTCTCCATCCAAACTTAGGTACAAATTGTTTTAAATAAGGATAGAGAGAACCGGAAGTGAAGCACACTGTGTGCACACTATATGGCAACCTCGGGTAAAGCAATCAGTTTGTTTGATGGCTGTTTAGGTCAAAATATAGTCAAACCTCTAAAATGAATAATTCAGAAAATAGAAGGTATGACAGAAAGGAAATGAACAGCAGTATGAAACAAGCAAGAGACAAAAAAATAGGTACAACACCAATTATTTTCAGTTCTAACATGCAGGATAAACTCTTTGTGAAGTATTGTGTGCAACAATGTTACCTTCTTACTTTCACTTAATCTTAATACATGAATAAATGGTACCAGGTAACTGGCACAAATGTTCTCCCTTTCACTTTGTTATGTCAGATTGTTTATAAAATGAAAATTAACCCTTTTAGTGCTATGCCGCCTGGCCTATAGATATACCCAAAAGTGCTAAGCAGTTTTGTGCGAAAATGTAGTTTTGGTAAAATGCTCATAGATTCGTTATTTGTTGTCATATATTCATACCTTTGGTTTTGTATTGTAACACAATAAACAGAGAATAGCTCTATAACAAGAAAATACGTATATACAGTATTTGTATTTATAAAAAAAATATTAATTTTTTTATTTTTGTAAATATGAATAAAATAAGAGTACCTAAATATTTTGATATATGTTTTTTTTTTACCTATTCCACTGTAAAGAGCATCTAATGAAGAACACATTTCATATATTTTCAGTTCATTTTTATAAAAAAATAAGGAGTATGAGGAAATATAACAAATATTGTCCTCGATCTTCCTTAGAAAAAAAAAATTCAAAGTCTTTTGTCTGCAATCAAATGGCCATATATAGATTCTCTAATACCTTTGGAATAAAATGACATATATATCAGCCAGTAAAATAAACATGCCTGTCGTATAAATATATAAAATATGTAGCGTGTACATGCAGATGCTGAAGCACTAAAGGTGTTAGAGGATGTAAAAACACACCTAAATAAAAACAGATGTTCAATTAATTACATTTCTAAGGAATATACAAATAAAACACTTAGTTTATTTAAATAAAAATATGGAAAAAAACAGCTGTTCAAATAATCATAGCCAGATTTGTTGTAAACAACCTTCAACAACTTAGAATGTGGCTTTCGCCCTTCGGTCTCCAGTTCTAACTTAGTGGAGTAGTAAGGAAAAATATTTTTAGTTGTAATTTACATCTTTACTGAAAATTTAATCACAATCGTTAGAATAAAGCATGAAAAAATTGCATTTTTAAATGTTTTTTACCCGTAAAAATGGCTTAACTCAAAAACTAGTCAAGTTAGAGACATGCCGTTTTTACTAAAATATTTTAAATTGTAATTTACATCGTTCCTGAAAATTTATTCAAAATAATTAGGCTGTTTTCAAAAAATTTAATTTTTTTGTTTTTTTACCCATCAAAATAATAAAAGTGAAGAATTGCTGGACTGAGGAGGTTGGTGCAACATAAAATCAACCTTGTAGCGCTATTAATCACTCTACTGCAAAATATCTGCACACTTTATTATAAATTGCTTGATCACATGTTGAATATAATATCTTTAATTACAGCTTTGTCGCTTAAAGTTTTCTTCTGGCGCAAAAATAAAAAATTTCCTCACATTCTAACTTTTTCATGTCACAATGTGATAATTCTTAACTCTTTTTAACTATGGAAATTCTAATTAAAATTAAAATGTATTTATACCATTGCATTCTGCATTTAAGGCAGATTCCGAATATATAAATACCATTGTACTTAATCTGTGTTATTGAAGGCTAGGAGCGAGTTAACAACTTCACGCACCATTCGATGAATTGGCTCATTTCCGCTGGGTCCATCATGGTGGTGGGGAAAGGCTGCCACAACGGCGCGCTTTTGTGAACTCATACTTAGCATTCTAGTTGTATTATTTACTTTGATGAGTTTACCATGTGGCTCCTTCCTTCACTTCCAAATAAATTTAATTACTCTGATTGTCAAATATACTATAATTGATATTTTACTTTTAGCGCATTCTCTACAAAATTCTTACCATCTCTTTTATTAGATTACTACTGTAATTAAGATTCTAGTTCATGGACGTTTTCTCAGGGCTAGCTAGGCTAGCTGCGAAGCTACGGTAAATTTTTCTCTAATTGTCATATACTTTTTAAACATTTCCTTAAGTATTACCGGTACAATAACATCAATTTATTAAAACAAAGCTGCTATTCTTTAATACTAAATGAATAGTAACGAACTAAGCATTGCCACAGTCAGTTGCATAGTTGGGCGCAGCAGCTCTTCGATCACCAGTTGAGGAGCCATCCTCGCCAATGATATTAGCTGTGGGTGAGGGAGGGAGGGGCGAATAAAATTGTATGGGCCAATTGGCCTCGCTAGCTAAAAAGCAAGCTTAGACTGAGAGTGGCCGAATGTTCACGTAGTAAATTATTTGGCAAGCGTGAACATCTAGTACTTTTAAAAAAAGTCAACTGAGAGTTGAGGTTATGTTATTGTTTTCAAAACAGGTTGAAGACTACTGGCTATGTAGTTTATGATGTTGGACATTAAAACATCTCATTTATACTCATGATTTGAAGTATGTCTTTGTGCTCAACTTTAAACTATTCAATTTTTATTTCACAGGCATAAAAGGCATTTTGTACCAACTCAATTTTCTCAGCATAAAACACAGTGAAATATGTGTCTGTCAAATTGGATACTACATCATTGATATACATCAAAGTGTACAGTGACAGTGGTATTGACACACCCACTCACGTATAGTGGAATTGACCCTATACGTTATTATGTTGACCCTATCCTGCTCAACAATACATGTACAGTGGTTCAATCATAGTTAATTTCACGTATCACGTAATAAACAATAAATAAATATTGTATTAATACAAAAGAATTATGAAACCCATTTTGATAGGTCGTAGATTAGTTATATTAATGTATGGCAACATTAATTAATCATGCTATTTGTTTGGGAACAACCAGTTCATGGGCATAAATGGTTTTTAATCAAGAGCTACTCTATTGAATATGTTTAGAATACACCCCTGTTCCTTTTATAGTTTCAGTGTAAATTAAACCAGACAATAAAAGAGTTAAAACAAGTTAAATGTTACAAAATAAATATTATTCAAAAGGAGTTGTAAAAATCTTAACAATGATGAAGATGTTTTATCTATTAACGGTGTACTTAAGAGCTCCTCTTTTCATTAAGATCTACGTCATAATATTTTGGTAAAATGTCTTTACGAACATCCATGCCATAATAACTAGTAAATATAAAATGTCAAAGGAAACATTATAGTAGAGAAGAACTAAAAAAAAGTTGCATATACAGTCAACTCTGGTTAACCGGTTAAATATGATGGAAGGTGAATCCGGATGGTACAGGCTGTAACAAAATTCTTATTTTAGATAAGAATATGCCACACAATTCCTCCCGCGAAAGCGTAGTGCAAGTGAATGTAATGCATCATAAACACATATTGTTGCACATTCGGTAAACGAGCGGTGATGTTGTATGCATATTACCAGATTTAAGTACCAAGAAATCTACTGCAATTTATTCCTCCCGCGATAGCATAGTGCAAGTGAATGTAATGCATCATACACACATATTGTTGCACATCCGGTAAGTGAGCGGTGATGTTGTATGTATATTACCAGATGTAAGTACCTAGAAATCTACTGTAATTTAGTGGTTTCATCGTTAATTTATTCTTTTTATACTGTAAAAACATATAATTTACTTTGCAGTTCATTACAATACTATATTGAAACATTTATAGTCTATTTTTATTGATTTCAATAAAACGTTACCATAAATTACTGGGCCTAAAATTTAGCTTTTTGCTCTATCAAAATCTGAATCATCATAGCAAATTAAATTAATTGATAATTATAGTAGGTTACTAGGAAATCCAAAAGAACGCATTAAATTACAGAAATATCACTATATAAAATACAACAATAACAAAATATTTCTTTACTAAACAACTAACCAAACAGACTTATGATTGCGATGTCAAGTAAGCAATGCCCCCGACCTACCCTTCCATGACAATTAATTGAACTCTTCCAGCCACGTTATTACAACATTGTATATTTTGCCTGTAGGTTTTTTGGGTGCAAAACACAGTGACTACTGAAATAGACTAATATTTTTTTAATTTAGTGCATATATTGAAAAATTAGCTGATCAGTGCCGGGAAAGAGTGCAACGTTACCACGTTTGAACGGAGTGCCGCCGTTTACTACTGGCTTTAAAACCAAGTTTGTAATAACATTTACTCTTAAAAACTTTTCGAACTTTTTAAAATGACAAATTTAAAATTTTTTTACTTTAATTTTGTCTGCTTATTTGATTGTATTGTTCTTCGGCTTCCACTTTTTTATTACTGCATATTTTAGGCCCCAGGTTACTGATCACTCGTTTTCACATTAAATAGAGGTATTATTTTGCTATGATGTGACAATGGATTTTCGAAATACTAAATCAAGATTATTTATCTACACAAATAGAATCGGTGAAAAAAATACAAAATAAAAATAAAAGCTTAATCAATATATACCACTACAAATACATATAAATTCATAATTACTGTATGATCTTAAGTTAATAGTAGTAATACATCATAACTACTGGTTGTGTAGGGAATACAACGCGACCACGCAATTGATTTTCCTACCACTAAAAGCCAAAATACAGTTGAAATTTAGAACATGAATAACAATTTTGTTTGAAATAGTACAGTATATACTTTTGAAATGAATGTTAAAAAATAAGACATACAGAAACGCTCTTGTCCACCTTGTATTAAATGCGGTCCAAAAACGGAGTTTTGAGTAATACAAATGTTAAGTTAGTGGGTCTTTTGACAGGTTTTATAAAAATAGTGTACGAAAACAGGAAATCTCAAGTACACACCACTCAAGTATATTTACATGTTCGCAAACTGGAAAGATATTTTAGTGCGGTCACAAGCTGCATGACTTTACACTTGTTCGCAAACAAGACAACTGGTGAGGGGTACAGTTGCAATCACACACCGACCAGAGCATATGCTGTTGCACCACTATGCCGACCGCTGACAAACTTCAAAGACCAGTGTTCAACTTGCTCCAAAAGGCTCCCTGGTTGCTATAAAACCGATGGTTTAGTTTAAACGTTTTAAAACTAAAACTGGAAGACTTATCTGGCCTAATATCACTTTTGATATTTTGATACAGGCCTGAATCGTTTCTTATCTAGTAGATTATTAAGTATTTTATTTTTTGTTGCATGAAATTTGGCCCCCCCTATGAACTAAGTCTGTGTGGTCCCGGGGCAATCTGCTTCTTTTGCCACCCCCCCCCCTCTGGGCGGCCTTGGGCACGACCCAAGTCCTTTATTCCAGATGTTCAGTCTGCAATAATAAAGTTATGATTTAAGTAAGATTAGATTTTAAAAAAATCTGTTTAGAGCATCAAAATTACACTGCCAATTAGCAATTGGAGAAGGAATACAACATTTTTACAAGTCTTGTCATGTGTTACCACCAGAGCAGATAATATTCCAATATTCAGCCCCAATATATCATTTTTCATTCTTTAAGTTTAAACACAAAAATTGGTCGATTTAAAAATAACATATAATTGTAATCTGGGAAGATAAAATAGAGTTTCATAGTAATTAAAAAAACTTTCCTTTTAAAAATTATACATTATTTAAAGCAAGTACATAGTAAAATAATATTTAATTTTAATAAATAAGATTAATTAATTTGATATGCAAATAAATAAATATAGTTGAAACAATCAAAACCTTGAAATGATGACATAAATCGACTTCGTTCAACAGCTGGAATCCACTGACCCACAATGGCATACATAGCAGGCCACGTTAGACCCTAAACAAAACAGATGGTTTGTTTTCTGGTGTAGGTTGACTTTAATTATTAATACTACTTAAATAATTAAAATTACATATACATTCTGACCATTTTTGTACATGGTAATGATAACTAAACATAATCACATTACATAATAAACACCACAAGGCACATTAATAAATGATTTGTTTTAATTCACACACAACCATTAAAATAACCTTTTTTAAATCTCTTTTCTTAAAGTGATTTTTACATTACAGATTTTTGGTAAGGTTTGTTTTAAACAACGTGTTTTGTACTGCATGATAGATGTGCCACCTTCCTTGTTCTATTGAACCAAACAAGAGCATTTATGCACGGACACACCTATACTTGTGTCGCCGTAGGGATAACTGTCATCTAGATATCTGTAAAATTGTGTTGTTGAAGGAATGCCTGTCCTCTAGATATCTGTGACATATTTACTGTAATACATTTGCATTGAGTCAAGTAGGTGTATTTATGCAGCATATCACTACACAGCAACCGACTGATCTCTGCTCTACCAATGTGACGGGGCACATTCTTCACACCAACAATTTAATAATCTTTGTACCTATATTGTGTTCATTCGATTACAAAATTACCAAAAATGTATATATTACCATAGTATAAATTATATTCCATATAAAGAGTGTTCATAAAAAAAAACCCTTCAAGTCTCCGGGATATGATTATTTACTTGAAAACTAATAAAGTGCCTAGAAACATATGTCCCAAAACTCTCAAGTTTTTCGTCTGTCTATCAGACTAATGTTATCTGTGGCAATTTTATCCAATTAGTATTACAAAAATTACAATTTATCGCTTATTGATTATCCGATCTTAACAATCTTTGTACCATATTTTAGGAAATTAAATCTTGCGATTGTTGTATATCTTGAATTTTTTTTAATGTTTACTATTTAAGATATTAAGCTTTGAAAAGTAAAACTAACCCCCATTTTGAAATGGTACAAAAGTATGAACTTGATACTCTTTACTGAACTAGGTCTTATTATTTCTCATACATCTAAAGGGTCTGAAGATAATATCTTGAGGAGTTATTAAGATATCACAAATTATGTAAAAAACACACTCAGGCAGGCAGACAAAAACTAAACGTTTTAGGACATATGTTTATTGGAACCTTTTTCTTAATTTCCCATGTATACAATCATACCTCAAAGTATTTAAGGTTTTTTATGAACACCCTGTATATATCATAATAGGGTCCCATATTTATGTTTGTAAACCCAGCGGGGCTAGCAGTCAGCACTACACAAGCGCTACTTCACAAAATATGTAAGCTGTAAGATCTCCTGTCAGTCTTGTTGGGGACAGTAAAAAAGCTATCAACAATGTCATACATGCATTTTGAAAGAATGAAGAGCGAACAGTCAAGAAAGTGAAAATATGTGATCGTTGTCTGGAAGTCCAAGTTTTGAGTGGTAAGCACAACACAAAACACCCTGTATAAAACCAGCTCTGTATTTTGATTCATTAAATAAAATCAAAATAATATAAAGGAAAGAAGTATAATTTTACTTATACAACTAAAAATTAATAGTTGTGTGTGTGAGATGATGCAATATTCAACACACTGCTTGGTTTTTTTAATCAGCCCACTAATGATTTTGTCGATCAATGTTTTGAACTGTATAAGCTAAATACCTTTTTATACAATACCAAAATCGTTTAATAAATACATTTTGTAAATTATAAATCCTAAAATTTGTAAGTTGCATTCTTGCATTTTAGTACACACTTTGTTAGGATTTTTATTCAATTTTGAATATTTATTTTTTTAAGTAACATAGCACACGTTCAAAACATTTCACACAAGAACCAAAGTAGCTCACTTATTAAAATTACTATAGCATTATTAATGGGTAAATAATACTACTATAAATATTCTAATGCTTTATTACATTTATCATTACATAAAATACTTAGATAAATCTAATTTACCTTACTCAATCACAATGCAAAATTAAGTAAGATATTAGATTTACCAACTTCACAACTTTTCCATAGCCCAGCCACATAAAATGCATATGATAGTGTATTTGATTTGTTTATTAAGCTGGGTTTGATAAAATGTTATGAGTGAGTGTGATTTTATTAGCAAATAATAATTTTCTTGCTCGACCATAAATCTTGAATTAATTAGTTGAGAAAGAAATTATTTTGACTAGATGAAAGAATATATATGGTAGATGTCAATGTATGTATGATGATTCGTGTATTGAACACTAAACCCTGATCAATTGTAAGCTATTTTAAAGTTTATTTTTATTTATTCACATATCGTTTTATTTATGATCCACCAGTCTTTAATTACATCTTACAGGTTCCTCCTGTTAAATCCTCCACACAATATAATATCTAACTTTTGCTAAAGAACTATAAACATAAATATTTGTATTTCAGGAGTAAAGTATTCAAACAAAATTAAGTTAAAGTGACTTAAAATACACGTACTGTGTCTGGTACAATAGGAAAATAAGAGTGCAACAATTACTATATCATAATTTAAGAAAATGAGAGATTATGACTCACATAAACAGAGGTGATTGGGAAGATTTGTTTGTCACTAGTCCTGATCTACAATTCAAGGGATGTACAGTAGAACCTCGCTTAACTGACGTATATGGGCCGTAATGACATCGGAAAAGTGACTATGTCGAATAACACGGAATTGCAATAAAAACGTTAATTTTTGTATAACTAAGTACTTTAATAGATTTTATTAAGATTTAGCACTTTAGTACTGTTTAAGCACTTTAGTACTGTTTAAACAATCATTACTTTGGGTTATAGAACAAAAAATAAAACTGATAATAATAAGAAATACAACGTAATAAAATTTCAGTATAGTATAATGTATAAGTTGTAAAATACAGATTTATTTAACAATACCTAAAATGAAAGATAAATGAACAAAATGTATTAAATATAAAACTAAACAATTATAAATGAACTTTATACAGAAAAAAATTACTGCATTATTTACTTAATTTAACAAGAGTAATTTAGGATTTTGAAAAAAAATTTTTATTGTTAGCTGCTTGCCTGAAGACTGTTGTTTCTTAGATGCGATTTACGTCATTTCATCATAAAGACAATAACAGAGCTGGAAGTTTCATTTTGCTGCTCTATGTAAGTTAGTATCTTCAATGGACTTTAATCTGTCTTTATAAGCCATTTTAGTGGCCTCTGCATCATCTGTTTGGTTTTCAGTATCACAACGTTCACAATTAACCATTTGTACGATTTCACCACCAGTCACTTCAGATTGTTCATCACTAATAAGCTACAAGTTTACGTCATTCTCTGAGGTGTCTTCACATCCGGGTATTTTCTGTAGCAGCAGGAGAATATTATTAACTGCATCATCTGTTTCCTTTTCCTGATGTTGATATCTGTCTTCTTCATTGTCGTCACCAGAAAAAAATCTTCCAAGACCTCACAATCGTGTTCTACGAAGCTACCATCCAGTATGCTACATCCTTCATGTTTATTTTTTTCAACTTATCGACCAAATCCTGCTCCTGATCGATTTCTTCTATTAAGGATGTCAGTAGAATCTTTCAGTAATTCCTTTTTAGGGCTTCCAGGACCCCCTGATCCATTGGCTAGCATATTGTGGTGACATTTGGTGGTAAGAATAATGCTCTTATATCACCTGACGTCAATTCGCTTTCATCCGGGTGGGTTGGGGCATTGCCGAGAAGTAAAATAGCCTTCCTTGGATAGTTGTTTTCCCTCAGAAACTTTTCAGTGGAGGGTACAACATTGTCAAAAAATGTTTTAAATATCTCACTATTCATCCAAGCATTTTTTTGATTACAGTACTTTACTGGAAGTGCACTTCTTGAAATAGTCTTAAAAGCTCTGGGGTTCTTGGATTTTGCAATCATTAAAAGTTCCATTTTATGATTGCCAGTTGCGTTACTGCAAGCAAGTATACTTACTCGCTCTTTGCTGCGTTTGTATCCTGGAGCTGCTGACGTAGCTTTTGCAGCAAGAGTCTTTTCTAGCAGCATTTTAAAATTTAAGCCAGTCTCATCGCAGTTAAAAATCTGGTCTCCTGTAAGGCTTTCACTGTCGACAAGGTTTCGGTGTTTTTCACGAAAGTCCTTCATACCGGTGTCATCAAATGATGGTTTCTCACCACATATTTGAAGCTGACAGACTCCATATCTTTTCTTCCACCTGTCTAACCGGATGGATAGAACTAGATAGAACTGGCAGTAAAATCAGCATCACCTTCATCAAACTCCTTTCGAAATTGCAAAGCCTTCTCTTGTAAAAGAAGTCCAGATATAAGGATCCCTCTTTCTCTGTGACTTGTAAACCAAATAAACAATGCTTCACTAACCTTTTCATAATCACACTTTCTCATTGTTTTTCTTTCCTTTAAAGCTGCGCCAGTCTTGCAGAGCACAATTTTTCAATCTCTGCTTTATTTTTTTTCCAGTCTCCAACAGTTACAAGACCTACACCGTAATCAACCGCCACTTTTAATAAAGTTTCACCCCTTTAAATTCTCCTGATCGCATTTAGTTTATCTTCCATAGAAACTACAATTCTTTTGCGTTTTGCGAAAGCCATTACTGTACACGATGTTTAGGCAAGGTTTAAGAAACACACTCACAAAAAACAACTTAAAACAACATAAAAATACAAATTTTTGAATTAAAAAATGTAAAACCACTTTGAACAACAACAGTGACTTGTGATTAGTTAGGTATCACAAGTTTGACAAGCCCCCCAAGTTTGTTTGACAAACCTACAGGGCTCATAATAAAATACAGATCCTGCTATATAATTTATGTTGGAATGTTTTGAATGAGGTAATCTCCTTTACTCTACATTGCATTAGGTAGACAGTGAAGACATACCTGCAGGGATCATTATCACAATACAGATCCTCTTAAATAACTTATGATGGAAAGTTTTGAATGAAGGTAATCTCCTTTACTCTACATTGCATTAGGTAGACAGTGAAGACATACCTGCAGGACTCATTAGCACAATACAGATCCTCTTATATAACTTATGATGGAATGTTTTGAATGAGGTAATCTCCTTTACTCTACATTGCATTAGGTAGACAGTGAAGACATACCTGCAGGGATCATTATCACAATACAGATCCTCTTAAATAACTTATGATGGAAAGCTTTGAATGAAGGTAATCTCCTTTATTCTACATTGCATTAGGTAGACAGTGAAGACATACCTGCAGGGATCATTATCACAATACAGATCCTCTTAAATAACTTATGATGGAAAGTTTTGAATGAAGGTAATCTCCTTTATTCTACATTGCATTAGGTAGACAGTGAAGACATACCTGCAGGGATCATTATCACAATACAGATCCTCTTAAATAACTTGTGTTGGAATGTTTTGAATGAAGGTAATCTCTTTTACACTACATTGCATTAGGGAGACAGAGAAGACATACCTGCAGGACTCATTAGCACAATACAGATCCTCTTATATAACTTATGATGAAAAGTTTTGAATGAAGGTACTCTCCTTTATTTTACATTACAATACACGTTTATATTATCACAACAAAGATCACTTAAAAAACTAATAAATTAAATTTACTTTTGAACAAAGAGTTAAGAGACATATTCTGGATTAAAAGGATAAGACCGTGTTAAAAATAAACCAATTAAGTTGCACAGTAAATATTTTTGTTTGCTCTTTACAAATTACGAGAAAAATATTCATACAAATAAACAGACAAATACATTGGAATAGTTGATCTTTAGCCCAAAAAATACATTAATATCAAGAAAATAATAAAAAAGAATCTTAAGACAGCTTGATTATTTAAAATTTTAAACACCTGCAGAAATACATCTATAACCTATAGGATGTAAAACAGAACACTTAAGAACAACTCTTCATCATAAAAAAGTATGTGCATGATGAATATAAACAAAAAACGAGAAAAAAAAAATGATTTTAGGATATATGAAAGAACAATCAGCAATATAATTCCTCAAGCCATTCATCTCTCAACCCTCTATCTGTAATGCATTACAGTATTAAACATGAACTCAACAAAACCATAAATACTATTTTTCTCCAATCACAACTTATACTCTCACAAATGTCACAAATTTGGGATTAAATGTTAGAGAGGACGTTACAGTTCTAACTTCGCCCCTTTAATATAGGCATTTTTCATTTTATTTCAAATGTCCGCTCCCCAAAGGAACAACAATGTTAAAGCACCTTTGTATTGGCAGAGAATATTAACACCGTTTTTAACAATTTTTATGATATATTATTTTTAATTGGCTGATCAATCACAACCAATTATTCAGTTCACTCTTGAGTCATAGAGTTGAGTTCAAAAGAATAAGTAGCAACTAGCTCTAACTACAATGATAAATTCATCTCAGATACTTGCTTATTCAATTTCCCATATTTTATTACATTAAATTCTTGAAATATTAAGTTAATTCCGATATTCATAGTATAAACATTTACTATTTCAAGACATTATCAATGCATTTTACGACAAGTAAATTAAGGGTATTTATTACAAGATGTTTCTTCAAATAGCATAGTATAGTTTATGAGGAATGGTTTTTACGTAATGTTGATTAAATTTGCTTTACTCATAAATTGATTGCAGTACATACGAATATAAATGTTTACAGCAACATTAAAATTTTATAGTGAATTATGTGTGCTTTAGAGCAATATTTTCCAGATATATTTTTTATATCTACATTAATATTGTGTACTTGCAGTTTTAATTAATGTGCTTGATATAATTTATGAATAGTGGAATGAAAACTAAACAGATATTGTGTCCCCATCAACACTGATCATAAAATCTATCATACCCAGCTCAATAATTATACAATTTGTATAAAATGGATTCAACCACTGCTTATAAAACAATAATTAGGGATGGTCATTACAGAAATTACAACTTAAAACATTTATGGGTTACCAACATTACCTTAGTGAGTGGTAGTCAAACAGTCAAAGAATATGATTGACGTAGCATGAAGTATCGTTACCCACGCCACAACCTCTTTACCTACACGTGGACATACAGTGTGCTGAAGACCAAGCCGACAGAGCTAAGTCGACTTTTAGCAGATATCACAGCATTTTTGACCTAATACCAAATTCACTTGATTACAATATAGGTTTCAGAACATGTTTGTTGTTACCAACATTCGATAATTCATCAGATTTATTTACATCAGGTTTCCAGCTTGTCTGATTTTTTTTTTTTTTAGTACTTCTTTCAAAATATAATTATAGTGTGTTGAATATGAAGCACAAAAAAATAATTGAAGCATGTAGTAACCCTTGCCACTGCACGGTGAACCAGATACTGTCTCCAGCACTCTGGTGGATGAGCGTGGAAAGGGTACAGTATTTACATATATTGCGTATTCCAAACATAAATTTTGTAAAGGGTTATCTTTGTAGGAAAGGTTCTTTGGTTTTTGATATAATAGCAGCTATTATCAACATTAAACTCTATTATAAAATAAATCAGGCTCACCTGGCAACCTTCAGTGATTGGATAAGCATAAATTCACAGTAAAGCAATATAACATCATTTTCGCATACATATAAACATTGCACCACATACGTAACACATACAAAACCTCCCAATGAATATGTTCATGATAATAGTGATGGCTTGATTTAAGATTCAGATGTGATTATTTCATGACTTTTGTAATAAAATGTAGATACTAGATAACATATATTTAAATAAACTAAGAGGGCTAAACCCAACATGATTACGAGGAAATAATCTAAACTCAGCAAGTTTAAAAGGCATTTACATGATTTTCATGTTTCACAAAAATTTAATGTGAACTTAAAAAAACTTAAAATATATACTTGAACAAGCACATCAGTCTCGTACTTTGAACTTACAGATGTAGGGGTTTACAAGAATGGATTCACTAAGCAATAAAAAATCCTGATACATTTTTAGGTTGATGACTTCTTTGTGCAGTTTCCCTAATGAAGATGAGAAAATTACAGAAAATATGTAGTATTTCTAAGATATATTTTTTAATTCACATTGAAAATACATAGTTTTCCGTTTCAACAAGTTTGCTTAGTCGTGAGCGCAACTATAGATAACCATTTGCCTCGCCAATGTTAATCATCTTGTTTTATCCTTGGAAGTAGTAGAAAACATAGGTAATGTAGATACTGTAGCTTTTAAAAAACTTAAAAGGCCAAAATTATAATACATGAATTAAATGATATGAGTATTTCCATACTCCAGTACATAATTGATAGAATCTTCTGCCTACCTTACAATACACAGTGAAAGTGCTAGAAGACATAGATAATGTAGATGCTGTAGCCTACATGATAAGTCCAAAAATTTTAATACATGAATTAAGTGATGTAGGACTTCCCATAATTCGCAAAGTAATTAATAGAATATATCGCTACCTTATAATTCACAGTGACAGAACTATAGTTTATAAATCAAACAAATACATCTTTAAGATTTAATAAAATTTAAAATAGATAAATTTTAAAATCATTTTATGACATAACTTTTTCATGTATAGAAATTTATCTTTTATTATTAAAGGTTCATAAGTAGTGATTTTGTATAGTATCTAAAATTGTAAAATAAACAAGTTGTATTTCTATGTTGTGGCGATTTTTGATAGTCTAAATTAATTAACTGATTTTAAATTAAGCCATCACTGCACAATGATACAGAGTAGATACCACAGTTATCTGCAACAGAATGAGACTTCTACAACTAATTGTGTTGCTAGATTGCCATTAGAACTGCGATAACAACTTGACTGCTACTCCATGTGCCTGTACTTTATTAGAGGGAGACATTGATCAACATTCACATCCATTGAGATGGCGCAGTCTGAGATACAATCTTTGTTTCAACTCAGACTATTGGACTACATTTTGTCCATTTTTGAACTGAAAAAATCTGTCACAACTTTGGTAATAAAATATACAGTTTGGTCACTCTAGTCAGACCTTATCAGACTGATACTTGCAGTGTGACCAACAGTGAAATCATTGACATTTTATTTTGTAACCCACATAAATAAATTATACCAGTGCCCTTTTACTTATTTTACCAAATAAAAGGTAATTGTCCCTCTTAAACCTATACAGTACATAACAATTTTAGAATCGAGATCAAATTATATATATCAAATTATATCAAATAATAGAAATACTTATTAATATTTAGTATTGTGGTTGGAGTGTATAAGTTTTAGTGTCACATTTAAAAGAACGCTGTATAATCAAATTGTATAGGTGAATCATTCTTCCAACAATTATTTCACTAAGTACATGTTCGTGTCCACTGTACATTAATTGTCTTGGGAGAACAATTCATATATAAAAATATAGTTTGTAATCATTCTGCCATTCAAAGATGAAAAATATTAATGGCCCAAGTACATAATTGATAAATACATAAAAACATAGACGTCTCTCCAACCTACATAATTATGTAAATAATCTACATGGTTTGAAAATTCATTTTTAAGTTGAATTATTTATTTATGAATACAATTTTGCTGTGAAAATGTTTGCTCACTTCATATACTTAAACTAACACTGTATTGCAAAAGGTACGGTAATAAACCTCTCTCTAAAGTGCTAATCAACTTTAATTGACAAACAAATAAAAAATTTGTTTGGATTAAAAAAGCTGAAGAGGTTTAAATTCGCTGTAGTAATTTCTTTAAAGTATGAGTTTTTTCTATACTTTTATGAAAAGGTATTTTAGAAAAAAACTTTTAGCATGAGATTGATAAATATTTTCTACCTTTAAAAAGTGCTATTGGTTTACACTTAACACACAAAGTATATGGGATTGGAAGTTCCCAAATAGTACAATAACCATCCTAAGTTCTTGTTAACAGGTTATTGAGAAGAGAAAAGAGTTGTTACAATACAGATTTCAAATTATATATAATACTTGAGATGTTTATAGTAATCTGACCAGGACATTGGCAATGTCACATTCAGTTGTAGGAGCTCGTATAGATCTGTAGTCTTGCTGTAAACTGTGCTATCTACTGAGGTCCCACACAGAGTAATATGAACAGCCTTTACACATACAACTACAGACACTACACCAAATGTCCTTACACATTTCATTTTTATTGTAAGAAAGTTTTAACTGAATGTAAAGATATAGAAAAATACTCATAGAATTTGTATATTTTTCTACTTTTAAAAAGTAATATAATACAGAAAAATTCATTCATTTTGTGTTTATGTAATTTTAATACATATACATACTTCTGTACAGCAATTTAAATTGAAGTTTTTAACTCTTTGCTAGTTAAGATTGTCATATCAAAAAAGAGTGATAGGGCTCAATAAGTGTGTATTAACTGCAGGATGTCTGTTTATTGGATATTTAAGAAAACTTGTTAAACATTTTGTGTTTGTTGGGAAAAGGTTTTATTTTATATGAATATGCCTTAAAATTAACAAAGAATTAACAAACACCTTACTTAAGTGAAATTTATATTTTGACTGTTAAAATTTCTACTTTCAGTTTTTTTATAATGAAACTACTTAAAAAATTGTTTTTATATTTCTTATTCAAGCTTTGTAATTTGCTTCTTCATCATACAATATTTACCTACAAAAAATATTCATAGCTACTGTATATATAGTTAATGCAGCTGTCATTAAATATACAATAATATATATTATATGGATTGGAAATAATATTTTAAAAGTTGATGGACATCAGAGTTAAAGATTTTTGTTGTCAATCAAAGCAATTGTTATTTATTTATTTCAATAGTAAATATTTGTTTATTAATAGTTTAAAGTCGAAGGTCTTGCCAGGCTGTTAGAACTTGGAAGTCTTCTCTGACACTTAAACTAGGGACCAACATGAATGAGGTTGGTAGGCCTGAAGTCTACAGTAGAACATGTTTTTATAAGACTCTAGTATTTTAAATATTTAAGTTAACAATTGTGGTTATTCTTATCTCTAATATATGTGATAAGGGTGAGTTAATAGTTTCTTAGCCGGAAGCCGGAAGGTCAGCTTGGGTAAGCCCCAGAACATTTAATTAGACAAGAATTCTCAACCATTGTGAAAGCTAACCTTTTGGGAAATCCAGACATTCCTGCACTTACCTGTCTGTCGACTCATTCATGAATATTTGCAAATGCGCTCTTTGCCAAACTGCTACCAAAACACTGTAACAAGAATTACCACGCTTGACTACAGAGCTGCTATTAACATCCTTCAGAGGTTGCCACCTGTCAGACATCCACTAACAGAATTCTGTACAGCGCCTTCATTTTGCGTGCTGCTATTCTTCAACTAATCTGTAGTGCATTTATTTATTAGTTACTGGCATCTACACCATTTTCAGTTATTGGTTAGCACATTGATTGTTTACATCACTTTAACTAACTACAAGTCAGACAACGCAACCTGGACTACTTAAATGATTGCGGAAAAGGCATAACTCTGCATTACAGGAAATATTAATATCAATGCCCGTGTCATTGATCTAGCCTGACCATTATTAGTCGCATTACTGGTTCTTTGAACACATCTACAATATGAAACAGTTAGAAGACATGTTATTTGTATCTTCCAGACAAATACAATTTTAAATTGATATTCTCTGTGCAAATGTTTTACCACAAAAATTAATAAAAATTTTAAGCTGTGGATTTTGTTTGCTCATAAGAATGAACTTTTCTTTGGACAAAACACAAAAAGGGAAACCTTGCCTTTTATATGATGGAAGGAAATATAGAGAATATAGAATGTCATCTAACAGGGATGTAACATGGCGATGTTTGGGGAAAACATCGGTGAAGATAAACTAAGGGAAGACTGAGATTATCGTTAGCAACCCTAAACACACTGGCCAACACCCAGTGACAATGCACACTCTCTCATTACCTCCATCCTCGCTCCTACAACAAGAAAGTCAGCGATCCCGTACATAGGATTGCCTGGTAGCAGCTTAGCACCATCTCCCTTTATTTCGCAACTTGTAGCAAACAAAAAGAAACTGATTAAGTTGGAATACAAATGGAGGACAACTGCTCGAAACCTAAAGATGATCTTTTAATAAGAATATAAGAACTGACAGACAGGCAGTCTTGTTTAATTGATCGCATTCAGGATCTGACTAAACAGTTAGAAGAAGTGGAAAAACCATTCAAAATTTGTCAAACAATAAGAGTTTAATCACACAAAACCATCATGACCAAAATGGCATAACCAACTTAACTGAAGCAAACAAAAAATTAAGAAACTGGAAGAATATGCTGAAAAAATAAACCATAAACAGGCAGTTTTTGTGACCACTGTATAATACTAAAGGAGGAAGCTTTAAATATGACTGAAACCATTTTTATACTCGAAACAAACAACTCTAAACTGGAGGAGGAATTAAGATCTTCAATTGCGACCACCATACGCTCTAATCATACTGACCCTCTTCCAATAAGTAACCGTTACTCCGTACTAGAAGAAGATACTCTAGAGGGCTCAGAAACAAACAACACAGGTTTTGATTTTCGCATTGTGAAAAACAAGAAAGCAAAACGGGCAAATTCTAAAATTTACAAGAATAATCAGTCGGCAGGAAGAAGAGGAATCCCTCATACTTTATGTATGTGAACATTAACTTACCAATAAAAATAGTAATGTATTAAATAGGTTGAATGGGTTTGAGATTATATCTTTATACAGGCGAAAAAACAATGTAAAAGGTGGGGGTGTCTTTGTGGCTGAAAGAAATAGTGTGTCATCTAACCATCAAACACATAACAGAGCAGATATTGAGAATTTATCAGTGGACCAGGAATTGGAATGAGCAGCGATGGAGTTAAGCAGCAGTGTTGCGCTTCGACCACTTGTGGTGGTCGCTTTGTATCATCCACCCTCAGCACCAATAGCTTTTTTCATGCGTCAGTTGGAGCGGATGTTTACAGTGTTGGTTCAAGATACAAAACAAAAACGAAAGTAATTTGTGGGGATTTTAATATAGATGCTCTGTCTGAAAGTTCAGCCAAAAAGAATTTATTTTTTCTGTTTGAATCATGGACTGATATCACACATCAAAGTAGCCACTAGAGTAACATCACAATCAAAAAGTTCCTTAGACTATATAGTGACAAACGAGCGGCACAGCAAAACTTAAGTAATTGATCTTGGTCTTTCAGACTACAACGCCCAAGTAATTCAACTTCCAGATTTCATCAATAAACATAAACACGCCAAAGTCACTAGTATCCGGAATAACACTCCTTTTTAAACAAAAACTTGCTGAAACTGACTGGGAAGAAATTATTGTTCCAAATGCAGGAGTTTACACAAATTTTAATCAATTTCTTGACATTTTAATTCCCACATTTGCAGTGTTTTTCTCAAATTTTGGCAACAAAAAAAATGTATGTACGTGTAAAAAACTGTGGCTTACAAAAGGTATAAAAGTATCGCTGGGCAAAAAAAGAGAAATGAGTTTACAGGTGAAACATTCACAAAATCCAGATTTCATTGCATATTACAAGATATTCAAATTTTGATTCAAATTAAAAAAAAAAAAAAAAAAAAACATGACATAGTAAAGAAATTAAAAATTCTGAGAACAAAACAAAAACTACACGGAACATTATGAGAAGGGAAACTGAGAGAGAAATAATTAAACAAAACATAAACTCCATTTTACTCAAAAACAAAACCATAACAGATAAGGTAACAAAAACAGAACACTTCAAAACATTTTTTATCAACGAATCATCCTCTCAAGCCCCCAGGCCAAGTGTGACCAAAGCCCTGGATAGACTTATTCAGTATAAAGAACCCTTGATTTCTTCTGATTTTACAGCCAACAAACATACGAAAAGTATCAAACACTATAATATTCCTGAAGAATAAAAAGTCGTCCGGTTGGGATGGAATTTCAACACATTTTTTTAAATTTTGTGGTGATGAAATAGTTGTTCCTTTAGAAAACTTATCAATCAATCGCTAGAGTTAGTACAGTTCCCAAACAAATTGAAAATGGCGGTAATTAAACCTTTACATAAGAAGAGCAATCGATTGTTAATTGACAATTACCGAACAGTAGTATTGGTCCCAACTATATCTAAAGTCTATGAGAAAATATTTTTGACATGATTGAGTTCCCATCTATCAAAACACGCGGTAATGTCAGAAAATCAACGTGGCTTCCAAAAGGGAAAGAGTACGTCAACTGCCTTATACAACTTCACAAATGATGTTCTTTGAGCCTTGGATGAATCGCAGACTACAAGAAATGTAATATGTGACTTATCCAAGGCATTTTACTGTGTCAGTCATTCCATTTTGCTTTCCAAACTCGACCATTATGGCGTAAGAGGAATAGCGTTGGATTGGCTTCGCTCCTTTATATCAGAACGAAGGCACTGCGTTACTATAAACAGTTCCCAAGGTCCATTTTTCTTCTTCTATGTACTTTCACCCTTACTCTTCTTGATATAAATAAACAATTTGTCATGCAGTGAAAGAAACACCTGCATTGTCATGTAGGTATTTTGCATCTTGCTCAAAATTAGAAGATATAGATAGCGTAATGATTAGGGCGGTATCCGAGCTAACAAGTTGATTTCAATCTAACGGTTTGCTATTGAACGTAAGCAAAACAAAAACGCGGATGTTTCATAGCAATCAAAAGAAGATTTTAAATAGAAACCAACTACAAATAAATCCAACTTCCAATACACAGTTCAATACATCTGTTGTTTTCGTCGGTGTAAATATAGACAAGGCTGTCTCTTAGAAAAACCATATAGAAACACTTTTAAAGCGAATGAGCTCTGCCACTTTTGCAGTCCGCATGTTGAAGCCAACGTGTAGTATACCAGTACTGTTGGATGTCTATCGGAGGTACTGTGAGTCACTGATGCGGTTTGGTAAATTATTGCTATTTGGGGAGGTTCCTCACTATTAAATAAAGTACCAAAGAGCCAAAAGACAACCATGAGGGTTATTTTTTCACTAAAAAGGTCCCATACTTGCAGGGAACATTTTAAAGAATACGAAATTTTCACAGCTTACTCTTTGTACATTTTCTAATTATTAGTTTTAACATGTAACAATATTTCATTCACACCCAAAACCAGAGATTTTCACAGATTTAATACAAGACATAAAAATAACCTTGGCTATCCACGGCACAGAACTACAAAATTGGAAAAGAGGTCACTTTACTCAGGTATTAAAATGTTTAACCATCTACTTGAGTCAATAAAGACTCATAATAGTTCTTTTTAAGAAATCACTCAAGGAATTTCTACTGTCAAATGCCTTCTATTCTCTGAGTGAGTTTTATAATAGTTAGGCCTGAGCTTTTTAACCATCATTCTTAAATTTAAAACTGAGTTGCAAATTATTAATTTTTTTAAACTATTATAGTTAAAAAAGTCCTAGGTTTTTTTTTTACCTATTTAGACTAAGAATTGATAGTGACATGACACCATATTTGTAACAATGCATGTTAACAAATGAAATGAGTTAATAAATAGATTCTGATTCAGAAAAGATTTAAGGTGATTACACAACTACCTACAGTGGCCGTAAAGGTGGTGTGGCTCACTTGTCACCCATCCAAGGAGCGGCCCGATGTTGATTGACATTGTTAACATCAGAACCCTTTAGTCAAGGCCACTGGCAATAGTTTAAAGAAAGTGTAAGGACATTTGGGTACTTTGGTGTAATGACTACTTTAGTAAATAAGAAACTCACAGACGCTACTCCCTGTATTGACCGAAGGAATATAACAGCACCATAATGGATGGAGGCAGCTTTAGGCATGAGCAGGGAACAGACAGCAGTGGCTAGCTGAGAGTAACCAAACACTGCCTTTGTCCCAAACTTCTGAGTAAGCAGGCCCCCAACCACTTGGGACAGGATGTAACACCAGTAAAAAGAACCGAGGATGGCACCTTGGATGGTTGCATCCCAATCAAATTCTCCTTCCTCCTGAAAATATGAAACAGTATAAATTTTAATATTTGTGTTCCTTTTTAAACTGCAAGCTCTTCTACTGCCCTGATAAGGTAAGTGCATTCAATTTGTTTTATGCCACAAAAATTATGTATATGCATTAAATCTATAAGATCAGAGTTTAAATGGTCCTTCTGAAGATGAGCATATCTTCTTCCAGTCTCTGACTATGGTGGATTATGAGGCCAGTAGCTTCGAAATATTCCTACATGTTTTATTTATGTCTAAACTCTCCAAAGATCTTTCTAAAAAAAGGTAAGGCTGATTTTATGAAAATTAAGAGTGAGACAAATTTTGATATCTACAACAGGACTTAATATGGTTATTTATAAACAGACAGTTTCATTCTTTTCTATATGAAACTAGTGTTTACATATTCCTGCACATGTCAAGTGAGTTACTATTAGGATTTTAAAAAAAATAATATATTGTTGAGATTGTTTTATTATATAAACATGAAAGGTAGTAAAATACATCACAGAACCTTTGATACCCGTTACAAAACACAAAAAAAGTTCATGCCGATGTATTGTGATTATAATTAGCAATAAGGTAACCAACATTTTTTAGGACTGCTGATATTTCATAGTCTGCATAATGGATTATTTTTTGCATATTCTGTTTAAATTACATGATAATTATTTATTTTCAAGACTAACAGTTGCAAATCACGGTCCATGATTCTAATACATGAATCTTCTATCTATACAAAGTAAAAGTTTATGTGTCTAACTGTTTGTCCTTTACACATTACTGAACCAAACGGTAACCATGCACTTTCTTGCCACCTCTGAAAATATGATTTCTTGTTGAAAAAGTGGTAACTTTGAGTATATCTCATGAGGAGGTTGATTTCAACCAGGGAAAACTTTTTATTACTGAAAAATCGAAAAACTAGTTTTTTATCTGATAGTGAAAAAAACCAAAAAATTGTTTTTTTCAACAAATTTTTTATTCAGCCGTCACTCCTGTGGAAATATAGGTGAATTTGGTTTTTGTAGTTAATAGTTGTTGTATACAATAAACGCGTCATGGCCGCTAATCGCGGTTCGCCAACAGTATTTTTTCTATTATGTCTCGAGAAATAATTGTTATAGACCACAATAGTTTTTAAATTTGTATTCAGCACAAAAAACATATCTATTTTGAAAACAAATCAAAATAAAAGATGATTAAAATATAATTTAAATATACTAACAGTTGTGAAATTGTTTTATCTCCGAATTTTTCAGAAAAATAATGTGATTTCTGCAGAATAAAAAGCATATCTCATGATAAAAACAGCCAATTCTAGACCCAGTTCAGGCAAAATTTCCAAATTTTGTTAGGTGGTGAGGTAACTGCATAAATACCAAACCACATCATCTGATCGTTATGAAACTTTACTTGCTCCTGTTTCTCTGAATACAACTTACTCCAGAAACGGCTTATCTTTAATGACACATTTATGCATATTTTGATGTTGGTCACCAAACTCGAATTTTGAAAAATTCAAAATTCCCATAGACCTGTCAAAAATTTAAAATAGCAACATGCATCATGTTGTATGTCATTTTAAAGGTCTCGTTAAAACAAACAAAGTTTGTATATACTCCTTTTTTATATATACCTCCAGTGGTTTTCGCGAAATAAGCGTTAAAAATTAAGATTGACTCAAGTCGCTCTAGTAATCGACTCGTCTCATCACTATTCAATATTACCTAGTTTCCACATGGAAGCACTATCATTTGTAGATGTATTTGTATTTATGCTTGCAGAGGGTGTAGCACAATCTTGAAAAATTAGGTTATGAGATTACATTTGATGTAGGCCTATGGCTATATGTTACAAGTTTAAAGTACTGATCAATCCTATATACTGAATATTGATTTGCAGTAATGGTCTTTGGTTTACCAACAAAATTCTTTTTCTTTAAAACAGTTTGGATTTCCTAGGTTTTCGAGTCATCTTCAACAACAACCACAACCAAAAATATATAGTAGACTAGGGGACACCAACCCCGACTCTCGCTGCGCTCGATACACCTCAGCCTTCGGCCTCGGCATGTGACTTTTGACTAAAAATATTAGTAGATTAACTGTATAATGTAAAATCCCAATATTAAATGTATTTGAATAAAATTACTTACATTACTTGCGTTGCTATCTATTTATTAGTGTAAATACACAAAGGTAGCCTATTTCAAACGTTGATTTAATTTGTTTTTGTATAACAGCTGAAGATTAAACTTTTAATGCATCCATAGGATAATGTCAAACATACAAAATAAACATGTTTATTTATTTACAAAACAGCTGTTATTAATTTACTAAAATCAACCCAATGTTATTCTTATGAAAAAAAGCAAATGTTGAGGGGCTGTATGTACCCATTAGGAGTAGAATTTCGAAAAATCCTCTCTTAGAGTGCCTCTATGGCATCTTTTGTGGTTTTTGCAAAGCGATGTTGAATCAGTCAGTGAGTGAGTCAGGACTTGTATTTTTATATATTTAGATTTGTTACGGTTAGTTTACTTTTACACAAAGTAAGGCCGGTAACACACACGGCAGTTTTCGTCGTCGCATCAAAATTGCCGTCGCCGCCGTTCCAGTAGTGGCGCATTGAGTTATATGGGAGCTTACGGTGAGGCCAATGTTACCGTTGGCGGTCGATGTGCAGCCGCTGCCAGCCACTACTTCCCGGCGGCAAATTGCCGTCGCCGCCCAAGTACTGGTGCTTGGGAACAAATGGGTCCTTGCACACAGGGTGGTTAATAATTCATGATTCTAAGAAACTCGTCAAACTTACAATCTATGTTTTGGTACTTGGAAATGTCATTCCAAGTCTGCCTTCTCAAATACTGCCTGTAACTTTGGATATTTCCGGGTGTAAAACGTCGCGACTCCTTAAAAGTGGGAGAAGGTGATGCAACCAAGGGGGACACATGAACCACAGATTCTTGGCCATGATGATCAGACAGAGCGGCTACAATGACTTTACAGCTGATTTCACCAGTATCAATATTTTTAAATATATTATCAATAGCTGACTTGGAATTATTAAACTATCTGATGTAAGAAGAGATTGTATAATTTAAACCATTTGATCTAATAATATTGATAAAGCTTATACTTGACAACTTATCACTTAATACATCTATGTTGAAGTTTCCAAGAACTATGACTTTATCCGATCTTTTTAAAGATAAATTCTAGGCATTGACTGAGAAGTAGACATAAACTAAGGGATATAGACCCACTCTCGGGCATCTTCGGCTCTCGGATTCAAGATGGCGACCACCTTCGGGCATCTTCGGGTCACGTGACCCAGTCCTACCAACCCCAGTGGGAAAATTCCCTCCCAAAATTTCCCTCAAATTCCTAAATTTCCCTCCAAATTCCCACATCATACTATATAAAAAGCACTTTTTCCAAGATGGCGGCCTTTCCCACCTTATACTATATAAAATGCTTTCGGGTACTTCCAGCGACTGTCGGCTACCTTCGTACGCTCTTAGCCTACGATATACGCGTCGGCTGCTGGTCTGGCGCGCATGTGCGAGGACTTGTGCTCGGTGAACAAGCGCGTTACGTCACCACTCATACAGCGGCTGCGAAACTCGGGTATAGGACTCCAGGCGTCAGACTGGTTTTCATGTCTGGACAGGTGTGTGACCCAAATGCTACGTTCTGATTGGTTGCCTCCCTCCCTACTTTACAAGTAATCTTTCTCACACACACTGTTAGCCTACCTATTTAAATGAATTTTGAATTTAATTGTTCTGAATTTTTAATAAATACACTGTTAACCTAGCTTTCTTATATAACATGCGCTCTTAAGTTCGGGTACTCCCACTCATCTGCGGCTTCCTTTAACAAACATTGTTACCTACATACTTCCGTTAAAAATATCTAATCACAGTTGGGTACATACTTAACACTCTAGGCAACCCGCAATACATGTTTTATTTAAAAATTAAGGGACAGCTATTACTTATATTAATTATTTACTTATTTTTTATTTTTATTTAATACATTGTTAACTTTAGGGTCCTTAAACTACCATCTACTTCCGGTTAAATTCGTATGGATACCTTCATATCAAACACACCCGACATCCTCTAAAATTAACACGCTAGCTGAACACTCTTACCCTAGAGCCCTCATACCTACCGGACTATCCAACCTAAATTACTTTAACTGTACTTACAAAGTCTACTGGTGGCCGGGCTTTACCACATCCGCTTCCGTTATTGGTCACAAGCTTCACATCTTCACATCATGAACTATCATCATGTACTATAACAATTTCCTATTTTCGTCCACCTTTGCGTACATGGTATCTAAGTTACATTACTTATTTTCAGTCACTTTCATTATCAATTCTGTGGACTCCCCCCCTTTACCTCACTTCCTATCCACGTTCCCATCCAGAACCCATCAGTCCCCCTACATAACGAAACTAGTACACCCACCTTCACTTCCTATACTCAAAAATTCCTTCCTTTGTACTATAGCGACACTCAAGGACTAATTCACTACAATTTCACAAACCGTATCCCACTATCTCTGCTCGGTGCACTGGCAGTCCAATAGTTCTCGCGCACTTTTCTTATCGAAACCACTTCCATTACCACAAGCATTGCTTTACATCACGTGTCTTGCACAATCTCTTTTAATAATATCGAACACTTAATTAACATTGTATATGATTCCTTCTGAACATTTATTAAAACAGTACTACACAGGATGACGTAATCGGAGTTTCAAGTCTGGACAGGCGCGTGATCCAAATGCTACGTTCCGATTGGTTACCCCCTCCCCTCCCCCTCCCCTCCCCTCCCATCCCTACTTCACTGAACAACACAATCATTCTTTCTCACTTCTGCTCTTGCGCTCGTACTGATCAGACGTGTCTTCACTTTGCTCCTACTTGCAATCGATATCAGTAATAATACTCGATATTAAATACAATTATTCTCATCATAAATACTTTAACTTTATTCTTGTAATTTATATTTTGGACACCGTTCTCTGTACGGTATTTCGAAAGTGATATACCAAGAGTAAGTTTCGTATACAGTATCAATATTCCTTGCGTTTGATTTGATTGACTAGAGTTTGAATATCCTTGTTTTTGAGCTTTTAATTCGATTTGAATTACTATTAATATCATTTAATTTTATTTAATTACCAAATATGGAATCCTACGCCATAAACCACAACCTTGTCACAATTTCCCGCCGGTTTGATACCACAGGAACTGACCTCCTTACCGTTCTAACTGAACATAAAAATAAAATTTCGTCCGAAATAAATAACCACCTAAACAGGCTCGGGGGAGTTAAATGGTATATTTCTGTTCAAGTTAAATTCACCAAAACAATAAATAATGAGGAAATCTCAACAACACCCTTCTTTCACGGCAAAACTCATCCTTTGTTACCTTCCGATTCTCTAGATACTCAATACTCTGAAGCTACAGACAAAATTTTAGAAAGCGTGGCTAAGTGGGTAAGTCAAGGTAGTGGGTGGGTAATAGAAAATGTTTTACGACTCGATCTGTTCATTGTTAAATTTCAACCTTTGTACGCCTCTTCTTTCATACCCACCCCAAAAAACATTTCTCACCCTTCTAAAGGAATTGTAAATATTAAGAACGACGATCAAAAATGTTTCCTGTACTCTGTACTTGCCCATCTGTACCCGGACCGACATAGACGTGTAAGCTATTATAAATCCTTGGAACATAATATAAATATGTCTGGGATTAGCTACCCCGTCAAAATTACCGATTTAGATAAATTTGAAAAACTGAACCCCGCTTTATCCGTAAATGTCTTTGGATTTGAAAAAAACGAAATGTACCCCCTAAGAATAACAAAAGAAAAATTCAGACTTCACCACGTAAACTTGTTACTACTGACTACTGACACTACCTCCCACTACTGTTTAATCACTAACATGTCCCGACTCTTATCTCACTTGACTAAATGCTCAAATGCATCATACTACTGTGACTACTGCCTACACAGATTTTGGACTAAAGACTTACTTACTAACCACTTACCTTTGTGTTCACCACACGGTGCACAAAAGACCAGACTTCCTACTGAAGACGAAAAACTTATGTATTTTAAAAACTACACACTTACTCACAAAGTCCCATTTACCATTTACTATGACTTCGAGTCCTTTGTTGTTCCGATCGACACAGCACTGAACGACCCTACCACTTCACACACGACCAACACTGCCCACCACGTCCCCTCTGGTTTTTGCTATGTAATTATTGACAGTGATGGCAAACCAGTAAAACAACCCAAAGTCTATAGCGGCCCCGACGTTGTAGATACTTTTCTAAATTGTTTGATTGCAGAGTCTAAAGAGCTCTTACCAATTATTCATAAAAACATTCCTATTAATATGTCTCCGCAAGACAAAATTGTTTTCAAAAATGCTACTACCTGTCACCTTTGTCAAAAACCTTTACACGGAGACAAAGTAGCCAATCATAATCATTTAACGGGTGAGTTCTTGGGACCCGCCCACAATTCATGTAACTTAAACTACCAAGTTCCCAATCACATTCCAGTCTTTTTCCATAACCTCAGAGGTTATGACTGCCACCACTTGATCCAAGGGTTTGGTAAATTCAAAAAAGAAAAACTGTCATGTATCGCTACAACTAGTGAGCGGTACATTTCAGTCACCCTTGAGTCACTTCGTTTCCTGGATTCTTTACAGTTCCTAAACGCCTCTTTGGACACACTCGTGTCCAACCTAGTTTCTGACGGGGCATCAAAATTCAAAATTTTAGGGCAGTGTATGACCAACACAGACTTACTACTACGAAAAGGTGTCTTTCCCTACAATTACATGACAGACGAATCAAAATTTAATGATACTGAACTGCCTCCCAAGGAGGCGTTTTACAATGACTTGACACAGACTGAAATTACTGACGAAGACTACACACACGCACAGACTGTGTGGTCAACCTTTGGTATGACCACTATGAAACAATATCACGACCTTTACTTACTCACAGACGTGTTATTACTTGCCGATGTGTTTGAAAATTTTAGGACGACAAGTATGACTTACTACGGGATTGACCCCTGTAACGTCTACTCTGCCCCCGGACTGGCATGGAATTCCATGCTCAAAATGACAGACGTACGTCTTGAACTACTCACTGACATAGACCAACACTTGTTTGTCGAGTCTGGGATCCGGGGCGGTGTCTCCATGATACCTAACCGGCACGCCCAGGCCAACAACCCTTACCTACCCAACTTCGACTCATCAAAACCCACCAACTATCTCCTGTACCTCGATTGTAACAATTTATACGGAACCAGTATGTCAGATAGACTCCCAGAGTCTGATTTTAAGTGGATCGACCCTCAAGACATTGACTTTACAAAAGTACCCGACGACTCTGACATTGGATATATTTTAGAAGTCGACTTACACTACCCAGACCATTTACACGACTTACACTCTGACTTTCCACTGGCCCCCGAACGAAAAGTAGTGACAGACGACATGCTTTCCCCATACTGTAAGGACCTACTTGACGAACTAAACTATAAACCTCCCAAGACTGAAAAACTACTGACTACTCTCTCTGACAAAACCAAATATGTTGTACACTACAGGACTCTAAAACTTTACTTACAACTGGGACTTGTACTTACTAAAATCCACAGAGTCCTAAGTTTTAAACAGTCTGCCTGGTTAGCCCCATTTATTAACTTCAATACCGAAAAAAGAAAACAGTCTAAAAATAACTTTGAAAAAGATTTTTTTAAGTTAATGAACAACGCCACATATGGTAAATCTTTGGAAAATGTTAGGTCTCGTATTGATTTTAAACTTGTAAATAATGAGAAACAATTGGTAAAATGGACAGCTAGTCCCAGACTCAAGACTTTCTTTGCTTACAATAAAGATATCGCGGGATTGGCTTTAAAAAAACAAACCATCTTCTTAAACAGACCCATTTATGTTGGATTTACAGTATTAGAAATTTCAAAATTAATCATGTACAATTTTCATTACAACTGGGCAATTGCAAAGTATGGGAAAAAAATTAAACTTTGTATGACTGACACAGATTCTTTATTCTACAACATATATACTCCCGACGTTTACACAGATATGAAAAACGAGTTACACCTTTTTGATACTTCAGACTATCCACCTAGCCACCCATGTTATAGTGTAGAAAACAAAAAAGTGTTAGGAAAATTTAAAGACGAGTTAAATTCAAATCCAGCTAGGGAAATAATTGGCTTGAGAGCGAAATGCTACTCTGTTTTAAACTCAGATCTAGAGGAAAAGAAGGTGGCTAAAGGCGTCCCCCGAGTCGCGATAAAAAAACACCTAAAACACGAAATGTACAAAAACTGCTTGCTTAAACATTCATTAAAAACAACATCAGCTCTAAATATCCGCAGTGACAAACATAACATTTACACGCAACACATTTCCAAATTATCTCTATCCCCCTTTGACGACAAACGTTACATCTTGGAAAATGGAATTGACACTTTAGCCTACGGACACCATTTAATTAACAAAAAACGAGCTTTAGAACACGACCACGATTACGTAACTAAAAAACCAAAAATAAAATAAAAACGTACATTAAAAAATAAATATAAAAGCAAACTCATCTTGACGTAAGTCGTTTTAGCCCTACTCCATCCTCTCCATTACTGACTGACTGACAATCCCTTCCCCACCACTCCTTCCTTTCCCACATCCTGTTCAACTTGCACTAATGGCGCCAATCCCACTAAATCGGAACCTTTCTAAAATATTGGACAGTTTCTTTGTATATATGAAGATTTGTACATAACTTATCCGTAAATTTGTAATATTTGTAAATAACCGGGTCCTTTAGCAGTTTCAATGTACATGCAAAGTCTACGAGTAATACTTCTACACACTGTTACAGGATGTGGCTCACCACATCAATCTTATCGCTTGTGTCACAAAGGCGAAATATCAGCTTGCTTTAATATAAAGATTATATACTTCCAACTACTAAAAAAACGATGGAATGAGATTGTAACCCATGGTTACTAACATGTCCGTAGAAACCCAATTTACGGCATTGGATGGGCTCAACCCGTCCGTAGTGCAATGTAAAAATCTCGTACTGGGCGAACCTTCTTCTTGATTACGGTAACTCCTACGCCAGGTAAGTAATGTTAAGTTAGTTTTAAGTAAACTCTTTTACCGTCAACCTTTAAAAAACAATCTGTAAAGTAAATTCTGTTATAATATGGACACTTTTGTGAGTTTACATAACTACAATTTATTAACGGATATCTCCAGCTCTGTGTGAATTTCTATAGAATACCGTACCATCGAGGTGAGGGCGGCCCAAATTTAATAAAAAATCGCCCGACTGTTCTCTAAGGCAGCTGTAAAACGCGTAAGACCTGAGGCAGTCCTGCAGCTTGGGGCTGGGCTAATCCCCGTAAGACCCCGAGTCGCAGTCCGGGCCCTCGTAAGGTACGTGTATGATTGAATGTTACACTCTACGGCTGGACAGTATCCGTAGGTCCCGTGTGTGAGGGAGAGTAACCTACAAAAAAAAGAAAAAAAAACACAAAAACCTACTGTAAAAAACAGAATCAAAAATAATAAAAACAAATTTATAAATAAAAACCCCTTTGTAAGTCTGTACGTCACATTGAAAGGCTTCTCTAAGTAAAGTGATGTCTTTACTTACAGAGGGACCCAAAAAATACAAAAAATAAATTAAAAAATTATAAAAAAACAATAACTAAATAATACTGAGAGGTAGCATTTTGTTGGTTGGCTACCACCGTAGTGAGCGAGGTTGGGGCTCATTACACTAAAATACCCGTGGGGGATACCAGTCCTCTATCGGGCGCGTCCCATGGGAATTGGGCAATGCCCTTCAGTTTTGCCTTCAGCTTACTTGAGGGTAGTGAGGAATTAAATACTCACCGTGAAAAAAAACTGGTTAAATCAAAAACATTAATAAAATCTGCGAGAAAGATCATGGTATAGTACAGAATCAGGAAGTGATCTTAGTACGATATGGTAAAACTTTCTATAAAAAGAGTAAATCCATCCAAAAGTAAGAAAAAAATCAAAGATACATACAAATTTCAGAAAAAGAGTCATTTTACATAAAAAATGTGTTGAAAAATGTTTCAAATCAAGGAAGAAATACCATCATAGTACTCTCCAAACCCCTTAAAATTTAGTTAAAATGTCAATAAATAGGGTTATTTTTGTACAAAATATGTTATAATTCCCTAAAAGCATTAAAATTCAGTGTCATAACAATGATATTTGTTCTAAACATTAAAAAACCTTTAAAATTATCTAATAGACTCTTTATAAACTTAGTTTGTGCTCAAAACAACACACAAAAGACCAAACACAAACTCTACATATAAGACTCTTGGTTGACCACCCACCTACTCAACATACAACAACTCTGATAGATCATCCACCTAACCATTACATAAAACCTTTGATAGACCACCAACACACATGAACAACCTACCTACGTAACATCCAACACTCTTGACTTACCACCCACCTACTAACACACAGAGAGACTACGTAACTAACCATTACATAAAACCTCAGATTGACACCCAACATTCATGGAAGACCTACCTACCAAACATACAACTTGATTGACCATCCACCTACACACCACACATTCATCTTGATAATCCAATCACCCTCCCATAAAAAGACTCTTGTCAGACTATTTACTTAACATACAAGACACCACACACTCTACATCAACCATCTACCTACTCAACACACAAAGACCAACCACACACTCTACATATAAGACTCTTGGTTGGTCACTCACCAACCCAACATATAACACCTCTGATACACCATTCACTTGAACATAACATAAAACCTTAGATTGACACACATCATTCATGGTAGACCTACCTACCAAACATACAACTTGACCGACCACCCACCTATACATCACACACAGTACTCTCGATAGATCACTTAACTACCTATTACATAAAGCCTCCGATTGACTCACAGTCCTAACATTCATAAACAACTAACCTCCCAAACATACGACTCAACCACCAACAAAAAACAAGACTTCACGTATAACCAGCCATTTAACATACAAGACCAACCACACACCATACAATCATGACTTAACATGAACAACCCACCTACCACCTACTCAAAATTCTACACTCTTGACTAACCACCCACCTACTCAACACACAGATAGACTACGTAACCATCCATTACATAAAACCGTAGATCAACACCCAACATTCATGGATGACCTACCTACCAAACACACGACTTGACTACCTTCCCAAAGCATAAGACTTTTGAAGGACCACCTACCAAACATACAAGAACAACCACACACCTTACAGGCATGACCTAACAGTCCACCCACCTACTCAACATATAACACCTCTGATACACCATCCACTTGAACATTACATAAAACTTGTGATATTCCACACAATCACCAAACACACATGACTTAATAGACCAATCCACCTACCTTTGCACACACAATTCCTTAGGACACACCCTACACCCACCACTCATCCTACAGACAAAACTCCTAGAGAACTACCCATCCACCATAAAAACACTATTGCTTCATATAATCATGTTTTAAAATAACATTATTACACTGTAAGATAGGTTTAATATAGCTAAAGACCTAAGGGTTTCCTAAAATTCTCTTTTCTCTAGAAATATGAGAGCCGTTGGTGGAAAACATCCAAACTAAATATAGAAAATAAGAATTAGCTAGTAGTTTCATATAAATTCTGCTATACAACTAAAAAAATATGAGAAAAAGTTGGGTTAAAAAACAATGAACATAGAAAAAGTTGGGTTTAAAAACAATGAACACAGAAAAAGTTAGGTTAGCAAACATCCGAAAAGTAAGGCTAGCAAACAACCGAAAGGTTGATTGGTAGCCTTACTTTTCCGAAAAGTTGTTAAAATTAACAAGAGTAAAAAATGTCCCATTTTTTGAGTTTTGGTAATTTTAACTGAACTTTTCGGATGTTTGCTAACCTAACTTTTTCTGTGTTCATTGTTTTTAAACCCAACTTTTTCTATGTTCATTGTTTTTTAACCCAACTTTTTCTCATATTTTTTTAGTTGTATAGCAGAATTTATATGAAACTACTAGCTAATTCTTATTTTCTATATTTAGTTTGGATGTTTTCCACCAACGGCTCTCATATTTCTAGAGAAAAGAGAATTTTAGGAAACCCTTAGGTCTTTAGCTATATTAAACCTATCTTACAGTGTAATAATGTTATTTTAAAACATGATTATATGAAGCAATAGTGTTTTTATGGTGGATGGGTAGTTCTCTAGGAGTTTTGTCTGTAGGATGAGTGGTGGGTGTAGGGTGTGTCCTAAGGAATTGTGTGTGCAAAGGTAGGTGGATTGGTCTATTAAGTCATGTGTGTTTGGTGATTGTGTGGAATATCACAAGTTTTATGTAATGTTCAAGTGGATGGTGTATCAGAGGTGTTATATGTTGAGTAGGTGGGTGGACTGTTAGGTCATGCCTGTAAGGTGTGTGGTTGTTCTTGTATGTTTGGTAGGTGGTCCTTCAAAAGTCTTATGCTTTGGGAAGGTAGTCAAGTCGTGTGTTTGGTAGGTAGGTCATCCATGAATGTTGGGTGTTGATCTACGGTTTTATGTAATGGATGGTTACGTAGTCTATCTGTGTGTTGAGTAGGTGGGTGGTTAGTCAAGAGTGTAGAATTTTGAGTAGGTGGTAGGTGGGTTGTTCATGTTAAGTCATGATTGTATGGTGTGTGGTTGGTCTTGTATGTTAAATGGCTGGTTATACGTGAAGTCTTGTTTTTTGTTGGTGGTTGAGTCGTATGTTTGGGAGGTTAGTTGTTTATGAATGTTAGGACTGTGAGTCAATCGGAGGCTTTATGTAATAGGTAGTTAAGTGATCTATCGAGAGTACTGTGTGTGATGTATAGGTGGGTGGTCGGTCAAGTTGTATGTTTGGTAGGTAGGTCTACCATGAATGATGTGTGTCAATCTAAGGTTTTATGTTATGTTCAAGTGAATGGTGTATCAGAGGTGTTATATGTTGGGTTGGTGAGTGACCAACCAAGAGTCTTATATGTAGAGTGTGTGGTTGGTCTTTGTGTGTTGAGTAGGTAGATGGTTGATGTAGAGTGTGTGGTGTCTTGTATGTTAAGTAAATAGTCTGACAAGAGTCTTTTTATGGGAGGGTGATTGGATTATCAAGATGAATGTGTGGTGTGTAGGTGGATGGTCAATCAAGTTGTATGTTTGGTAGGTAGGTCTTCCATGAATGTTGGGTGTCAATCTGAGGTTTTATGTAATGGTTAGTTACGTAGTCTCTCTGTGTGTTAGTAGGTGGGTGGTAAGTCAAGAGTGTTGGATGTTACGTAGGTAGGTTGTTCATGTGTGTTGGTGGTCTATCAAAGGTTTTATGTAATGGTTAGGTGGATGATCTATCAGAGTTGTTGTATGTTGAGTAGGTGGGTGGTCAACCAAGAGTCTTATATGTAGAGTTTGTGTTTGGTCTTTTGTGTGTTGTTTTGAGCACAAACTAAGTTTATAAAGAGTCTATTAGATAATTTTAAAGGTTTTTTAATGTTTAGAACAAATATCATTGTTATGACACTGAATTTTAATGCTTTTAGGGAATTATAACATATTTTGTACAAAAATAACCCTATTTATTGACATTTTAACTAAATTTTAAGGGGTTTGGAGAGTACTATGATGGTATTTCTTCCTTGATTTGAAACATTTTTCAACACATTTTTTATGTAAAATGACTCTTTTTCTGAAATTTGTATGTATCTTTGATTTTTTTCTTACTTTTGGATGGATTTACTCTTTTTATAGAAAGTTTTACCATATCGTACTAAGATCACTTCCTGATTCTGTACTATACCATGATCTTTCTCGCAGATTTTATTAATGTTTTTGATTTAACCAGTTTTTTTTCACGGTGAGTATTTAATTCCTCACTACCCTCAAGTAAGCTGAAGGCAAAACTGAAGGGCATTGCCCAATTCCCATGGGACGCGCCCGATAGAGGACTGGTATCCCCCACGGGTATTTTAGTGTAATGAGCCCCAACCTCGCTCACTACGGTGGTAGCCAACCAACAAAATGCTACCTCTCAGTATTATTTAGTTATTGTTTTTTTATAATTTTTTAATTTATTTTTTGTATTTTTTGGGTCCCTCTGTAAGTAAAGACATCACTTTACTTAGAGAAGCCTTTCAATGTGACGTACAGACTTACAAAGGGGTTTTTATTTATAAATTTGTTTTTATTATTTTTGATTCTGTTTTTTACAGTAGGTTTTTGTGTTTTTTTTTCTTTTTTTTGTAGGTTACTCTCCCTCACACACGGGACCTACGGATACTGTCCAGCCGTAGAGTGTAACATTCAATCATACACGTACCTTACGAGGGCCCGGACTGCGACTCGGGGTCTTACGGGGATTAGCCCAGCCCCAAGCTGCAGGACTGCCTCAGGTCTTACGCGTTTTACAGCTGCCTTAGAGAACAGTCGGGCGATTTTTTATTAAATTTGGGCCGCCCTCACCTCGATGGTACGGTATTCTATAGAAATTCACACAGAGCTGGAGATATCCGTTAATAAATTGTAGTTATGTAAACTCACAAAAGTGTCCATATTATAACAGAATTTACTTTACAGATTGTTTTTTAAAGGTTGACGGTAAAAGAGTTTACTTAAAACTAACTTAACATTACTTACCTGGCGTAGGAGTTACCGTAATCAAGAAGAAGGTTCGCCCAGTACGAGATTTTTACATTGCACTACGGACGGGTTGAGCCCATCCAATGCCGTAAATTGGGTTTCTACGGACATGTTAGTAACCATGGGTTACAATCTCATTCCATCGTTTTTTTAGTAGTTGGAAGTATATAATCTTTATATTAAAGCAAGCTGATATTTCGCCTTTGTGACACAAGCGATAAGATTGATGTGGTGAGCCACATCCTGTAACAGTGTGTAGAAGTATTACTCGTAGACTTTGCATGTACATTGAAACTGCTAAAGGACCCGGTTATTTACAAATATTACAAATTTACGGATAAGTTATGTACAAATCTTCATATATACAAAGAAACTGTCCAATATTTTAGAAAGGTTCCGATTTAGTGGGATTGGCGCCATTAGTGCAAGTTGAACAGGATGTGGGAAAGGAAGGAGTGGTGGGGAAGGGATTGTCAGTCAGTCAGTAATGGAGAGGATGGAGTAGGGCTAAAACGACTTACGTCAAGATGAGTTTGCTTTTATATTTATTTTTTAATGTACGTTTTTATTTTATTTTTGGTTTTTTAGTTACGTAATCGTGGTCGTGTTCTAAAGCTCGTTTTTTGTTAATTAAATGGTGTCCGTAGGCTAAAGTGTCAATTCCATTTTCCAAGATGTAACGTTTGTCGTCAAAGGGGGATAGAGATAATTTGGAAATGTGTTGCGTGTAAATGTTATGTTTGTCACTGCGGATATTTAGAGCTGATGTTGTTTTTAATGAATGTTTAAGCAAGCAGTTTTTGTACATTTCGTGTTTTAGGTGTTTTTTTATCGCGACTCGGGGGACGCCTTTAGCCACCTTCTTTTCCTCTAGATCTGAGTTTAAAACAGAGTAGCATTTCGCTCTCAAGCCAATTATTTCCCTAGCTGGATTTGAATTTAACTCGTCTTTAAATTTTCCTAACACTTTTTTGTTTTCTACACTATAACATGGGTGGCTAGGTGGATAGTCTGAAGTATCAAAAAGGTGTAACTCGTTTTTCATATCTGTGTAAACGTCGGGAGTATATATGTTGTAGAATAAAGAATCTGTGTCAGTCATACAAAGTTTAATTTTTTTCCCATACTTTGCAATTGCCCAGTTGTAATGAAAATTGTACATGATTAATTTTGAAATTTCTAATACTGTAAATCCAACATAAATGGGTCTGTTTAAGAAGATGGTTTGTTTTTTTAAAGCCAATCCCGCGATATCTTTATTGTAAGCAAAGAAAGTCTTGAGTCTGGGACTAGCTGTCCATTTTACCAATTGTTTCTCATTATTTACAAGTTTAAAATCAATACGAGACCTAACATTTTCCAAAGATTTACCATATGTGGCGTTGTTCATTAACTTAAAAAAATCTTTTTCAAAGTTATTTTTAGACTGTTTTCTTTTTTCGGTATTGAAGTTAATAAATGGGGCTAACCAGGCAGACTGTTTAAAACTTAGGACTCTGTGGATTTTAGTAAGTACAAGTCCCAGTTGTAAGTAAAGTTTTAGAGTCCTGTAGTGTACAACATATTTGGTTTTGTCAGAGAGAGTAGTCAGTAGTTTTTCAGTCTTGGGAGGTTTATAGTTTAGTTCGTCAAGTAGGTCCTTACAGTATGGGGAAAGCATGTCGTCTGTCACTACTTTTCGTTCGGGGGCCAGTGGAAAGTCAGAGTGTAAGTCGTGTAAATGGTCTGGGTAGTGTAAGTCGACTTCTAAAATATATCCAATGTCAGAGTCGTCGGGTACTTTTGTAAAGTCAATGTCTTGAGGGTCGATCCACTTAAAATCAGACTCTGGGAGTCTATCTGACATACTGGTTCCGTATAAATTGTTACAATCGAGGTACAGGAGATAGTTGGTGGGTTTTGATGAGTCGAAGTTGGGTAGGTAAGGGTTGTTGGCCTGGGCGTGCCGGTTAGGTATCATGGAGACACCGCCCCGGATCCCAGACTCGACAAACAAGTGTTGGTCTATGTCAGTGAGTAGTTCAAGACGTACGTCTGTCATTTTGAGCATGGAATTCCATGCCAGTCCGGGGGCAGAGTAGACGTTACAGGGGTCAATCCCGTAGTAAGTCATACTTGTCGTCCTAAAATTTTCAAACACATCGGCAAGTAATAACACGTCTGTGAGTAAGTAAAGGTCGTGATATTGTTTCATAGTGGTCATACCAAAGGTTGACCACACAGTCTGTGCGTGTGTGTAGTCTTCGTCAGTAATTTCAGTCTGTGTCAAGTCATTGTAAAACGCCTCCTTGGGAGGCAGTTCAGTATCATTAAATTTTGATTCGTCTGTCATGTAATTGTAGGGAAAGACACCTTTTCGTAGTAGTAAGTCTGTGTTGGTCATACACTGCCCTAAAATTTTGAATTTTGATGCCCCGTCAGAAACTAGGTTGGACACGAGTGTGTCCAAAGAGGCGTTTAGGAACTGTAAAGAATCCAGGAAACGAAGTGACTCAAGGGTGACTGAAATGTACCGCTCACTAGTTGTAGCGATACATGACAGTTTTTCTTTTTTGAATTTACCAAACCCTTGGATCAAGTGGTGGCAGTCATAACCTCTGAGGTTATGGAAAAAGACTGGAATGTGATTGGGAACTTGGTAGTTTAAGTTACATGAATTGTGGGCGGGTCCCAAGAACTCACCCGTTAAATGATTATGATTGGCTACTTTGTCTCCGTGTAAAGGTTTTTGACAAAGGTGACAGGTAGTAGCATTTTTGAAAACAATTTTGTCTTGCGGAGACATATTAATAGGAATGTTTTTATGAATAATTGGTAAGAGCTCTTTAGACTCTGCAATCAAACAATTTAGAAAAGTATCTACAACGTCGGGGCCGCTATAGACTTTGGGTTGTTTTACTGGTTTGCCATCACTGTCAATAATTACATAGCAAAAACCAGAGGGGACGTGGTGGGCAGTGTTGGTCGTGTGTGAAGTGGTAGGGTCGTTCAGTGCTGTGTCGATCGGAACAACAAAGGACTCGAAGTCACAGTAAATGGTAAATGGGACTTTGTGAGTAAGTGTGTAGTTTTTAAAATACATAAGTTTTTCGTCTTCAGTAGGAAGTCTGGTCTTTTGTGCACCGTGTGGTGAACACAAAGGTAAGTGGTTAGTAAGTAAGTCTTTAGTCCAAAATCTGTGTAGGCAGTAGTCACAGTAGTATGATGCATTTGAGCATTTAGTCAAGTGAGATAAGAGTCGGGACATGTTAGTGATTAAACAGTAGTGGGAGGTAGTGTCAGTAGTCAGTAGTAACAAGTTTACGTGGTGAAGTCTGAATTTTTCTTTTGTTATTCTTAGGGGGTACATTTCGTTTTTTTCAAATCCAAAGACATTTACGGATAAAGCGGGGTTCAGTTTTTCAAATTTATCTAAATCGGTAATTTTGACGGGGTAGCTAATCCCAGACATATTTATATTATGTTCCAAGGATTTATAATAGCTTACACGTCTATGTCGGTCCGGGTACAGATGGGCAAGTACAGAGTACAGGAAACATTTTTGATCGTCGTTCTTAATATTTACAATTCCTTTAGAAGGGTGAGAAATGTTTTTTGGGGTGGGTATGAAAGAAGAGGCGTACAAAGGTTGAAATTTAACAATGAACAGATCGAGTCGTAAAACATTTTCTATTACCCACCCACTACCTTGACTTACCCACTTAGCCACGCTTTCTAAAATTTTGTCTGTAGCTTCAGAGTATTGAGTATCTAGAGAATCGGAAGGTAACAAAGGACGAGTTTTGCCGTGAAAGAAGGGTGTTGTTGAGATTTCCTCATTATTTATTGTTTTGGTGAATTTAACTTGAACAGAAATATACCATTTAACTCCCCCGAGCCTGTTTAGGTGGTTATTTATTTCGGACGAAATTTTATTTTTATGTTCAGTTAGAACGGTAAGGAGGTCAGTTCCTGTGGTATCAAACCGGCGGGAAATTGTGACAAGGTTGTGGTTTATGGCGTAGGATTCCATATTTGGTAATTAAATAAAATTAAATGATATTAATAGTAATTCAAATCGAATTAAAAGCTCAAAAACAAGGATATTCAAACTCTAGTCAATCAAATCAAACGCAAGGAATATTGATACTGTATACGAAACTTACTCTTGGTATATCACTTTCGAAATACCGTACAGAGAACGGCGTCCAAAATATAAATTACAAGAATAAAGTTAAAGTATTTATGATGAGAATAATTGTATTTAATATCGAGTATTATTACTGATATCGATTGCAAGTAGGAGCAAAGTGAAGACACGTCTGATCAGTACGAGCGCAAGAGCAGAAGTGAGAAAGAATGATTGTGTTGTTCAGTGAAGTAGGGATGGGAGGGGAGGGGAGGGGGAGGGGAGGGGGTAACCAATCGGAACGTAGCATTTGGATCACACGCCTGTCCAGACTTGAAACTCCGATTACGTCATCCTGTGTAGTACTGTTTTAATAAATGTTCAGAAGGAATCATATACAATGTTAATTAAGTGTTCGATATTATTAAAAGAGATTGTGCAAGACACGTGATGTAAAGCAATGCTTGTGGTAATGGAAGTGGTTTCGATAAGAAAAGTGCGCGAGAACTATTGGACTGCCAGTGCACCGAGCAGAGATAGTGGGATACGGTTTGTGAAATTGTAGTGAATTAGTCCTTAAGTGTCGCTATAGTACAAAGGAAGGAATTTTTGAGTATAGGAAGTGAAGGTGGGTGTACTAGTTTCGTTATGTAGGGGGACTGATGGGTTCTGGATGGGAACGTGGATAGGAAGTGAGGTAAAGGGGGGGGGGAGTCCACAGAATTGATAATGAAAGTGACTGAAAATAAGTAATGTAACTTAGATACCATGTACGCAAAGGTGGACGAAAATAGGAAATTGTTATAGTACATGATGATAGTTCATGATGTGAAGATGTGAAGCTTGTGACCAATAACGGAAGCGGATGTGGTAAAGCCCGGCCACCAGTAGACTTTGTAAGTACAGTTAAAGTAATTTAGGTTGGATAGTCCGGTAGGTATGAGGGCTCTAGGGTAAGAGTGTTCAGCTAGCGTGTTAATTTTAGAGGATGTCGGGTGTGTTTGATATGAAGGTATCCATACGAATTTAACCGGAAGTAGATGGTAGTTTAAGGACCCTAAAGTTAACAATGTATTAAATAAAAATAAAAAATAAGTAAATAATTAATATAAGTAATAGCTGTCCCTTAATTTTTAAATAAAACATGTATTGCGGGTTGCCTAGAGTGTTAAGTATGTACCCAACCGTGATTAGATATTTTTAACGGAAGTATGTAGGTAACAATGTTTGTTAAAGGAAGCCGCAGATGAGTGGGAGTACCCGAACTTAAGAGCGCATGTTATATAAGAAAGCTAGGTTAACAGTGTATTTATTAAAAATTCAGAACAATTAAATTCAAAATTCATTTAAATAGGTAGGCTAACAGTGTGTGTGAGAAAGATTACTTGTAAAGTAGGGAGGGAGGCAACCAATCAGAACGTAGCATTTGGGTCACACACCTGTCCAGACATGAAAACCAGTCTGACGCCTGGAGTCCTATACCCGAGTTTTGCAGCCGCTGTATGAGTGGTGACGTAACGCGCTTGTTCACCGAGCACAAGTCCTCGCACATGCGCGCCAGACCAGCAGCCGACGCGTATATCGTAGGCTAAGAGCGTACGAAGGTAGCCGACAGTCGTCGGAAGTACCCGAAAGCATTTTATATAGTATAAGGTGGGAAAGGCCGCCATCTTGGAAAAAGTGCTTTTTATATAGTATGATGTGGGAATTTGGAGGGAAATTTAGGAATTTGAGGGAAATTTTGGGAGGGAATTTTCCCACTGGGGTTGGTAGGACTGGGTCACGTGACCCGAAGATGCCCGAAGGTGGTCGCCATCTTGAATCCGAGAGCCGAAGATGCCCGAGAGTGGGTCTATTTCCCTTAGTTTATGTCTACTCTGAGAGATTAAAAAAATTCTCACAACTGTATCCTGAAACTCTATAAACAGCAAGAACTACAAGGAACTCTGTTTTGTACTTGCTGCAAGTGACAAACGGACTCCGAACAAAATGGGGAAACATCGATCATTCTGTTTCCCATTGTCGACCGTTGGGGGCTCCCCAAGAAGATTAAAGGTAATTAGCCAAGATGATCATAGTGGACTTCCCAACTTCATTATGGGGGTTAACTAAGTTAGTGACAGGATACTACCCATATTGATTACAGAGAAGTACAAAGACTGATCACGAGGGGCTACCACAGTTGATATGGGTACTACTAAAGTTAATAATAGGAGATGTGTACCTCAGGTTATGATGGGAGTTATCTAAGTTGATCAGGGTTAATTACGATGGACTGACTATCTAAGTTGATGAAAAGGGTGACCAAGTTGATCATGGGTGTTTACCCAAGATGTTCACGAGGCTACCTAAGATGATCATAGGGCTACAGAAATTCATCATAGGGGCTACATATATAGATCACGGGGGGCTACAAGTTAATCACGGAGACTACCCAAGATGATCACGGGTGGTTAACCAAGATTTTCACGGCTAGCTAGTGAAGTTGATGGTGAGGCTATACAAGTTTATCACGGTGTGCTACCTAAGTTGATAAAGGGTGGCTACTCAAGTCTTTCACAGGGGCTATGCAAGTTGATCATGGTCAGCTACCTAAGTTGATCACGTGGGGCTACCCAAGATGATTATGGGTGGTTACCCAAGTTTGTGAGGTAACTGTTGTATATACAGCATAGAAGTATATAAACTTTATTGTGAATTAAACAACGTCATTTTGATGTCTTCTAAACGAAATATTGTAACTACAGAAAAACAAGTACCTCAACAGTACACGACAGAAAGTTTTTGTTTATTTTGAAAGGTGAAATATCAAATATAACAACAGTTAAATAGTCTAGCTTTTCAATATGATAACGGGTGGCTACCAAAATTGATTATCAGGAGCTTTCCAAGTTGATCACAGCCTACACAAGATTATTATGGGTGGTTACCAAAGTGGATCACGGGGGACTATAAAAGATCATCATGGGGGGCTACCTAAGAGGTTGACGGCCAGTTAACCTAATCGATGATGTGTGCTACCAAAGATGATTAATGAATTTGATCACAGGGAGTTCCCAATAGGGTCACGGTAGCTACGCATGTTGGTTATGAGGGTTTGCCAATGTTGATCACACAGCCTTATCAAGGTCATCACCGGGGGTTGCGTAAGTCGATGACTGTGTGCACCGAAGTTGATCATAGGGATTGGTAAACGGAGAGGTCAACGTAAATAGTGTACAAGGCTTTAAGTGTCCAGCTTATTTTAATCATGCTGAAACAGGCGGTTACCGGGCCGGATTTAGTATTTTGGCCCAATAATTTTTTCCACCCCCTAGTCAGGTTAAAGTTACTTTCCTAAAAATCTTTACTAAAAAAATATATCAGACCTATTTGTTAATTGCTTAAACACCACTCCACAATGTCATTTTATCATTGCAGGTTTTTTTAGGAACTAACTTGGTTCTGGGCTTAACAAAATACCGTTAATATATTAATAAAAGATTTGTTAATAACTTTGGTTTTGTTCAATTTGGGCAAATAAATTTAAAAAATGTAATAGACGAGGGGGCTACCTAAGTTAATCACAGGGCGCTAGTCAAGTTGACTACGGGGGCTACCCAAGATGATAACAGGTGATTACCCTCAAATTGATCACAAGGGGCTCCCAACATGATCACCGGGGCTGGGGGGGAGGGGTCTACCCAAGACGATCATAAGTGGTTAGCTGGTCAACAGAGTGGTAAAAATAAATAGTGTGCAAGGTTTTAAGTTTCCAGCTGGTTGTAATAATGCTTACATGTGAGAATATATTCAAAAAAATCACATTTTTTACAAAAAGCTCAAATTAACCAACTTTTTGTGATGAAATGGTTGTATATACAGCATAGAAGTATATACAAATTCTTGTAGTAAACGTTATTGTGCATTAAACAACATCATTTGATTTCTTCTAAACAAAATATTACAACTACAGAAAAACAAATAACTCAACAGTACACAAAAGACAGCATTTTCATATAAATATTTTGAAGTTTTTTGTTTTAAAAGGTGAAATATCAAATATAAAAACAGTTAGATAGTCTGTAAGGTTTATACTTTCCAACTTATTTTATTCATACTTAAATGGGAGGAACTATTCTATAAAAGTTATTTTTGACAAATCTTAACTTTACCGACTTTTTGTAAAGAAACGGTAGAATATACCACTAAATGATTATTAAACTGTTTGTACACAATTTTATTGTCAATATAAATATTTCATTTGATGTTATCTTAACTAAATATTACAGCTTCAGTAAAACAAACACCTCAGCTGTGCAAACAGGTAAGCGCTTTCTCGTCAGCCATTTTGAATTTTGTCTAGGTTATGAAATTGCCAAATAAAATTTTATATAATTTTTTCTAACAGAAAAATGAAGGTAAATATTACGTAGGGTTTTAAGTTTATGGCCTTTTTTTAATCATATTTAAAATGGGAGGAACTATTTTAAAAATATCATGTTTTTGACAAAATACTGACTTTTTGAGAGGAAACTATAGTATGTACCACAAAAATGTAAATTACACTTTTTGTACAGCATTTAATTTTTTGATTTAACATTTCATTAGATGCTATCTAAACTAAATGTTACAGCTTCAGTAAAACAAAAACTTCAACTCTGCAAACAGTACAGTAATTTCACGTCAGCCATTTTGAATATTTTCTAGGTTATGAAAAGTGAAAAATCAAAGTTTATAGCAGTTTGATAACAAAGTACTAAATGTAAATAGTGTGTAGTGTTTTAAGTTTCTAGCTCCTTTAAATAATGCTAAAATGGGAGGAACTATAAAAAAATCTCATGTTTTCGACAAAACCCATGTTTACCGACTTTTTCTGAAGAAATTATTGCATGTAGCACAAAAATATATAGGACACTTTTTGTGCAGAATTTAATTTTAAATTTGAATATATCATTTGAGTTTAAATAAACTAATAATTAAAGTTTCAGTAAAACAAAAACCTCAACTCTGCAAACAGGTCAACGTTTTCTCGTCAGCCATTTTGGATTTTTTTTCTAGGCTATGGACAGTGAAAAATCGAATTTAATAGTAGTTTTGATAACAAATTAGTAAAAGTAAGTAGTATGTAGGGTTTTATGTTCTTAAATTATCGTAATAATGCAGTAAAATAAGAAAAACATAACGAAATAAACATTTTATGAACGAAATGTGAAAATTAACGATTTTTGCGTAGTTATTATCAAAAATACAAAAAAATGTTATCTGACCAAAATTGTATGAAATTTAATTACAAATATGGAACATGCTGTCAGATTTGCTCTACAACCAACGGCTTGCCCACAATCAAGCCGTAAGTAAACCTCTGCACACAATTCAAAATACCAGTCCGCTATTTTGATTTTTTTGGGGGGTTAAAAATTATAAATCTTTAGTTTTCTGAATTTTCCCGTCGATTGATCGGTAAAAGGTACAAGTGTGCCAAATTTCAAGTTTCTAGCTCATTTGGAAGTGGGTTAGAATTTGTATACGTGAGTGAGTGAGTGAGTGAGTAAGTGAGTGAGTTACACATGCGGCTTTATAGATATTAGAAGACCCGCTTCGCTCGTTAGGAGATTCGCCCCCAAACCCCCGTTCACGACATGATTAAATTGTGACTAAAATTGATCACGTGTTACCAAAGTACGTCAACGACTACCCAGTTCATAGATCCCCGTAGGGGTTTCACAAAAGATCATGGGTGGCTAGACAAGATGATCATAGACTACACAAATAAGTTAGTAGCTACCCCGAATGATCCCCGGACACTAAATGAGGTAATTTACTACTCAAGTTGATCAAAGGGGCTTTCTATTATTAACACGGAATACGAAAGTATATACCGTACATTAATAACAAAATTTTGATCAACCCAAGATTGATTATGAGATGCTACCCAAGTTTATCTTTGAGGATACTTAAGATAATCACGGTTGGTTACCCAAGTTGATCAGGGGAGACTGTCCAAATTGTTCACGAGGATTGCTCAAGTTCTTCACGAGGCCTACCCAAGATGATAACGGAAGGCTACGGAAGATTATCACGGCAGTTTCCAAAGTTAATGACGGGATGCTACCCAAGTTGATCACGGGTGCTTCACAAGTTTATCACGGGTGGCTAACTAAGTTGATTAAGGGTGGCTACCCAATTTGATCTTTGAGGCTACCACAGTTGATAATAGGTACTACCAAAGTTAATAATGCGGGAGGTGAGCCCCAGGTTATAATAGAACACACTAAAGTCAATCATGGGTCCCACTCATGTTAATCACGATGGACTGACTAACCAAGTCAATTAAGGGGGCTAACAAAGTTTATCACGAGGGCTACCCGAGTTGATCACAGGTGGCTACAAAGTTTATGACGGTCGGTTACCCAATTTGATTTTAGGGGCTACCCAAGTTGGTCACGAAGACTACCCAAGATTTTCATGGAGGGCCAACCAAGATGATCACAAGGCTACCTAAGACTAAGATGATCAGAAACCTATCACGGGGGCCTAAATATATTTATCACTGGGGCATACCTAAGTTGTTCAAGTATTGCTACCGATGTTGATCGCGGAGGCTACACAAGTTTATCACGGTATGCTACTTAAGTTGATTAAGGGTGTGTACCTAAGTTTATCACGTGGGGCTACCCAAGATGATAACGTGTGTTTACGCAAGTTGATGACAGGGTATCCCAATATGATCTCCAGGGGGGGAGAGGCCTACCCAAGATGATCATAAGGAATTACCTATGTTGTTGATGGTATACTACCGAAGTTGATCAGGGAGACCGGTCAACAGACTAATAAACGTAAATATTGTGGAAGGTTTTAAGTTTTCAGCTTGTTTTAATCATGCTAAAATGGGAATATATATTTAAAAAATCAATTTAAAAAAAATAACTTCTTGTGAGGGAACAATAGAATATACCACAAAAATGTATATTCTGTTGTTTTGTATACGGACACCTTTTGTACAGAATTTAATTCTTAATTTGAATATTTAAATAGATGTTATCCAACTAAATTTTTATAGCTTCTGTAAAATAAAAACCTCAACTCACAAACAGATAAGCGTTTTAACGTCAGTTACTTTTAATTTTGTTGGGTTATGAAAAGTGCCAAATTTAATTGTACGGCTTAATATTTACAGAAAATATGAAGGTAAATAGTATGTAAGGTTTTAAGTTTCTGACTTTTTTAAATCTTGCTTCAATAGGAGAAACTCTTTAAAAAATCAGAAGTTTTCGACACAACTTAAGTTTACCGATTTGTTGTCAGGAAACTATAGTATGTACCACAAAAATGTATATAACACTTTTATACAGAATTAATAAAACAACTTGAATATTTGATTAGATGCTATCTAAACTAAATATTACAGCTTCAGTAAAACAAAAACTTCAACTCTGGAAACAGGATAGCAGTTTTACGTCAGCCATTTTGAATTTTTTCAAGGTTATAAAAAGTGACAAATCAAAGTTTATAACAGTTTGATAACAAAGTATTAAAAGTAAATAGTGTGTAAGATTTTAAGTTTCTAGCTCATTTTAATCAAGCTTAAATAAATGGGAGGAACTATTCCAAAAAAAATTAAATGTTTTTGACAAAACTCAATTTTACCAACATTTTCTGATGTAACTATAGTATGTACCACAAAATCATTCATAACACTTTTTGTGCATAGTTTAATTTTTAATTTGAATATTTTATTTGATGTTATCTAAACTAAAAATTAAAGTTTCAGTAAAACAAAAACCTCTAGTCTACAAACAGGTAAGTGTTTTCACGTCACCCATTTTAATTTTTTTCTAGGTTATGAAAAGTGAAAAATCAAATTTCATAGTATTTTTTATAACAAAATAGGAAAATTAAGTAGTATGTAGGGGTTTAAGTTCTTAAATTATCGTAATAAGGCAATAAAATACGAAAAACCTAACAAAATCTAATTTTTTGAACGAAAAGTGAACTTTAACGATTTTTAGAGTAGGTATTATAAAAGTTTTTTTTAATTTTATCGAACCAAAATTGTAGGAAATTTAATGAAAATCTGAACTATGCTATCATATTTGCTCTACAACCAACGATTTTCCCACAATAAAGCCGTAAGTAAACCTCTGCACATAATTCAAAATTCCCATCCACCATTTTGATTTTTTGGGGGTTAAAAATTAAAATGTTTAGTTTTCCCGTCGGTTACTCTGTAAAAGCTATAAATGTGCCAAATTTCAAGTTTTTAGCTCATCTGGAAGTGGGTTAGAATTTGTATACATGAGTGAGTCAGTCAGTCAGTCACACATACGGCTATATAGAAATTAGAATTGTAAATATAAATTATGTTATAAAAAAACTTATAAAATTCCATCTAAACACCAATAACTTGTTCTTTTTTTACATAGACAAATTTATATTAATAATGCAGAACACTTTTACAAAAATAAGTTAATTTTGTTCTAAAAACCATCCATGATGGTTCAGTTTTTTTAACAAGAAAGTCAATCAGCTGAGGCGCCCTCATATATTTTTAAGGGATTAGGAAATAGGGGGCTTAGTTAAATATAAATGAATTCATAACTTTGACCGTTAGCAATATTTGAGTGGCTTGAGAGAAGGTCTGTTATTTACTATAAGTGTAATCCATGAGTATTCCGACATTAGAGTGCGCTCATATTCAATCGGCGGCTCAAGGTCAGGACACGTTATCCCCTCTACCACCACCAAGCACTACCCTGCCACGCCATTCCTCACTACCCGAGCGTAACAACAGTCCTAAAAAGTAGAGCTTTCACAGAATTAACATAAAAATCCTAATTGTTACATAAATATACATAACACGGTCAAATTTCATAAGAATCGGTCTAGATATAAGTGAGTTGGAAATAAGTCTGTACTATACCAAGTAGGCCTACTATATTTGATTGCACAAAGTAATAAAACATAAGTCTAGACTTATTATAACTATTTTCCCATACTAAAACCATTAAACAGTAATCAAACACTCAAACTCAACTTTAATTAAAAAGTATTTTAATTAAAACCTAACATTATTGTGCTAGGATGCATATACTGACCATTGAAACAGAGGCATCATCTGAGGCTGAAGTATTCAGGTTGGGGTTGTAGCAGATAAGGGGTGAGTCAAGACTGGTGTTGCTTTGAGGAGTGGGGGGCGGTAACTTGACCATGGCGACTATGGCGATGTTGATGTCTGTGCGCATCATGAAGCTTACAAGAAAGCCTGAGAAAGAGAGAAGGTAAAGCACCACCCGAGCAGGCACTGCATCTAGAGAAAAAGACAATTAATTAATTCTGAAAACAGATTTTACTACAGAATTAAGCTTTCTTAGAGTGGTCATTTACATGCTATATACTTTTAAAACTGTCTTTTATTAGTACTTTGGTTGTATTAACTCTTGAGAACTTAAGTTGTCACTAGTGTTTTATACACTTTCGTGTTTTATTTTCTAATAATCCTCATTATGACCTAAAAATGTAACAAAGTTTCTAAAGTAACCTAGTTTTCATAAATGCAAACAGCCTTTTAAAGAGGTTTTCTAACTTATTTGGATTTTTTAATAAAAAGAGAAATATGAAGAAAGTCTTATCAAAACTAAATATGTGGTTAAAAAACATAAAATTTTATTATGCTCTTATAAGTAGATATTTATATTAGAATAATTAAAATTTTAGGTTCTAGATTTTTGTTAAGCCTAACAGGTTGAATGGAAGCAAGTGCATATTTTGCCTCAATAAAGGAGTTTTTTATTCTATTCTAAGCCAAATTTTACTGTGATTAGTAAATCCTTCTTATTTTTCGCTCTTATTAATTTGACAACAAATGTAAAGTCATAATATGATGCTCCCTCCAGCTATTTAAGTTTTGCATCATTTGATTTTGCAACGACATTGTTATGAAGCTACTTCAACTTTTATTGATTCATCGTAACAATATTTTCTGCATGCCATCCATATCTTGCCAATGATTGTTATAAAAAATCACAAATTACAATCCACAATAAAACCATGCTGTAAAGTTATGAATAACAAAATATGACGACTGAACAAGATGGATAAAGTTTGTTATACAATATATTTACTAGAAGAAGTCTCGAATCGAGAAATTAAAAATGGTACAATACTTTACTATCTCAGTTTCAAAACTATAGACCTGCAAAGTGACACAAGATTAATGAAGAAAACTCACCTTGTAATGACCGGTAGCAATATTTGGGTGGCTTGAGAGAAGGTCTGTTATTCTCTTCTGGTTTTCCAAGGTCCTCAATTGCTGTCATCATGTCTTTCTCGGGCACCCGGGATGAGCCCCCTGTAACATAGAGGCATAGGAGCTGTAATTACAAACAACATTATTATTATTATTTAACTATATTCTACGTTTTTGTTCTGTTCACATGTTAATATTTTAGCATAATAGGATATAGTTCCTAAATAAAGATCTTGGTCATACTTTAAATAAATGTATATTTAAATTACCAAACTTAAAACCATTAGTTTGTTAGTTAATACTATTCACCAACTAACTAGAAATTTCAATATTGTAATAGTTAACTATTTATACCATTCTAAAATCAGTCAGTTACATATGAAATATCTTATTACGCGATTAGTCAGAAAAAGCTGCCAACTGATTTGATGCATATTTATTAGACAAATATTAATGATTATACGAGTATATATGTAGGCTGGTTAGCAAATGGAATTGAATTACCCTCGGAAAGGACAATTTATTAATAGCCCAATAACTAGGACAAATGTTTAGTTTGTCATGGAATCCCTGCCAGGGCCGCCCAGAGGATTTTGGTGGGCCAGGGTAAAGTTTGGTTTGTGGCCCCTCCCTTCCTTCAAAATAAATGTTATTACTTAAATGGTCAAATATACTCTAATTGGTAGTATATTTATAGCGCATTTTGCAATATTGCTACCATCTCTTTCATTAGATTTTACTATTGTAACAAATGTTACAATTATTTAGATTGCTGTTACAGTTTTAGGGAGATTGAAAACCCAATAAAATGCTTACAAAAAGTTATTCTCACAGAATGAATCTCAACAATGGTGTATTGGTGATCTTAATGTACACCACTATTCAGTCTGGTGATGGTGTAAATTAAGATCACCACTTTTTACTAAGATCTACGTTTTAATAATATGAATAATAATAAAGTTAATTTCCCTACGAATGTTAAACAAGGACACAAATTCAAATTAGTGTAACAAGAAAAAAGGGAAATAAATAGGGCTCTGCGTTGATCACGGGTGGTTGGTTATTAGTCTTGCCAACCGCCCGGTTTTCGTCCGGACAGCCCGGTTTTCAAGCCAAATGTCCAGTGTCCGGTTGGATGGGTGAACCGGACGCAAAATGTCCGGTTTCGTGTGGGGGTGCATGATTTTCGTAAAATTACTAGTGCATACGTTCTGAAATTGTATTACATGAATCAATTCGTTTCTTTAATTATTCCATTAATCTGCTGGTTCAAGGTTTAAGTGCAGGCTAAACAAATAAATAATCTGTAGACTACTTCATTTCAAATTATTACTAAGAGGAATTTGACAGACAGGTTAATTTTACTGTCGCAGGCAAACCTCGTGAATTTAGTGGTTGCAAGTAATGGGGAATGGTAGACAACTCACACCCTTATTTAGTTTGTAGTTGTTTGATTATAGTGAAAACTCCGTTTATTGTTTTGGTGGATTGTACAGCGTCTTGCCGGAACGACTTTGCGTACTTCCACGAGGCCCAGATTTAATGTTGAATATGAGTACTTTTTGTCCTGCCAGCAGGACTCTGACCTAGACTAAATGAAATGTTGGGAAAATTTGAGTTAGTGCAAAAAAGAATCATGTTGGTAGCTCCAACCGTTCAAATATGGCGACCAAAGTTCTTACTGGTGTTTCTTTTTAGTACGATTTTTTTACGTCGCTACTGGTGCTCATTTTAGCGACGTATTTCGACGCACCCAACAGTTACAACTCATGGAGTTAACAGTGAATATGGTAAAAACTAATAGTACCATTACATATTTTGGAAAATTAAAATCAATGCTGGGATGTTTGGCAACGGTAACTTGGGATGTTTACGACTGCACGACGAGAATTCGAACAGAAGACATTCAAGTGGCGTCTATTTCATTGTGGCAACCATAGTCAAATGTGAATGTTGAATCATTTCTTCCCTTTTTTAGGATTTACCTTTTATTACACAAAAAGGAATACTTGTTTTAATTTTTTTCTAACAGGTGTTTTTAAACTGAAAATTTGCAAGGGCATTTGTAATAACATAAAAACACATGTCCAAGAAAAACATATTTTTCTTTTTCCTTAATTTTGTTAAAAAATTGAATATTGTCTTACTTTTCCATACGTCCAGAATATTATTACATAATTTTTTTCTATTAGGTCTATACTCTACGCCAACTTTTATTATATGTTTCTCTTTCAATAGTAAATAACATTTCATGTTTATATATTTTTAAACATGACCATGCAGTGAAACGTAACCTTTTCTTAATTTTAATAGCCTTTTATTTATTATTGAACAATGTTAGTGAAATACAGTATATATGAATTTTGAATATTCAAATGTGATGTTATACAAAGAAGTCTATTTTACCTAAATATGAACCACACGAGAAGTTACATAGAAATGTGTTTCTTTTTTAAATTAGCGCATTAGCTTAAACCAGTAATTGTACAAGTATTTTATGTGTTATTTCTGATCAAAAACAACTCTTCAAAACAAGCGTACTGCCGGAAGGACTGAGTGCTTTTGGAAAGACTAGTAATGTAAGAACAGCCAAAAACGTGTGTCCTGCTGGCAGGACGTCTTAATCCGAGTTACACTGTACAAAAGTCCTTCCGGAAGCCCTTCCAGCAGGACGCGAGCCTGTACAATCTATCAATTTGTACAAACCTTTTCAAAAAAAAAAAAAAAAAAATAGAATCGGAGGATTGTGTACAAATATGCAATAAACGTAATGTTGAGTTTGATGGTATCGAACTGTTTTCACAATTAGCAGTATTGAGTGTTTTACTTTCAGCAATAAACGAAAATAAGGATGCAAGTCAAGAGACCTGCTCTTCGTCGATAGTTACCGAGACACTGCAGCTCTGTACTATAACAAAACGAAAGAGGGATGTTTTGGCACATTGAAAAATGCAAAATCATTTTTAGAAAATCTCAAAGTTAAAACCTCTTTAAAATTATTCAATTCATATTTGCCGTTCCACCAAACAATGCGTTTCTGGAAAGAATATTTAGTAAAATGAAGTTCATCTGGACCGATAGAAGAAACCGTCGGCAAAGTGATATGGTTAAGCAGAACTATCGATTCACTTTAATATTGAAGTCTTGTTCAGAGTTTGGCGAGATGGTAAAACCATTTTTAAAACTTGCAGTGAAGTGTTTTTACATGTTTTAACATTGATATTATGGAGAATAGACATAGTTCAATGAAGAACTGCGATAACCATTTCAACTAAACTCCAGGCCAGGAGGTAGAGCCGTCCCTTAAGGGAGGGGGTGGGTGGATATCTTGGAATTGTGTTGAGGTGAATATTCATTTTTCATTAGGCTATGTATATTTCCATAAAACTAATGTTAAAAATTATAAAAACATCACTTCACTTTAACTGTTTTTAATTGTTTATTTATTATCGAATTTAACGAATTAATTTTTGATACGTTCTTAGATAAATGCTGAATGTTGATTATTAAGTATTTTTTAAAATTTTTAGTGCTTTGATCATAAATGTTTTTAAATATGGCAAAAGTTCGAAAAACATTCTTGTATCGAAAAATTCTAAATGAAAACAACAAAAAATGTACTCAATAGTCGCCTTTTTATATACTTACAAATGTATATTAATCATTATTGTTTTATTTTTAAAATAAGTCAATTAACGGCTTTTTCATTTTAACGTAGGTCTTATGGAGAATATACGTAGTTTAATGAAGGATGAAAAATAATTAGTGCTCACTTAAATACTATAATATAAGGAAACACTCAAAAATACTTAACAGAGTAGAGCCTACTTTACTATAGGACTATCGTATATTCAAAAATTATAACAAAAAACACTTCTAAAAGTCATATCGCCCATTTAACAGAGTGCATTTACTGCGAAAGTACATTTAGAATTATATTGCCGAACATTGTCCTAGTTGGCAACACTAGTGGTTACCAGGTTCACTCTGTGGGACTACCCAAGATGATCACGGGGGACTACCTAAGTTTATGAGGGTCAACTACCCAAGTTAATTATGAGAGCTACATACGTTAATCACGAGGAGTGACCTAAGTTTATCATGAAGTTTTCGCGGGGGGCTACCTAAATTGATCAGGGTTAGCTACTGAAGTTGATCACGGAGGCTATGCAAGTTGATCATGGGGAGCTACGTATATATCTCGTGGGGCTTACTTAGGATGATCACAGTTGCTTTTCAGTATGATAACGGGTGACTACCACAGTTGATCATCAGGGGCTTTCCAAAGTTGATTACAGGCTACCTAAGATGATCATGGGTAGTTACCAAAGTGGATCACAAGGAACTATCCAAGATCATCATTGGGGGTGGGGGGGGGGCTACCTAAATAAATCGTTAACGGTCGGCTAACCTAAGTTCTACACAGAGGCTAGCTACCTAAATAGATCACGGGGAGTTCCATCATCACTATGCAAGTGGATGGACTCCATGCTCAGGTCCAGGCAGGTTAGTGCTTCCCTTCTCGACGAGGCAGGTCATGACGGTGAGGGGATGCCAATAAGGTGGGAGGGGGAGGTACTTTCCCCACTAATGAGGAATTTGGTGGTTGATGACCTTTTGAAATCATTACCCAATACCGGAGTCTTCATACAGACGACATAGCTCTGATGGTCACCGGAAAGTTTTGTGACACTGTTTCGAGCATCATGAATGAAAGCCTGAAACTGGTAAGCAGGTGGTGTTACAGGGAAGGACTTTAAGTCAATCCCGGAAAAACCATCATCTTGCTTTTTACGAGAAAAAGAGACCTTGGAACACTGAGAGGTTTAAAAATCTCAACGGAGTTCCATTGGGATTCTCTGAGAAAGCTAAACATCTAGGGGTAACCATAGATTGCAAGCTGACTTGGAACTATCATCTTTCTACTGTGATTAACAGAGCAGTAGGCGCTCTTAGTATCCAGGCGCACTGTTGGTTTGACGTGCGGGATGAGGCCGCAAATGGCTTTCTGGCTCTATGAGACAGTCATTCGCCCGCAGATTTTCTATGGGTGGTGGAACAAGGCTTGTCAGAGCTCGGTGAGTATAAAGCTTGCTGGTATCCAAAGACTAGCATGCTTAATTATAACGGGTGCGTTTTCAAGTAGACCTACGTCATCACTCGAACTGCTGCTCAATTTACTGCCACTTGACCTTTACCTTACGGTGGAGGCTAAGGAGGCAGCTTAAAAACTGAGTAGTGTAGGCAAGTTCAAGAGAAAGAGATCCAAATCTGGCCACTCGCGAGCTATTTAAAATTAACTACACAGCAGAACATTGTACACGGTACCAGATGCCATGGACACAAAACTTTCATTCATCTGGTACACGGATGGTTCTGTCAAGGTGGGTGGAGTTGGGTACGGGGTCTACGGTCCCTCTACTGGGACTCGATTATGGGGTAATATGGGAGGTACTGTACGGTCTACCAGGCCGAGATTTTTGCCATCCTTGTCTGCACCCAACAGGGACTAGCAAGACAAGTCAGGGGCAAATATCTGCATTATGTCAGATAGTCGAGCCGCTCTTAAAGCACTTGACTCCTGCCAATTCACCTCAAGTCTCACTTGGGAATGTTTTCGAACTTTGTGCGCCTTGGCCAGCCACAATTATGTCTAATTGAGATGGGTTCCGGGGCACAGCGGCCTCGAAGGAAATGAGGAGGCTGACCTCCCAGCCAAGATGGGAGCGAGGAGTCCATTTGTGGGGCCCAAGCCAGTATGTGGCATTAAACTACCACTGCCAAAACTGAAATACTAAACTTGGCGAGAAATCACCACCACAATTGATGGCAGCGGTTTCACGGCCAGGTCTTTACAAAATCACTTGTGAGAGGATCAAACCTTACGCTGACCAAATCACTCACCGCCATGAATCGTAATGACATCAGGGTTGTGACTGCGTATATTACTGGACATGGCCACTTCAGGAAACATCTGACAAAGACTGGTCTCTACAGAGATGACACCAGTTGCCGCCTTTGAGGTGAGGATCTCGAGTCTTCCGAACATTTACTAACTAAGTGCGGAGTTCTGAAGCTCAGGAGAAGGAGAATAATCGGAGATGAGCTCTCGGAAGAAAGAGAGGTAGCTAGTCTGGGGATTTTGAGTTACATTCATCTTCATTCATACAAACCTTATACATGACATTGACTACATATGTGGCGTTAAAGTAATCTTCAATCATACAAACCGTGCACATGACATAGACTACATATATAGGTTTAAACTCATCTTCACTTCAATCATACAAACCGTGCACATGCCATTGACTAAAATTGGTTGGGTTAAACTCATCTTCAATTATACAAACCGTACACTGACATTGACTTCAAAAGTAAGGTCAAATTAATGTTTAATCCTACAATTAATGCTCATGACACTGACTAAAAATATAGTTAAGTTTAATAATTAAAATCGTTCACGTGATATTGATTACAATTGAAGCATTAAATTAATGCTTAGTCATTACACATCGTGCATATGATATTCACTTTATGTCTTGCGTTAAATTTATTTTTAATCATACGAATCCTGTATATTCCTTTTGCCACAGATCTGCTAGAAGAGTTACTTTTAAGTAGATTTGTTTAAAACAAAGGAAAATCATATTTTCAACCAGAACGTACAGTACATGTTGAAGCCAGTGCGTTGTGAACCAAGTTAACCTAGGCGTTAATATTCAATTTAGGTTGAATAGTGATGAGGAAAGTGTTTAAATAGTGATGAGGAAAGCAAATGACTGCACAAACTGTCTCACGGCATGCTTCATTCTCATTTATAATGTACTAAATTTTGTTTTTTATCATTGTAGAGTCTGTCAGTGCTATTAAACATTATAATTACAGTTTACAGTTTATAATTATTTATTAATACGTGCTATTGAAAAAAACCCCATGTATTTGTCAATACCACTGTACGTGTATGGGGGCAGGCGGGTTAATTAACATATTTATTAACCCATTAAGTTTAGACGAAGGACGGATATTCCTTGTTCATAATTCTAGGATGAAAGAAAAAGTGAATATTGAAACTATAAGGTTTTAAGAAACCTTGATGTTTATGAAATGTTTTTTTTCACCTATACAATCTTACTAACGAGAAAACTACTAGGTCACTATCTTTACTCTTTAGTGTACAGTAACATGTTTTGTTTGAAATTTCAACTGACAGAATATTTCACCATATTAAACATTTAATAACATTGTCTTGAGGAACCTCTCCCCTTATGCTCCCGAAACGATGTATATTCTGTGTGTATATTTTCTGTTTTTAAGCATAATAAAGTGTTATTTATCTTGTATTTTTTAATAGATTTGTTTTGAGCTGCAGATAGGTATGCATTGAAAAGTAGACTGTATACATGCAAGGCACAGGTAATGTATTACCTACTTACAGGCTCACAGTTAGCTAATGTAGCCAGAGATGTTTCAAGAAGGGCACATACATGTAAAGTGTACAATTTATAAAAATTGTAGGTATTTCAATGATTTCTGGGAAGATAGTCGAAGATATGGTTTTCAAATTAAAGTCACCCTGCACGTTGTGAGATATCTTACAAAATCGAACGACTCATTCGGAGTAGAGAGGATTTTTTCGAACTCTCTGAGAAATGCCTCTGCGTTTTATATCGAGAGGAGCTATGTTGCGCACCACTGGAAGCCATGGTCTCTTCCATTGTATACGTAGGTATACTAAGACACAAGTACTTTGTACTTTAAATTTAATTTAATTTATATATTGTTTATAATGATTTTGTTTCATTTTTGATTCGTTTGGTAGCTGGCTTTTAAAGCTATATACAGGGTGAGTCACATAAGGTGTCCTAAATGGATAACGGGAGAACGGTATGAGCTATATAACACTGACAACACCAAACCCCACTAGGTCATGCGTAGCGAATCCACTGAAAATAGTTTCATTTCATTCTACTTACATATTACTGGAAGTTCGGATTCCAAATCTCAAAATTCTCAAAAGCAAATGTATATTGAGAATTAACATTTACAAACAGTTTCCTAGTATATAATTTTAAAGCTCCTGTAAAATGAAATGTTTTGATGGCAAATTTTGTAAAAATATTTAACCATTTCAAAATGGCTGATCAAAACACAATAAATCGGTAATTTGCAAGAATTGCAGTTTTTTTCAATTTTTGTTTGTTTGTTGTTTTTGCAATAATTAAACAACAAATTTCTAATTATATAATAAATTTACTGCAAAATGATATACCTCATGATCATACATGAAAAATCTTTCTTAACCCCTCCCTCCAAATTTTGGAAACTCGTAAATGAAGCAAATGTACCTCATTTTATAAGTATGTTAAAAATAATACTTTTTTTGAAATGGTTAGAAATAGACAATTTGTCTATTTCAAACCTTTTTTTATGAGAGTTTAAAAACTGTTACTTTATCATTTTCAATGCTGAAATTTTACACTTTTCTTGCTTTATTATTAAATACTATAATAATATTATTCAATGCAGCTTAGGAACCAATTGACATAGTAAATCGGAACACAACATTTAAATATGAAGCTGTATCATACTTTTTTAAATCTTTATAATTGATACCTGTAATGACCGAGGTCTACATTGTAACTGTAGCAGTAAAATAACATCAGGTGTTTATATTGATCAGCTGTTCTATTCTTGATTATCAGCTGTTTCAACTTTTCATTAATTAGTTGTCTATACATTAATTAGATAGTAATGAAAACAAACAACCTACAAGTTTCAGTGAGTTATTACGTTACACATAATTTAATAATACTTAGATAAGGATACCTAATATCTAATTAAATAATATTCAAATAATCTCAAATGTAAGACGTTTGAGGTTGATATTGAGTTACAAATCATCTGGTAATCATTAGATTAGGATTATCTATGAAACATGAGTTACACTGATGAAGAAGCTTTTCAAATGTAACACGTTTGAGGTTGATATTGAGTTACAAATCATCTGGTAATCATTAGATTAGGATTATCTATGAAACATGGGTTACACTGATGAAGAAGCCTTTCAAAAGCTAATGGTGTTGGGTGAGTGTTACCAGAACTTCCGTACTGCTGAAAGATTGTCTTCTGCACGCTTTCCTGATATGCAGCATAAAATCCGTAAACGCTTTGGTCGCTTAGCACGAGTGAGAAGAAGTACAACCAGCTGACAAGAGATCAAGATACCATGAGATAAGACATGATAAGGCACCTCACTTGTCTACCAGAGAACTTTCTAAGGGAATCTGGTACTAGCCAGTCGTCAGTATGTAGATCAGTATCAGGATTATCTTATTTGCATCGACTTGTTAATGGTTTAAGTGGATAATACATGGCTTTTGGAACAAGTTTAATTTTTATGTTCCGGCAATCAGATTCAGACAAAGCCATTTGTTTTTTATTACACTTTTTAACATATATCAATATGGTAACAGTCCTTTATACACAATTTGCAGTAACTTATATTAAGCTGTTCAATAAATTCATTTTCAACTCAAACTGAATTAATCATAATTTAACGATCAACATATTGAGAATAATGATTTATTCCGTAATAATACAACAGTAAAACAACAACACAACAACTCGGAATAATACTGCCACGATTACCAGTATTGTGACAGCGCAACTAAAAATATAAAATATAAAAAAACAGAGTCCAGTCCATCACTTTAACTGCCGTCTTATGTGCCACCTTAACTAAATATAATGCCACAGTTTAACATTACAATTAATAAAAAATAACTATTCATAACAAAAACAAAAAAATCTTTCATTTTAATAGTAAAAAATATATGAAGTGACATAAGTTAAATTAAAAAAATTTTTTTACAGAATTAAGTTATTTATAAAACAAAAACAAACAATTACTAAATAAAAATACTTAGGAAATTAGTATCCTCTTTTTTAAATATTTATCATATTTTTAACCATATTTTTAAATATTTATCAAAACTATTAAATGAGTTCCATAATTTAATTTCAAGAGGCAATTTGTTAAAGTACTTTGGACCAAGATAACTAAGGGAATGTCTAAATGAAGATCTATTGACTTTAAGTATTAGAAAGGTATTCTGAAAGTTACGTCTAGCACTATAAACTAATTCAAAAGTTCCAATCTTAGTACCTTATAAACAAAAAGGTGTTTTATAGGGAGTATTTTCAAATGACAAAATGAGGATAGGAACTTTCTCTCATAGACTTTCTTAATATGATTCTAATAAAATGATTCTGTACAACTCGCAATTTCTCTATATGGTATTTAAACGTCCCGCCCCAACACTGAATTGCATATTGCAACCTAGACTGAATTAAGGCATAATATAACATCCTTAACAACTTTTCGTCACAACAGTTTTTTAAGAAATAAAATTTTCTAATACAAGATTTAAATTTATTTTGCAAAAACATTTTATGCTTATCCAAAGTTAACTTTTCATCGAATAAAACACCAAGATACTTAAATTGATCTACTTTCCCAATAGTTAAACAATTAAAAAAACCACCAGTACAATTTTGTTCGTGAAATTCGACTAATTTGTTAAAATTAAAACCTACAAAATCAACATTTATATACTTTCTTTTACTTACATTACTTTCCATTTTATTTTCATCTCACCACTTTCTTAAAACCCGTAGGCCCTATATCTTCCGTCATATTAGTCCAAATTTGTTGAGAGTTATTTTCAGAATAAAATATGACAAAATCGTCCGCAAAAACGCTAGGTTTTCCGTAAAATTCCTTTTCTAAAAAAAGGAAAAATCGATAAAAGGCTTATTGGCTTAGGTCATCAAATTTAACCGATGATTCTTTTTTTTTAAATTGGCACAACTATATTTAACTTCATTTTTACAGGGAAATCCATTTGTAAAACTTAAATTAATTATAGAGGTCAAAGTGGAAGAAATCTCATGAGCTCAAAAGCTGTTTTGATAAGCTTGAATTGGATAATGGAGAAGTTATTACGGAACTATTAAATATAGCAGAAAATATAAATTACCTTATCGCCTCACAATCAGGTTCTTGCGATAAAGGTCCAGTCTCGACCTTAGCGTTGCCGCAAAGGTTCGTTTAGTTTTTTATTAATCCAACAACCGAAGATGAAGTTGTTTCCATTATTAAAGGCTTAAAAAATTTTCTTGTTTTGGTGGTTTTAATGTACCGTAGTATTAATAAAACATATGTTTTATTTTTTTATAATTTTTTAATAAAACAAGAAAATATTTTATAAGACTACATTAAAACCACCAAAAGAAGAAAAATTTTTATTTTTTAAGCCTTTAATAATGGAAACAACTTCATCTTCGGTTGTTGGATTAATAAAAAACGAAACCAACCTTTGCGGCAACGCTAAGGTCGAGACTGGACCTTTATCGCAAGAACCTGATTGTGAGGCGATAAGGTAATTTATATTTTCTTCTATATTTAATGGTTCCGTAATAACTTCTCCATTATCCAATTCAAGCTTATCAAAACAGCGTTTCACATTTACACCACTTATTCTATTTATTACTCTCCACTGAAGGAAACTATCTCCTTGGCAATTTTCAATTAACTTAGCAAAATATTTACTTTTTGCTGAATCAATTTCATTTGATACATTTTCAGAAAACTGTTTATAGTAATCTATAAATTTGTTGTCATAGGGTCTTTGTTTAGCAATTTTATTAAAGCTTTTTTTCTTCTTTTATATTTATTTAACAGTTTTGTAGTAATCCAAGGACTACGAGAAATCGATTTACTTAACCTATAATTAGTACTTACATTTAACATACTACTATTTACAGTATCAGATAACAGTTCGTGAAACCTAACAAAACAAATATTGACATCACTTGATTCAAAACAACTGCTCCAACTTTGAGCTTGTAATTTGGTTTTTAATGAAACATAATTAATTTTTTAAAAATGTGGTTCCTGAATAATACTATCTAAATGTTTTAATTCTTGAAAAGGTAAAAATTCCATTCTTAAACCTAAAACGCAGTGATCCGTTAAGTTAATATCAAAAACCTCGCTCTTAAATTTGTTTAAGAATTTCTGTCTTATAAAGATATGGTCTATGCACGTTCGTGATTCTTCTGTAATATGTGTTGGCTTATTTATAAATTAGGCAAAACCATAGCTGTGCAAAATACTTAAATAATTTTGTGTGTTCTGCTTATCAGAAAGTATGAAAATATTTAAGTCGCCGATGATGACTGTATTATTTGACAATTGATGTAGTTTTACAGAGAATTCGTTAGTGAAAATGTTCTTGAAATCCATGTAATCTATAAAGAGACAAAGGAGGCTTTTGACTAGCAGAAAACAACAAGTAAAAATAAGCAATTGTTACAGTTCTCAACAAGATATTAGGGTTGGTGTCCCTCAAGGGTCTGTGCTTTCATCAACTCTGTTCCTAATTTTGATTAATGACTTGCTAAATATTGAATGGAAAGGAAGTATATCTGCTTTTGCCGACGACGTTGTTTTATTTTACAGGGATAAGAATTTAAAAATATTGGAGGATCTTATAACTAGCGACTTACAATTATTAAGAGATTGGTGCAACTTGAATAAAATGCAGGTTAATGTTAAAAAAACTAAATTAATACACTTTGACCCAGTTGGTGCTGCCTTACCGTTTCAGATAAAATTCCATTCCGCTGACTGTAATTCCTTTTTATGTAACTGTGAAATAATCCAAATCGTTAAGAGCACTACATATCTTGGGCTTATTTTTTAAAACAAACTCAAATGGGAAGATCACATATTATCTTTACATAAAAAAAATCATCCATTCGAACATTCTATTTTTTAAGACATTTCTGTGAAACATCATTGTTAAGATCACTCTACTTTGCATTGATACACTCACGTTTACATAATGGCATTGTCTGTTTTGGGGCACCTTTAAAACAATAATAGAAAAATTACGGACTTGTCAAAATTATTTTTTACGTATTATATTAAAAAAGCGAACAAGGGAAAGCTCATTTCCTCTATACCAAACATTAAAAATACTTCCTTTCCAATATCTTTTTGTCTTTAAAGTTTTAAGTCTGTTTTACAAACGAAGTGGCAATACAGAATATAATTTCATGTACCACCATATTACAAGAAGCTATTCTGCAGGCAATGTTAGAGAAGTTAAAGTAAATAAATCCAGTTTTAGACATTCTTATAATACTTTGCATCTAAATATTTTAATCAGTTACCATATAATATAAGGCAAAGCAATAGATTTAAGAAGTTTTGTAAAGCTTTAAAAAACTGGCTGTTGATTCAATGTGATGTGGAATATTTAAATCATGTTATCAGTTAATATATTTGAATAATTTAAATGTTCTAAGTTTTAATGTTTAGGTTCAATAATTTTAGATACATATTAAATACACACTTATGAAGTTTTGCTAAAAACAAACATTTCAGGGAGCGCCTCATTGTTTTGTTAACTGTGTATACTGGACTCAAAATAACATAATACTATTAAATGTAATTATATTAACTGGCCACACTACTGGTGATTTCCAAATTTGTAAATTTTCTTCTTCATTGTATGCTGCTATTGGAAATAAACCATTTATTCATTTATTCACGTTAAAAAAGAAATTTTGAAAGATCAGTTTAATTAATAATGAATCTGCTCTTTGGAATTCTAAATTTAATTTAACTGTATTTAACTCTTCTGCAACATAACACATTACACCACCTGTCTGTAATTTTCATTACATTAAAATAATATAAATGATACAAATTTATCACTTTTTTCCATATTTCACTAAAAACAATAAAGCTAATTTTGCTCTCTTATTTTATTGAATTCTAAAAGAAAGGAATTAAAATTTGTTCTCAAGTTCCTGATGTTGGCATAAATTAAATTTAAACTACTCTTAATTTTTACATTGCTGAAAAAACCTTCCAAGTTATATTATCTGCTACATTGAGACCTGACATATTAGGTGAGTAATAATAATATTAAATATAGGCCTATATATGTTTAGGATTTTTTGCAAGAAAAATAAAATATAAAGATAAAAAAACAAAATATATAGTCGATGTGTATGAACAGGTTATGATATATAGTCGATGTGTATGAACAGGTTATGATATATAGTCGATGTGTATGAACAGGTTATGATATATAGTCGATGTGTATGAACAGGTTATGATATATAGTCGATGTGTATGAACAGGTTATGATATATAGTCGATGTGTATGAACAGGTTATGATATATAGTCGATGTGTATGAACAGGTTATGATATATAGTCGATGTGTATGAACAGGTTATGATATTGTAATTAGGGATTTTAATTAAGATTTAATACAAAACTATAGTTTGAAGGAATAAATTTAATAAATAAATAATTAATTAAAGAAATAAATTAAGTACATTAATAAAATTAAATTTAAACTACTCATATTTTTTTACATTTGACACATTGAGATCTGACAAAAAAATGTTGTTATTAAAACAAAAAATATGTAATTTTTTTTATAAATAAGGAATAATAGAAAATTATGATAGTCTAAACATGTTTAGCTAGGAAGGTAGATAACAAAAAAGACTATTGATAATGATAAGACCTATTAAAATTTTACCTTAGTACGTTACTTTAGTTGTTCAATGTCTCGGTAGTTGATGATTCGCTCCACAGCTTCGCCTTGCGATCTCCTAGCGAAAAATTTTCCATCACGACACCAGGAAAATTGTTAGCCAAGTTCCCGACACTTTTGCTTCAGGCTCCTGAGAAACAGTTTATTATCCGGAGTCAGGTGGTCGTTGACGTACACAGGGGATGCTGGGAAGCAGTTCTTCACCTGTTTAGCTGTCGGCGGCTTCGTCTCCTTGAACTTCGAGATCCAGAGGTCCTTCATGTCTCTTCTCTGAAACAGGATGATGAGGGATAGCAGACGCTTCCTCTTAAAAGAGGGTACTCGGTGTGCTGCCGCGACATCACTGACCTGCACCTCTACTCCCAGGGCCACGCCTATATCCCTTTACTATGTCAGCCACAACCACGCCTGGTGTTACCGGGATACCACTCACTTCTAAATTATTTTTTCTGGAATATTGTTCCATGTTCCTCAATCTATCTCCACTCTTCAATGTGCTATGTTCCCGCTTTAAAACTTCATTCTCTTTCTTCAAGCTGCCAAATTGTTCATTTATTTGGTTCATTAAGGTGTTTGAAGCATCCAACTTGTCAGAGACAAACTGCACCGACTTAGTGAGGTCCAACATCTCATTTTTAAATTATTTCAGTTCTCCGAAAACTTCATTTTTAAAACTTTCCATTACATTAACAATGAAATCCTTTGTAACGGCGGTAGATGTAGAAGATGTCGAAGTCCCACTACCAGGGACAGAAGGATTCTTGCACTCCATACACTTGTAGTACTTTGTAACGGCGGTAGATGTAGAAGATGTCAAAGTCCCACTACCAGGGACAGAAAGATTCTTGCACTCCATACACTTCCAGTCCTTTGTAACGGCGTTAGATGTAGAAGTCCCACTACCAGGGACAGAAGGATTCTTGCACTCTATACACTTCCAGTCCTTTGTAACGGCGTTAGATGTAGAAGTCCCACTACCAGGGACAGAAGGATTCCTGCACTCCATACACTTCCAGTCCTTTGTAACGGCGTTAGATGTAGAAGTCCCACTACCAGGGACAGAAGGATTCTTGCACTCCATACACTTCCAGTCCTTTGTAACGGCGTTAGATGTAGAAGTCCCACTACCAGGGACAGAAGGATTCTTGCACTCCATACACTTGTAGTACTTTGTAACGGCGTTAGATGTAGAAGATGTAGAAGTCCCACTACCAGGGACAGAAGGATTCTTGCACTCCATACACTTCCAGTCCTTTGTAACGGCGTTAGATGTAGAAGTCCCACTACCAGGGACAGAGGGATTATTGCACTCCACACACTTCCAGTCCTTTGAGGAACGAAGCACCTTTCTCCCATCACCTTCGGATTTTATGCACTTTAGATGAATTAAAGCCTCACACCCACCAGAACACTTAACATCGCTCACTTCATCACATAAGGTTTTACAAGCGACACGAGATATCATTTTAACGGTAAAAATTGGTTGAACTATAAAAATTCAGGTTTGTAAAGCGTATTTTACACGACAGTACTACACGTGGCGGCTGACCTTGAGCCTCTGAACAGAGCGATTCGCGATAAGCTCTTATCTACTCGGCTGCCGGAGCTGGACTGATATTCTTCCGCTGAATTCTTTCCTTTCTATCTTTACGGTTTTTCTTCTATCTTAACATTTGTTCTCTATGTCAAACGATTTTTTCCATAACGTATGATATATGTAAAATAGTTCCTCATAGAATTTTAACAGTTATTTAGCGAATCAAGTAATTTTATTGTCACATGTACATCTCTAATTTGAGTGAATGCATGTTTTCCTTATTTGTCAAGTAAATGTAGCATGCATTTACGATACTGATAGTTAAACATTAATAGTTAATTTAATTGTGTATTTTTGAACAAACAAGCATGTGTGGTTAAATTTTGAGCTTTTCTTAACTGTTTGTTACATGTAGGTATTCGTTGTGTAGTTTCACTTTAAGTGGGGGGGGGGGGGCTTCTCTGATGAGAAACATTGTGCATAAATAAATGAATAGAATTCTTAAAAATAACAATATTTACATTACCCTTATCACATTTCTTTGCACCAGGCATTAGAAGAAAATGATTACCTGTATCAAATCAATCTCTCAATGTGGGCTCAAAATAAAATTTTAAAAGAGCCTAACTTTACCCACAACTTTCTTTGGTGTGATGAAGCTACGTTCAAAAGTAGTGGTAATGTCAACAGACATGATATGCACTACTGGAGCAAGGAAATCACTGGTTGTGAGAACTCAATTACTAAAGATAATGTACACTCAACACGTGGTTTGAAATGTTTGACGGAAAATAACTGCCCCACATTTCTTTGAAAACAACTTAAACGACCAAATATACTATCACAATACAATAGTTTTATCAAACTAATATATGCTGTTCCTATCGGTAATAAAAGAGACATGTGGTTCATGCAAGATAATAGCCCCCTCATTTGGCATAGATTGTCGTCAAATCCTTACAGCAATGTTTGATGCAGAATGGATTGGAACTTGGAAGAGGGGAATCCATCCCTTGGCCAGGTAGGTCTCTTGACTTAATAGTCATGGACTTTTACCTTCGGTGAAGAGTTCAAGAAAAATTGTATAGAGCATCACCTACTACCAGAGAAAATATGAAAAATACGCATAGCATACAGATAAATAACTGAAGATGATGCACGTCAAGCCTTCAACAGTCTTCCAAAGAAGCTTGAAATTTGCTTACATGTAGAGGGAAGGCAATTCGAGCATCTATTTTAAATAATGTTTTGATGTTTATGATGTGCTTTTGTTAAAATTTATTTATAAAAAATCCATCACAGGCTTTCACTTTATCTTTCATTTTCTGCTCTAGATTAGGTGTAGAAACTGAAAATTATAGGCAGGACACCTTTTTAGTTACACCCTTTATATCAAACAGCTGGGTTTAAAGGTGCGTTGTGAATATACGCCGTAGCGATAGCTCACAAAGCGGGCCCGTTCTGCGGTATTCCATACCAGATAAGGTTTAACGGTGCGTTATGCAATATACGCCGTAGTGTACCGGGTCTTTTGACCGGCACATTTCGTTTTTTTTTTTGTCGTTGGCTGCCGGGCTGCCTGAGATCGCTCATGCCCTGCGTTTTGCGTAGTTGGTGGCTGTTGGCCCGGATCCGTTCGTTCCGTGTTCCGGCCTTTGGCTGTCAGGTTGGCCATCTTCTAGATTGTTCTAGTAGTTCGAGTTGGTTCTCAGCAGCCGTTAGTCACGAGATGATAGGCTAGAAGCTCTAAAACCCTAGGGTCCTCGAGTGGGACATTTTCCCTCAGCCTGCCGTCCGGGGATTGTCTACCATCTGTACTGCTAGCCTGGCCTGAGGACCATGCTGGAGCCTAGTTTCGCCCGCTACCCTCTCTTCATCTATGGGTATAAGTCTTCTGTCCTCAGGTCAGTGCATTCCATGTTGTTTTCCCGGCGGCTGAGCTGGGGGTTTAATTTAAACAGTGAAATATAGAAAAAAAGGAAGAAAAAAAAAGGTTTGTGGAACTTTATGTGGCCTAGGCCTAAGACTGAACAGTGATTTATGGAACTCAGCCATGGGGACTTACATATATTTATTTATTAAAGAAAGAAAAACTTTTTAAAATACACAAAGAAAGTTCGCTGTTAATCTTTATTGTTATTTATCTTTATTAGTTTAGTCTATTGTTACATTTGTTTAGATTTTTATATTTGTTAGGTCCCCATTGTTACATCCTGTTATTATTTATTTTTATGCTTTAGGCCTAGTGATTTAGTTATTTATTTATTTATTTCGTGTTTGGTATTATTGATGTCAGGGGATAATAGAACGGTACCATGTTAGATTTTCTTTTTAATTGTTTAATTTTTAAACTCACCAAAAGGGGATTATTGTACTTTTACGTAACTTCTAATTCGGAGCTGCCCAGGGATTCCGGCTTACTCCCTGGCCCGGTGGAATCAAGGGATGTGGGCTGAATTGCCGGTGTTATTTTGGGGTTATCTAAATTGTTTCTAGATGTTCACTTTTAATTTATTAAAATTTTCTTACGTTTTGGGTGTCTCTGGCTAGGCTGCAGATAGGCCGTACAGTTTGTTAATTGTTAAATTTGGTATTTGTAGAGTTTGTTGTTCTTGTAGCTTTTGTGGGTGGTTTGTTATTTATTTAAGTGCAAATTTATATTGTGGCCTTCTGCCTATTTTATATTGTGGCCTTCTGCCGTTTTTGATTAATTAAATTTTGCTTCTTGGTAATAAAACTAGTTTTGCTCAGCTGCCGAGTTTTATTTTGACCCTCCAACTGCCACCCGTGATCCCATCGCTCGACTGGTTTTGAGCCATCCCCCAGTTGGCACGCTTTCCAGCTTTGGTGGGGGGGGGGGGATGGGTCTCAATTGGTAGCAGAGCGTGGTTGCCTAAAAAAAAAAAATTAATTCTCTCTTGGTTGTTGACGGTGGGTGTTTGCCAGTTAGTAGGCCATGGTTGGCCGACCTACCGTCAAGGTGTCTTGGTATTGTAAAAAAAAAAAAAATAAATAAATAAAAGGAAACAAATAAATAGTTATTTAAAAAGAAAAACAATTAAAAAACCAAATAAATAATTTAACTTATACTTAGAAAAAAAAAAAAAAAAATAAAAACCTAGGCAATCCGCTTGGTTACTTTGTTGAATGGGTTTCATGGGTGGATTGGAGTGGTCGGCAGTGGCTCGGTAGGCTGAGGGTTTTGTTCGTCTTGGACCCTGGAGTTGTCATTTTTTGTGTAATTGTTGAGAATTGTTGCGTTAGAGATGGCCTATCCTATAATGTTGCGCTCCTAGTCAAGGAGGAATTAATTTTTGAGTTGAGGTCGCGGAGTGTGACTCCGGAGGGGGATGTTTTGAATCTCCGGAGGTTGCTGCGGGAGCAGTTGTCCGCGGGTACGGCGGTGGATTGGTCTGATCTACTGGAGGTTGGGGATGAGTTGTCTGTTTGTAAGCGCAAGGTGGAAGATTGGGAAGGGGTTTTGGAAGATCTGCAGTTTGAACCTCCAGTAGGTCGTGACCGGGCCTGCCGTCTTGCACGTTTGGGGCATCTGCTTGCCCGTTTAAGGCTGGTCAACCGGGCACCGGGGTTGGAACCGTCGGATAGGGCGTGGATCTTGGAGAGTGTGTCTAGGCTGGATGAGATTTTTCAGGCACTCTCCGGTTCCACGACTCCTACGGGTCTGGGTCAGCGGCCTATTTTCGCACTGTCGCCTAAAGTGTCGAGGCCGCAGGCTGAGACAATGGCTCTCACTGTGCCTGAGGCTCCTTCTGAGCCTGCAGGCGTTTCTGTTGAGGTCGCTTGTGGTTCGGCTCCAGCTGCCGTTCCTACTGCTTCTTTGTGTTCACCTGCTCTTCTGCAGCTGAGCTACCACAAGCTACCTAACCCTCTCACGCCCATGATCCAGAATCTCCCTGTGATCGATGGGATGGATCCTGAGGAGCTTCTTAAGTTCCTAGTGGCCTTTCTCAGACTTAGTGAGATGCCCGGCATGCAGGCTGGGGACTTGCTTCGTCTGATTTTCCCGTATTGCAGAGGTCCCGTTGGGGAGTTGCTGAGTTCTGTCTTGGCCAGTGATGCCTCGGTGGACTCGTTCCATCGAGAGTTGCTGTCATCGTTTCTTCCCATTCGACTCAGGGAGAGGATGGTCATGGACAGATTTTATCGGTCGCAGGGTAGGGGCGAGCCTCTGGCAGCCTATGTCTTTTCAGTCAAGGAAGCTCGTCAAGCGTTGCGCCTCACACTTTCTGAAGCTGACACCGTTCGTGTCATCATGGATGGCATTTCTCCCGAAGAACGGTGCAGATTGGTTTTTGCTGGTGTTCCTTCGACTTTTCGGGAGCTGCATCAGCTGTGCATTGTTTCGCGCAGCGTGCAGTTCTCAGACCAGCAAGGGAGGGATTCTGAGAGTCATCGTGCTCTCCCCACCCGTCGACCGGCTATGTCTGTAGGTGTGAGTCAGCCAGTGGAGGGTCGTGGTTCTCGGCCTCCGGTTGTGTGTTTTGCTTGTGGCCAACCTGGTCACTTTCGACGTGACTGTCCACGTGCTCGAGGTCGTGGGGCGGGAAACGCTCAGCGCGGGGGGTTGCCTCCACAGTAGCTCCCCGCGTTGTTGCGATTGACCGTGGCCATTTGCCTTTGACACGTGCCCATAGCAGGAGTGTCGGGGATTTTTCGGGCCTTGCTGGCATGGCTTCCCTGGGACAGTGCGGTCACCTCGGTGTGTCCTGGCGTTTTTGTATCTTTTGATGGTACGGTGTGTCGAGCCCTTCTTGATTCTGGTTCGGCATGCAGTATCATCAGCCTTTCTCTTTTTGAGTCCCTTGACGCCTTAGGACTTGTCAGGCACACCGAGCCTTCTTCTATTACGTGCTGGACGGCATCCCAAACTCCTCTACCCATACTTCTTAAGGCGTCATTACATTTTAAAATTGAAGGATTTTCCTGGAGGTGGGGTTTTCTTGTTGCCAAGGACCTGGCGGTTTCTTGTATCCTAGGGGCAGACTTTATCTCTAAAAGTGGTATGGTGCTTGACCTCCAGAAGCGCCAGATGTTTTTCAAGTTTAATCGGCGAGTTTTGGTGCCTCTAGTAGGTGATTCTGACTGCCCTCCTGCAGTCAGAGAGGTGGGTTGTGAGCCCGAACAACCCAAGGTGGATCCGGTTGGTCAACTCACCCCTGAGCAGGCGGAGGCCATTAGGAGGCTGTGTTTGCGGTTTCCTGATGTGCTTACGGCTGAGCTTGGGGTCACTTCTCTTCTGGAGTATGAGATCAACCTCACCGATTCTCAGCCAGTTAGAAGTCATCCGTACAAACTTGCTCCCCCAAAGATGGAGGTTATGAGGGCTATGATTGAAGATCTTCTGAGCAAGGGTGTGATTGAACCGTCTCGTTCTGCTTATGCCAGTCCAGCTTTTCTTGTGCCCAAGCCTAATGGTAAGTCTAGGCTTGTGATGGATTATCGGAGGCTCAACGCTAAGGTCGCTATTGACTCGGTACCTCTGCCTGATTTGCATTCTGCGTTTGATTGGTTCGGTAAGGCTAAGTTTTTCAGTGTGTTTGATTTGAACCAGGCCTACCATCAGATTCCATTGAAGAAGGAATCACGGCCTATGACTAGCTTCTGTGTTCCCTGGAATCTTTATCAGTTCACTAGGGTTCCTATGGGTCTTGCTGTGGGTGCCCAGACTCTTACTCGTCTGCTTGATTCCATCTTCCATGATGTGAAGTTCAAGTTTGTCTTCAATTACCTGGACGACCTTCTTGTCTACAGTGAGACTTTCGGGGAACACATGCAACATCTGGAGGAAGTTCTTAGTCGCCTTAAATCAGCTGGCCTTACCGTCAATCCAGAGAAAGTCACTTTTGCTCGTCCTGAGATTTCTTTTCTGGGTCATCTGATATCTTCTCGAGGCGTCTGCATAGATCCTGCGAGGACCCAGGGCATTCGGGATTTTCCTCCTCCCAGAGATGCCAAGGGGATTGCCCGTTTTGTGGGGATGGTGAATTTTTACCGTCGCTTCATCCCTAACGTGGCCGAGCTTGCTGCCCCGTTGAACGAGCTGCGAAAGAAAGGTGTCCCTTTTGTGTGGGGCCAAGCTCAGCAGACTGCCTTTGATGCTCTCAAGGAGGCTATCATGCAACCTCCTGTCCTGCGTATGCCTGATTTCAGCAGAGAATTTATTCTTCAGACTGATGCCTCCTCCTCCGCCATTGCTGCTGTTCTTTCTCAGGAGTTTGATGGGGTCAGGCAGCCCATCGCTTTTGCTTCGAGGACGTTGTCTCACCAGGAACAGAAAGCTTCTTCCATCTATGAGTTAGAGTGTCTGGCTGTTGTCTTTGGTACGGACAAGTTTCGGCGTTTCTTGGAACACGCTGAGTTCTTGCTGGAGACGGACAATCAGGCACTGTCTTGGCTTCTTGCCCATCCCAGACAGCTTGGGAAAATTGGTCGCTGGGTGGTCAAAATTTCTGCCTTTAAGTTCCGAGTTCAACATCTTAGGGGTACCCAGAATGTCATCGCGGATGCTCTTTCCCGCATGTACCACGAACCCAGTGATCCACCGACTGAGGCTGTTGCTCAGTGTGGTGCTGTTCTTCTGGATTTTCCTCTGGCTTTTGACGACCTACTGTCCCATCAGCAGAAAGATCCTGAGCTGTCAGTCATCTTAGGTGAGCTTCAAGAGGGAGGTGCCCACCCTCCCTATTTTCTGTCCAAAGGGGTACTCTGTTGCCGTCCTCGACAGAGGGGTGAACCCCGTGTAGTGCTGCCTAGTCATCTAGTACCGATGGTCTTTCAATATTATCACTCTTCTCTTGTGGGCGGTCATCTTGGCATTCATAAGACCATCGCTAAGATTCGTAGGTACTTCATCTGGAAGGGCATGGACCGGGATGTTGCGGGCAGAGTGCGGGCTTGTCACCTGTGCTCTCTCAGCAAGCCTAGTCAGAATGCAAGGTTAGGGTTGTTATCTTCTGAGGTGGCCGAGCGTCCTTTTGAGAAGGTTCATCGACTACGTGGGTCCTTTTCCCCGTAGCAAGTCAGGTAGCTCCTACCTACTTGTTTGTGTGGATGCTTTCTCGAAGTTCGTTTGGCTTTCCCACTTCGGAGTGCCACGGCTAAGCTCACCATCCGTGCTCTCCAGTCCCAACTCTTCCAGCACTTTGGTGTGCCTTCCACTCTTGTGTCCGACAACGGTAGCCAGTTTACCTCCCACGAGTTTCGTAGGTTCTGTTTTGGCAATGGTATCAGGCATGTGACTACCTCTCCTTATTACCCACAGCCTTCTCATGCAGAGCGGTTCAACCGCAATCTTCGGTCTGCCCTTATTACTTTCCATGCTGAGAAGCAGAACACCTGGGATGAGAGTCTCTCTTGGCTCCAGCTTGCTTTTAATTCTTCCAAGCATGAGAGTCACAATGCCACTCCCTTCGAGATTCTACATGGCTACCCTCCTAACAACCCTTTGTCCAACTTGTGGAGGTTAGAGGATCTTCTACCTACGTCAGGTGCCACTGACGTAGTGTCCACGTGGCGGGCTGCTCGGCGCAACCTGCTACGTGCTAGAGAGAGAGTAAGGAGGAGGTATGATAAGGGTCGTACTCCTAACCCTTTTCAGGTTGGAGATCTGGTTCTTTGTCAGGCTCACCCGGTCAGTTCGGCCGCGGAACGAAGAGCTGCAAAGTTGTGCTATCGGTGGTCTGGTCCCCACCGCATCGACAGGTTTTTGTCACCGGTGACTGCTCTGCTGGTTGATCCCCAGTCAGGCAGGGTGTTCAGGAAAGCCCATGTGTCCCAGCTTAAGGCTTTCCGGGGAACGGTTGATCCAGGAGTTGGTGTTCCTGGGGGTTTCTTAGGGCAAAGAGATTGATCACCTCTGCGCCCTGGGTGGCTGTTCTGGGAGAGTCTCTCTCTCTCTCTCTCTCTCTCTCTCTCTCTCTCTCTCTCTCTCTCTCTCTCTCTCTCTCTCTCTCTCTCTCTCTCTCTCTTTTCTTGTCGGGCCCGACAGTCAGGGGAGTTTGCTCCCTGTTCGAGGGGTTTCCCCTCTTAGTTTCTCTTGGACGTCCTTGGAACACCACTCTTCGGAGGTCTTCTTCGTCTTCTGTTGAATTCCCTGAGGTACCGAGTTTTCTCCCCTGCCTGGGTGTGTTGAGTTTTGCAGAGGGAGGTTGTACCGGGTCTTTTGACCGGTACATTTTTTTTTTTTTTTTTTGTCGTTGGCTGCCGGGCTGCCTGAGATCGCTCATGCCCTGCGTTTCGCGTAGTTGGTGGCTGTTGGCCCGGATCCGTTCGTTCCGTGTTCCGGCCTTTGGCTGTCAGGTTGGCCATCTTCTAGATTGTTCTAGTAGTTCGAGTTGGTTCTCAGCAGCCGTTAGTCACGAGATGATAGTCTAGAAGCTCTAAAACTCCAGGGTCCTCGAGTGGGACATTTTCCCTCAGCCTGCCGTCCGGGGATTGTCTACCATCTGTACTGCTAGCCTGGCCTGAGGACCATGCTGGAGCCTAGTTTCGCCCGCTACCCTCTCTTCATCTATGGGTATAAGTCTTCTGTCCTCAGGTCAGTGCATTCCATGTTGTTTTCCCGGCGGCTGAGCTGGGGGTTTAATTTAAACAGTGAAATATAGAAAAAAAGAAGAAAAAAAAGTTTGTGGAACTTTATGTGGCCTAGGCCTAAGACTGAACAGTGATTTATGGAACTCAGCCATGGGGACTTACATATATTTATTTATTAAAGAAAGAAAAACTTTTTAAAATACACAAAGAAAGTTCGCTGTTAATCTTTATTGTTATTTATCTTTATTAGTTTAGTCTATTGTTACATTTGTTTAGATTTTTATATTTGTTAGGTCCCCATTGTTACATCCTGTTATTATTTATTTTTATGCTTTAGGCCTAGTGATTTAGTTATTTATTTATTTATTTCGTGTTTGGTATTATTGATGTCAGGGGATAATAGAACGGTACCATGTTAGATTTTCTTTTTAATTGTTTAATTTTTAAACTCACCAAAAGGGGATTATTGTACTTTTACGTAACTTCTAATTCGGAGCTGCCCAGGGATTCCGGCTTACTCCCTGGCCCGGTGGAATCAAGGGATGTGGGCTGAATTGCCGGTGTTATTTTGGGGTTATCTAAATTGTTTCTAGATGTTCACTTTTAATTTATTAAAATTTTCTTACGTTTTGGGTGTCTCTGGCTAGGCTGCAGATAGGCCGTACAGTTTGTTAATTGTTAAATTTGGTATTTGTAGAGTTTGTTGTTCTTGTAGCTTTTGTGGGTGGTTTGTTATTTATTTAAGTGCAAATTTATATTGTGGCCTTCTGCCTATTTTATATTGTGGCCTTCTGCCGTTTTTGATTAATTAATTTTTGCTTCTTGGTAATAAAACTAGTTTTGCTCAGCTGCCGAGTTTTATTTTGACCCTCCAACTGCCACCCGTGATCCCATCGCTCGACTGGTTTTGAGCCATCCCCCAGTTGGCACGCTTTCCAGCTTTGGTGGGGGGGGGATGGGTCTCAGTAGCGATAGCTCATAACAGCGGGCCCGTTCTGCGGTATTCTATACCGGATAAGGTTTAACGGTACGTTATACAATATACGCCGTAGCGATAGCTCATAACAATGGGTCCGTTCTGCGGTATTCCATACCGGATAAGGTTTAACGATGCGTTATGCAATATACGCCGTAGCGATAGCTCACAAAGCGGGCCCGTTCTGCGGTATTCCATACCGTATAATGTTTAACGGTGCGTTATGGAATATACGCCGTAGTGATAGCTCATAACAGCGGACCCGTTCTGCGGTATTCTATACCGGATAAGGTTTAACGGTACGTTATGCAATATACGCCGTAGCGATAGCTCATAACAACGGGTCCGTTCTGCGGTATTCCATACCGGATAAGGTTTAACGATGCGTTATGCAATATACGCCGTAGCGATAGCTCACAACAGCGGGCCCGTTCTGCGGTATTCCATACCGTATAATGTTTAACGGTGCGTTATGGAATATACGCCGTAGTGATAGCTCATAACAGTGGACCCGTTCTGCGGTATTCTATACCGGATAAGGTTTAACGGTACGTTATGCAATATACGCCGTAGCGATAGCTCATAACAACGGGTCCGTTCTGCGGTATTCAATACCGGATAAGGTTTAACGATGCGTTATGCAATATACGCCATAGCGATAGCTCACAACAGCGGGCCCGTTCTGCGGTATTCCATACCGTATAATGTTTAACGGTGCGTTATGGAATATACGCCGTAGTGATAGCTCATAACAGCGGACCCGTTATGCGGTATTCCATACTGGATAAGGTCTAACGTTTGCTGACTGTTTTGTGCAAAAGATACTTGTCCAGATAATTAAAAATAAATTCTTATCTCCATATTACATCCATAATGGACCACAAGAATAGTTTGCTGCCCTCTCACTTACAGCCGAAGAATTTGGTTCGGTGTTAAAAACAAATTATTATGCATGCGAAAGGAACTACAGTACTAATTTTTATTTTTCCTTGAAGCATTTGCTTTTGAAATTTTTTTCTTAAAATCCAAAAAATTTTATGCAAACAGGTCATCAATAAAAGACGTCTTAAAGATGCGCTGTAACGTTCAGAACACATTTTTTTCTAACTTAAACGTTTTCCTTGGTTTAAAAGCTTAACCGGTTTAAATATAATTAAATCCATTTTACATATCATAAAGTTTCAATAAAGCATGAGTAACAACAAATTAACTTACATTCTAGTTGGAATAAATATGAACATCATTTAAATCATGGCTCAACACATCAACAAAAATGACCTCTAAAGGATTGTGTATATTTAGCGTAACGTTTTATTTAACGTTGTTTTCTATCTTTAAGTATTTTATCCTGGTCTTGGATGGATCTGTATATTGGCAGACAATGGGATTGGCCGCTCAGCAATTCCACTTCGTCAGAACCAAGAGAGGAGAAGAAAACCTACTCCACCACTTGCATTCTCGACGCATAAATTCTGTTGACCCAACCTTTGTCAATTGTACACTGGGCGGACTCAACAGAGAACAAGTTCTGGTCTGGTAAGCTACTCCATTCCAACAATCCCAGATGTACTAGAATGGAAGCCCATTCACAACCCGGGCATTGGTGGAAAAGGTGGGGTCTAAAATGCCGAAATTTCCGCATCACAGTAAAATACCTAATTTCAGAGTTTGTGGTGCATGTAATCATAAGTAAAGTTACATAATGACTAATGACTTTATTCAATGGACACCTCTGGAAAAGCCAGGACTTGGGTGTTGGGTGATATTCTGAAGTTCCCTCCTATGAGATGGATTCCACGACGAACGCTGCAGATTCTTAAGTTCTTCGTTTTAATTGGTTTTCAATTTACTAGCCTTGTGTTAGTCTAGTATTTTATCAATATTTAATAAACAATACTGTAAGGTATTACATAATTGTGTTAAAATAAACGATTACGTTGAACTGTCGGTTGGATTGTTATCTCACGGAAAGGGATACACGATTTATATTTCCACATAATTCCAACACTATCTATTGCGCAATCTTTGACAGATGGATTAACGATAGTTTTATCAGTTGCGATAGTATTAAATGTTTGAAATATTTTACTCCCCAACCATTGTTGAATACGGTTCAGAAACCTTAGCTGAATTATCAAATAAACGCGAACGGATTGTCATTTTCATGCACTTTAAAAAGAAGATTCGATAAGTTAGGACAAATTAGGAAACTCTTGGGTGTTGAATCCGCATCCGGAGTGGTTTACAACGGAAACTCTTGTGAGTTGAGTCCAAAATACGGAGTCGTTAAATATAGGAATCGTTGTAAGTTGTTTCTAAATATTGAGTTCCACTGAGCCACCACGCCGGCATTATAATTAACTGAACTGTAACGTTTCTTATTCAGCCTTACATTTTACCTTTTTCACTTATCGTAATATTTCAGCTAGAAAACATTGGAACATACGGCATTTGGTTTACATCCTTGGTCACTGTAAACAAGTACCCAAATAGACCCTTGTAACTTCCCACAAACACTAACATTTTATTTATTTATTCAATCAGTAATTACAACAGATACATGCATTGTCCTTAATAAACGTTCTAGCCAAATCGTCTAATTGAGAGTTGACAGTAATATATAGTTCACGTGATATAAAATTCAAACAAACCTTTTTTTTACGTGAAGATTAAATTAAGAAAAATTGATTGATAAATTAAACAAAATCTCAGAGAGAAACACAACAGATAAAGATAAATACAAATAAGATATAAATAGTTACAACAATGACAAGATAAATAATTTTTACAAGATTATAGATATCATTTTAAAATAGCAAAGAAAACTGAAAAATAATCTGAGGTCCCCAGGATTTTGTTGGAGTGGGAGAGGAGGTATAAATGACCTTTCTTATCTTGGAATTTAAAAATATTGTCTAGCTTTAAGGATATTTAGACACACCTGTCAGGTTTTTACAGATATTTACATTTCAGGGGCTATAAAATATGAACTTTTATTAACTTTATAGCTTTCACTTTCAAGTTTCACTTTGGCTGTGACCTGCGTATGATCAGTTGGTAGTTTATTTGTTTTACTGTAGGCTAATTTCAGAACACTCTGTTCTGTGTTCCAGTTTCTATGACATACAGATAACAGATGACTATTAGTCAATAAGTAGTGAGTAAAATTTTGTATTTCTAAAGACCACTTTCATTTCACATTTTTAAAAAGTAACTCAATTTCTACCTGTAATATCTCCTAGCTCTGTTACTACTGATCATTTTCACAGCATGACTTTTACAACAACTATCAGTTGACAATACTCGACAGAACTCCGACTTAGTACTCGTCAGGTCCTACGTCGGCCGTGCGACAAACTTCATTTCCACGTCGCTGGGGAATAAAGTCTAGTTGACTTATAATCACTACGTTTATTTTTTCGTTTGTATGTGCACTTGAGTGAACTGTTTCATCGGGAGAGAGTACTATCCTCGTATACCGTAGGATCGCTTATGTTCACTGCAGACACTATATTTGTCGTTTGTGCACTTGAGTGAACTGTTTCATCGGGAGAGAGTACTATCCTCGTATACCGTAGGATCGCTTATGTTCACTGCAGACACTATATTTGTCGTTTGTGCACTTGAGTGTGTTGTTTCATCGGGAGAGAGTACTATCCTCGTATACCGTAGGATCACTTATGTTCACTGCAGACACTATATTTGTCGTTTGTGCACTTGAGTGAACTGTTTCATCGGGAGAGAGTACTATCCTCGTATACCGTAGGATCAGTTATGTCACTGCAGACACTATATTTGTCGTTTGTGCACTTGAGTGAACTGTTTCATCGGGAGAGAGTACTATCCTCGTATACCGTAGGATCAGTTATGTTCACTGCAGACACTATATTTGTCGTTTGTACACTTGAGTGTATTGTTTCATCGGGAGAGAGTACTATCCTCGTATACCGTAGGATCAGTTATGTTCACTGCAGACACTATATTTGTCGTTTGTGCACTTGAGTGAACTGTTTCATCGGGAGAGAGTACTATCCTCGTATACCGTAGGATCAGTTATGTCACTGCAGACACTATATTTGTCGTTTGTGCACTTGAGTGAACTGTTTCATCGGGAGAGAGTACTATCCTCGTATACCGTAGGATCAGTTATGTTCACTGCAGACACTATATTTGTCGTTTGTACACTTGAGTGTATTGTTTCATTGGGAGAGAGTACTATCCTCGTATACCGTAGGATCAGTTATGTTCACTGCAGACACTATATTTGTCGTTTGTGCACTTGAGTGAACTGTTTCATCGGGAGAGAGTACTATCCTCGTATACCGTAGGATCAGTTATGTCACTGCAGACACTATATTTGTCGTTTGTACACTTGAGTGAACTGTATCATCGGGAGAGAGTACTATCCTCGTATACCGTAGGATCAGTTATGTTCACTGGAGACACTATATTTGTCGTTTGTGCACTTGAGTGTATTGTTTCATTGCGAGTGAATGGTATCCCCTTCATACCGTAGGATCAGTTATGTTCACTGCAGACACTATATTTGTCGTTTGTGCACTTGAGTGTGTTGTTTCATCGGGAGAGAGTACTATCCTCGTATACCGTAGGATCAGTTATGTTCACTGCAGACACTATATTTGTCGTTTGTGCACTTGAGTGAACTGTTTCATCGGGAGAGAGTACTATCCTCGTATACCGTAGGATCGGTTATGTTCACTGCAGACACTATATTTGTCGTTTGTGCACTTGAGTGAACTGTTTCATCGGGAGAGAGTACTATCCTCGTATACCGTAGGATCAGTTATGTTCACTGCAGACACTATATTTGTCGTTTGTGCACTTGAGTGAACTGTTTCATCGGGAGAGAGTACTATCCTCGTATACCGTAGGATCAGTTATGTTCACTGCAGACACTATATTTGTCGTTTGTGCACTTGAGTGAACTGTTTCATCGGGAGAGAGTACTATCCTCGTATACCGTAGGATCAGTTATGTGCACTGCAGACACTATATTTGTCGTTTGTGCACTTGAGTGTATTGTTTCATTGCGAGTGAATGGTATCCCCTTCATACCGTAGGATCAGTTATGTTCACTGCAGACACTATATTTGTCGTTTGTGCACTTGAGTGTATTGTTTCATTGCGAGTGAATGGTATCCCCTTCATACCGTAGGATCAGTTATGTTCACTGCAGACACTATATTTGTCGTTTGTGCACTTGAGTGAACTGTTTCATCGGGAGAGAGTACTATCCTCGTATACCGTAGGATCAGTTATGTTCACTGCAGACACTATATTTGTCGTTTGTGCACTTGAGTGAACTGTTTCATCGGGAGAGAGTACTATCCTCGTATACCGTAGGATCAGTTATGTGCACTGCAGACACTATATTTGTCGTTTGTGCACTTGAGTGTATTGTTTCATTGCGAGTGAATGGTATCCCCTTCATACCGTAGGATCAGTCATGTGCACTGCAGACAATACATTTTGTCGTTTTTATGTGCACTTGAGTGAGTTTTTTCATCACGAGTGAATGCCACGGTAGTTTTATGTAATATATTCTACCTGCACGTGTAGCTCGAGAGTTTTGAACCTGTAGGTTATTCTAGTGTGCTACCAGTCCCAGGTGAACATCGAGGATTTTGTCGTTTGGGGTATTGGCTAACCCACACACCCATAGACTACACGTGCAGTGGTATTGGACCACCCACCTGCTCTTACACGTGCAGTGGTAAAGGCGTTTGGGTGGGTGTACGTGTATGGGAAGGCGTGTGGGTCAATACCACTGTACGTGAAAGAGTGGGTGGATGGATGAATACCACTGTACACAAATAGGGGTGGAGAGGTGGGTCATTAATAGACTACAGTACGTGTATATGTTGGGTGCGTTATTAACGCAGTACGTGCAGGGGTGGGGAGATGGGTCATTACGCAGTACGTGTAGGGATCGGTGGATGCGTAATTAATGCAGTACGTGCAGGGATGGGGAGGTGGGTCATTAATACAGTACGTGTATAGGTTGGTGGGTGGGTCATTAATACAGTACGTGTATTTGTTGGTGGGTGGGTCATTAATACAGTACGTGTATGGGTTGGTGGGTGGGTCATTAACGAAGTACGTGTAGGGCGGGGAGGGTTCAGTTGTAAAGTAGAGTCTACTTTTACAACTATGTACTGTCTACTCATCAACCTTATTATAATAAATGGATCCAAATAATTGGCACAAAATTTCCCCCATATTAAACACCAAAAAATCTAAACTTTGATAATTATCAGTTTGATCCCCAAATATTTTTTTTTTTTTATTTTTTTTTTTATTATAACTCAAAAACTAGTCAAGTTAGAGACATGCGGTGTTTATTAAAATATTTTGAGTTGTAATTCACATCTTTGCTGAAAATTTTATCAAAATCGTTAGATCCATTTTTGAGAAAATGTCATTTTGTATGTTTTTTGACCACACAAATAAAAAAATTCAAAAAAGTTAAAAACTGTCTGGAGAAATTGCCTAAATACACAATCATACCAAATTTTATGAAAACTGATCCAACCGTTTGGTCTCCAGCGAAGTGCACATATATACAGTTAGACACACATACGGACAGACATCAAAAAGGTTTTTCAAAAAACCACTTTTTTGGGTTCAGGGAATCCTAAAATGGATTATTTAACCAACTTGTTAAAAACCTTTTGGACAATCACACTACTTTATCTATGCTAACGCATATGGGAGAAAGTAAAAAAAGGTGTGTTTAGTTTGATTAATATACTAGTTACAGATTGTGGCTAAACACTAATAGGTTACATAAATGAGGCATGTGTGGTGTGTACGTACGTATAATTGGTTAGTTCTGTTACCGTCTAAACACTAATAGGTTACATAAATAAGGCATGTGTGGTGTGTACGTACGTATAATTGGTTAGTTCTGTTACTTTCTAAACACTAATAGGTTACATAAATGAGGCATGTGTGGTGTGTACGTACGTATAATTGGTTAGTTCTGTTACCGTAACACGCAATATCCAGATCCGACTTCCTGAATAGTAGGGATAAGATCATAGCTAGCAATAATTCTATTCAGTTGGTAATTGTACATTTCAATTATTTTGACATATAAACTTCACTGTATGTAGAAATATTCTGACATATCCAACCTAATCTTGTTCTGAAAAGCAATTGGCTTTAAAATGTATAATATTAATAGATTAGAAAAGATAAATTTGTGAATGTTTAAAATAAATTGCTTAGTTTCTATAAACAAATTAAAATTGTCTAGATAGTGGTGTTTCTAGTCGAGAAAGAGACAGTTGTGCTTGCCTTGTGTTCCTGAGATGACATATTGTGTGATAGCTTCCACCAGCACCGGCTCCGGATTGGCCATGCCACACTGTCACACACCTACTAACCTACCACACGTGTCTGCCGAACACACAACGCGCCCAGTCAGCACCTGCGCTCCGATTACTATGAAGCTCGCCTAGTTTGCAGTGTCGCTCACAGATAGCGCGCTCTTTACCGCGAATCCTCTGGATTGTTCGTAACATAAAGCCATTGGTTGATTTAGTGGAATTTTTGTGTGATCGATAAATATAGTTTTGTATCTTATCCTTATTGTTGTTCCATTCCTTTGTGAGTCCCTTTAGTCTGGGGAAGGTAGGCGATGTTTACCGAGATCGACATTTCCACATTTATTCTTATATTGTAATACATTTTTGTTGTGTTACGGTCGCTTCTAATTGTTGTTGTCATGTTTCAACCATGGTTTCTGTATTGTACTACATGTAAAGTTTGTTCTTTGTCATATTCCCGTGCTTCCATGCTAATTTGTTACTAAATTGAATATGAACAACCAGGTATAATTATTGTTAGACTGGCTTTGCCCTCGGTAAATAATTTAACTAATTCGCATATCATCTTTTAATATGGAGAGTGTTTAGTTACACTGACTGCCGATTAGGCATGCCTTCATGCCTACATTCAAAATATCTTTTAGAAGTATTTTGATTCCTACGACTTCCTAAGCAGGACAGAGTTGTCTTGTGGACGGCGTAAGTGAATACTAGGGTTCCACATAGGCCTATTAAAGAAAAAGAAGTCGGAATCGTAAAATTTATGTGTATATACCAATTTTCAAATAGAAAAGCTGCATTATTATGCACTTCTGCGTTTTCAAAATTTCAACTAAAACTATGTAGTTTATTATTAAGCCAAATTTAAAAATATAACAGGATATCATATGCTTATGTATAATTTGTTTTGAATAATTAACCTATTCAAGCCCTTAATAATGTAATGCTATCTATATACACGATTTCATCATTACTAAACGAACAACACAACAATTTACTCGTTAAAAAAGTATCCCTATCTCTAACCAATTGTTTTTAGGGATATTTTTAGAATGTGTTTTATATATAATATAATCTATATATATTACTAATACAATCTAAATCACTTTTTAGCTTCATTTAGGTCCATAATTGTCTTATTAAAGACCTCGTGTTAGAAGTATCACAGCATGAATAAGATATAATTTAACATTGTGGTGAAAGGCAGTAGTTTTGTTTGGTTAAGTAATTAAAAGCCGTGTGAAACCATCGCCTTAGTCGAGGGTTAGTTTGGGATGAGTCAGGGGGAGTATAAGGGAACAATATGATCTCTTCAGATATTGAGTATAAATCTCTGCAGTAACTCTGTGCAAGTTGAAGCCTGTCCGAGAGCTTAACAGCCATGTCATTAATTACTCTATCACAATAATTGAAATCAGGCAACTCTTAGGTCTTCATTGGCGTCAGTTTCATAATATTAAGTGGAAGGAAAGAAGATATCGTTTCAAGTTCTAAGTGCCATTACAACTCCTTTTACAAGTTACTGTAACCTGATCATACTAGTTCAAAATGCTGTTCATAATCAATCAATGTGTTTAATTTTTTCACAATAGTTTAATGTTAAGCACCCCAGTCCAAATATAGGAATCAATTCAATATCGACGTGTAATGTAAGTTCGGGATGACCAATAACAAAAGCCTATTTTATTTTCAACCAATTGTAGTTCATGTTTTAAAGCCGAACCTGATATGGCTTGAATGTCTTGATTTACTAGTAAAGGTAAAACTGTACTGTCTGTTTCATTGATAGAAAAATCTTCATAAATTTGCCAGAATTTAAGTGATACTTGAAGTGTTGCATTTGTATTATAACATCGTTTATGTATAATGAAAATAATAGTGGTTCTAATACTGATCCCAGTGGTATACCATGAGAGACAGACACACTATCCTCAGTACTCACACACTGCCCACGGCCTGATAAGTAGGACCTCACCCAGTCAACACAACCATCTGAGAGACCACAGCACTTTGGTAAAATTCAATAGTAAAATAAGTGAATGATAAACACAATCGAAGGCTTTTGAAAAATCAAAGAAAGTTAAAATTCTAAGATGCTTTTTGTCCATAGCTTGACGAATATAGTTAGTGATTTTTTAGAAATGCAATTCTAGCACTCAAAAACCAGATTGAAATTGGCAATGGACAATTTTCTCAAGATATTTTGACAATGCAGGAAGAATTCTAATAGGTCTAAAGTCAATTGGAAACTGGGGATTAGATAATTTTAGACTGTAAATATATATATTAATTACGTTTTAATTGTAATGGCTGGGCTGATTAACGTACCGAACAAAAGTAATGGTCACTTGCTGACAGCCGAAAAGCCCACTTAAAAAATTCCCTAAAATTAGTAATCTTAGTTGAGTTTATTGAATCAAAATAAAGAAAATATTTTTACTATACACATAAAAAAACCTGGTTAGGAAGATATATGCCATTTTACATTTATCGCTAAATAATTTTTTGATAGGAAGACTTAATTAAATAATGGAGTTGATATTTAAAAAAAAATCCTATGTAAAGGAAATTACAATAATAATAATAATATTCATATACTTACCTGTTTCAAAATGGCTATACTTCATGCTCAGACGGTTTTTTCCAATTTCCCGTGTTAACGTTTTTAATCGGGTATTTCTAATTTTTTTTACAAGGAAAACGTAATTATAAATAGTCAACTAAAATGTCGGTTGATTTTATTACGGCTATAGATTTAAAAATAATAATAATACAAAACTGGTGCCTTTAAATAGCAAAGCTTTTGTAAATCTATATTTGATGACACGTCTTTTTTTCAATTTGATGAACTAAACCATCTCTTTAAGTTTAAGAACGTAATTTGGAATCCCGATTTTTGCTATAAGTTGATCGCTTTAAGTACACATAGACGATTTATTGCAGATATTTTTCTATATACTTAAATACTTTCTGAGTATTACGTATTTGAGTATTTTAAGGTGATAAGATGAAGCAAGAAAACTTTATTTTTAAATTACTTTTCATTTCTACACACCATATTTAAACAAGTGTTAATAATATTTTTCGTATATCTTTGTATAAATCTAGTGACGTTATAATTACTATCAAGATTAACTAAACATGGCTGTTTATTTGTAAGAACTGCATTTTTAATTTTTTTACTCTATTGAATTAAGAGAGCTAGAGATCCAAAGAAGCTGAATTTTAAATAGGCTGAAAAAGAAGAAAGAAGTGGCTGAAAACTTCCTTAGGAGACATTATTTCTCATTTGACCAGTTTTATCATTTAAGTTGGACATAAACAAGGCACATACCACGATCGGTGTATACAGTAAGTCGTCCTTCTGTAAGCATAAATCTATTGACCGGTGATTGCCTGGGTGCCCGACGATCTAAGTTGGACATAAACAAGGCACATACCACGATCGGTGTATACAGTAAGTCGTCCTTCTGTAAACATAAATCTATTGAACGGTGATTGCCTGGGTGCCCGAAGATCTAAGTTGGACATAAACAAGGCACATACCACGATCGGTGTATACAGTAAGTCGTCCTTCTGTAAACATAAATCTATTGAACGGTGATTGCCTGGGTGCACGAAGATCTAAGTTGGACATAAACAAGTCACATACCACGATTGGTGTAAACAGTAAGTCGTCCTTCAGTAAACATAAATCTATTGACCGGTGGTTGCCTGGGTTTACGAATATCTAAGGGACATAAACAAGGCACATACCACGATCGGTGTATACAGTAAGTCGTCCTTCTGTAAACATAAATCTATTGACCCGTGATTGCCTGGGTGCATGAAGATCTACACAATTACTCATACTGTTGACTGGACTTGAATTTCAACCTTCCTGGGAATGATAAAAAAATTTTCTAACCAAAACAAAACGATTACATTAAAAATAATACAGCTAAACATCAGTCAAACATGTACATATACAGAGCTTTTGTAAATGTAAGTTTGAACACCAAACTATGACCTAAAATCAGCAATGGCTTTTGTACTATGAAGTATATTTCAGAATTATTTAAAATAGGCTTATCTTTGTAATCGACCTTGTGATGATTGTGAGATATGAAAAGTAGAAAAGAATGTGAATCCCTCTGGTCTGAGGAAGGTGAGCGTGGTTCACCGAAATCGATCAACATAATATTTGTGCATTTTGTACTTGTATTGTAATATATTTGTGCATTTTGTGCTTATATTGTAATACATTTGTGTTGTGTGACGTTTACTTGTACTGTATAAGCTATGTGTAAGAAATAAGTTTTGTTAAAGTCGCTTTACATAAGCCTAAGTACGATAAGTGAGAAACACGATATTCACTGATTCAGAGCCAATTACAGTACTCTGCGCCCTCTAATAGTAGTCTTACAGAGTTTTCTAGACCACGAAACTTTGTTATCTAGGAGAACAAACTATTTCCAATCGGAAAATTAACGATTTAGTTTTAAAGCATGCATAGCCAGATCATAGGACATGGCTCAACATGGCGAGAAACATAATATTTTATTGATTCAGAGTCAAATATAGTGCTTTGTGCCCTCTAAAATTAGAGTTACAGATTTCTCTAGACTTTTAAACTGTTTTATCTAAGAGGACAAACTGATTTTAATCGGAAAATTTACAATTTAATTTCACCAAATGCATAGCCACTTCACAGGACATGGTTAAATATGGCGAGAAACCTGATATTTCACTGATTCGGAGTAGATTACAGTAATATGTGCCCTCTAACAGCAGACTTACAGATTTGTCTAGACTTTGAAACCAAGTATCTTTTAGGTATCTATATGTGTAAAAGCCATTTACCACTCATCACTATTTCTTCACAACTATACGTCCGATTGACTTGAAATTTTGTACGTAGGTTTATCTTGGCCCCCAGAGGCTTACTAAGAAAGGGTTTTCCTCTCCGATATCAGGCATCAGTCCCACTGGCCTCCAAAATTTCCATAGTATTCTTATGGAACTATATTTATTTATTGTTGTATTTGATTAACAGCTGTTAAATAAAAAGAAATTCAATAAAATTGTAGTAGGCTAAACTATTAAAATTAAAAGTTATTGAGTACAGTAGTAAATTATTCATAACATCAGCTGTTCTAAATTGCATATAAATTGTATACAGTGTACATTGAAAGCTTGCTGCACATCTATATATGTATTTAATTTCGTAAGGCGAATCGGTTGCGTAAAAATTCCAACCGTTATATTTCACCTACGGCCTTCGGAAATCGATGATTTTAAAGCTCTGATATTGTAGATGGGGAAAATGAAAGTTTTGTGATCCGCCTTGAAGGCTCCGCCCCATTAGCCCTCAAAATTCCCATGTTAATCTTATGGGAAGAAGGTTTCTATCTGTTTGTTATGTGTTTATTGCGGTAATATGCATTAAATATTCCAGCTGTTAATGTTTTACACCCAAATTAACAAATATTGCGACCGGTGAAGCAAGCCGATACAGCTAGTAAGTTATATAATTTAGCTGTTATTCTCCCCTAAGCATCTTCCAACAGTATTATCTACAGCTGGTGACCGTAAGAGTCTTAATTATATATTAATTTTTAACTGGTTTATTTGTATCAATAAAGGTTGAGACGGCTTTAATATCTGTTTCAATACTATACAACCTGGGTAAATAATGTAATGAATTCAGACAATTTATGTAGCTGTCCTGGTGAGGTCAGGGGCGCTTTACTTGCGTAGCATGTTCTGAAAAGTCTTCTGTGAAAGAATAAGTGTTAGGTCAGAGGAGCGAAATATATAAACTACTGGAACGTGCACAATTACTTACCTGCAAGAAGCAAGATAAATAAAGCCTAGCCGTCCAACAAGATTATGTATTTTGTTATAGTCCGAACAATAATCCAGTAGATGTGTTCTTTTGTGTGATTTTGGCACCTCGTAATCACACAATTCTATGAGAGAATCATAAGTGATTTACCGATTCACAAGTTTTGAACACGTAGTTCAAAAATCCAGAATATGTTGTTGTTATGAAGGTGTAGGAATTAGATATTTCAAAAAGGTTAGATGAAGGTTAACATGTTATCTCATAACTGCTACACGTTGTCACAAAAGAGGAGATAACTATATTTTAAAGATAAATGAATATATAAAAGATGGACATGTGAATATATATTACAGACGCAGGAGATTTATGTTGTACCTGAAAATACACTGCACAGAGTAAATTAAATACTTGATATACAGTTAACATTATTTTCTTCCACCTACCTGTCTCTCCAAACCGTACAGAAAGGTATCCGTCACAACACTAAAGAGACTTATGTTAGCTCCAAGAGTGATTTTACAAAACCAAAGTGACTTGATGTAATCAGATGTGAGGGATCAGCGATATGCGCTGAAATGTTCTTTATATAATCATAAGATGGTGGAAAGATAAGAGATTATGTTGTTTTGCGGTACACCCGTATAACGTATAGTTTTGCTCAACATTAGAACAATTAGGCCTCATAGAGTAACTCTAGAGTATAAATAGAAGACGTTTGTGATATATCGTAGTTTAACTTACACTAGGTACTGTGTAGTTCACGATGCCTAGAAAATAAGACGGTAGGTATCACGAGCATCTCCCATGACGTCGCATGAGCAAAGTGGCAGATGGGTGAAAAAAAATTTAAAAAAACTTATTAAACTAGGACACACCCCTGCACGCTTCGCGTGCCAACCCCGACGACACTCTCTACGCTCGTTAGATAAGTTCGGCCTGCAGCCTCGCCTGTGAATTCTGCTTTTAGCCTCTTTGTGAGAAGGTTCGGCCTGCGGCCTCACCAAGGCACTCTGCTACAGTCACATTTTTGGATTCCGTCATGTCGCCTCGTCATGATATTGTGCCCGCTAGGGCAGTACAACTATGAATTTTGGTTTTTAGGCCAGTGGAGCCCATGAACATAGTATTTTATAAAATTTGATGCTATATTAGTAATTAAGAGAAGAATGCCTTTAATTTGATACCCCACTTGGGTTTAGTAGTTTAAAATTACCCAATTTTGGGTTTTGAAGCATATAGGTAGGGGGGGGGGCAGAGCCCTTAAACGTCGTATGTTGCAAAATACAATGGTATAATGTGATTTAGAAGATAAATACCTATAGTTTGATACACCACTTAAGCGTTTTATTCTAGTATTACTCTTTTCTTTTTTTTAGCAGTTTTTTTTTTTTTTTTTTTTTTTTTTTTTTTTTTTTTTTTTTTTGAGGCATATACCCTTTATTATTTGCCTTTTCAAAATCTGATGGTATAGTTGGATTCAGGAGAAAAATAACTTTAATTAAGTTTTTAAGCTGAAATTCATATATAAGGTGCGTTTTTTTACGCGTGTTGAACTATAACAGTTTGAAAATTTTACCCAAGCTATCTCACAGGTTAGGAAATAAAAACTACGTTTTCTGATTTCCCCATAAGAAATACATTCGGGCAGTTTTGGGGTAAAAAACGGCCGCCGTCTTGTTTATGAGTGAAAGAAGGAAACTTTTGTGAATTTTCCTCAAGGTTTTAGACCGAGAGCTTCAATTCAAGTATACACTTTATGGGGGTAGGACTAGGGTTGTCAACTATTAATCTATAAAATTCGGGACAGACAGAGATAACCAGCAACCAGTATTCTCAGCAGCATTTATGCGGCTGTACGGGGAAGGGGATTTGAGGTCTCCTATAATATAATGGAAAATCTTAGATATAAGATACAGTTTCACACCTTTTTTGTTTTCTTTATTTTTTTTCAACATATTTCAATATTTTGTCATATTTTATTTCACCATGACTTGGTGTGGGTTACATTTACAAATAGCTGTATTTTATTATTAGATGCATGGTTAAAAAGTAATCCATAAAGTTGATAAAAATCAAGGTGATCTTTAAATTTGCTCAAACGACGAAATTTATTAGTCAAAATGTTAAGTGACTTTACAAATTCATAATCAAATACTACCAAGAATTCAATTTAAATTTAGACTTACATTTTCAGAAAGTTTCAAAAAATACTAAAATAAAGATCACTGCATCTAAAACTAAACTAATGAGAGAGACACAGCAGTTCATTAATTTTAGAAGTTCGTTTTCACACATAATTCTTGTCTTTATTTTTTCCAATAGTACTTCTTTTGATTTCTTGTAGCATCTATAAAAATTGTTTGTCATTTGTTAATCTTGTTGAAAACTTTTCACTCGTCATGTCCAGATTTATAGATATTATCAATTATCTCTATTTAAAGATACAGACTTTGATTGCGTGTTTTTCTCCACTTTAGGTTCATTTGCGAAAAAACCCGTTTCACGAGTGAATTTTATTAAGGGAAGCTTAGAGCAGCCGACACCACTGTGTTAAGTGCTGGAATAATGTCATTTTGTACAGTTTTAAATATTCTAATCCACTTTTAATTCACTGTTAAGTTCATAGCCGCAATTAACAGTTTTGGTTATACAGGTTTAATTACTAAATAATCTTCAAACAATGTGTCCAAAGAAAGCTTGTTATCTAGTCCCAAGACTGTCGCTGCTTCAACAATATTGTCAAAAGTAAGTTCGCATTTTAAAGCTGTTACGGAGAGTTCTTGCAAAGGAATTTCATTGCTAAAGTCAAATTTGCTTTCCAGATACGTAGGCTTACAGGAATGTTTGTAAAAATCATGAAAGTCTGATTATTCCAAACTAGTTCTTTTGTGTGTGCTTTTGTCATTCGAACGTAAGCACAAAAAAATTGCTCTTCCATTCTTGTACGAACACATTCAAGTAATGTGGTCATAACGTTAAAAAGTTCTGTTGAAGTAGAACCCGATTTTTCCAAAGACAAATCTGCTTTTTCAAACATAGAGCACACACACATTTGCACAAAATTGTAAATATAATAAAGTTTTGGAGTACTCAAGACTTCTTGTATATGTTTGATCTCCTTCTACGTGCCCCTCCAAGGACCAAAAGGTTTTCAGAGAGAGAAAGGTCCTCACCTAAAGAAATAAAGTACAGCACAAGTGCTGGACAAAACTAAACACCAAAGAACAATCATTGTGTAGGGACATGTTTTACCAGTTCGGCCATTTTAAATCAGCAGATTAAAAAAAAATTTAGATCTTCTCTTCTTAACGATATGACTGAAAATAACTATAGTTATTTAATATAACGCTCTTTACGTCAAAACTAAGCTTGTTTTATGCGGTTTTTGAAAGTGTTGGTTACATAGTGAAAGTCACCCAGCTTTTAAAATGCTTAGGGATGGACAACATACGTCCCGAACATGTTGTCTATATCTATAGTACATCTATAGTATATGTTGTCCCGATTTTTACCAAAAATACTGTTACTAATGCTAAACAGCGCTTGAAGAACTATTGCTTGACTCAATAAAATTCAATCTACATTCCAAACTCAAGGAAAATTTATTCACGGTTTATAAGATGCAATCCTGCACACTAGTCCCATCAGGCCACCACCGCCACCCAGGTAAGGCAACAGCTGATCACCCCACCCCCATCCCTAAGCATTTTAAAAGCTGGGTGACTTTCACTATGTAACCAACACTTTCAAAAACAGCATAAAACAAGCTTAGTTTTGATGTAAAGAGCGTTATATTAAATAACTATAGTTATTTTCAGTCATATCGTTAAGAAGAGAAGATCTAAATATTTTTTTTAATCTGCTGATTTAAAATGGCCGAACTGGTAAAACATGTCCCTACACAATGATTGTTCTTTGGTGTTTAGTTTTGTCCAGCACTTGTGCTGTACTTTATTTCCTTAGGTGAGGACCTTTCTCTCTCTGAAAACCTTTTGGTCCTTGGAGGGGCACGGAGAAGGAGATCAAACATATACAAGAAGTCTTGAGTACTCCAAAACTTCATTATATTTACAATTTTGTGCAAATGTGTGTGTGCTCTATGTTTGAAAAAGCAGATTTGTCTTTGGAAAAATCGGGTTCTACTTCAACAGAACTTTTTAACGTTATGACCACATTACTTGAATGTGTTCGTACAAGAATGGAAGAGCGATTTTTTATGCTTACGTTCGAATGGCAAAAGCACACACAAAAGAACTAGTTTGGAATAATGCCGCATCAGACTTTCATGATTTTTACAAACATTTCTGTAGGCCTACGTATCTGGAAAGCAAATTTGACTTTAGCAATGAAATTCCTTTGCAATAACTCTCCGTAACAGCTTTAAAATGCGAACTTACTTTTGACAATATTGTTGAAGCAGCGACAGTCTTGGGACTAGATAACAAGCTTTCTTTGGACACATTGTTTGAAGATTATTTAGTAATTAAACCTGTATAACCAAAAATGTTAATTGCGGCTATGAACTTAACAGTGAATTAAAAGTGGATTAGAATATTTAAAACTGTACAAAATGACATTATTCCAGCACTTAACACAGTGGTGTCGGCTGCTCTAAGCTTCCCTTAATAAAATTCACTCGTGAAACGGGTTTTTTCGCAAATAAACCTAAAGTGGATAAAAACACGCAATCAAAGTCTGTATCTTTAAATTACCACGTCACCTACATATAAAATATCAGTCTACTAATGTCTACCATAACTACTGTAATTATAAATACGAAATATTCTATATACAATATTAATGAATGTCCACCCCCTGTATGGAATATTCATTCTAATTACTTTCCCAACAACTCACGTAACATAATTGACTTGACCCCAACATTGCGCAGTCAATTAGTTTCAGGTTACGACCAAGGGTTATTTAAATTGTGCTATCAAAGGTCGGACATAACGATTTGAACTCCAAAGATCGATATCATAAACTACTCCTGACACTGTGTCGATTGTTCGATACGAAAACACAACTTAAGAATGGGATTAGGAATTAATGTTAGGTCTACTCGATTACTATAGTAGGATACATCCGGTATGTCCACGTTCACCTGTAAACGAACATTGGAAATTTACCTCATATTAGTTGTTTTGCACCATTTGAATCAATTGTAATCAGTAATCACAAATATTGTTATTCTTTATAATTAATCTTAAACATACTTAAAAAACGTTTAAAAAGACCATAGGTTTTTTGCTAATGGTTAGCAATTCTGATTCCAATGTAGAGGGTCACGGGTTCAAATCCTGGGAGGTCGACTTAGATTTGTCATAGGGGTTTGGACCGTTGTCCCTGAACAACGTATGAATATAATGTTAAAAATGCCACTGGCGTAGACAATTAAAAAAAAATATACATAACTGGCTTATTCAGTCTTTATTTTAATAGTCACAATAGGTGAGAATGTGATTGGATGAAAGATCACTCATAAAACTGCCATTATTTGACAGTTGAAAAACGAAAGGCGTTATTTTCAGTTGTTATCTGTCAATTGTCATGAAGTGGTGTAACTCCTACAGAGGAGCAGTTTGCTCTAGGACACGACAAAAAGCCACTAATAAGCTGATTATGGACAAAAAATATAATACAATTGTTAACAAAAATTACAAATCTTAGGTTTGATTTGATTGTTTTAGTAGGTAGGCTGTTTACTCTCTTTACCCCTTTGTGGAGCTTTGCCTTCAAACACTCTTTTCCCTTCGTTAGATATCAATAATTTTAGGCTTAATGAGTTATTTTTTATAGTTGTCCAAATTGTTGGAGACGTTACCAGTGAATTCATAAGCGTGCTTTCACTTTACCAAGCTTCCGGAACTTCGATACACGTAAAGTGGTAATAACCCCCCTGCCCCCCACCAATAAATGTACAGTGATTATGGCCCACTCACTCACACGTGCGCGTACAGTGGTGATGAGCAATAGAATAGTTAAAATTCGTCTTATTTTACCAGGCCAAGTTAGGGCTAAGAAGCCCTCTCTAACACTTAACCTGGGAACCGACGGCTTAACGTGACTTCCGAACCACGAGAGCGGAAGGGTAAACACTGTTATTGGTCATACCGGGAATCGAACCCGGATGAAATACGTGGCAAGACATCACCTTAGCCCCTTAACACGGCCGCTCCATTCAGTAATAAGGTGAATGATTATGAAGGGAGTGACTGTATTTGTTCAAAATCAATTGAATATTTCACAAAAAGGTGAAAAGACTAAAAAGAATTTCATTTAGTCAACAATGTTTGTGTTTATCTTTTTTTTAATTTTTCAACAGTAAAAACAAGTAATTCCATTATACGAATATATACGTTGTTATATGACAAATAAAAAAACTAAATTTAAGGTATCTATCCGCTCAAGTACATGTCCATGTAATGAACAAAATCTCAAAAATAATTTGGAACTAATTTTGGACAAAAACATTTTAACGAATGTTGTCTTGTAATTATCACATAGTGTAAGGCCCCCCCTAATAAAAATACCCCTATGGTAATAGTTATAATATTTCTTATAGAAAACGACGGATTATATCACATAAAAATTACTCTATTCACAAAAAATGCAAATTTAGTATCGTCCTCATAACAAATAAAATCTAGATATTGTCACCCCTCATTAAAAAGCTAAAATCACATCAGGGTATCTACCGAAATATCCTTAAACATTTGTGACAACTTTATTTCTAAAACCTGTTATGAAATATTGCAGAATGTAACACAACTAATTAAATTACCTCTTATGGTAACTGTGGAGCTGCTTGAAACAAGAAACTGATTTCTCATTGTGTTTTATTTTATTCTAAGAAACCTGATTAAAAGCTACCTCACTAAGCAAAAGAAATTGAATCAGGAGGGTGCCTTACACAAACTCATACAATTTCATTTGTGTTTTTGATTTAGATTTATAGGTTCCAATAATAATCCCATCGTTAATATTTCCATAACAATATAATTCATGTTGTATGTTTGACAATGTTGTTATAGTGATGATAGTAATGGTATGCACCACTCTAAGATAATTCAATGATTAAAAATAAAAAAGTATTTAAATTGTAGAATATTTAACACCAATCCGTGCTTTGCCCCAAGGCAAGTATCTTGTTGCAAAATTCATGTTCAAAGTATAAAATCAAGTACCAACCTCAACGCGCGGATCTAAAACTTCTGTCGTCAATGTTTCGCGTTAACATTTTATTCCAGACTATGTATGAATTATACATGCTAATTATTCGTTCAGTGACATCTTGAACTTCGTGAACTACACGTGGAAGAAGTCACAGCGAATGGCTTTTACAGATAAGGGGAGGTGCTGAGTCGTGCTGAGTCGTGAATTCTGGGAACGAAAATTGGAGGTTATAAATGTGTGCATAGGTAAAACAATAAAAAAAATTATGAAGTAAAATTGTCTCTACTACCTAAAAGGGACAATAATGTTGTTTTACGAAATTAATGTGTATTTAAATTAAATATAATAAAATCTAACCACAAAATTTTGACTAATATAGAGCCACAGAGAAAAAAGAAACGGAAGTCACTTTCTTATGGCCGTAGCAAACACGTTTGTGGGAATTAGAAATAGATTAAAAGTTACAACTAATGCACACATCGTAAATTTGTATGAATAATTAATACGTTTGTCCTTAAGGATTTAGAGGGAAATAATCCGCACGGCGAACTGGAGGCCTGTCTACTCGACACTTCAAGGCCTTAACTTGACACCCATTCAGCGTAATATTTATTGCTACCTCTGTTTCATTCTTCTCTATTACAAAGTCCTCTATTTTTACTTGGCTTAATCATAAATTAAATGGTTTTCACACGTCTCGAGATGTTCAATATCTACATTTATCTTGCCCTCAGCATACTTTATGAAGCCATATTTCATACTTTGTCATAAGGCCACAGATCGTTTATAGATAGCATATACGGGGTTGGGCAAAAGTCAGGATTATGACTATTAATTTTGACACTGTTGGAATAAATGTATTGAAACTTTGTAGTACAGGATGTAAATGCTACTATACCAAACATTTAGACATTTTTTACTCGTTTTTCGCATAGCTAGGGGATAGCCCCCGAAGGGAGTCTTAAAATGTTTAAATGTAAGTCTACCTCGAGTTCTACCTCATATTAAAGGTTTTCGTTTGTACAATACAACGTGCAAACCTGAGGTCAAAATTGAGGATTTAGTTAGAAAGTACAGACTCTCAAAGAACTTAATGTCATTTAACTAATACCTCTAAGGAACAAGTATAAGATAGTTATTACCACGTACGTCAATGCTACTGTACGTGTATGGGTGGGCGGGTGGGTCAATGCCACTGTACGTGTATGGGCGGGCGGGTCAATGTCCCTGTGCATTTATGGGCGGGTGGGTGGGTCAATACCAATTTACGTGTATGAGCGGGTGGGTGGGTCAATACCCACTGTACGTTTAAGGTTGGGTGGGTGGTTTAATACCATTTTACGTGTATGGGCGGGCGGGTGTGTATGTGAATTTTTGAGCTGGTTTCGAATATACAACTATACATGTAGGGGAGGGCGGGTGGGTATCGTACTAGTTGTTACTGTACATAATCGTACTAGGTTACAGCTGATTTATTTTATGTGTAGTTTGTCTTCAAAGCACTTATAGAACATAAATGCTACTTTTCCAGTTCAAATATTGTAGACCTAACTTATATGCAACAACATGAATTTTGAACTCTCGCTCATTACCTCTTTACGTGTATGGGTGGGTGGGTGGGTCATTGCCTCTGTAGGTGTATTTCATTGCCTCTGTACGTGTATGTGTGGGTGGGTGGGTCAATACCACTGTACGTGTATAGGTGGGCGGGTGGGTCAATACCACTGTACGTGTATAGGTGGGCGGGTAGGTCTGGTATAAGTTAATTTGTTGAGATTGTTACACAATTATATAATTTTGTAAAAAAATCGATCAGTTACTCGCTTACAGCTTTAATTTAACTCACAGAATATGATAAATTAATTTATGTTCACAAAACAAAATATGTAGCAAATGATTATAATAATTTGTTAAAACTAATTTTAGGGTATACCTACGGTCAAAATGGTTTTAATAATTTAGTTATTTTTATAACGCAGTATTCAGGCCCTGCAGACTGACGGCGTCGCGGCGCAGGGTATGGTGCGGTATGTTTGGATTATTTTATCTATTTTTTTTAGAAATACACTTTTTGGAATATCAGTATTAATATAGGAATAATATGTGTTTCACTTAATAATTTTATTATTATAAATTTTCCACCCTTCTTTTATATATTTTATTTATCTATTAATGTACCTACTTTAATAGTTTAATTTACAAATGGAAGTAAATCCCGTCAGCGTATCAATTGTAAATTTATAATAATATGTAATTTTTAATAATTGTTAGGTGTGAGACAGTTATATAATCAAAACCTCGCCATTTGTACATACAATAAGACAATTTTCATTTCATTTCATTTTAGTATGGTTCAAAACAATCAACAAAATACTCAACAGGGCCCTCAAAGAATGATAAAGTAATAAATCAATTATAAGAAGCTAAGAAAAATATTATTTAGTTATATAACATTAACTTCTTTGAGAGGCATTAAATGTACTTTCTGATTCGGTCATCCTTTATGCTTGCACTTCTGTGTTGAACAAATGAAGGCCTTTAAAATCAGGTATACTCGAGGTAAGCTTACATTTAAAGTTTTAAAACTTCTTTCAATTGCCTTTCCCTGGATATTCGAAAACTGAGTAAAATATGTCTAAATGTGTCGTAAAGGAACATGTACACAGCTACAAAGTCTCAATTGCATTTATTTCAAGAGTTTTAAAATAAATAAATATATTCCAGACGTTTGCCCAACAACCCCGTATGGTTCCCCCTACCCATAACAATAACATCAATAACAATCAATAACAATGTACGTGTATGGGTGGGTGGGTGGGTCAATAACATTGTACGTGTATGGGTGGGTAGGTGGGTCAATAACAATGTACGTGTAAGGGTGAGTGGGTGGGTCAATAACAATGTACGTGTATGGGTGAGTGGGTGGGCAAATTATGGGAGCATGTCTTTAATTTGCTAATTGAAATTAAAATAGTGAATATATTACACTACTGTCGATTAGTGTCGAAATCGTTGCCATCGCCCATCTGCTTGGTCCAGTTCGGTACTTCCTGACACTCGCGTGCTTGACACCCACCTCGCCCATCTGCTTGGTCCAGTTCGGTACTTCCTGACACACGCGTGCTTGACACCCGCCTCGCCCATCTGCTTGGTCCATTTCGGTACTTCCTGACACACGCGTGCTTGACACCCACCTCACCCATCTGCTTCGTCCAGTTCGGTACTTCCTGACACACGCGTGCTTGACACCCGCCTCGCCCATCTGCTTGGTCCAGTTCGGTACTTCCTGACACACGCGTGCTTGACACCCGCCTCGCCCATCTGCTTGGTCCAGTTCGGTACTTCCTGACACACGCGTGCTTGACACCCGCCTCGCCCATCTGCTTCGTCCAGTTCGGTACTTCCTGACACACGCGTGATTGACACCCACCTCGCCCATCTGCTTCGTCCAGTTCGGTACTTCCTGACACACGCGTGCTTGACACCCGCCTCGCCCATCTGCATGGTCCAGTTCGGTACTTCCTGACACACGCGTGCTTGACACCCACCTCGCCCATCTGCTTGGTCCAGTTCGGTACTTCCTGACACTCGCGTGCTTGACACCCACCTCGCCCATCTGCTTGGTCCAGTTCGGTACTTCCTGACACTCGCGTGCTTGACACCCACCTCGCCCATATGCTTGGTCCAGTTCTGTACTTCCTGACACTCGCGTGCTTGACACCCACCTCGCCCATCTGCTTGGTCCAGTTCGGTACTTCCTGACACACGCGTGATTGACACCCGCCTCGCCCCTCTGCTTCGTCCAGTTCGGTACTTCCTGACACACGCGTGCTTGACACCCGCCTCACCCATCTGCTTGGTCCAGTTCGGTACTTCCTGACACACGCGTGCTTGACACCCGCCTCGCCCATCTGCTTGGTCCAGTTCGGTACTTCCTGACACTCGCGTGCTTGACACCCACCTCGCCCATCTGCTTGGTCCAGTTCGGTACTTCCTGACACACGCGTGCTTGACACCCGCCTCACCCATCTGCTTGGTCCAGTTCGGTACTTCCTGACACACGCGTGCTTGACACCCACCTCGCCCATCTGCTTGGTCCAGTTCGGTACTTCCTGACACTCGCGTGCTTGACACCCACCTCGCCCATCTGCTTGGTCCAGTTCGGTACTTCCTGACACACGCGTGCTTGACACCCACCTCACCCATCTGCTTGGTCCAGTTCGGTACTTCCTGACACTCGCGTGCTTGACACCCGCCTCGCCCATCTGCTTAGTCCAGTTCGGTACTTCCTGACACACGCGTGCTTGACACCCGCCTCGCCCATCTGCTTCGTCCAGTTCGGTACTTCCTGACACTCGCGTGCTTGACACCCACCTCGCCCATCTGCTTGGTCCAGTTCGGTACTTCCTGACACACGCGTGCTTGACACCCGCCTCGCCCATCTGCTTGGTCCAGTTCGGTACTTCCTGACACACGCGTGCTTGACACCCACCTCGCCCATCTGCTTGGTCCAGTTCGGTACTTCCTGACACACGCGTGCTTGACACCCGCCTCGCCCATCTGCTTGGTCCAGTTCGGTACTTCCTGACACACGCGTGCTTGACACCCGCCTCGCCCATCTGCTTGGTCCAGTTCGGTACTTCCTGACACTCGCGTGCTTGACACCCGCCTCGCCCATCTGCTTAGTCCAGTTCGGTACTTCCTGACACACGCGTGATATACAACCACCTCGCCCATCTGCTTGGTCCAGTTCGGTACTTCCTGACACTCGCGTGCTTGACACCCACCTCGCCCATCTGCTTGGTCCAGTTCGGTACTTCCTGACACTCGCGTGCTTGACACCCACCTCACCCATCTGCTTGGTCCAGTTCGGTACTTCCTGACACTCGCGTGCTTGACACCCACCTCGCCCATCTGCTTGGTCCAGTTCGGTACTTCCTGACACTCGCGTGCTTGACACCCGCCTCGCCCATCTGCTTGGTCCAGTTCGGTACTTCCTGACACACGCGTGCTTGACACCCACCTCGCCCATCTGCTTGGTCCAGTTCGGTACTTCCTGACACTCGCGTGCTTGACACCCACCTCGCCCATATGCTTGGTCCAGTTCGGTACTTCCTGACACTCGTGTGCTTGACACCCACCTCGCCCATCTGCTTGGTCCAGTTCGGTACTTCCTGACACACGCGTGCTTGACACCCACCTCGCCCATCTGCTTGGTCCGTTCGGTACTTCCTGACACTCGGCCAAGTAAAACTATTCAGTTTAATTTTTTTTATAAACCACATTTTAAACACAATTCGTGAACTAGCACAATACGTCCGGCGAGTCATTGCTCCTGTATAAATTTATATTTGTATTATTCTATTTTACTAAATGGGCAATTTACCTGCCTTAAGAATGGAATTTGAAATTTTGACTTCAACATCTTTACGACCTGCAGATCTTCACGAAAATTCACGTCCAGTGTTACTGACCCACTCACCCATACACGTCCAGTGGTACTGACCCACCCATACAAGTGTTTGCATTAAACACATTTTATATCAGACTTATACTTTTCATGGTCAACTTCCTTATCATGTACACAACATAAATATACGACACCTTTCTTACCTGTCAAGTATACTAGTAGGACTCACGTAGCCCTACTCCATGAGTAGTACTGCGTAGAGAAACTAAAAGGACTCACGTAGCCCTACGCCATCAGAAGTACTGCGTAGACCTACGCCATCAGTAGTACCACAGAATATAGACAGATATCTGTCTATATTCTGTGGTAGTACTGCGTAGACCTACGCCATCAGTAGTACTGCGTAGAGATACTAATAGGACTCACGTAGCCCTACGCCATCAGTAGTACTGCGTAGAGATACTAATAGGACTCACGTAGCCCTACGCCATCAGTAGTATTGCGTAGAGATACTAATAGGACTCACGTAGCCCTACGCCATCAGTAGTATTGCGTAGAGATACTAATAGGACTCACGTATACCTACGCCATGAGTAGTACTGCGTAGAGATACTAATAGGACTCACGTAGCCCTACGCCATGAGTAGTACTGCGTAGAGATACTAATAGGACTCACGTAGCCCTACGCCATCAGTAGTACTGCGTAAAGATCTAAAAACTACACTACAGTTGCATTTCTACTCTATATTGTTGAAGTAGTGAATTATGGTCCAGAAGACGTATCTTAAATAGTGACCGTCCAAAGAGATGCTTAAATATGCGTATATTTAAGCATCTCTTTTTTTTTCTTCATTACTGTTACTGTTTTTTCTTTATTCATTACAAGTGGGTTGACAGCGAGTTGGTTTTTGGTGAAAGATCGTTTGAGAATATCTTGCGTAAGATATGCTCAAACAATCTTTCACCAAAAACCAACTCGCTGTCAACCCACTTGTAATGAATAAAGAAAAAACAGTTTTTTTTTAAAGGAACAAGATCTTATAGTGAAATCTTGTTTTTGGATCAATGTAAAATATTTTAAAGTGCCACTGGCGTTGAAATAAATAAAGTAAAATAAATAAAAAAATACAAGACGCAATACAGTAAAAACAGATTGTGGTTTGTGTATATACAGGGTGTCCCGTACGTATCCAGCCAAACTTCTGAAGGCAACTATTTGGGTTAAGTGTGCAGTCGTTATCTCGCACCGTTATCCACCTGTCTGTCTGTATGTGATTTTTACAAAAAAGATTAATATTTCTGAAGTTATCTGAAATAAAATCATGAAAGTAGGTATGAATATTGATATTAATAGTGTACATATATAACTTAAATTTCATTTTTGTACAATAATCCTTCTGAAATCCACTTAAAGCTAAACATCTTAATCAGTTAAAATTTAATTAAAAACCTGTAAGTAACAATAAAGTTGAAGAATTCATTTGTAAAAATAATTATATAAAAAGTTGTATGATCAAACAACAATTAACTGAGAAATTGAAATGTTTGTCTAATAACAACGGAATTCTTCGTCCAGAAAATTGTTTTATTTGTAAAAAACTTCAATTCGTCAGTTAACCGTGGTTCTATCATAAAGCTTTTCATGTAATTATTTTTACAAATGAATTCTTCAACATTTTTGTTACTAACAGGTTTTTAATTAAATTTAAATTAATTAAGATATTTAGCGCTAAACATTTTAAATGGCCACCAATTTGATAAGGATTACTGTAAAAAATTTAAATTTAAATCGTATATGAATACTATTACAATCAAAATTCATACCAATTTTCATGGTTTTAAAACTTTAGAGATATTTAACTTTTTTGTAAAAATCACATACAGACAAACAGACGAATGATGGTGCGAGATAGACATTTTTTGTTTTATCCCATGGAATGACCTCCAAAAATTTGGCTGGATACTTACGGGACACCCTGTGCATAAATGTAAATTTTTTACAGTTGAACAGTCATATTTTATATGATTTTTTCGATGATACAAAATAAGTAAACTTGTCTGATTGGTTACGTGTTTCTACATCATGTGTTCTCAGAACAAGGGGTGTCTGCGGGTGATAACAAACTACCAACTTTGCCTAGTGAAATTACGAGCTGAGCAGCTTTGATATTCACAATATTTAAGTTTGTTTAATGTCCTACCTTTGTTTAATGTCACAAAGACTATTATTATTTTAGTAAATAATATATGTATTGTAAATACTCTAACTCTAACAAAAGCTACATCCAACTTAAATAATTGTTTTTATATAATTTTAATGTTCTATTATATGTCACTCACACTGAAGAAAGAAACAATGACAATTTAAAAAATGAGTTATAATAGCTAATATTATATTTTGTATCTAACTCACCATTACAGGCATTACTTCTATCCTTGGGTGTATTGGATCTACGTAATTTTAGATTTTCATTCATTGTTATTATGATTTGGGTATTTATCAACCTATCAATGACATTAGCAGTGGCCTTTCAGATTTTTTTAGCAGTGGCTTCTAAAATGTTCAGCCATTGCTTTTATCATTTACAATGGCTTCTAAAATGTTCAGCCATTGCTTTTATCATTTACAATGGCTTCTAAAATGTTCAGCCATTACTTTTATCTTTTACAATGGCTTCTAAAATTTCAGCCATTGCTTTTATCATTTACAATTAATCTATTAAACATAATCAACAAAAATATAATTGAATAATGTTATAAACTTAGCAAACCATGTAGCAAAATTGTTTTATACAAACTGTATTTTTACAAATTTTCTGACAAGTAAAGCCAGGACTAGCTCGTTTCAATGGATTCACTCAAGAGGTAATCGATGTATGTGTTCATACATACTTTGGGCAGTGAACAAAAATCAATAAACGGTAGGCTATTTATGCACTTTATAGATGCTTTGTTAATATTGACATTTTTACAGCTGGAGGGTCTCTCTTTATATAACGAGATATATGTTCGTGTTCAGTGTAAAAATCCACATGCATAATGTTTGAAAATCACGCTAATAAAGGATATGAAACAAAAAATAAGATAGTTTTTCAGGTCTAGATTATCTGGGGACGTATTTTTTATTTCAATGGAAATCTCCTTTTATACTAAAAATCTTATTTCTCGTTACATATCCGTTATTAGAGTGATTTTCCGACATTTTTATTTGGTGTTTTACAGTGAACATGAATTTGAAAAGTATTTGCTTGTAGAACAACTATTTCTTGAAATATCACGGAAAACTACTTTATCAATGAATCATGTTTAGCAGCCATTTAACCAACGATAGTAAAAGCAACGACTAACTACAAAATACAATAATGGATCATCCTAGAGGCCAGATATAGGATCTTTTCCGTTATACGTATACCACTATTTAATGTCGGATCTTTTCCGTTATGTGTCAGCAATCCCAAAATATTTCCATATACATCGCACCGCGGCAGTTATGGTTAGGTTAGGTTAGCATAGCCTATTGTAGAATGTTTTTTCTACAATATAATAACCTAACCTAACCATAACTGCCGCGGCGCGATGTATATGGGCGGCCTCGATGTATTGGGATTCTAAAGGTTAAAAATGAGGAAAACATGTTTTAAATCAATAAATTGAATACCGTGTTCCGTTATTTATACCAAACAATGGTTAAAATGTATTATTCAATATATTTAAATAGTGGTATACGTATAACGGAAAAGATCCCAGATATATTTTAACCGAAAGTGTTTTATAATATTGGCCTACAGGATTTAGATTAGGTTTGATAAGTTAATTAAAATGTGCGTTTTTGGACCGAACAAAAAACGTATCACAAAACCAAATTATATTTTCTTGTTCAACAATAACAAACGCACGTAACATGAAATAATACAATATCTTAGAACATTGTATTTTATTATTCTTTAAAAAAGAGTTTTCAAACCGTTTGGTAAAAATGAGATTATCGAGGTTCAAAACGATCCCCGCTGTAAATATAAAATTATGTTTACTACTTATTAACAATAGTTTGTGAGTTGTGTATGCAAAGTGCATAATCACACAAAAACAAAAATACTTTCAGTGCACCCAACTGGCTGCATACTGGATGCTCTTTGACTTTTCGAATCAAGCCGTTTTGAAATATGAATTTTAGTTGTTTATCATAGTGAAAAATTAACATATGAAGCCGATTTATTTATGCAATACCGTAAATTATGGTATAATCCATAAGGCCCTATTAGTGGAGGGAGGATGTTAAGCTTGACGAGTGACAGCAATAGGTAAGTTCACTTACCCTCTGTCCTTCAGATCTTCACTGCAGGGCCTTGATCGCTTTGCAAAACCTTGCCAGCACTCCTTTTTCGAGTGCAAATATTGGCAATCCTACAAGAAACTGACCTCCACCTGTTGGCCGTGATATAAATAAAAGACACGTAGTTTGACCTTAACACCTGGCCTACTTATACCGACTTCCGGCAACATTTACATTTGATTATTGCAATTGGAAGATTTTCTAGTGTCATAAAATATTCTTATTTTAAATGTTCATATTTGTTTTAAATAATTTATCCTCATGTTAAATATAAGTAGTATAAATGAACATTATAAAATCATTTATCTAATCATAAATTCCAAAATAATAAAATCTATTGATGAAAAGCAACCAGAGAAAATGTATTGTACCGTTTTCTGCCAAACGCTTCAGAATCGATTCAATCGTTGATTTTATGGTGACGAATGTTCAATGCATACGTAGACATTTCACTATAGAATTCTCCGAGAGGACAATTCTATAGTGATTAGTACATGTATGACTCGTAAGTTTGATGACGCTTTACCTGCAATACAGCGCTAAAAACTGTATCCTAGAGGACAATTATATAGTGGTTAGTACATGTATGCCTCGTAAGTTTGATGACGCTTTACCTGCAATACAGCGCTAAAAACTGTATCCTAGAGGACAATTCTATAGTGGTTAGTACATGTATGCCTCGTAAGTTTGATGACGCTTTACCTGCAATACAGCGCTAAAAACTGTATCCTAGAGGACAATTCTATAGTGGTTAGTACATGTATGCCTCGTAAGTTTGATGACGCTTTACCTGCAATGCAATGCTAAAAACTGTATCCTAGAGGACAATTCTATAGTGGTTAGTACATGTATGCCTCGTAAGTTTGATGACGCTTTACCTGCAATACAGTGCTAAAAACTGTATCCTAGAGGACAATTATATAGTGGTTAGTACATGTATGCCTCGTAAGTTTGATGACGCTTTACCTGCAATACAGCGCTAAAAACTGTATCCTAGAGGACAATTATATAGTGGTTAGTACATGTATGCCTCGTAAGTTTGATGACGCTTTACCTGCAATACAGTGCTAAAAACTGTATCCTAGAGGACAATTCTATAGTGGTTAGTACATGTATGCCTCGTAAGTTTGATGACGCTTTACCTGCAATACAGTGCTAAAAACTGTATCCTAGAGGACAATTCTATAGTGGTTAGTACATGTATGCCTCGTAAGTTTGATGACGCTTTACCTTCAATACAGCGCTAAAAACTGTAGCCTAGAGGACAATTCTATAGTGGTTAGTACATGTATGCCTCGTAAGTTTGATGACGCTTTACCTGCAATACAGCGCTAAAAACTGTATCCTAGAGGACAATTATATAGTGGTTAGTACATGTATGCCTCGTAAGTTTGATGACGCTTTACCTGCAATACAGTGCTAAAAACTGTAGCCTAGAGGACAATTATATAGTGGTTAGTACATGTATACCTCGTAAGTGATGACGCTTTACCTACAATACAATGCTAAAAACGAGATATAAAATTAATAAATGATTGCATCTGCTAATGTAATGACGTATTTTAATTGATTTAAATATGTCCTAATTTAATTTATATTTAAATGAAATTTTAAGAAAGACAATAATGGGTAATTGGTATTCCATAACAGCTGGGTTAGCATGTCACAGCCGTGTGTCAGGAACGATATCCCTGCTATTGCTGACAGAGTACACGTTTCTACAGTTTTTAAGGTGAGGAATTTAAAAAAATATTTTACTGAAATCCTAAAATGCCTAAAAATAATGCATTTTTAGATTATGAAAATCGTCATGTTTAATATCGTGTTCCTAATTACGAAACTATATTGGATTCCAGTCAAAGCTTTTTACACTAATCAGGAATTGTAAATTAGTGCCTTGAATGAATGACAACTATATCATTTTCAAAATCATGCAATTATATTATTATACTTTGGCCGCAATTGTATTATTATGTTTGGTTATGGCCCCTGAGAGATTAAGCGACCCTCCATCAACGCACGCACACACACCGCCAGGGCAACCCTTGTCATCCTTTCTCGGCCACTTATCATAAATAATTTGCAATTGGGGTGTCGAATACAAAATTGAAATATTTTTACTATCTACTTTTTCCTTTTTCAAACTAACGTTTTTGTAATCTACGTAAAATTGTGATTAAAACAAGTCTAATATGAAATAACTACAACATTTTTAAGTATAACATTTAAATATGTATTTTGTTAACACCAACATCACTTAAATACGTTATTTATGTTTTACATTACGTATCATGTTTGGTATCATTTTTGGCAGATTTTCATGTAGATTACAAAAATAACAATATCAGGAGATAAAAATGGAAAATTAAAAAAATTGCAATCTTATAATAGAATTATAGTGAGTGATTTTGGGTAGGGACGGTGCGAGGTCATTTGCCGCTCCTGAGAGTGTGTGTATGAGGTAGTGAGGGCTACCTAATCCTTCAGGAGCCACAGCTCGCCGGTTAGACCTTGGCTATAAATTTGTTTATTCCATCAATCTAGGTAATTTAGTAAACCTTTTGATTACTAATCTTTTAGATTATCAATTTGTGATTCCTATTTTCTATTGTTTATTGTTGAATATGAATTGAAAATGTTTATTGTTATTGTTATATGTTTACGTGGAAGAGAGGAGTGTATAGTCCTAACGGCACCACTAATATAAAGGCTTTTTCAATCATTCATTCATTTTTTTCATTCATTAATTCAATTATGATTAGTTATTTTTGAAGCGGATCTAATAAAACCAAATTATATGGTTCCATGTTGGGAAATGGTCAGGGTTTGGACATATTTTTAATGATTATTATAGGGCGATGGTTGGGATTCGGATATGTTTTATATGGTTCCATGTTGGGAGATGGTCAGGGTTTGGACATATTTTTAATGATTATTTTAGGGCAATGGTTGGGATTCGGATATGTTTTATATGGTTCCATGTTGGGAGTATGTCAGGGTTTGGACATATTTTTAATAATTATTATAGGGTGATGGTTGGGATTCGGATATGTTTTATATGGTTCCATGTTGGGAGATGGTCAGGGTTTGGATATATTTTTAATGATTATCATAGGGCGATGGTTGGGATTTGGATATGTTTTACAGGATGGAACTGCATTTCATTTTTCTCTGGCCAAAATCAGACCATCACAACGCAATCAGCAATATACGATAAGCTGGAGGTTCTTTTCATTTCTAAGACGCAAATAATGGAAAATAGAATAAAAAAAACCTTGTCAGGTGGTTAATTTATTCCATAGTATCCATTACACTACATCACAGGAAAAAGAGGAAGTGTAGGCCTACTCGTTGTTTGAACGTCAATTAAAAAAAAACTCATCACAAACCATGACTCAGCAGCCACTGCGATGAGAATGGTTGAATTGGTTTCATGCACGTACGAAAATTTGCAATACAATTCTCGCGTAGTAGAATAGAAACTGCGAGGATACTTACCATTGTCAAATTAAATAAACAAATTAAAACAACATTTTATCAATCACTGTTATTTGATTCTAGAGGAATATTCTAAGTAATAAGCCTGAGCCACTCAAACTAAAGAGCTCCATGACTTAAAGTAATAGACATACTATCACACTTCCTCAACAGTGTACAACCAGATTTAATCATTGTCACAGACCATGGCCTTTCTTAAGAAAATTTAGAAAACACACTACACCCTGGCTGGAGGTTTTACGAGAAAAACCACTCAAAAGAGGGAGTTGCAGTGCATGTTAAACATAGCCTAGAAAAGTGTGTGACATTATTAAATACAAGTGAAGAAGGCTCAGAATTACTATGTGAAACTACTCTCTTTGAAATTAAACTTATTAAAGAACTAGTACAAGTCTTAGGGGGTTATAGACCTCCAAGGAATAACCTGGAACAAGCACTAGACATTATATCAAACAAACTTGAATATGCTCTTGGTACAGAGAAGAAAACTATCATTATTGGCGACATAATATAAACAACTTTGGCGAACACGCGAATGACGCAGACAACATCCAGGTTGAACAACCCTTATCCTCTTTTGACATTATTAGACTAAACCTACCTCCTACCAGAATTACACATGACACTCAAACCTCAATAGACTGAATTTGTACAAACATTTACCTTACCTCATTCAAACATCTGTAATTCTATCTGGACTCTCAGATCATACAGCTCAAATAGCCACTGTTCAACTACTATCAGCATTACACATGACACTCAAACCTCAATAAACTGGATTTGTACAAACATTGACCTCATTCAAACATCTGTAATTCTATCTGGACTCTCAGATTATACAGCTCAAATAGCCACTGTTCAACTACTATCAGCAATACACATGACACTCAAACCTCAATAAACTGGATTTGTACAAACATTGACCTCATTCAAACATATGTAATTCTATCTGGACTTTCAGATCATACAGCTCAAATTGCCACTGTTCAACTACTACCAGCATTAAAAATGACACTGAAACCTCAATAGGCTGGATTTGTACTAACATTGACCTAAACCGCATTCAAAAATCCGCAATTCTATCTGGACTCTCAGATTATACAGCTCAAATAGCCACTGTTCAACTACTATCAGCATTACACATGACACTCAAACTTCAATAAAATGAGTTCTTAACAAAAATACGATAAGTCTATTCAAAACTAGACTACAGGAAAAATCCTGGGATTGTGTCCGATTAACAGAAGATGTTAAATTCTTATAACAACTTTCATAGGACTATCCAAGGAATATTAAATGAGACCTGTTCTGTAAAAATGACAAAGAAAAATCATAACATTAAGAAAAACTGCTGGTACGCTGAATGCTCTATACTTAAAAACTTATAAATAAAATCCTTCGAGAAAGAACTTTGCACAGGACTTTCTAAAGATAGAGCAGAAACCACGGCAAGAAAGAAGGAGTACGACTTAGGTTTAAAAATGTTGAGAAAAGATAAAGCATCTAACTATATCAACAACGCTGATAACAAGTCTAGGGCACTTTGGCAGGTAATAAACAATAAACGAAAATCAAGATGCTATACATCAGATGAGTGGCAACTCCTAATAACAATATCAACACATACACCGGAACCATGAAATTCCTCCTATTACAGATAACAAATTAGAATTTCAACCCGCAACATATAATGAGGTACTAAAAGCAATAGATTCACTTAAGCCAAAAACTTCATCAGGTACAGATGAAATATCTGCAAAACTGGTCAAAATATTCAGAAATGAACTGATCAACCCATTAACAGCCCTCATAAAAAATAACCGCCTAAGTATACCTTAAGTACAAAAACGGACCAACCACAGACACTAAAAGCTACAGACCAATAGTCTATCACTTATACCAGCCTTTTCTAAGATCTTCGAGAAAATCGTTCTGAACTCTAATAACCCATCTGGATGACTAATAACCCATCTAGACCAAAATATACTGCTCACAAACAAACAACACGGCTTTCTAAAAGGCAGATCCACAACCACTGCATTAATTCAACTTACAGAGCACATAATTACCAATTAGAAGATGGCCACTTAGTCACAAGTCTGTTCCTCGACTTTAGTAAGGCCATTGATTGTCTTAAATCACGAGACACTTCTTAGAAAATTGGGAGCTTTAGGTTTTGAAGATAAAACAAGCCAATGGTTCCACAGTTACCTTAATGGCAGACAGCGAATAGTTGAAATTCAGCATGTAGCAAACAATACTCTCCATAAAGTACACTCTGAGATTACCCCTGTAAAGATAGGAGTACCACAGGGATCAATCCTCGGACCAGTCTTGTTTCTCCTCCTCGCAAATGACCTGCCACACCAGGTACAAGATTACTGACAAACTACAATGTATGCAGACTACACTGTACTCACACTAACAGATAAATCAATAGAAACTCAACAAAACCAAACAATATTGCACAGTAAATGAAATTGCTCTATGCGAAAAGAAAACCGTCTAACTCAACTTGTCCACTGAAAACAAAATCACAAACGCAACAGTTACTGGACTACAAGCACAAAATAATACCAAATACCTTGGCGTTATAATGGACTCAAAATTGACATGGAAACAGCACATTGACCAACTATGCAAGACACTCTGTTCTGGAATAAATGTTATCAGGAGAAAAAAGCAAGACAGCGACCTGGAAACTTCAAAAACAGCTTACCATGCCTTGTTTGAGTCACACGTCAGGTATGGCATAATGGTGTGGGGAGGGTCTCAGAGAAATCACTGAGGATGCCACATTACAGTATGGGCGAAACGTCTGGTTATCTTGCAAATATTGTAGATAGTACCTTGACGCGGTTTTCACCGGAAAATTTAGATTCTAGTTATGACACCGGCCGCTTAAGCCTAAGTTCTAAAACCTTAAAAGAGTCATCACCCACCAAAAAAGAGCAATAAGATGCTTAGCAGACCTTAAATATCAAGAGAACTGTCGTAATGCATATAAGGACCTAACAATTCTTACAGTAACGTCACTTTACATCTGTGAAGTAATCCTATATGCCATCTCCACAAACCAAAGAAACAGAAATTCTATTCAGGAAAAGAATTCCTTGACACCCAGCTCTAACAATACTTTTTAACATTAAATTTGTAAGTGTAAATTTGACGCATGTACCTAACTTTAGCTGTACGCAATGTAAATATATATAGTTTTGATGCTCGATTTCGGTAAACCACGTATACTTTTCTTACAAGAGGATTTTTTTCATGAAGTAATGATGCAAAATAGTGCCTGATGGCGTCTGTGTCGAAATTGTCAATATCAGTCACCGGTTTTTTATGTTTCTTCCTTCCTAGGTGTTGTCAAAATTTGTTTTCCGTCAGCATTTCTCTCCGCCACTCTCTCTTCTTTCCGTATATTTACAACTAATAGTTATGATAAAGCACAGAGAAAAATAAACAGAGGTAGCTTTCTGATGGCTGAAGAGAACGCCTTAGAAGCAGTTATAAAAACATTACAACTATTGTACATCCCTATAAAACTGAAATAACAATTACTACATTTTATCCTTGAGTATTTGGGAGGAATAATGAAGGGACTGACAAGGTGCAGGCCCTTCCATCTGCATGTTAAAATGGAGAAGTAACTACTCGAAACATTATCTAACTATTGCATGCGACCTCTGTTTCCCTCTTATTTGTGGTTACAGGCACCTGCCACACCTTCACTTTGTTATTTAGTTTTTCTTGCTTGACTCAACTCTTGGCTAATCAAAGCAAAGCATTCCCTTGGATTTTCATACCTTCCGCTATTACTTACACTACCATAGGATAACAAGTCCCAGTTTACTTTAATGTATCCACCCACCAACGCTTTTTTATATACTGTAAAAACGTAAAAATTGTTTTAAAACCAACACCACTGTACTTGTATTGGTTAAATACCACATTCAGTTTTGGTCCGGTTGTTGTGGAGGGAAGATTGAGTCAACTGAGTATCAGGCTTGTCAAATAGCTGAAAATCAGAACCAATACTTAGTGATTCGATTTTTTTTTTTTTTTTTTTTTTTTTTTTTTTTTTTTTTTTTTTGTACTTACCACACTGTCCGTGAATGGTAAAACCCCATTGTTCGTTTGTTATATTGGCCCACCCACCCATCAACGTGCAATGGAGAAGAACGTTTAAAAACGTATACTAGCCAATAAAAAATAGCTACAGACAACATCTACAGTATACTGCAGCTGTGCATCAATTTTACTTCTTTTTTAGCAGCAGAAAACGTAGGACACACACTTAACAAATTCTAGTTTGGTAACTATCCCCTTCGTTACCACCACTTCCAGTTCATACCATTTCGTTTTGTACGAACTATTGCATTCTGTTTGTATTAGTCAGTTTTTAATGTATTGCCCTTTTCTGTTTGGCTATTCTGACATACGTATCGATTTGTTCATCCTTCAGACTTATGAAAAATCTAGAATGTATTTGTCGCAATTGTTTAACTCGATAACCTAGAAAAATTCATGCAATCAAACCACCAACCCAACCCCTGCGGCACTACCTGAGAGGAGATTTTCCGAGTTCATGTCTGCTCTTCACATTCCATATTCGTCTTCAATAAGTGGCGCCTTCAATTACGAGACGCAATGTGCTTGCCGTATCGTAAAGCTTGCAGTTCTTGCGAATATCAAGGCACAACTTGTTTACTATTAGGCCGAGCACAAACTGTTCTATGCCGGTGAGGTAAACTTGCACAGAACCAGAAAGGTATACTTGAGCAAATCTGTAGATAACACACACGCAACGGCAAACCGGAATATTAATATATATATATATATATATATATATATATATATATATATATATATATGTATATTAGTCTATGCCAGTGGCATTTTTAACTTAATCTGCAAACGTTGTTATGAGACACCGGTCCAAAACAGGGTTGTCAACTATTAATGTATTAAATTTAGGACAGACATGGATAACCAGCATTAAACTTACTGAGCGGCATTTGTGCGGCCATGCGGGGAAGGGATAGAGGCCCCTGTAAAGGAAAATCTTAAATATATTGTAAGATACAATTTCACAACTTTTTCGTTTTTGTTGACAACATATTTACATGAGTTGGTGTAGGTTACATTTACATGTAACTGTATTTTATTATTGTACGCATGGTTGATCTGTAATGTTTTGCAAATATCGAGATGGTAAAAATAAATCTTCACATTTGCTCAAAACGACGTAATTTATTAGTCAAAATGTTAAATGACTGTATAAATTTATAATCAAATACTACCAAGAATTCAATTTAAATTTAGACTTACATTTTCAGGATTTTTAAAAGAATACTAAAATAAAGATCACTGTATCTAAAATAAACTAATGAGAGAGACACAGAAGTTCATTAATTTTAGAAGTTCGTTTTCACACATACTTCTTGTCTTTATTTATTTTTTTTTATTTCTTGTAGTACTTCTTTTGATTTCTTGTAGCATCTAAAAATTGTTTGTCACTCCTGAATCTTGTTTAAAAATCTTCAAATGTCATGTCCAAATTTATAGAAAGTAGCAATTATGCTCTAATTAAAGATACATAACTTTTATTGCGTGTTTTGCTCCACTTTAAGTTAATTTGCGAAAACCCCGTGATACCATCAATATCACTGTACGTGTATGGGTTGTCCATAGTAAACATTCAGTTTACTATGGAATTAGAAGAAGATAGAAAGTTGCCGTTCTTAGATGTTTTGGTAGCAAGACGGTTCTATTGGCCATTCCGTTTATAGAATATGAATAAATATTTTAATTCTTTCGAGAAATGAGGAGACTTTTGATCTATTAGATTTGTTGTATTGTTAGTGGCCATGAAGTCTAAAAAGAAGTAAAAACGCAAAACAAGGTATGAAAATTGACTTAAAAATAGAACTAAATACACTCGCTTACTAAATGAGTTCAGATCCTTTAGATTACTGTAACTATTAGTAGCAAATAGAAAACTTAAATTTAAATAACAAAACTACAAACATTTTTTCTCAAGGAACTGGCAACAACTAACCACAAAAAGATGAAACTGTGCAGGCGTACCGGTGTAACTACAAACTATCAGTTCTATACGCCTTTGCAGATCGGCCAGCACACACGTTCCGGTTTAACTCTCTGTACAGGCGTACCGGAGTGACTGCACACTATCAGGTCTACCCACCTGTACAGTGCGGTCAGCACACACGTTCCGGTTTACCTCTCTGTACAGGCGTGTCAGAGTGACTACAGAGTATCAGGTCTACCCGCCTGTGCAGTGCGGTCAGCACACACGTTCCGGTTTACCTCTCTGTACAGGCGTACCGGAGTGACTACACACTATCAGGTCTACACGCATGTGCAGTGCGGTCAGCACACATGTTCCGGTTTACCTCTCTGTACAGGCGTACCGGTTCACGCCGTAACATTATTATAATTATGTTAGACCTAATATAATTATGATAATCTTTATTTCATCAAACCTCAAATGAGGTATTACAATATACTATATAATAAAGCTTGAGTAAAATGTACATATAAATTATAGTTGAATTTAAAGAAGACTTCACTTTTGTATAAACATTCTTCTGATAAATATTTGCAAATAGATTTTTTTAATTGTTTTACTTCTAGATTTATTAAATTATAAAGCAATTTATTATATAATTTAATATCTATAAATTCATTTTTTGTTTGCGTTGTTGAGTATTTACATTGTATAATTTTCAGTTGTTTGGAATTACTTGTTTCATGCTTATGTATATTTTTGTTTTAAGGAAATTTTTGTAAGTTAATTTCTATAATTATGTATATTCATATTATTTATATATAAACGTGTAGTGTTTCTCTTACTGTAAAATAAATATAACAATTTTAATATATTTTTGTCACTTCATCAATGGGAGGCAGCAGTTTTATCCGCAGTTTTATGTTTAAATTTAATGGTTGTTTCATTGTTATGTATCCAAATCTAAAACCAAGTAAATAATTACGAAAAAATAAATCTTTTTTTGTATGTTTTGTGGCCAATAAAATGGAATAAACAAGTGGAAACAATTGATAAAAATTTTTAAAGTAACATATTTCAATTTCACTCTTTTTCAGATGAACTACGATGTATATTACAAATATATCTTTTAAAAGCAGAACTGTATTTTTTTACGTTTAAAATAACACCTCATTCACAAAATTTGGATGATAATCAATCTATTTGGTTTCAATGTTAACATTTCTGCTATGGGAATAAATATTATATGGATGCCAGCCTCTGCATCTTCTTAAGCAAGAATTCTCCTCTGGAAACTGAGTTGATGAACAATGAGTAGTATCTGGTACGTGTAAAAATATGGTATGCAGGGATGCCTTCAGTCTGCACCCTGAACTGTTCATTGTAACAAGTTGTGCTATGGAGGCTGCTCCAAACGTGATCGTTGGTCTACGAGATAACGTGCAACTATATTTTGTGCCAATCGACCCTAAATTCCTCCAGTCCCTCCCTCTCACCACCCCTCCCATTGTCACTTCTCTTTCGCGGATCAAAAAGCCCCCTGAGCGGCAATGGGATTAGTAGGAATATTTATGACGGTCTGTACCTGACCCCACCGCCTCCCAAATGACAGGCTTGGATAGTAGCTGGTGCATTTTAAACGTCACATAGAATACTACGAGAGGAAGGAAGGTCCAACATTAAAGAAATTGATGCGTTCACATAAAATAGAAAAAAACATATGATTAATCAAATGTACAGCATTGTTAGCTTGAAGCGTGTAAAATAATCTAGACCATTAGTCATGTGGGAGAGTTCACAACTAACGTTTTCTAGATTGAAATTCATTGGCTCATGTTTTGAAAAAAAGCATATTAAAATAGTTTAAACTTATTTTAGTGGTGGCTTGTCAGTAACGTGCAACTGCAAAACGTGATTGTCAGCTACTGATAAACGCGCTGCTGTCGGATTCAAAAAGTAATGTACTCAAGTTTGAACCTCTGTTACAAAATAAATACTCATCCGATTTCGTTGTGTTTTACACCAATATTTAGTTTATTTAGATCTACGTAGCACAATATATCTTACGTATTTTTTTAAAGACTTTAATATTTTTTATAGAGGGTAGAATAAAAAACAAAACAAAAAATACAGAAATGTTAGCACTCTTAAAGTAAAGTTCAACTTCAACACTTTTTAAAACAAAAACTACTATAGATAAGTAACATTGGGGTTTGGGGACGGACGGACAGCGAAAACCTGTCCTCTGATAGTCAACGGACATAGTAGTGAGCAAGCAAGGAAGAGAGAGATAGACAACTTCTACCATTGGGGTTTGGGGACGGACGGACAGCGACAACCTGTCCTCTGATAGTCAACGGACATAGAAGTGAGCAAGCAAGGAAGAGATAGACAACTGCCACTATTGGGGTTTGGGGACGGACGGACAGCGAAAACCTGTCCGCTGATAGTCAACGGACATAGTAGTGAGCAAGCAAGGAAGAGATAGACAACTGCCATCATTGGGTTTGGGGACGGACGGACAGCGAAAACCTGTCCTCTGATAGTCAACGGACATAGTAGTGAGCAAGCAAGAAAGAGATAGACAACTGCCACTATTGGGGTTTGGGGACGGACGGATAGCGAAAACCTGTCCTCTGATAGACAACGGACATAGTAGTGAGCAAACAAGGAAGAGGGAGATAGACAACTGCCACCATTGGGGTTTGGGGACGGACGGAGAGCGGACACCTGTCTTCTGATAGTCAACAGACATAGTAGTGAGTAAGCAAGGAATAAATAGACAACTAACTGCCACCATTGGGATTTGGGGACGAACGGACAACGACAACCTTTCCTCTGATAGTCAACGGAACGGTTGGAAGTCAAAACCAGTCAGTGGCACAATTACCACAAAATAATTCACTGGATAGGACTGTTAACACAGAGAGTAACCATTGATAGCGTATATTTGAAAATTGAAACCAAAATTAAAAAACAAACGCCTTCAAAATTTCACCACAGTTTGAAATGCATTGACAAAAATTGCTTCCACTATGGAATAGCCGTCCGACTAATCCGTCCTATAGACTAGCGAATAATTTTCGGGTTGACAACAATGAGTAAATGTTATGATGATTCTTTTAGTAAACTGGGAGAGCTACGCGGAAACATACCATCCTTTGTCGACTTGACCGAACTGATATATCGTTGATATATTCAACTAATCACTGAAAAATACATTCGAGCATCGTCATATACAGTATGGTTATTATTATATTTTAAATTCAAAAAAGTTGGACCAGAGATATCAGGTGAGAATCCGAAATTCTGCACGTTCGGAATAGTGACCAGCAGTGTCGTTTACTGATTTTGGTGAAAAATAATTGTGTAGCACGAGAAAAAAATCCCAAAACGTTGCTATGGTCACCGTGCAACATGATTCTCTGTGGACACTGCCATGTACAGTAATATTTGGTTGAGTAGGTTAGCAGGAATACATCACATCAGTCGTCAGGTTCAGGGATAATGGCATGAAATAAATGTATTTGCATAGTATCAAACTTCAAAGTTGTTGATTTAAATTATATGTAGTTATTGATCTGATATAGTTGTGTCATAAAAGGAAATTATATAAATTTATTAATACAGTACAGTACATCGACATTCTATTGTCACGTGAGATATTTTGTAAATATTCATAAATCTATAAATATAAACGTTTCAAGAAAAATGAAACATTCTTAAAGCTACGATGCAAAACACGTAACAATAAAAACAATCAACTAAATTAGTTAAAAATATTACTACGCTTAGTCACAATACTTTAATATCTATTTAGTAACTTGTTTAATGATACAACATTTTACTTAACATCAATTAAAGAAATATTCTTAAGGTTCATTTGTTTGAATAATAAATCCCTTTTTAACTTGACGAACAAAGACATTAAGTTCTACTTGTTGGGCTGTTATATAATATATGATAAGAACTTTACAGCCCAAATTCATTATCAGGGTAATTATCAGTTAAGCCACCGGTTATCCATTGTTAATTACTGTCTTAATAAAATTAATTGCTTTATGACATGATGTATTATGAATAGCACGGTTTGATTTAAATGCATTTAAAATGACTTCTTATATAAAGAAGGATACGTTGTACGTAATATGTCCTTTGGGTTAGTTTACCAAACACACACAGTTGAGCCACAACTGCCACTCCGATTCCATTCCACCTAATACTTATATACCACTTTATAAAATAAGTTAAAACTATTTTAATATACAGTTTTTTAAAAACTATGAACCAATGGATGTCAATCTAGAAAACGTTAGTTGTGAACTCTCCCACATGTCTAATGGTCTAGATCACTTTACATGCTTCGAGCCAAATGATTAATCATATGTTTTCCCTATTAAATGTTTCATTAAATAATATTTAGTCACCTCAATCAATATATTCTCATTTAAAATTAAATGTTGAACATTCTTTCTTTAAGAACATTTAACATAGATTAGGTGACCGTTTCACCGCTGAGCAGTCACACCCCTATATACAGATGCTGTGTCACCGATGAGCAGTCATACCCCTATACTACAGATGCTGTGTCATGGCTGAGCAGTCACGCCCCTATTCTACAGATGCTGTGTCACCGCTGAGCAGTCACACCCCTATGCTACAGATGCTGTGTCACCGCTGAGCAGTCACGCCCCTATACTACAGATGCTGTGTCACCACTGAGCAGTCACACCCCTATACTACAGATGCTCTGTCACCGCTGAGCAGTCACACCCCTATACTACAGATGTTCTGTCACCGCTGGGCAGTCACACCCCCATACTACAGATGCTCTGTCACCGCTGAGCAGTCACGCCCCTATACTACAGATTCTCTGTCACCGCTGAGCAGTCACACCCCTATACTAAAGATACAATTTTATTGTCAGCGGACCAAAACATGCTTATCTTTCAACTGTTCGGTTTATTATTATAATGATTTATAGTAAACACTTTATGTTCACTAAAGGTTCATTCTAGTGGACCATAAGTTGATATTATGAATTTGTTATGTAAAATCGTCAAGAATGACATCTAAAATGTTTACATATTTAACCACGAAAAAGTATTAAATAGTCAATTTGTTACAAAAACCAACTTATAGTCTACTAAGACAGGTCCTTCACCTTCCAAATGACACATGGAATGTTACGATTCATTTATTACTACAAAAAGAATCCTTGAAATGGATTCAGACGTTTTTGGCGTTTTTCGCGGAGGGAAACGGCCACCGTACAAAACTGCAAGGTACAGCGTGTTCAGCAATTCATCTAGTTTAGTCATTTTTCACGATATATACTAGCAACAGTGCCAATCATATTTTATTTATATTCTGTGGTATAACATAGCATTCACTTTCTTCATATTTTAGGTCTGTTTGTTATAACATAAAGTAAAACTCCGTAAAGGATACTTCTTGTCTATGCAAGCAAGGAAGCGCTGATTTGCGGTAGCTACCACCTCCCTTGCGTGCTAATCAATAAAACGTTGCAACATTAAGTGTTAAGTGATTAGTCCAAAGACCTATATACTTTTAAATGTTCTTTACAGGATAGTATACATTTTTTGAAAGGTCTTCATTAGTTATGGGTAAAACGTAATAAATTATTCTACAACTAAGTGTATTGTAACTACAACCTTAGAATGTTGTCTACTCTAGAGTCTAGGGTTTAGTCAGATCAACTTTATAATCTTTAAAGCAAAAAATAGAAAAAAGTTAACACCACTTGAGAATGTTATTGTAAGAAATCAAACAGCATAATATTGGAGAACATTATTTTTCTAAAATCAATAACAGCTGGTTGACTAAATATTTTTCAGTAAAACTATTATTTTAACAAAACATATGTTTTTTATTATTGAATTATTTTGTGTGAATTAGAATTGTTGGGAAATGAGTAAAATGTAATTTTGATGTCTAGCCATTTTTTAGTCTCAGTTTAACTCTTTTTATGTACTAATATAATTCTCTTTGTGAATAAATGTCTTTTGTATTGTTTCTTTGAGTATAATCTGATTTTTTACATTTTGGCGACCGTGACAGGACATTATGAGTATAGAACAAGACAAAGTCAATTTTGAAAGAAACAAGAAATTGAGGAAGACATTGAGAGCAGCTTTCACAAGAATTCATAATGAAATTAGTCTAGAACTAGACAAAGATGAGTGCAATATAAATGAAGTTCGTGGTAAGCTAAGCTGTCTTGAAGGTAAGGCTGACAAACTTAATACCTTAAATAGAGAAATATTAGATTTTTTACTGGATTCTGATGCTGAAGAGAAGGAGTTAGATGAAGAAGTTAGGCTAGCTGATACATATATAGAGAAGTATAATGTAGTCAATTTTATTGCACAGAGTAGATTGATTAGGCCTAGTTCACCTGAGTCGGTGAATGAATCTATAACAAGTAAATCTACATCTGTTAGGAATAAACCTAAACTTCCTACTTTAGAATTCGCTAAGCTAAGCGGAGACTTGAAGGACTGGTTGCCATTTTGGGCACAGTTCAAAAGAATAGATGAAGATGAGGAAATTGACGATATTGATAAATTTCACTATCTTGTACAGGCTACATTGCCTAATTCTAGGGCCCGTCAGATTGTTGAAAGCTACCCTGCTACTTCAGGAAACTATGGTAAAGCATTACAAAGTTAGAAAAATCGTTTTGGTAGAGACGACCTTCTAATAGAGGTCTACGTTAGAGAACTGTTGAAGTTAGTACTAAGTAACTTAAACAGTAAAGTAGGAGTTTCTTTCATCTATGATAAACTAGAAACACAGTTTAGAGCACTGGAGACGCTAGGAGTAACAACTGACAAATGTTCCGCCATGCTATATCCCTTAATTGAGTCTTGTTTGCCTGAAGATGTTTTGAGAGCATGGCAGAGACACTCCAGCTATGAGATTGATGCTGAATTGAAAGATCGATTGGAGGCACTGATGAAATTTCTTCAAAAAGAAGTTACCAATGAGGAACGCATCACATTGGCTGCGTCGAGTTTTGAAAACACCAAGAGGAGAGAACCTCACCAAAAGGCAAGTAACTTTTCCAAAGTACATAGATTTAAATCTAACGAAGTAGTGCCAACAGCATCAGGTTTGGTTAACCCAAGCAAGCTCGATAAGGTTGCTAGAGTAATAAAATGTGTTTTTTGTGGTTCAAACCACTTAAATGAGAACTGTCAAGATGTTAGTATGTCAGTAGAAGAGAAACTGAAAATACTAGGCAAAAATGGATGTTGTTTCACTTGTACTAAGTATGGGCACAAAAGTAAACATTGCAGGGTACAAGTAAAATGTTCCTTGTGCAATGGTAGACATGCTGTTGTCGTATGTAAAGAGTTTAGTAAAAAATGTGAACAGAATTCTAATGAAAGTTCTTTAGCTAACAATGTACATACTCAAGTATTTTTACAAACATTTCTAGTGAAAATTAGAGGTCAAAATCAAGAGCGAACAGCGCGTGCTATTTTCGACACAGGATCACAAAGATCTTACATTTTGAAGAGTACGGCAAAGGAATTCAACTATGACTCAATCAGGAAGGAAAAACTGGTTCATGGTTTGTTTGGAGGTACAAGCACAGAGACAATTGAACATGCTTGTTACAAAATTAGACTGTGTGATTTAAGCAACAGTTATTCCTGCAATTTCGATGTTTTAGATCAAGAAGTGATTTGTAGTGATGTTTTAACAGTCACACCGGGTCCCTGGAGTACCGAGCTCAAAGCACTAGGAATCAGTATCACAGATAGAAATGGACCTATTGAAGTTCTCATCGGTGCAGACGTAGCAGGTAAATTGTATACAGAGAAGCGTCATTTTTTGTCTAATGGATTGGTTGCTATGCATACATTGTTAGGTTGGACATTGATGGGAAAAACCTTTACTGAAGGAAACAACAAATCCAATTCGATGGTAGTTACATCCTTGTTGTCTCCAATGGATAAACCCATTTCAGATTTATGGAGTTTAGATGTGTTGGGAATTAAGGATCCAGAAAAGACCATGACTGAAGCTGCGGATCAAACCAGAGTAATGGATAATTTCTTAGAATCTGTTACAGTGGAAGAAGATGGCAGATATCAAGTCAAATTGCCGTGGATGGAAGATCACCCTCCTTTACCCACAAACTTAAAAATAGCACAAAAAAGACTTGATAACCTTATACATAAACTTAGTTTCAGTGGACACTTGACCACGTATCAACAGGTTTTATCTGACTGGGAGGAAATGGGAATTATAGAGAAGGTTAGTGAAGCAGATTTGGAGTATGGACACTATTTACCCCATCGACACGTGATAAAAGAAAACAGCCTTACAACCAAATTGAGACCTGTATTCGACGCATCAGCTAAAGAGAAGAATCAACCTTCATTGAATGATTACCTAGATAAAGGTGACAATCTTATAGAACTTATTCCCTCAATATTGAATCGTTTCAGATTGCATAGGTATGGAGTAGTTGCTGATATTGAGAAGGCTTTCCTGCAGATTGGTGTGCATAGTGATGACAGAGATTTTCTACGTTTCCTATGGGTTGATGAAAAGGGAAACCTTATAATTTACAGACATGCTAGAGTTGTATTTGGAGTTACATGTAGTCCATTTATGCTGAGTGCAGTAATCAAGCTTCACTTAGAACGGACTATCAATCTAATTGATTCAGGGTCATCAGACTATTCACGAGAAGTTATTGAGACACTTTTCAAAAGTTTTTATGTTGATAACTGTATGGCAAGTTTTGATGATTTTTCAGAGTTGAATCGATTTGTGGAACAAGCTACTTCCATAATGAAAGATGCTAAGTTTTGTCTGCGATCTTGGGAGTACACTGAAGTTCAGAGTTTTCAACCCAATTCTACACTAACGTCTATTTTAGGTTTAAATTGGAACAGACATACTGATATGATTCAAATTAATTCAGAAAACTTAGAGTTTAAAGAACCCGAAATGTTAACAAAGAGATTAATTTTGTCTTTTGCTCACAAATTGTTCGACCCTATTGGCATTACTTGTCCTGCTGCTCTTTTGCCCAAAATATTGCTACAAAAAACTTGGGAAAGTAAAATTAGATGGGATGATGAGGTACCTGAAGATGTTAATCGTTTTTTCCTAAATTGGGCCAAACAATTAGAAGTTTTTTCTACTTTGAAAGTTCCAAGATATTTTGGATATGAAATTGAAGGGAATGTTTCCTGGACAGTTCACTGTTTCTGTGATGCGAGCCAAGATGCTTACGCTTTGGCGGTATTTTTAAGGGGTGAATCTAATGGACGTATAACAGTTCAATTGGTACAAGCTAAGAGTAGAGTCGCACCTGTTAAGAAAATGACTATTCCTCGTTTGGAGTTGATGGCGGCTACTATTGGCGCTCGTTTGACAAATAATGTTTTGAGAAGTATTGGTTTTGAAAATGTTCCAACATGGTATTGGACAGATTCTAGCACAGTCTTGTCATGGATACGGAACGAAGACAAGTGGGGGGTCTTTGTTTGGAATCGCGTTAAGGAAATAAGATCACTAAGTAAAATTGAATCTTGGCATCATGTTCCGGGCCATTTAAATCCTGCCGACTTGCCATCACGTGGATGTTCTCCTAAGCAGCTAGTTGAGTCTAAATGGTGGGAGGGACCACAATGGTTGAGAGATTCGCCAGAAATGTGGCCAAAAGAGACTTCTAAAGAATTTGATAAGGACGAAGTAAACTCAGAACGGAGGAAAAGTAAGTCTATTTCAAAGAATTTTTTAACTTTAGGAATTGAATCCAACAGTTGGTACTGCAGATATTTTTCTAAATTTGATAAGATTGTCAAATTAATAGGCTGGATTTTAAGATTTGGCAACAATGCGAGAAATAAGAACCAGAGACTCTCAGGAAAATTGACAGTAGAGGAGCTAGTTCAAGCACAAAATCAAATGTTCAAACTTATTCAAAAAGAACACTTTTCTGGTATCAAGGATGAAAAGCTAAAGTCACTGTGTCCTTTTGAAGATAATGATGGCTTGATAAGAATAAAAACTAGGCTTACCGAGAGACCTGATAGTAACAATTTTAATTTGCCAATAGTATTACCAAACAACCATCCTGTCGTTCATGGTTACATTAAATCTAAGCACGAGGAAAATTGTCATGTAGGAGTTCAGGGTCTACTGTCTATTTTAAGAGAAGATGTTTGGATAATCAGTGGGAGGAGGACTGTAAAATCAGTTATTGACAAATGTATAATTTGCAAAAGATACAATGTGAAAAGTTTGGATACCATCCCAGTGCCCCTTCCTTCACATCGAGTTCGAGATGCTTCAGTTTTTGAAGTCTGTGGAGTTGACTTAGCTGGACCTGTTTTCCTACGAGATGGTCAGAAAGCATGGATTACGTTGTTTACTTGTGCGGTATATCGTGCTGTGCACTTGGAATTAGTCACTTCTCTATCTACTGACTCATTTTTACAAAGTTTCAGAAGATTCATTTCCAGGCGTGGTCGTCCATCAATTTTGATTACAGATAATGGAACAAACTTTCAAGGGGCTTACAATGCACTTAAAAGGTTAGACTGGAGTAAGATAGTTGAGTACAGTACTATCAAACGTATAAAGTGGAAATTCAACCCTCCAGCATCACCATGGTGGGGAGGATGGTGGGAGAGGCTTATACGGCTTTTAAAACAACTTCTTCGCAAAGTACTTGGAAGAGCTTGTCTAACCTATGAAGAATTATTGACCATATTATGCAGTTGTGAATCGATTATTAATAGAAGACCTTTAACTTACATTTCAGAAGACAGTAAAGATATGAAGGTTTTGACACCAGCAATGTTTTTGAATGATACAAGGGAGTATGGAGTTCTCGACTTAGACCAGATTGAAAACACTAGTTTGTCTAGACGTTGGGATTATAAACTTAAAGTGAAAGAAGATCTTCAGAAGAGGTTTAGAAGCGAATATTTGAGTCAATTGGTGTTGCATTCGAAGAAAATGAAATCAAGACAAATACAAGTTGGAGAAATTGTCTTACTTGGAAGTGACAATATAAAACGTATTGATTGGCCACTAGCGAAGATTGATAAGATTGTTCCTGGAAAAGATGGTAATACACGTCTGGTGGAGCTAAAAACATCAAAAGGGCGATTGTTAAGACCGATACAACATGTGTATCCACTAGAAATCGTCCATTCTGAAGACAAAAAGAAGTTAACTCATCAAACCGGTGAGGATGATTAAAGTGAAATATTTTATGAAAAAGGAGAAGCCAATCATTGTCAGAATGTGAACGACCAACAATTTACAAATATATATGGAAGAACAATTAAGCCACCACAAAGATACCTAAATTGAATAATCATGTTTTGACTTTTCAAGTCAAAAGGTGGGAGAATGTAAGAAATCAAACAGCATAATATTGGAGAACATTATTTTTCTAAAATCAATAACAGCTGGTTGACTAAATATTTTTCAGTAAAACTATTATTTTAACAAAACATATGTTTTTTATTATTGAATTATTTTGTGTGAATTAGAATTGTTGGGAAATGAGTAAAATGTAATTTTGATGTCTAGCCATTTTTTAGTCTCAGTTTAACTCTTTTTATGTACTAATATAATTCTCTTTGTGAATAAATGTCTTTTGTATTGTTTCTTTGAGTATAATCTGATTTTTTACAGTTATGATAAAATAATTTTAGTAAACTCTTCGTACTCAACATCACTATTTAAAACACCCAACTATTGTAACAAAGAAACTGTCGTCTGTCTCATTTAATAGCCCCAATACAGAATGGATAGTAGAGAAACTATGTCATATTGAAATATAAACACAAGCTACTCTCAAATACACCCAACAAAAGTGCCAGATCATCTGAGGTTGAACCATACAGCTGGGGTAACAAAGGTTGCATGGGTCAAGATAGCGTCTGACCCTCTTTGATGGCGGCGTTTTTTCAACTTTACGTTGACCATGGCTTGTTTGTTTACCGTTCATTTTAAATGCACCAATAATGAAAATATTTAGAACTACTTGACATTGTTGTGAATGAATGTTTACGGATGTGCGCCTAGCTTTTGACAGTGTACAACAAACAAACCTTTTGACAGTGTTAAATATACAAACCTTACAAGCCTTTTGACTGAGTTAAACAAACCTTACAAACCTTTTGAAAGTGTTGAACATACAAACCTTAGAAGCCTTTTGACAGTGTTGAACATACAAACCTTAGAAGCCTTTTGACAGTGTTGAACATACAAACCTTAGAAGCCTTTTGACAGTGTTGAACATACAAACCTTACAAGCCTTTTGACAGTGTTGAACATACAAACCTTAGAAGCCTTTTGACAGTGTTGAACATACAAACCTTACAAGCCTTTTGACAGTGTTGAACATACAAACCTTACAAGCCTTTTGAAAGTGTTGAACATACAAACCTTTCGACAGTGTTGAACATACAAACCTTTGAAGCCTTGTGACAGTGTTGAACATACAAACCTTACAAGCCTTTTGAAAGTGTTGAACATACAAACCTTTTGACAATTTTGAACAAACAAACCTTACATCTGTAGATCCCATAGTTGGCCTGGCTATTGGGCTATTAATAATTAGTCCTTTCTGAGCTAAGTCGAACTCAGATAGTAACAATAACTACACTCGTTCATCTCCACTCACCACACTCACTCGCCCATCATATTCGCTCATACCTCTACGATCGACGTCTTAGAAACGAATAAAAAATATAATAATGAGTAGTTAACATTCCTCCCATTTTACCAGACTGGACTGTTGTGAGATTTGAACAACTAAATACCTTCCACTCCAAAACTTCGATGGGATTCCAAAAGGTAAATAGTACATTTCATTTTCAAACCCGTAGTATGTTTTTTCCTTCTTCACACTCGAGGTTTTAAAAATATAAACTTTAAGTGACACAGTTCAATTTGGTTTCCTTCCATACATACAAATTTGGATATAAAAAAAAAACTAGTTCAATTAAGGGTGGGGTTTGGGCCAATCATGTATGGAATGCAAAGCAGAAAATAGAGAAGCGTAGTTATAAAAAAACAAACTTTGTGACTACGTTTTTGTTTGTATCTACATAAAACTATAAAATCCACAGAGTAATATTTCATACATTCCAAATAAATTTTATTATATAGCTACTCTATTATAATTGTACAATTTACAGTGTATTGCATTTCAGCATCCAAATTATATCAAGATAGTAAATTTTATCACAAAAAAGTGTTAAATGTTGGAATCTGAATTTGAGAGCACAAGAGGTCAACATTATCAGGCGTTGTTTTTTTTGTGGTGAAGCCATAATAAAATGTGTGTCACTCTGTGTAAGTGGGACGGCGGTGTAATCAACAGAAATATCCTTGTCACTTCAGCAGTTATTTTAAGTAAGAAGTTAATTCCCCATTTCCCTCTTTGTTTTTACATAAAACTTCCGGTTGTTTGTACAAGTTGTTTGGTGTTTTGAACGACCTGACAACCCAGAATGAGTTTTTGTTAATAATATGGAATTTGTGACGATTTTGAACTTCATTATTATCTTATTACGAATGTGTCAATAAAAGAGTGAGTAAGAACAGAGTTCACGACATTCTGAGATGGTTTTTTATTACTCCAGATGAGAGGAAAAACAAACAAAGCACTTTTGTTTGGATTCATTTCGTGTGCATATGTACTGTATAAAATAGCTGATAAATGTCATAAACACTTATTGCTTGCTGAGTTTGTGGGGTTGGACGATGGTCAGTACCAACCTTGGTGTAAGGGGCTCATACGTTGGTCGCGACGAGCATGACATCACCATGGCCGGAGTTAGACCTTGTATGTTGGGGGGGGGGGGGCACAAATAACAAGTTTACTATGCATTAAATTTCCTGTTTCCTACTTTTTCCGGGGGGTCTGGGGGACGTTTTAAAAAATTGCAGCTTAAAAACATGATTTTTAGGTACCTTTTTTGAAGGCAAAATACTTAAACTCAGAACATGAAATTGATGTTTATTTTCATCAAACATAAACATAATATTGGTTGTATAGCAATATAAACCAGGTATATACATATTTACTTTCTACAATAGAACAGTCTCATATTGTCAAGCAATTAACCCTTATATTAACATATTAGCACTACAATATTAGCACTCCTTTATTAATAATTAAATAAGAGGCAATTTCCTATTACCTTTTTTTGCATATTTATCCGTTAGTTTATCCAAGTTGAGGCTTTTTACTAAATCAGATTCTGAATAAATGACAGCCAAATTGGAGAAACGTTCTTGGCCCATTGATGAACTAAGCCATTGATTAATTCTTCTCATTGTCGAGAACGATCGTTCACAAGTAGCACTATTAGATGGAAGGGTAAGACAAATCTTAAAAAGCAGTTTGAAATTGGGATAAATATCATCTTGAATTAAAACCAGTTCTTTTAATATTTTAACCAACTCTTTGAGAGGTATTTCTTTCGGGTTGATACCATCTGACTCGAGAACGCACCGTAGGATGCTCATTTCTGATATGAGCATAGTTTGGTTCAATCCGGGCACTGAATATTTCTGTATAAACAATTCAGATTTCTCTACATTGAGGCAAAGGAACTCTTCGCTCGCATTTGCTACTTCCTTTGCTTCACCGGCAAACCTTCTTTTGAGTTCACTGATCAAAATATCAAGTATTGGGTAATAAAGGTCACAACAGTTCTGTACCTAGCTGTTCACTTCACTGTTATCACTCAAACTCTCTGTATCGACTTCTCTTAACTGTCCAACAGTAGACATGACAAAATATTCATTAAGCGTTTTTGAAATAACTCGTCGACGTTTGGGCGCAATATGTGAACTTGAAGTCGAATGACTTTCTTTTTCCAAGGAACGAGATGTTGTGGTAGTCTCATTGGATTGTGTTGTGATGCAAATATTTTCAGGGAATAAATGTAGTTCGTGAATCCTTGAAAACTCCATTACTTCATTCCATTTTTTCTCCCAGGCGTTTTCACTTCTTTTTGACTCAAGATTCATAATAATTGCTCCTGCTGCTTTTGCACATCTTGCTATGCAACAGTCCTCCTTCTGAAGCGCTTTGCTGAGGATATTTATATCAGTTAAACACTCCAATAAAAATATTAAACATACTACAAAGTCCATGGATGTAATTGAAGCAGTAATCCTTTGGCCTGAGGAGACTTCGAATTCCTTAGATCATTAGCAATCTTTTTGAGGACGGCACGAATTGCATCAACATTTCTGTTAACAGATTGGACAGCAGTAGCCTTACACGACCACCTAGCGTCACTTAATTTGTGGATCTCATGTGGGCCTCGGACTTTGATCTACAGCTCCTCTTGCAGTATTTTGTATTCCGCATGCATATCAGGGTTAGAAAAAAACTCATATAGTGAATGCATCACATTAAAGATGAAACAACTGTAGTTATTGCTTTCACAAGAGTTTACAAGAACCAAATTAACCTTATGTGCTAAACAGTGCACATACATGGCGAGAGAATGGGTATCCCTGATGATTTTCTGTAGCCCATTCTTTACTCCGGACATTACACTCGCGCCATCATGTTATTGACCTATTAAAGTAGCAGTTATAAAATTTCCTTAAGGTAGTTCAAAATAATGTTTGCTAAGGACTCAGCACTACGATTTAGAGAAACATTCTTCATTGTTAGCAATCTTTCTTTAATTTCTGATTCAAACAAATATCTTATACAAATACACAATTGTTGAACTCTGTATGACTTTGCTTCATCAACCATTAAGGCATAAAATCCAGATTCGTTTACCTCATTCACTATTGTACTTAAAACCTCTTTAGTAAAAATTTCGAAAATTTTGTTTTGAAAGTCATGACTTGTTAAATTGAAATATCGTTCATATTTTCCTTTGAATTTAGCATCATATATTGAGTATAATTCACATAACTCTAAATAATTTCCCTTGTTGCCTGACGTTTCTTTTTTATCGTGTCCATGAAAAGGCATTCCTTGTTTGGCCAAAAATAACAAAAGGTCCAAAATTTGCTTAAAATATTCACGATTTTCAGAAATAAGCTCTTTATGAGATGATGATATTTCCGAAGCAATTGTATCCTTTGGCTTTCTATAGTTATGCCACTTCGCCATGGAAAATAAGTGACTTTCACTGGGCGCATGCTTTTCTAATTTTTCCCCTATCTTCTTCCAGTTACTTATGCCTTTTTCAGTTACAGATACTTCTTTATTGTTAGAAGAAAATATCCTGCAAGCGTAACAGAATACAGCATCTTTCTTTATACTATTCTAGCCATTCAAATTTCTTAAAATAAAATGGTGTAAATGCTCGTTTTGAATTTTTAATGTCTGAAAGTGGATATGTAGTCAAAATTGGGTGCGATGGACCCGTCTATATTACCAAGGTCCAATTTTTTTGAGTAGGCTCCTTCATCATAAGAAGAAGTAACTGAATCAGTTTGTTTACTTACTTCATGGCAAGACTTTGAACAGCCTGGGGAAGCTTTTATTAAACACACAGATTCCGGTTCTTCATCAGTCTTAGACACGGTCACTGGTTCTTTTATTTTCAAAAAAGTTCTAATGTCTGTTGTTTTTTTACTCATTTTGTTTAAACTGTACATTCTATAGATAAACAAAACAGAAAAAGGATAATACTGTAATTAATTAATATAGAAACACCACTCATATCATCTTAAATAACACAAACAAAAACACTTATTTTAATACATAAAGCACGAAAGCAGGAAGAGAGCATGAACACTAGCTGACAACTGCTGACTGACTGGGCTGGGCAGACCGCCGGCCGCGCTAAAAACCACACGATTCAGTCAGCCACGCCAATTTGTAGATGGTAGGTAGCCGACCGAAGTAACCCGTAATTGTATTATGTAAGTTGGATGATAATACTCGCACTGATATTCATTTTGGATTAATGGCATTCTAATTTATTATTATTAGTATATATAGAGTCAACATGCATTTAAGTTCATCGTTCATTTAGTAACTTTTATATAAAATTATATTCCTTATAAATAAAAATTAAAATTCACACGAAGATTGGGGGGATATTGCCCCCCCCATAACTCCGCCCAAAACTCCAACAGTGTATCGGTCCGGAATCGTCGGATTAATGGCATTCAACTACATTACATTTAATGTACATACAGTACACATAGAATATGTACTACATACAGCCTCTCTGTAATCTAACAGTGTATCGGTCCGGTAATCGTCGGATTAATGGCATTCAACTACATTACATTTAATGTACATACAGTACACATAGAATATGTACTACATACAGCCTCTCTGTAATCTAACAGTGTATCGGTCCGGTAATCGTCGGATTAATGGCATTCAACTACATTACATTTAATGTACATACAGTACACATAGCATATGTACTACATACAGCCTCTCTGTAATCTAACAGTGTATCGGTCCGGTAATCGTCGGATTAATGGCATTCAACTACATTACATTTAATGTACATACAGTACACATAGCATATGTACTACATACAGCCTCTCTGTAATCTAACAGTGTATCGGTCCGGTAATCGTCGGATTAATGGCATTCAACTACATTACATTTAATGTACATACAGTACACATAGCATATGTACTACAGTACATACAGCCTCTCTGTAATCTAACAGTGTATCGGTCCGGTAATCGTCGGATTAATGGCATTCAACTACATTACATTTAATGTACATACATTACACATAGCATATGTACTACATACAGCCTCTTTGTATTCCATCAGTGTATCGGTCCTGTATTCGTCGGATTATAGAGCGTCAACTACATTGCATTTTCTTGTTTCCGCTTACAGATTCTGACATATTTATTCCACACTTTTATCAAATTCTTATAATCAGTTAATATTAATTGGTTGGTAGCGTAGTTGGTTCAATCCCAGCTTCATGAGCTAAAGGTTCTCAATTTGATCCCAATCAGAGTCATAATACATTTCGAGAAGGATCAGCTGATAATCACTGGCTGTTCATTTGTCATTGGGCTATTAATTATTGACACTTTCTAAGGAATAGTCGGCCTTAGTTTGTAACAATAACTACATTCGCTCATCTACACTCATCACACTCATTCGAAATCCGTATTCACCCATATCTTGACGATCGGCGTCTTATGAATAAATAAAAAAATAAAAAATAAAAAAAATATTACTAGCTCGTGACTAAATAACTAGTCTATATTTTACTACAATTTCGAAAAGTGTTTTCCTGTAGAGGTTCAATAAAAAAATTGAGAATTCCTTGTTTATAAAAAATTGTTTAACTAACGAAATACGCGATAGTACTTAGTTGTGACCGTAGTTGCTCACATTATAGTACACTTGCTTTATCACACAACAAATCTTGAAAATTAATTAAATTTTTTGTTTGTTTTTTATAATTATTTTTGAATATATACTTAGCATTAGGCATAATTTATAACAGTAAAGTAAAATAAGTACTTTGTATTTACTAATATACCACTGACCAATTTTTAATATACTGTTATTGCACCTATTACATACTTAGTAGAAAATCCTAACGTAATTCTTGGTAAAATTGATTGAACTAGATGGAGGTCTTTTATGATAGTTTTTGTCCATATTTATTTCCTTCCACCTGTTGATATTAACCACATTACCACGAAGAACCTAATTTGAATTTTTATGATATTTTATTTTTACTAACCCTTTTATAATAATTGTGATACAAAATCTCTTTAATAAAATGAAGTAACAAGTCGAGAGTTAGCAATGTTACAATAGATCGAATTCTTTTATTTTTATATTGAACATAAAGATTATGTTTATTCCCTTAATCCTAGTTGATAACATTCATCATGTTGATCAGTGTGTGACGGAGGGAGGCTGCACAGATCTATTGCAGTCCCTTAATAACACACGTATAACGGTTATACTTACTAAGTCAGGTTATCTGACTGCTCAGGTCTTGTAGCACGTATTTGGTGTGTTAGATATAACAAACTGAAAAACAGGGATACTCGATATTGAAGGGACTTATTGTCATATTGCTCGAGGAATTTTTATTTTAAGCATTCCAGCTCCCATATAATGTACATTCTAGAACTCAATATACCCCGATATCCCGATTATTCTCTGTTGATATTTTTCTGTGGAACAAATACCAATAATTTAAACCCTTCTGGTGGATAATAATTGCATTCCAAGAATAGTAAAGTAGTGTTTTTTATTCGTTGTAACGATAATTATGTTTATTGGTTGTAAACCTAATTCATTGCATATTAATGAATTTAAATAAATTATTCATTAAATATTAATATTTGTAACAGACATCTGTTGCACAACTCCGTGAATTGGTGGGAGCTGACATGTTATTGCGATCAGTCAGTGTCAAGTGAGTGTTGCTCAACGCTCAATTTATTTTGGTCGATACGAGTGACATCCACTTCCCGGGTAAGTTAATCGATTAGTGTTGAATCCAAGCACTTCGTTTATATAAACCACACATTTATACTCACATTGTTGTCGACACGAATGACATCTACTTTCCAGGGACGAAGTTAATCGACTAGTGTTGAATACAAGCACTTTGTTTATATAAACCACACATTTATACTCACATTGCTGACGGCACGAATGACATCCACTTCCCGGGGACGAAGTTCATTGATTAATGTTGAATACAAGCACTTTGTTTATATAAACCACACATTTATACTTACATTGTTGTCGAAATGAATGACATCTACTGTCCAGGGACGAAGTTCATCGATTAGTAGTGTTGAACAGGGGCGTCATTTTTACTTTTTAATTGGGGTGGCAAGCCCTATTGGGAAGTCTGGGGGTACTGGGAAACAGTTTTTTGTGACATTTTGGCTTTCAACAATTGTTTGATTTCATGATTATTGTCATTAAGAAAATATGTAAAATTATAGATAGCTCTCATAAAGTTCAGTAAAACCCAATAATATCATGTTTGAGTTTTATCTTATTTATAAAATCGATATTGTTATCATTATTGGGTTTAAATAAAATATTAATTGCTATTTACCATAATTTATAAACCAAACCGTACGTTATGTCTTCACAACTCAATATTCTGAAATGAATTTCGGATTATTTACAATCATTCATATTCATATATAAATAACTTCATTTTATATTATTTAATTCAACATAGTGCCTACCATAAACATTTTTATTTATAAACAACATGTTTAGGGTATTCTATTGAATAACATGAAGTTATTATTAAGAAAGTAATCGTTTTTCTGTGTTAGAGTAATATTTCAAATATAATAATCATTTATTATTTTTATTAAATCAGTAATCAGTCTCAAACATGGAATTGAAATTGAAGCAAATATTATGAAAAACAAAGATTAATTATGCCATTAGTAACTAAATGGTTAGTATTATGCCAAGTGTAGTCTTCTCTGTCAATGACTTTGCGTATGTCTACATATTGTGGCCGATTGTGTCCCTGGTGTAGGTTATTACACAAGATCGCTCACAGGATGCTCAAGTAATAGGAATAGTTTAAAACAACCGGTATAGTTAAAAAAAGTAGAGGAAACACACTTTTTAAAGACTTATCTACAAACAAAGGGGTTCTTTCGTTTATTATTTTTTTTTTTTAAATTTTTCAAACTTGTGTGTAACATTTCTGGGGTGGTAAAATACCATGCTGCACATTTTTTGGGTGGAGGTTGCCACCCCTTACCACCTCCAAATGACACCCATGGTGATGAATCCAAGCACTGTGTTTAACCTCCGTAGCCTTCCGTACTGTACAATAAGTTCTCTCCGCAACCTGTCTGATACACCGCCAAAGACGAGAAATAGCGGAAACTTAAAAAGTCTACAGAGGCTGTCGGCTATGTTGGTTTTAATTCCATAAGAACAAAGTTATTTTCGAACCGGATGTACGATCACGAGTATCCAAATTACAGTTACTTTTAAAAGGAATTTTTTAAAGAATGAAATTGCGCGTTCGAATTGCATTGCAAATTCCTAATTAGTTTTAAAACTCTTGTGTTGGCAAAGCGCTGTTATCCGTCGTTAGATTGCGTTTGTGTATTGGCAAAGCGCGATTCTTCTTCGTTGACGCAAGGCCGCAAACAACTGTTATTATATAATGCATCTGACAAGCTATGACAAAGATTCTGATATCGAAGGATTCTAAATTAACTATCGGTTACAGCGATATTTAATACAATATCGATTTTTTTGTATCCATTATTGTATTCGAATAATTGAAATGTCGCGAAACCAAGCGGAATAATTTTGTATTCGCCATAATGGCCGGTACCTAGTTGTTTCACGGTAGATTACGTGTGTTTATTATACTAATGTGTCTTAGAGTGTTCAGTGTGTAGTAGGTTAATAGTAGTAGGTACAATAAATTTTTAAGTAGTAGGTGTACAATAAAAAACCCCGGTCTTCGTAGTGTAATTAGGTTCTTATTTTGTATAGTTTTTGTGGTTATTATGGCTATAAATAGTTAATTAATCTTATTATTCATTATTTTATATGTCTAATAATCTGCTTGATAGGTCTGGGGATATTCGGGACTTGCTACAGGACGAATTGTCATCAGATGATGATGCTTCTGATGTTGAGGGTTGTTAGATTTTTCTTTGAAGAACAGTGATGACTATGAACCTCAAGATGATTATTTTTAATTTTTAGAACAGTCTGCTATTTACATAATAATTCGTCATCAGACGTGAAAGTTACGTAAAAGAAATAAGTGGCTTACGTAATACCTACACTTTATATAATTACTGTACTGTGTATTCATACAAGAAGGTTAGTTAAAAACTTGTATTTGTTAGTAAGCACTGACGACATACATATTTAATGCTTTTTACTATTTTAACACAACCAAACCGTCACTCTTAAAATAAAATAGTTTATCTGGCTTAAAATCACTGTCGAGACGAAAACAAATTACTCAGGTATTGTTTTAGTTGGCAAAGAATGGGAGATTTCCAATTGCACCGGGGTCAGGGATCGGCCCCAAACTGATGTGTCCAGATGCACCGGAGCCCCTTTTGGGGGGTGTTCCAATTGCACCAGAGGCCCTTGTTTATGACATGAGCCGGGAAAGTCCGACCAGGCCGGATTCCTAGTACAGTAACCCCAAGCTGACCGTGCCAAATTCCACACCCTTTGTTATGACATGAGTCATGAGTCGGTTAGGTTAGGTTAGGTTAGGTTAGGTTAGGTTAGGTTAGGTTAGGTTAGGTTAGGTTAGGTTAGGTTAGATGTTAGTGTTGCCACGGATAAACACAAAATTAAACATTAAATACATAGTTACCATATTTATTAGTTAGAACCTGCTATGGTCTACCATTAGTATGTGCCACGAAACATCGGCAAGTGTTTGATAGAATATTCCATTGCGAAATTGTTAAACACTTATAAACTATGTTTGAAGAAATGTAGTGGGGTGGGGAAGGAAGGGGCCTTCCAATTGCACCGGCTCCGGCGGTCGAAGGAATTTGCAGCGGGGATAAGTGAGGTGGGTAGATTTTGACCACCGGTGCATCTGGACACTTTTCGGACGGAGGAATGTTTTGACCCGTGGAAATTCCTTTGACCGCCGGTGCAACTGGATATCAGCCGCAAAGAATATATGTATACGAATTTGTGTCTTGTTAAGTAATATCATGATTGTTGAGGATTAAATGTATCATTCTTTTAAAAATTGTGCCTTTGATAGTTTGATTGGTTCTCCTAATATCAACAAATGTTCTTTGAAAAACACTATTTACATTTATATTTTAAAGGCGTTTTTAAATATTGCTCTTTTTGACTCATTGCCTGAATTGCCCTATATTTATGCTATCCATGCTAAGGGTTCAGGAAATGCATTAACACATTTACTGTGTATTAGTGCATACATTACATTGTCTTCTGGATCGGACCATGTCAAACTATATACAACAGCAAGAGCCGACTTTTCGGCCTTGTCTTAGTGTCATCTTCAGGGCAACACGCACTAGCACACGTTAGTGATATGGATTACATTGGCCGTGGAAGCTTCTCTAGGAAAATTAAACTAAATGGTGATCTACTCACAAAGTAGTCGGTCTCTAAACGGTCACGAGTCCCGGTGGAACAATGGACTACGCACATATAATTAGACATGTCTAACATACTCCCTAATGTATTTAACAGGCACCCAACAAATGTTTTCACTACTATGGACATTCTTAATGTACTTCTTTCACTGTTTTACATACCTGTACATACAATTTCATTCAAAACTTGTAATTAATCAATGGATATTACAGATACATTGCACTGTTCTGAGGAGTGAAATTTCTTGTTATAGTTTAAATAATGTTTAATGTATTTGATTTCTTGTAATTTTTCATGAGACTTCATAATAATTTAGAAACAATTTTATTGTTCAATGTAAACATCCCCACAATTGTTGAGGTGGTTACGTAACTTCCAAATAATGGTCTGTTAAATAATGAAGACTTTACCAAAACCGTCATAATGCGTTTTAGAATACCCAGGCGGTCTAAGAATGGGCAGACAATTATTATTATAGTTCCTTGAAGTTGTCAACACACCTTGTCTACTGATTGAGCCTTCGCAAGTCAGTTGACCAGACCACCTCACTCCGCTGGTTATTTTGGACCTCCACTTGCTCGCTCAAACTTCCTCGTACACTCTGAGTCTAGCAGTTATGTAACACTCTGATTACGTAATACATCAGTTGGAAGAAACCTCATTGCAGCGTTGTTGCAATAAATGGAAACTCGCCTTAACATGATGAGACAGTTGCTAACTCTTCAGATGACTGAGGCCGTTCACACGTTGACAAGTTTCATCATGACTCGAGACCGTACACACGTTGACAAGTTTCATCATGATTCGAGGCCGTGCACACGTTGACAAGTTTCATCGTGACTCGAGATCGTACACACGTTGACAAGTTTCATCGTGACTCGAGACCGTACACACGTTGACAAGTTTCATCATGACTCGAGACCGTGCACACGTTGACAAGTTTCATCATGATTCGAGGCCGTGCACACGTTGACAAGTTTCATCATGACTCGAGACCGTGCACACGTTGACAAGTTTCATCATGATTCGAGGCCGTGCACACGTTGACAAGTTTCATCGTGACTCGAGACCGTACACACGTTGACAAGTTTCATCGTGACTCGAGACCGTACACACGTTGACAAGTTTCATCATGACTCGAGACCGTGCACACGTTGACAAGTTTCATCGTGACTCGAGACCGTACACACGTTGACAAGTTTCATCGTAACTCGAGACCGTACACACGTTGACAAGTTTCATCGTGAGTAAGCCACAAAAATAATGTTCTTGTGAATTGAATCTAACAGTTTAATTATAATACAGCCTACATCTCTAGTCAACTCTTTGGTTGGCAGAAACAATTAATCATGACACATTCCTACATCAATTTTAGTTATTTTTACAAAAGAAAAAAATGGGGAAATTGTTGTTGAATTGTTTACAGAAATCGAAACAATGTTTAATTTGCAAGTTAATATTTATTTATTATTATTATTAATTATTTTAGGATTGTCAATTGCAGAAAAAATGTAAAATCCGTCTGGTCATACGATAAGAGAGCATTGACATTACTTTCCCACACTAAAGTCTATCATTACCATATATGATGCGATCTGAACTCTCCGCTCAGTGAAGCAAAGAGCGGCAAAAATCTAATGACAGTAATCAAGTTGAAGGTCGGATGCTGTTGAGGTCCCAGCTGGTGTCGGCGAGGCCTTGTGTAATTCAGCTCTAGGGTACTTGGTGTCACATTACTGGAATAAACAATAAAGCTGTTCCCAAGGTCAACAGATAAATGCAAAAAGACAAAATCCCAACACAAGTGCAGAAAAACTGGTTCTTAACTGAATTGCTTAAGATGCTAATAAGGTTATATCTCGGAGGGAAATGTAATGCAGGTTATTAATTGTGGTACCTAGAGAGTTACGTAACTTAAATTGAACTTACAACGACAGAGAAGAGGTTCCACCCGAGTCCACACGTGGGGTTCCGGCATAGCGATCTGTAATACACTCAGTTGGATACGCACTTGTACACTCACGTGTCGTACTGATGGGTGCCGACAATGTAGGGTGCCACCCCGCAGGCGCATACGGCTCTTTTGGCGAACATCCCGGTCTCGAAGTCAATTGGCACGGCTCGACAGACAGCCCCCCTCCCGTAGTAAATGCTTTCATTAAATGCAATATTAATAAGAAAAGTTATATGATTTTTAAGAATCAGCATTACATTGACAAGAAGAGTTATGGTGGTAAATTGTGGATAAACGCGGTTTTTTAGATTCAGCTGAAATAAATTTAGCTTTTTACATTTTCTTTATATTTCTCTTTTACTCGTTAAATTTTTACGAGCTATGGCCTATATATAAGATTAAGTTATGTTTATATCGGATGTAAAGAGCCCATGAATTATTGTGTAACAATAATAACGGTAAATAATAGAGCAATAGAGCTGTGCCACATTGCTGTTTGGAAGAAGCAGCTTAGCTGAAAGCAGTTGGCATCACTAAGTTGCTTATTAAAAGCAGTTTAGCTCAGCTACAGCACACATATTGGGACGTTGTTTCTGTATAACGTTGTTGACTGAAAATTACTTTAAACTTGCTTTTAATTAAGTTATAAGATCAAATAGATTAGTTACACATTCATATCAAACAGTTACAGCAAGTCTACAAAATTTGTGTATACCTTTCCATTAATAGAACATTTAATTCAAAGTATATCGTACATAATAACAGTGCATCTTTTTATTTTTTAAATTTATTTATTCATAAGACGCCGATCGTCAAGATATGGGCGAATATGGATTTCGAATGAGTGTGATCAGTATATAGTATGAGCGAATGTAGTCATTGTTACAAACTAAGGCCGACTATTCCTTAGAAAGTGTCATTAATTAATAGCCCAATGACAAATGAACATCTGGTGATTATCAGCTGATCTCAACTGTTCAAGAGAGCTGCAGGCAGCAACTAATATAGAAAAGCTCTTACTGTTCACTGCTGTTGAGAGTTAACCAATCTGCTTTCTGTAACTGTTGGACGTGGTTAACTGCTGCCGAAAAGCAGGTATTCTCACTCAGTTATTTATTGGTGGGCTGCTTAAGCTTATTTAGCACATCCCTAGTAAATATATGTACATAACCTACCTGCCACTTATTGTAATCGCAAATACGAGTTCACATAAACTCGTGATGGACTAATAAATAAACACTGTTGACAGTTAAAGACTATTTAAACAAATTTAAACTTCATTAGTGCTAACAATATGATCTTATTACTTTTTTATATAAATGAAAATTGTATGTTTTATATATATATTTCTTGAGTAGCATGCTTGTCCGTGTTGTAATGCTTATATTAAAGAGCTCAAAATAACTGACGGAAAACGTTCTTCTCTGTGGGTTCAGAATCAAGTCGCGCTGCTAGTGTAAACCTAATGCTATCTGTAGTCGTTGCCTAATGCCAGCTTTCCTTGGACGATGCCGAGGGAAAATTAGGCTAAAAAATTCTGTCGAATTGAGAACATTTTTTATTGGTTTGGAATATCGATCGTCGAGATATGGAAAAACACTGAATGTGAGCAAGGGTGATGAATGAAAGGAATCGTTGTTGAAGAGTAGTTTTTTAATAGCCTAAAAACAATCGAAAGCGAGAGGAAACTGTTTCTTTCAAAATTTATTCCTGATTCCGACTAAGCTGAGAAATACAAGAAATAGAACTACTTTTATAATTACGAATACTCTGTTATAATTTGTGACACATTTTCATGTGACAGTAAAAGTCCAATGTAGCACCACGTCGTCAGGAATGGAGAAATAACGTGAAAAGCTTATCACGTCAATTATTCTAGACTTGAATATGGAATCTTATGTTGGGAGGGAGGGGGGGGGACATATTTAAGTAATCTCAAAGTCATTATTACAAAACAATAACGAATAGTGAGACCATTTTGAGCAAACCTATGCTTGAACCGTCTTGGCCACTTTTCAGGGAGTTGCAAATTTTACCACTGAGGTATATTTATGTTTATAAAGTTCTGCGGGTTTTTTATGACAAAAGTGGAAATACTCAAAGTAATCAAATGGATAATAAAATTAAACTAATGTCAAAAAGTAATCTCCTTGTTCCGAGACAATAGTTACGTACTTCATGACGACTGTTGAATATCTTGGGCCAACAATGTTTAATAGTTTGCCAAATGAAATTAGAAAAGAACGTTAATTAAATAAATTTCTAAAACATCCGTTTCTGGTTGTTTAGTTTAGAGAGTGTGGAAGCATTTAAATTAGTAATTGATTCATTAAGGGGGCTTTAGATGTGTAAGTGCATGCTGGACAATTTTAAGTATTGATAGTGTATAATTATTAAGCCTTGTTTACTTTTATAAAAGTGTACGTTGTATCAGTGAAATGCTTAAGGTTTTTCTTTTTAAAATGTTAAGACCGTATTTTGGGATGTTAGTACACTATTTTATTTTTCTAAATAGACTGCCAGTAAATTTATGTAAACGGAGCCTCTATTAAGGCTTTGTATGAGAGGAGCTACATTCATTATTTATTTGTTTCAAAAATGCAAAATTTAATTAAATAGTATCTGGGATCAGCTTGACAGGTGTTCTGGTGTTATATGATTTTATGTATTTTTGTTTTCGTTGTAGTGTTCATTATAGTAGCTTTTGTTCATTATATAGTACTTCATTATATATTTATTTATTTATTTATTTTATTTTCATGCTCCAATACAGGTATATAGTATGTAATATGTAATTGAATTCTATGGCACTAAAGTAAATGTTATTGTATATCGTGAGTGTAATAAATTGAATTATTTTAAATTGAAACAAATAAATAAATATTATTATTTTCTCTATTTCATGAAATAGTTTACAGCATTACAACATGTCTGTCAAGCATGTGACCAGAATCTGTAAAATAAATTGGAATCTTTAAAAAGAACTCTTTTTTATGGTAGAACTACATTATTTAGTGGTCTTTAACTTCAAGATAACTTTCATTTTATTGAACGGGGTTGCCAGGAAGTTGTCCGACCTAGTCACAGACTGCACGCTACAAAGGGGCACGAAGCCTCTCTCAAAACTCCGGATACCACCGCTGCGCGTCTTCCTCTACACTTAGGTCAATGATGCTCATTATGTAATTTTAAAACATTCGTTCTTTTTAGAGGCTATTTAAGTGGGCTTTTTCATTCATACGTCAAGAACGCTTAGATTATCTTACATATAAGACGCCTACACAACGTTGTGCGTATTTTAAGGCGAATGTGCATTATTACATGAGTGTAGAATGAGTGTGGATGATCTGTGTAGTCTGGTTACTAACTGTGTTTGACTTATGAAATCAATGTGAAAAGCTGAATAGTTTAAATTAATGTGTTTACAATCCGAACCAAAATCTATTTGGAGATGTCCATGCGAATGACCCATATTACAAATGTATTACAAATATTTAAAAAATACAATAATTTAAACTGTATGATGTTCATATTAAATTGTTTGTATGCAGAATGTATTAAAGCTTCGTTGCGTGTATCGCAGACGTAGTTTGGTGAATTAGCTCTCGGAAGCACGTGCTGAACCTCCATTTACATAGTTCTATAATTATTTCGGTTAATGTTAAAAACAGGAGTTCGTTGTTGTGTCATTCAGACGAAGTTCCGTTGGAATATTTCCAACGCCAATGGAGGTCAGGGTCTGGAGATATATTTAGACTTGATACACAAATTTACACAAAATTAGACACGTAATTTAATTCCATTTTAGTGGCTTCATAAATTAATTTACGACATATTTACCATGAACTAAACAAGAGTGGAATAGCATCATACATCCAATTACCAATTAACGACATTGGCAAACGCTGTTTTATCCCTGACGTATGGGCAGCCTTCGGCTGATCTTGACCCCAATGAATACTTAATGTGAATTCTTAAACAGCTTATAGTGAAGTTGTAATCTAAACTGAACCCTGTTGACCTGGAAACTACGACATTCACTCCAGTAAAGAAGTGTTCACTTACAGTCCTCATACAATAACCACCGATCTTTATCGTATAGGGGGTAACTTAATGATAAGTTAGAGGATCACAGTAAGATACAATTAATTAAGGTATGTACAAATAAAGTCCTTTTGACTAAATTAAGTCGCAGAGTTATTAAGTTAATCTACAATGAATTGGCCTTGACTATCATATCTGACATGTCAACAATCCATCAAGCCAGCAATTGACACTTTATTCCCAATGTCATGGGCATTTAATAACAAGTAAGAAAATTGTTGTTATATACTGTATTCTCTTCTGCAAAGGCGGAGTCCTTTTTTGTGTTAATCGCTTTCTCATTTCTTACACATGAATTGATGTGTTTACTTTGAACATAATTTATTAATTAATAGTAATGAGGCAAGTGTGTAATTCACTGCCCAGACAGTCCCACTATTGACAACTAACTTACCTACTCCCCCTAACCTACTACAACAGGTAAACAGCCCTTCTACAACCCAAGCTCAGGATACATGGTTTTGTTTCATTAATCATGGAACATATTGTATAGGAGCTGAAACCATGTTATAATTGTATTCTTTTTAAAGGACACGTTAAATATGATTTAAAAGATACTGGAGGCCTCGTTAACTTAATAGAATCTAACGCAACCAAATCTAACAAGCAATCTAAGATTGCTGATGATAATCAAAAAGATCCATGACTTCTTGCAACCATAATAACCTCCGACCTCCCTAACATGAACGATAAGGGAGGTCCCTAAACCTAGATACGACTCTTATTACTTTCTCTAACAAGTAACAAGTACTCGACTAGTTAGAACTCTACTTACCTTCTCTAACAAGTAACAAGTACACGACAAGTTAGAACTCTTCTTAACTTCTCTAACAAGTAACAAGTACACGACTAGTTAGAACTCTACTTACCTTCTCTAACAAGTACACGACAAGTTAGAACTCTTCTTAACTTCTCTAACAAGTAACAAGTACACGACTAGTTAGAACTCTACTTACCTTCTCTAACAAGTAACAAGTACACGACAAGTTAGAACTCTTCTTAACTTCTCTAACAAGTAACAAGTACACGACTAGTTAGAACTCTACTTACCTTCTCTAACAAGTAACAAGTACACGACTAGTTAGAACCCTACTTACCTTCTCTAACAAGTAACAAGTACACGACTAGTTAGAACTCTACTTACCTTCTCTAACAAGTAACAAGTACACGACAAGTTAGAACCCTACTTACCTTCTCTAACAAGTAACAAGTACACGACTAGTTAGAACTCTTCTTAACTTCTCTAACAAGTAACAAGTACACGACTAGTTAGAACTCTACTTACCTTCTCTAACAAGTAACAAGTACACGACTAGTTAGAACCCTACTTACCTTCTCTAACAAGTAACAAGTACACGACTAGTTAGAACTCTACTTACCTTCTCTAACAAGTAACAAGTACACGACTAGTTAGAACCCTACTTACCTTCTCTAACAAGTAACAAGTACACGACTAGTTAGAACTCTACTTACCTTCTCTAACAAGTACACGACAAGTTAGAACTCTTCTTAACTTCTCTAACAAGTAACAAGTACACGACTAGTTAGAACTCTACTTACCTTCTCTAACAAGTACACGACAAGTTAGAACTCTTCTTAACTTCTCTAACAAGTAACAAGTACACGACTAGTTAGAACTCTACTTACCTTCTCTAACAAGTACACGACAAGTTAGAACTCTTCTTAACTTCTCTAACAAGTAACAAGTACACGACTAGTTAGAACTCTACTTACCTTCTCTAACAAGTAACAAGTACACGACTAGTTAGAACCCTACTTACCTTCTCTAACAAGTAACAAGTACACGACTAGTTAGAACTCTACTTACCTTCTCTAACAAGTAACAAGTACACGACAAGTTAGAACCCTACTTACCTTCTCTAACAAGTAACAAGTACACGACTAGTTAGAACCCTACTTACCTTCTCTAACAAGTAACAAGTACACGACTAGTTAGAACTCTACTTACCTTCTCTAACAAGTAACAAGTACACGACTAGTTAGAACCCTACTTACCTTCTCTAACAAGTAACAAGTACACGACTAGTTAGAACTCTACTTACCTTCTCTAACAAGTAACAAGTACACGACTAGTTAGAACCCTACTTACCTTCTCTAACAAGTAACAAGTACACGACTAGTTAGAACTCTACTTACCTTCTCTAACAAGTAAACGACAAGTTAGAACTCTTCTTAACTTCTCTAACAAGTAACAAGTACACGACAAGTTAGAACTCTTCTTAACTTCTCTAACAAGTGACAAGTACACGACTAGTTAGAACTCTACTTACCTTCTCTAACAAGTAACAAGTACACGACTAGTTAGAACTCTACTTACCTTCTCTAACAAGTAACAAGTACACGACAAGTTAGAACTCTACTTAACTTCTCTAACAAGTAACAAGTACACGACTAGTTAGAACCCTACTTACCTTCTCTAAAAAGTAACAAGTACACGACTAGTTAGAACTCTACTTACCTTCTCTAACAAGTAACAAGTACACGACAAGTTAGAACCCTTCTTACCTTCTCTAACAAGTAACAAGTACACGACTAGTTAGAACTCTACTTACCTTCTCTAACAAGTAACAAGTACACGACTAGTTAGAACCCTTCTTACCTTCTCTAACAAGTCTCAAGTACACGACTAGTTAGAACTCTACTTAACTTCTCTAACAAGTAACAAGTACACGACTAGTTAGAACTCTACTTACCTTCTCTAACAAGTAACAAGTACACGACTAGTTAGAACTCTACTTACCTTCTCTAACAAGTAACAAGTACACGACAAGTTAGAACTCTTCTTAACTTCTCTAACAAGTAACAACTACACGACTAGTTAGAACTCTTCTTAACTTCTCTAACAAGTACACGACTAGTTAGAATTCTTCTTACCTTCTCTAACAAGTAACAAGTACACGACAAGTTAGAACTCTTCTTAACTTCTCTAACAAGTAACAAGTACACGACTAGTTAGAACTCTACTTACCTTCTCTAACAAGTAACAAGTACACGACTAGTTAGAACTCTACTTACCTTCTCTAACAAGTAACAAGTAACAAGTACACGACTAGTTAGAACTCTACTTACCTTCTCTAACAAGTAACAAGTACACGACAAGTTAGAACTCTTCTTAACTTCTCTAACAAGTAACAAGTACACGACTAGTTAGAACTCTACTTACCTTCTCTAACAAGTAACAAGTACACGACTATTTAGAACTCTACTTAACTTCTCTAACAAGTAACAAGTACACGACTAGTTAGAACTCTTCTTAACTTCTCTAACAAGTAACAAGTACACGATTAGTTAGAACTCTTCTTAACTTCTCTAACAAGTAACAAGTACACGACAAGTTAGAACTCTACTTAACTTCTCTAACAAGTAACAAGTACACGACTAGTTAGAACTCTTCTTAACTTCTCTAACAAGTAACAAGTACACGACTAGTTAGAACTCTTCTTAACTTCTCTAACAAGTAACAAGTACACGACAAGTTAGAACTCTTCTTAACTTCTCTAACAAGTAACAAATACACGACTAGTTAGAACTCTACTTAACTTCTCTAACAAGTAACAAGTACACGACTAGTTAGAACTCTTCTTAACTTCTCTAACAAGTAACAAGTACACGACTAGGTAGAACTTTACTTACTTTCTCTAACAAGTACACGACTAGTTAGGACTCTTCTTATCTTCTTTAACAAGTAACAAGTACACGACTAGTTAGGACTTTTCTTACCTTCTCTGACAAGTAACAAGTACACGACTAGTTAGAATTTTTCTTACCTTCCCTAACAAGTAACTAGTACACGACTAGTTAGAATTCTTCATATTTTCTCTCACAAGTAACAAGTACACGACTAGTTAGGACTCTTCTTACCTTCTCTAACAAGTAACAAGTACACGACTATTTAGAATTCTTCTTACCTTCTCTAACAAGTAACAAATGCCCGACTAGTTAGAATTCTTCTTACCTTCTCTAACAAGTAACAAGTACACAACTAGTTAGGACACTTCTTACCTTCTCTTAAAAGTATAATACTATTACGACTCTTCTACTTTCTCTAACAAGTTCACGACTAAAGGACTCTTCTTACTTCCCTAAGTACGTGACTCTATTGACTCTTCTATCCTTCTTAAAATGCGGACAACATAGTTCATAGTTATGTTTTTCTGTGCAAATTATCTGAGCACTTGTCCAAAATCTGGCTACTCACTTGAATTGTGCTTAAAACCTCTTCTTTTAGAAGTCAGCAATTCTGAGCAATATACTCGTAGCATCATTTTTTCGTTGGCTATAAGGTCAGAGTCATCTAGCAATGGGCACAACTGGTTTACATTGAGGTAAGATAAAGCGGCCTTAACGAACTACGACATTGGACTCGCTCCTGCTGCTTGCAGTGTTATTCCTTGTTATGAGCGACACAATTCCGCTGGGTCTCAATCATAAACATACCTTAAAAGGACTCTAGCTTTTGCCACTAACTGACTCAAAAACATGAAGCAAAAAGTAGTTTGTTCGCTATTTGTCCGTTCAGCCAGAAAGAATCTGATATCAGCATCAATAGGCAGATCTAGATTTACATGGTGTTTTAACGTTGCCGATAATATTAGCGAAAGCCGATCGTAGCGATCGGTTCTGGGGCGATTTCGTAGTGTATTGAATCAAGTGGTGCGGTTCACTCGAGCGAGCGCCAGCTAGCCGATCGCTACGAAATCACTCGCCACCTCTACGAGACCCCAACCGACAGCTGCGATCGGCTGCGGCCATTTGCGACGTCGTACTCGTAGTGTATGACAGTACATTGGACGGTTCACACGAGCGAGCGCCAGCTAGCTGATCGCTACGAATTCACTCGCCATTACTACCAGACCGCAACCGACAGCTGCAATCAGCTGCCGCCATTTGCGATGTCGTACTCGTAGTGTATGACAGAACATTGGACGGTGCACACGAGCCGCTGTTGAATCCCGAAACTCGTAGACACACCACTCTCCCAATATGCAATGTAAGATTGTCTCTATAAGAGAGGAATAAATTTTTTGGACTATAAACTTGGAGAAATAATTATTGTCAGATATATTTAAGTTTATATGTCGAATTGAAAGTCACATATTATTAATTTGCCTCTTGATATAATCTTTTAACTTTTGTCATCCTGTTCATTAATTAAACAAATGGTCATACGAAAGAAATTTAAACATTTATTTTCATCTTCTTTAAGGTACGGGAGGGATGATAGTGACATCGTATCTATGTGAACGGGAGTGAGGACAGTGACAGCGTACGTATGTGGACGGGAGGGAGGACGGTGACATCGTACGTGAAATGAAATGAAAAAACTACTTTATATGTAAGGCGAGGTTTGGAATAGACAGTCTTCTGTACCATCTGACCAACTAGAACCTTACGTGTGTGGACTGGACGGTAGGGAGGGTTACGTGTGGACGGGGGTGGGCTGGGATATCGTACGTGTGTGGACGAGAAGGTGGGTAGTGACATAGTTCGTGTTTGAACGAGAGAGAGAGAGGGGGGGGAGGGGGGAGAGAGAGAGAGAGAGAGAGAGAGAGAGAGAGAGAGAGAGAGAGAGAGAGAGAGAGAGAGAGAGAGAGAGAGAGAGAGAGAGAGAGAGAGAGAGAGAGAGAGAGAGAGAGAGAGAGAGAGAGAGAGAGAGAGAGAGAGAGAGAGAGAGAGAGAGAGAGAGAGAGAGAGAGAGAGAGAGAGAGAGAGAGAGAGAGAGAGAGAGAGAGAGAGAGAGAGAGAGAGAGAGAGAGAGAGAGAGAGAGAGAGAGAGAGAGAGAGAGAGAGAGAGAGAGAGAGAGAGAGAGAGAGAGAGAGAGAGAGAGAGAGAGAGAGAGAGAGAGAGAGAGAGAGAGAGAGAGAGAGAGAGAGAGAGAGAGAGAGAGAGAGAGAGAGAGAGAGAGAGAGAGAGAGAGAGAGAGAGAGAGAGAGAGAGAGAGAGAGAGAGAGAGAGAGAGAGAGAGAGAGAGAGAGAGAGAGAGAGAGAGAGAGAGAGAGAGAGAGAGAGAGAGAGAGAGAGAGAGAGAGAGAGAGAGAGAGAGAGAGAGAGAGAGAGAGAGAGAGAGAGAGAGAGAGAGAGAGAGAGAGAGAGAGAGAGAGAGAGAGAGAGAGAGAGAGAGAGAGAGAGAGAGAGAGAGAGAGAGAGAGAGAGAGAGAGAGAGAGAGAGAGAGAGAGAGAGAGAGAGAGAGAGAGAGAGAGAGAGAGAGAGAGAGAGAGAGAGAGAGAGAGAGAGAGAGAGAGAGAGAGAGAGAGAGAGAGAGAGAGAGAGAGAGAGAGAGAGAGAGAGAGAGAGAGAGAGAGAGAGAGAGAGAGAGAGAGAGAGAGAGAGAGAGAGAGAGAGAGAGAGAGAGAGAGAGAGAGAGAGAGAGAGAGAGAGAGAGAGAGAGAGAGAGAGAGAGAGAGAGAGAGAGAGAGAGAGAGAGAGAGAGAGAGAGAGAGAGAGAGAGAGAGAGAGAGAGAGAGAGAGAGAGAGAGAGAGAGAGAGAGAGAGAGAGAGAGAGAGAGAGAGAGAGAGAGAGAGAGAGAGAGAGAGAGAGAGAGAGAGAGAGAGAGAGAGAGAGAGAGAGAGAGAGAGAGAGAGAGAGAGAGAGAGAGAGAGAGAGAGAGAGAGAGAGAGAGAGAGAGAGAGAGAGAGAGAGAGAGAGAGAGAGAGAGAGAGAGAGAGAGAGAGAGAGAGAGAGAGAGAGAGAGAGAGAGAGAGAGAGAGAGAGAGAGAGAGAGAGAGAGAGAGAGAGAGAGAGAGAGAGAGAGAGAGAGAGAGAGAGAGAGAGAGAGAGAGAGAGAGAGAGAGAGAGAGAGAGAGAGAGAGAGAGAGAGAGAGAGAGAGAGAGAGAGAGAGAGAGAGAGAGAGAGAGAGAGAGAGAGAGAGAGAGAGAGAGAGAGAGAGAGAGAGAGAGAGAGAGAGAGAGAGAGAGAGAGAGAGAGAGAGAGAGAGAGAGAGAGAGAATCATATTTAGATATGCTTATTTCTCGGCCCATTATCTTTTCTTCTTCGTCTGTGGTCAATCCGAGGATTGGTTGGCATCAATCAAGTTGGTAGCAGATCTTTTTACCCTTCGCTTGTTTCCGCTTTCCTCTTTTCTCCGTAGGTCTTACACTCCACACATTTAACTCCATGTACCACAGTCTCCATAGTTGTGGCCTCTCTGCAAGTCTTTTTGTTTTACTACAACTTTCAGTGATTGTGTTCAGGACAACTTCATAGAAGGCCAATAAGATTAACTTTTCTTTTAATAATTTATTTCCATACACTTTTACTGTCACCTACTCTTTTGATAATCTCTTCGCCGGTTACTTTGTCAATTAACATACGCATACGTATATAACACAATATTTCAAAAGATTTTAACTTATTCTATTCCTCAGTCCCGAGGGTTCAGGTTTCACAGCTGTAACAAGTCACACTGCAAACATATGCTTCGAGAAACCTTTTCCTTATTTCTAGACTTGTGCTTTTAGATTTAAAGATCTTCTTCTTGTTGTTGAAGGCAGTCTTAATCTTGAACAATTCTCCTTCTTAATTCTGATTTGCTCCCTCCATCTCTGCTGATCTTACTTCCCAAATGAATCAACTTTTTCAAGTAGTTCATTGTCTACGTGAATTCGGACTTCAGCTTGTTTTTCTTTGTCACACTCACAATCACTTTTGCTTTCGATTTATTTATTTTCATATCACAGTATATACTTTTCCAACTAATGTGGTATTTAGTTAACAACATTTATTTAACTAATGTGGTATTTAATTAATTTTAACAAGGGATATTTAGAAAAGTAAAATAAAGTTGTTTCCAAAATAATCAGAACTAGATACTGTATTCCAATGACAACCACGTCAATATGCTGTTTACAATATTTTCGATTCAATTCAGTGATATGGTATCCTCTGAGTGCCAGATGTTTGATTTTTTTGACATTTTTTATATTGAAATATTCTTAAAAAAAATTGTTATTTGGGCAGTCCTCCAACACATCAAACCGTAAGAAGGTCCGAGCAATTAAGCCATAGCACGCGATCATCAATACCTGACTGGAGCAATATTTGGCTGGGAAACTAAATCATAATTGCCTTTTGGAACATATTCAACCAATAAGAGGAGTAGTGATTCCCAATCAAACCTTTATCAAAGAATAATCCAAGGACTTCTGTAACAACTGACTTCCTCTATCAATGTATCTTTGGTAGATGATGGTAGAATATACTGATCGATGTGTGAAAGTCAAAACAATGGATCCCAAAGAGTTCATGTTAATATTGATGATATGGAAATGTTGGAAAAACTTGTCGATATCAACAAATGTTTGCTGTTCTAGAGTTGTTTTTGATTTGCTAATGAGAGAGACAGTACAAGTAAACGTCGCACAACACAAATTTATTACAATACAAGTACAAAATGCACAAATACTTTATTGTACTTGTATTGTAATATATTTGTGCGTTTTGTGCTTATATTGTAATAAATTTGTGTTGTGTGACGTTTACTTGTATTGTACATGTATCAACACGTATTATGCTAATTAAAAAACTAATGAAAGAGATCATCAGTCTACTCCACAAGTTTTCCATGCAGTAGTGATGACCTTATGCCATTTTATGGAAATAATATATTGACTAAGAACGTGATATTTATGGTAAATTTTTTCAGAAATGTTGTTTAAATTTTGGGCAAATTGATTTGTGTGGTTCAGAAATAAATAATTTAAGGGGCACACATCGAATAGCATAAGATTACATTTTATCTAGCAATATAACGTGGGTGATGAAGTTATTCGCGTTCACAGCAGTGCGTATCCCCTGGGCCCTGGCCGAAGTTGTTGCGACCAGATCCTGGCTCTGACATAATTTATCGAGAATGGGTTTGAAAAGTTATAAACATCTGCAACTTTTGTTGTTATCACAGCGGCTTATAATACAGTATGGAGAAAAGGTTTGTTATTAAAGTTCTACAGCCTCTTTCCCTGTCCCTTTCTTTTGCGTCTTCTGGAGTCGATTTTTAGTGCCAGGATAATAAAAGTTTATCTCGGTCGTTAATAAAGCTTTTTAAGACAGCTGAAGGATGGTCTGCCACAGGGGTCCGTACTTGCTCCAATTTTATATAACGTGTATACTGCTGATATCCCAATCACCAAGTCTAGACAATTTATATACGCAGACGATATTGCTTTAACTTATCAATACAAGGACTTCACAGCTACTGAAGAAACACTCACAAACAATCTTGCAGCCCTCGAAGAATATTGCTTTAACTTATCAATACAAGGACTTCACAGCTACTGAAGAATACTCACAAACAATCTTGCAGCCCTCGAAGAATATTGCTTTAACTTATCAATACAAGGACTTCACAGCTACTGAAGAAATACTCATAAACAATCTTGCAGCCCTCGAAGAATATTGCTTTAACTTATCAATACAAGGACTTCACAGCTACTGAAGAATACTCACAAACAATCTTGCAGCCCTCGAAGAATATTGCTTTAACTTATCAATACAAGGACTTCACAGCTACTGAAGAAATACTCACAAACAATCTTGCAGCCCTCGAAGAATATTTTAGAACTTGGAAGCTGAATCCTAAACCATCAAAAACCTAAGTAGCCTGCTTCCATTTAAGTAATCGACTAGCTAATCGAAAATTAAAACGTCTTTCTGAATTGTGTAAAACTCCACCACAATCATCATCCAAAGTACCTAGGAGTAACGTTAGATCAATCGCTGACGTTTAAAAGCCATCTTCAAAAAACAGCATCAAAACTTAAAACCCGAGCAAATGTACTACATCATATTGCTCGAACAACTTGGGGAGCCAACGCACACGTCCTGCGTACTAGTGCTTTGTCGCTGGTTTATTCAGCTGCTGAATACAGTGCTCCCGTATAGCTAAATAACGCACATACAAAAGCGACTGATGTCTAACTTAATAGGGTCATGAGAACTATTGTGGCACTTTCATGGCAACTTCACTACCTTAGCTCTCGGTGCTGTGCAGTATAGCACCTCCATAAATAACACGTCAGGAAGTACTACTTAAAGAATGCACCTACCCATTACCCATGTTAGAACTATCGCTTAAAATCTCGAAACCTACCTTTACAATTATAGTTTTCTGAAAACAAACTTGTCATCAGAGAGCTAGTTGTATTTGGGCACAATATCAAGCAATATTGTCATAACATTTTTTCAAATATATTGTTTAAGTATTTCATCACTGAGAGTGGCCAATAATTATTTGTTGAGCAAGAAAAGTCCAGTAACGGGACTTACCTATGTGATGTTCAGAAGCAGTGAAAGCTCATAGAGCAAAACAGTAGTTTACTAACTAGTTTTAAAATGTGCTCATAATATGGTTTGAGCAAATTTATATGAGTCATATTAACAACAAATTTAAAGCATTTAGCGTTTTGCAAGGAGCAGCTGAATTGTTTTATCTAGTTTTACCTCAACAACAAATACCAACGCTGTTGGATTGTCTCTTTGTGGTAGGGAAGGGCAATAATCTTGCTTCAGACGTGAAGAATATGTTAAATTAACTCGCAAGCTCAGCCACACCCTCCAAAAGTATATTTCCAATTTTAATATTCATTCGTTTACATAGTTTATTTTTATTTTTTACTATGGCTCAAACAGCTGTGGAATATTTATCAATTAAAAATACTTTATTAGGTATTATTGATCAAAATAACTTTTACGTTTTTGTAACTTGAATCATTTATCTTTTCTATTTCGCAGAATATATTGTTTCCTCGTTTGAAACCTAAATTCCTTTTGTGATCCATTTATTCCTTGTCTTGTTTGGACCAGCTTTGTAGTTTTGATAGGGCAGCTTGTATTAACATGGAAATTAAACCATTACTATTCTGCTGTTCTGTAGATATGAAGAGATGTAAAAATGTTCAATTTTCTTTAGAAAATAAAGAGTTAAATAAAGCAATATTTTCTGGACTTCTATTATATTATTTTATTAATATTGGACTCCTCTAGATTTATACTCAATTGTTAGTGGTCTGAGAAAGCTGTATTGACCACTTCACGCCGAGATTATGCTAACGATTCCAATTGTGTTATTGCCGTAAATCACGTAATGTTTTTTACTAGCAACCCAAGACCAAACAAAAGTTTTCATTAAATCAATCAGCCTTGTGTTTTTTGGGTGATCACTGTCCATTGCTTCAATTTTGAAATCACCTTACAGGACATAATATTGTTGGTGATTGTCAGGGATGGAATTGAAATAATAAAATCTTTTCAATTCTTGTTCGGAGTTGAAACCCATACACAATTCCAGTTACATGTATGGGTGGATGTGTGAGTCAATACCAATGTATGTGTATGGGTGGGTGGATGGGTCAATTAAACTGTACGAGTATACTGTCGAGCCTTCCTGTCCAATCTAGAGTGCGTCTTGTCAGGTGACACCAGTAAAACATGCACGCATGAAGACAAAGGAACAATATCATCATAAGAATTGTAGGAATGGTGGGTGAGTTTTGAAGAGTGACTGTGCCATTTTATTAGTCCATGTTAGGAGGAAATGTGGACGTAGGACCTCGGTGAGCTAAAATTGGTCAATGAGTTTATTCGGAGTAGAAGATATCCAGATTACAGAGTATAATTTAAACTGTTCGGTCATGAATAGCGAATAATCACATAAATTTCTAGTGACATTTTATAAAGTGAATTTGTATAGTACTGTATTAGAATTTGTGTTATCGTCAGTCATAGCCTGTTTCCAAATGTTCAACTTGAACAATTCGTACAGTACTTGGTTGTCTCCTATGTTGTAAGAACCACGTGGCAAGGGCACCTTTATAAGCAGATATACGGCTTCAGGCAGATTATAGATTGAGTTTGAGTCATAGGCCTATCTTCTCTCACTTCTTAACGCTTCCAGACGTGAAAGCTGCTGAAAAAACTGAATCAGCAACACATGGACAGGATGAATATTGGTAAAATTTACCGAGTATAGAAATAAGGTAATTTCACCTAAGTGAATTATTGAGTGTATTATTCTTTTAGGAATGCATACAAAGTCGTTTATACGTTATTAGGGAAAACTACAGTCGAATTATAAAATAATTCATATAAAAGTTTTTCTATTTTTCCTTTTTTTAGGAATGTGTATTTTTTTAACTTAAATGAAGGATATAGGCAAGGTTCTAAAAAACGTTACAGGATAATTAATAATTACAGTGATTTTACTTTAATTCTCTGAAATGAACTTAAATTAAATTAAAAAAGTTTTATTTAGTGAGGCAAAGTTAGGACCATTAGGTTCTCTCTTACACTTAACCTCATAAAGAAAATTGAATACAAAACTACAATGAGTATATCTAAAGAGTACACAAAAAAATAGGTGTTCACTTCTGCTGAGCACATTATTTATAAGCTAAACAACAATTCAAAGTTAGAGTTATAAGATAATTAAAACTAAACAAATTAAGCATCAAGCGTTAAAGAATATAAAACAAAGAAGAAAACAAAGAACTATTACTTACATGAAAAAATCAATAAACAAAAATTATTCCATGAACTGATCACAACAAACATACTTTACACATTCACTCAGTCCAACATTGACAGCACGGCCAAGGCCTACAACCCCCACGAATCCGCTGACAACCTCTCCCTTAGTGCCGCAACAAACCGAGCTCGACTATCAATATTTCGAGTTGAAGGATCAAGTTTATTCCACAATCTGCAGGCAGTGACAGTAAAAGATCTATTGTAAAGTGCTATTCGATGAGTTGGAATAGTTAACATTGATGAACCCTGACGCGTGTTCCGATTACTGATGCTGAAGTTAAACACAAAATTTGAAGCTATATAAGAAGGAATTTTGGATTGAAAAAGATTGTACGGTAAAGAAAATATGTTGATCTTTCTATTCTCGAGTAACTTTAATAAATTTAATCGTCTAAATAAGGAGTGATATAACTAAAATTTACATTTTTCGGTGACAACTGCGTCAAGGTACTACCTACAATATTTACAAGATACCCAGCTGTTTCGCCCATACTGTGATGTGGCTTCCTCAGTGGTTTCTTAGTACCTAGAGGCGGTTTCGCATGCGGTACATAGCTCTTGAATTTCGCATTTCTTGTTTAACGCTATTTCGTAGATATTTATAAACATTTCTATCAATGAGGTCCTTAGTCCTCTTAAATTTCCTTTAGATAGAGTCACGCTGGGACATTAAATGACGTATGGCAGGAGTGATCCAAGGGGAAGGTTGCCTGGTTTGGTTACAACGGAGGCATGTTTGTCCAACAAGAATATCATTGAAGTTGTTGACCATAATTTTAACATCGTCAGCAGATAAAACTGTACTCCAATTCAAATTTCTAGCATCAGCTAAAAGGTTAGCAGGGTTAATTCCTTTAAAATTTCGAAAAGAAACAAACTTAGGCACGTGCTGTGGCGATGTGACTTTATAGACACAGTACAGAAGATCATGTTTTGATATCCCTGGGACAGACAACTGGCCATGATGTGCAATTCGAGTTGAGTCACTAACCGCTAGCAGGTCAATCAAGGTGTCAGAGTGATCAGTGTGGTAAGTGGGCTGAAAAGGGAGTAAAGTTAAGTTACTTGAGTAAAACATAGTGGTAAGTTATCGTTTGTCATACGTGTCTCATCCCAGTAAATCAGTATTAAAATCACCCGTCACAATGACATGACTATACCAAGGCATCAGTCTTAACAGGACATTTTCGAATTCTGCCAAGAAGCAAACTTTAGGTGGTCGATAACAAAGTCCAAGGAGCATGTAAACACCATTAAGTGATATATCCATAAACATCCACTCAAGTCGAAATGGTCTTGAGGTGTCAGAGATCTCCAACACCTTAGAAGTAATAAAGGACCTGATGTAAGCCGCTGTGCCCCCACCTCCAGCAAACAGACGGTTATTACGATAGAGAGTGTATCCTGGTACACAGAAGCTGAGGGTATGTGAGGCTAAGGCCACGATTCGGATATAAGAATACAATCCCAAAGTGGAGTTCTAAATAGTGAGCTGATTTAATCAATATGACAAGGTACAGACTGAGCGTTAATATGAACTATCTTGCAGAAACGGCGATAAGGTGATAAGGAATGATAGAGAAGTTGCTCAGTGGATACGTCGGGCTCGGGCACGGCGGAGTCGTCAAGACCCTGCACCAAAGAATAGTGCGACGGACCACGGGGCACCACAGACCACAGTCGACAGGACAAAGCTGGACTCCACAAACACACAATATTCAGGACAGTCATACAACAAATTAAAAGAAATGATTATATAACATAAAACTTAGATTAAATGTGCACACAGAGCATGTTTTATACAGGCACGCTTAGGTGACAGTTGCCTGTACTCCTGTATGATATTAAATTACAATATTTACACACAAAAGAAAGAGACAAGTATATACATATCTATGTTAAGCTACTTGCATAGTGTTATACCAATATATTACAATACTTACACAATAAACGTAATAAATATACGTATAAATGTTACTGAAATAATACATTGACCTCACTCGATAACAAATTACAAAATATTATATAAGTATAAATAATAAAGCAAACACATGGACTATGTGTTTGTCTGATGTAGGGCCTTCTGGTTTTTAGCGAGTACCTGTCACACGTATATAATTTATTCACTAATTAACTTTTATAAGGTTGAACAACTTTGATCAAATTGAAATTTGGTAAATCTGTAAATATATTATAAGACGTATTAATGGTCTCAATTCGAGCCACACACATTTGCCAATACCATAAGTGTGTGACTTTTTACGCCGAAGTGCTCGACTGTCGATAACGGATATTCATATTAAATTACACTGGTCTGGTATAATGAACGAACTCGAAAGAAGTCGCATACCTTCGAGAGACCCATCTTCGAATTTGTATTCGTAGTCATGTATCCATTAACATATTTACCAATCTAGTGCTTAAATTTTGCTGACTATTTGTAACATAACTTCTAAAGTTTATCAGTGACAAATGACACGAGAGAGAGAGAGATGAAAGTGGAACTAGTGGAGTATGCCGGTACCGCGGGTCAGTGACAGCGCTGTTCACGCATAATACATTGTCATACTATATTCATTACACCGTAATACTTAACTAGGTTATGAATGTACTATGATACTCACGGGTCTGAGGCAGTGCTAGGTCCAGTCGGAGAGGCCGGATGGTGGTAGGACCATGGGAGTGCAGCCTGAGGACTCCATGATGATGGTGGCTCCACACTGTCGTGGCTCAACCTCACTACGTCACAACCACCCTCCTCCCACCCAGGGTCTATGACGTCACACGATCAATGCTACCACCCACTACACACACGCGTTAACACTTACACATCTTTAGAGTGAGGACATTGATAGCCTTTATAGCTCTTTGTTAGATTTAAAATGACTATAATTTCGATTCATTTGATCACAGCCATAAAAGGAGCTAAATAATTACAGTTTTAGGGAACTGGTAAGAAATTGGTTAGTTGCGAAATGATGTGTAACACCGTTCCTCCATCCCGGGGGTAAAGATGTGTAACACCGTTCCTCCATCCCGGAGGTAATGATGTGTAACACCATTCCTCCATCCCGGAGGTAATGATGTGTAACACCGTTCCTCCATCCCGGAGGTAATGATGTGTAACACCGTTCCTCCATCCCGGAGGTAATGATGTGTAACAGCGTTCCTCCATCCCGGAGGTAATGATGTGTAACACCGTTCCTCCATCCCGAAGGTAATGATGTGTAACACCGGTCCTCCATCCCGGAGGTAATGATGTGTAACACCGGTCCTCCATCCCGGAGGTAATGATGTGTAACACCGTTCCTCCATCCCGGAGGTAATGATGTGTAACACCGTTCCTTCATCCCGGAGGTAATTATGTGTAACACCGGTCCTCCATCCCGGGGGTAATGATGTGTAACACCGTTCCTCCATCCCGGAGGTAATGATGTGTAACACCGTTCCTCCATCCCGGGGGTAATGATGTGTAACACCGTTCCTCCATCCCGGGGGGTAATGATGTGTAACACCGTTCCTCCATCCCGGAGGTAATGATGTGTAACACCGGTCCTCCATCCCGGAGGTAATGATGTGTAACACCGGTCCTCCATCACGGAGGTAATGATGTGTAACACCGGTCCTCCATCCCGGGGGTAATGATGTGTAACACCGGTTCTCCATCCCGGGGGTGATGATGTGTAACACCGTTCCTCCATCCCGGAGGTAATGATGTGTAACACCGTTCCTCCATCCCGGAGGTAATGATGTGTAACACCGTTCCTCCATCCCGGATGTAATGATGTGTAACACCGTTCCTCCATCCCGGAGGTAATGATGTGTAACACCGTTCCTCCATCCCGGAGGTAATGTTGTGTAACACCGTTCCTCCATCCCGGAGGTAATTATGTGTAACACCAGTCCTCCATTCCGGGGGTAATGATGTGTAACACCGTTCCTCCATCCCGGAGGTAATGATGTGCAACACCGGTCCTCCATCCCGGAGGTAATGATGTGAAACACCGTTCCTCCATCCCGGGGGTAATGATGTGTAACACCGTTCCTCCATCCCGGAGGTAATGATGTGTAACACCGTTCCTCCATCCCGGAGGTAATGATGTGTAACACCGGTCCTCCATCCCGGAGGTAATGATGTGTAACACCGGTCCTCCATCCCGGAGGTAATGATGTGTAACACCGGTCCTCCATCCCGGGGGTAATGATGTGTAACACCGGTCCTCCATCCCGGGGGTAATGATGTGTAACACCGGTCCTCCATCCCGGAGGTAAAGATGTGTAACACCGGTCCTCCATCCCGGGGGTAATGATGTGTAACACCGTTCCTCCATCCCGGAGGTAATGATGTGTAACACCGTTCCTCCATCCCGGAGGTAATGATGTGTAACACCGTTCCTCCATCCCGGAGGTAATGATGTGTAACACCGTTCCTCCATCCCGGAGGTAATGATGTGTAACACCGTTCCTCCATCCCGGAGGTAATGATGTGTAACACCGTTCCTCCATCCCGGAGGTAATGATGTGTAACACCCTTCCTCCATCCCGGGGGTAGTGATGTGTAACACCGTTCCTCCATCCCGGAGGTAATGATGTGTAACACCGGTCCTCCATCCCGGGGGTAATGATGTGTAACACCGGTCCTCCATCCCGGGAGTAATGATGTGTAACACCGGTCCTCCATCCCGGAGGTAATTGGCTCTTTCTGAATAAATAAGTCTTTCTTAACATTATTAATATACAGAATGGGATTATAATTTCAAATAGTAAAGAAATAAGTGGCCAAAACATTCCATACAATGATTAAATATAAAACCAAAATAAGAAATAAATGTTGTACTAAATATAAGTTGGGTGTTTATATTATTGTTCTTTTAAGCTATTTTAGAAAGGTGAAATAAGCTGATTCAAATTAATTTACTAATAGTAAACAAGAACGATAAAATATTGTATTTAGGTCAATTATATTAATAAGACTAGTTACTTACACGACGCATATCTGTGTGTAGTTTAAACATGTATGGTAAAGTCCAACAACCGGGAGACACAGACAGAATTAGCAATGCGAAAGGGAGATTAAACAGGGGTATTAGACCAATAATAGTATGGAAGATATATTTAGAGTATAATATGTGTTAAATTTTCCGCTTCTATTGTACACCCTTAAACAGGTATAACTGACAGGAGTTTGGAACGTTCCTACATCGGCCACATCCATGAACCAAAAAGTAAGTATATTCGAATGAAATTGCAAAAGTATATTCGAAACCGGACTCCTGGCTCAACCCCTCACGCCAGTAGTAATGTCTTGGGTGTCGAAACTGCTCCTGGCTCAACCCTTAACGCCAGTACCAGGAGCCACATCTAAATTCACATCCCATTAAGGGTACCAGCCTCCACATATAAATTCACATCCCATTAAGGGTACCAGCCTCCACATATAAATTCACACCACATTAAGGGTACCAGGAGCCACATATAAATTCACACCACATTAAGGGTACCAGTAGCCACATCTAAATTCACACCACATTAAGGGTACCAGGAGCCACATATAAATTCACACCACATTAAAGGTACCAGGAGCCACATCTAAATTCACACCACATTAAAGGTACCAGGAGCCACATCTAAATTCACACCACATTAAGGGTACCAGTAGCCACATCTAAATTCACACCACATTAAGGGTACCAGTAGCCACATATAAATTCACACCACATTAAGGGTACCAGCAGCCACATCCAAATTCACACCCATAGGCTCTGCTCCAATACTTTTGGCCTGGTCTGTACACCCCCCTTGGAAACAGTTTACCTCAACAGTTAGTTGTAATTCCTCCTTTGCAGCTGAAGAAATTTTTAAACATATTATCGGTCCCCTTACCAGTAAATTCCTACCTTATTTCGAGGAAACCAACGGTGAGGTCAATTGTTCACCACTCCACATGCCATTGGAACAAGACAAGGCCGTTAACAGAATGTAGTATGATAGTATTGTTTATTTAAGGTCTAATTCATTGAATGCGTATTTAAACTTGCAAAAAGTAGTATGAATACGGTCCTTTCTTTTTACAGCGTATTTGAAAAATAAATTGAATGACACAATTAATTGTATACAATATTTGCCCACTTGAACGAAAACAGGAACACGTTAATTGTACGCAACTCTAATATTTTTACATCATATAATTTAACACATCTATAAATATTGATACTTTTTGTCTTGATGTGGTACTTTGCACTTAAAGAATAAATGCTTTTATGTCCAAGGACCCAAATAAATAATATTAAGTATAAACACAACAGTTTCGGTACAGCTGGAACAAAGTCAGGAGTGCTTAACTTTCTATCTCATATGAACACTGTCAAAAGATTGTTATTTCTTTAAAAAAATGTGTCTTAATTAATTCAGTAAAATATGTATAATCGTTGAATCAAGGGTATAATGTATATTTAAGCTTAAAAACTATAAACTTAGTAGACTATACATTGTCAAAAGATTGTTATTTCTTTAGAAATATTTGTATTAATTAATTCAGTAAAATATGTATAATCGTTGAATCAAGGCTATAATGTATATTTAACCTTAAAACTATAAACTTAGTAGACTATACACTACTATACATTGTCACAAGATTGTTATTTATTTATAAATATTTGTATTAATTAATTCAGTAACACACGCATAATGTATTTTTAAGCTTGAAAACTATAAACTTAGATTAGCAAATCAGTTTTATACACATAAACGTGCGCGCACACACAAGCGCGTATGTATATGTAAAATATTTACTTGCAATTTATTTTTTAAATAGTTCAACCCGTATGCACACTTCAAACCAGATACCAAGTAATTATAACAAAAATTATCAAAATATTTTTAATTACAGTTTATCACTGATTTAAACGTGTACATGTGGCTGCATAGAATAATTATCGGGAAAACTTTGTTCTTAGAGTTCATTAAAAACTGTTATTTGGAATAAACAAACAATTCCTGATTTTTTAAATAATTGCTGCCACGTACTTTAATCATCTCAAGTACGTACAGTATAGTGTAATGTGCGGTATTTCAAAGGTGCTTGGAACAGCAAAATGATTGTTTGCCAAGGCCTGGTTCCAACAAGAGGTTAATTATGGCAGGACTGAACGCCGAAAGGGATTTAATATGTCTAAGAATTGCTTGACCAGGAGGGCAGTTGTAACGTTGTCATAGGTAGGTACAGTGTGAGTTTGGACATTTTGACTTAATGAGTTCAAACTGGTTTGACAAGGGTGTAATTTGGATGAAGCTGCTGCTACCCCTGATGGGGTGTGAATTTGAACATACCCGTATTCAACATTCTGTATATGGTCTATAGACCACACCTAGTAGACATCGAATCTAGGAAGGACTGGAGACTATTCCAGGCTAGTAACAAACCTATCACCAACAGAAATCGCCTGATACACAGATGGTTATATCATGGGGGTGGAGCTGGATATAGGATCTATAGGGGGCTGCTCGATCTACCAGGCTGAGATCTTTGCCACTTGTCTGTACCCAAAAAATGCTCGCAAAACAAGATGGGAGCAAACAGATATATTATGTCAGACAGTCAAGCCAACCTTAAAGCACTTTGACTCCTATGTTTATTTTATGAAAACAATACGAAGACCTATAGAATAAACAAATAATATGTTCTGATAATAAATATTCTGACTAATAAAATGAACGTAAAAACTGCAATTGTGAAAGTTAATTTAATAAAAACAAGAGAGAAACCCAAATAAATTATTTATGTCATATACGATCGGAGTATATCAACTTGTATAAAACAATGATAGTTTATTGAACAAGGAGTTCGAGACTATCATTGCGTTGTTAGTCGCTGCACGTGCAACTTACATAAACTGGTACCATTAGTTCTACAATTAGTCTTAGGTAGATAAGAAGACCAAATTGATATTCTTACGAGATAACTAACTAACGATGGCGTTACCCACTTTGACTTTAAATCCACGCAAATCCGCTCATTTAACATAAAACCTTTTAGAAACAGTTTTCTTTTCAACGTATAAACAAATATAAGTGGCTGGATAGATGACCTTTGTTATGCAATTATAAAACTTAAATAACTAATATGAGATACTGCGTATCAGGGCACTATTAACTTGATAGTTAAAAATTAATTTTTTTGTTACTCAGAAATAAAATCATAATGAGAGAGAATTTTTGAAACGAGTGACAAAATTACTATTTTAAATAATAAACATAGAAATGTTGTCTAAGTTATTATTCATTGTCGTATGGTTGATCATATCAAATGTTTTATTTTATTATTTTTAAAAGTACTAATAATCCTAAATATTCTAATATAAATAAGTTACAAGTTTTGAATACATTTATTTTAATTCCGTCATAAACTGATAACATTACATAATAGTGATGTCAATTATATTGAAAGAATTGGGCAGTTAATAACTTAGATTAGAATGCAGTAACACATTATTTATACATTTTTTAATAGTATTGTAAGACTAAAATATAAAATATTATGAAATACAATAAAAATACGGTCATTATATGTACTATTGGATACAGATAAAATTTCGAAATAACACAACTACAATTAATTGAATAGGAACAGCTTTTGAATCGTAAAGTGATATTTATTCAGTCTTTATAAATTTTTTACACACAATTTACATTTAATTCTGACCATAAACATTCTTGATACTTACTTTCCTTAATCCTGTCTACTTCTACCCGTTGGTGTCGAGGTCTTTGTCTGTCTACAGTGAGTGCTATAGCCTCTTAGAGTGAAACACCCCTCTCACGCAGAGCATCCTCTACTTCTACCGGTTGGTGTCGAGGTCTCTGTCTGTCTACAGTGAGTGCTATAGCCTCTTGGAGTGAAACACCCCTCTCACGCAGAGCAGCCTCTACTTCTACCAGTTGGTGTCGAGGTCTCTGTCTGTCTACAGTGAGTGCTATAGCCTCTTAGAGTGAAGCACCCCTCTCACGCAGAGCATCCTCTACTTCTACCGGTTGGTGTCGAGGTCTCTGTCTGTCTACAGTGAGTGATATAGCCTCTTGGAGAGAAACACCCCTTTTACGCAGAGCATCCTCTACTTCTACCGGTTGGTGTCGAGGTCTCTGTCTGCCTACAGTGAGTGCTATAGCCTCTTGGAGTGAAACACCCCTCTCACGCAGAGTAGCCTCTACTTCTACCCGTTGGTGTCGAGGTCTCTGTCTGCCTACAGTGAGTGCTATAGTCTCTTGGAGTGAAACACCCCTCTCACGCAGAGCAGCCTCTACTTCTATCGGTTGGTGTCGAGGTCTCTGTCTGCCTACAGTGAGTGCTATAGCCTCTTGGAGAGAAACACCCCTCTCACGCAGAGCAGCCTCTACTTCTACCGGTTGGTGTCGAGGTCTCTGTCTGTCTACAGTGAGTGCTATAGCCTCTTGGAGAGAAACACCCCTTTTACGCAGAGCATCCACTACTTCTACCGGTTGGTGTCGAGGTCTCTGTCTGCCTAAAGTGAGTGCTATAGCCTCTTGGAGTGAAACACCCCTCTCACGCAGAGCAGCCTCTACTTCTATCGGTTGGTGTCGAGGTCTCTGTCTGCCTACAGTGAGTTCTATAGCCTCTTGGAGTGAAACACCCCTCTCACGCAGAGCAGCCTCTAATTCTACCGGTTGGTGTCGAGGTCTCTGTCTGCCTACAGTGAGTGCTATAGCCTCTTGGAGTGAAACACCCCTCTTACGCAGAGCAGCCTCTACTTCTACCGGTTGGTGTCGAGGGCTCTGTCTGTATACAGTGAGTGCTATAGCCTCTTGGATTGAAACACCCCTCTCACGCAGAGCAGCCTCTACTACTGGTTGGTGTCGAGGTCTCTGTCTGCCTACAGTGAGTGCTATAGCCTCTTGGAGTGAAACACTCCTCTCAAGCAGAGCAACCTCTACTTCTTCCGGTTGGTGTCGAGGTCTCTGTCTGTCTGCAGTGAGTGTATCGTCAACGAATGTCTGCCCTATTGTCGGCGCAGAAATTATGAGCACCCGAGATTAAAGGTTGTGTTCTAAGTAACTAAGTGGCCTACGAAAAATCTAATCACGCCATTGTTTTCCTCATACGTTATATGATTTTTTAATGTTATTCCAATTCAGGCATTCCACTTTCTTTTATATCTTGAATAAACAAAGATGGGGTGATAGGAGATGGTTCTGCCTCGGCATCAGAAATGCATGTCAATGGCCTAGAATTTAAGACACTCTCACAATCGCACAATATTGTTTCCATTTCAATGTATGAAAGAGTTGATTTCTTGATGACTTCTTAGAAGGCGTTTAGTCAGTCCTATCAAAGGCTCCCACTATCCACCCCACTATGCAGCTGTTGGAGGATTGAACTTCCAAGTAATTCTATTTATGTTGCAATATTCAAATCAATATTTTGAAACAAATTTGCAGTCCCACAAAAATTGGTACCTTGATCACACTATACAGAGTGATTTTTTTAAGTGTGCCACCATTGGGATCTTTTAACCTGCAGAGATACAACAAACGTTGAATGGAGAACTTTACCTCATTTTTTAATGCTAATTACAAATTACGTAGGTCAAATTTTAAAATTCTGTCACCATCTTCTCACATGGTGGTCAACTTTGAAATTTCTTATGGGAACCCCTATGTTTTATGGTGGTTTTACTAGTCATTTTAAGAATTGTTTTATTCTTGGAATTGTTGGTATATATCATATCGCACAGTTATATAACGAAAACAATGGTGTGATGGGATTTTTTAATGAAAGGCCTCTTAGTTTCTTATAAACAGTGACGGATTTAGACCTTTTGCGACCATAGGCAAATTTTTTGCCCCCCCCCTGCAAATGTTCGTACCTTCAGCTGGTTTGGTAAATAATACTCATGTTGTAAGGCTAGTATGTAGTTAACTTTAATTTTTTTTTTTTCAAAAAGTGTTTTCTAATCTATTGTTTTTTTACTCGGATACACGTACTACGTCGATAGTAGGGATTTCTCTCACGGTGAGTCAGCCGGAACACTGCTATCGGAGTTATCTCCAGTACAGGTGCGATATGGGGCCAACCCAGTTACTGTTTTCTATCATTTTTGCAATGCCTAGAAAAAAGACAATTATGCTGTAGTTACCAGGATGTTGTAACTAGGCTAAAGGAAAGCAGACGAACTATTAAACTTCGACATAACGTGTCCATCCACATACGCATGGTTTAATACATTTGGTCTGAAGAATTTACAAATCCACAATTATTAAATTTTAGTGTAAAATCCTTTTAACACACTTCTTGAAGATGCTATTTCCACAGTGTAACGAATTTTCTAGGGATAAATAAAAATTGGAGAGGTTGCACATTTATGGAGGTTAAAAAGCATATTAGATTGTAGTAATTGTACGTTTGACTAAATAGGAAATTACTTGTGCAATTAAAACCATGGCATTGTTTCCAACGATTACATATTCAACATTATACAGAGTTCATCTGATCACTGCACGACTATAGAGATATCAACAAGTCTTCGAAATGCTGACAGAACCATAGAGAATATACATACTCTATGTAGTTTATTTATTTACTCTGTGGCAGAACTAATCAGGCAATTAATTAACTTCAATGGCAATTGCACTACTCGAACATACATGTGTGACTTATAATAACAAAAGTAGACGCAATTCTGCATATTTTGGTAAAAAAACCTACATTTCAATATTTTCAGCTATAAGGTAGAAATACAATATTCACCTTGTTTTTACGTTACGTTTTCTCTATGGTGCAAAAAGCTTTAGCTAATTTAATGTCTAATTAAAAAAAACATTAACTTTTTCCCATATTAGATTGTTTATATTACTACTTCTAGCCCCAACAATTTATTTGATAGTAAATATGTTACATAGTTATAAATAAGCATAGTTACCTTGTAAGCTTACATCAATAATTAAAACTTTTTTTAGTAAACAAGTAAATAACAACAATAATAAGACATACTCTGAAATGTATAATTACAAAACAGAAGCAGTACTGCATGTTATATAAGTCCAGATGCTCATGGGTTAGAAAAAAAGTATATTATTATATGGTAATAACTTGCATAAGTGTATTAGTAAACAAGAGATTTGGCATGTATGAGTTGATGTACGTAAGTGAAAGTAACTTCACTAATTAGTCATGAGGCCACCCGCCCACCCAACATTGACAGGAAATATAATACAGGTTGGTTTCTTTGTTTGTGCAATCATAGAACGATTTATGTCTGGCTCTCAGGAAGGTAATTTGTCTTCCTTTTTAGTACGGTTCTTGCTTTTAAGATTTATTTCTTAATAGATTCCATTAAATACTATATTGTCACGCCCAACTTCTGCGTCCTAAATAATAACGTGCCTCCACTCCGTAGCTACTGACTGGTCCCTTTATTTAACGTGCCTCCACTCCGTAGCTACTGACTGGTCCCTTTATTTAACGTGCCTCCACTCCGTAGCTACTGACTGGTCCCTTTATTTAACGTGCCTCCACTCCGTAGCTACTAACTGGTCCCTTTATTTACACTCACTAATTAACTAAATTACAAAATGGAGATATTTTCAAATGTAAATTACTCGACATTATTTTAGCACTTAGAATTAAACTATTCTTATTTACATTATTTAATATCAATTAACTTCTATAAGATCGTCCAATATCCACCACCGTTTGTGAATGACATTGGTTAACTCTATCACTCAACTCTCACTTTCACTCCAGACTGAAAATAACTGAAAGCTTGAAAGGACTATCGCTTAATCACGAAAAATCATCATCAATCCTTTTACAAGTAAAAGGAACCTCGAGCACTGGATGGGTTTAAAACTCAACGGAGTTTCACTCAGTCTGACAAAGCTAACTATCAAGAGGTCATCCTGGATTGTAGCTGACTTGGAACTATAATCTTTCTACTGTTATTGTCCAACAGGGTCCTAAATAAATAAGGTGATTCCACTTCTGGCTTCTAATTGTTACTTTTATTTACAAATTCTAAATCACACTAAGAAATATTTACAAACTTAAATTATTACTTAAACACTATTTCGAATCTTAAATTTATCACTAATATTTACATTACTTATCACTCTGTTCACCTAGTCTCCAACACTTCTCGGTATACTGTCACTACACTGTCATTAGACTGCCACTGTCACTAGATTGTCACTGTCACATCCACTGGTGCTGACTGTCATTCACTAACTCTTCACTGGCTGTAACTGACTGTCACTAACTCTTCACACACACTGACTCTTGACTGACTGTCAGGTCGGTCGAAGGGTGTCTTTAAATGACTAGAGGTGGAATCCCAGAAGATTCTGGAACTGTCGATGGTGAACCTGTAGAAGAGTCTAGAAGTTCTCGATTCCATAGGAAGGGCCTAGATTCACCTACAGGCGAATGATCTGCCATTCTAGTCCTTCCTGGAAGACCTGGATAGGCCCCGTGGGTGGTTACCCGCGCAGGGAAGGTGCTCAATGACCTAAGCGGTGCCGATGGTGGCCCCCGTGATCCGTAACACTACTCCCTCTTAACCCTTAGAGCTCTCCTGTCCTGCTATGCAGGACATGGCGATTCCCCCTCCAGCTCTGATTAGAAGCATCGTATGCCTGTCCATGAGATCTGCTGGCCTGCATTGCAGCCCATGGCGGAGTGCCCTGTAGCTCTCTCTTTATTTACGTGCAGACGGCCATTGTACTCTGAATTCTTTTGATTGTCATGTTGTAAACAAGTTTAAATGTTTGTTTAAAAGGACAGATTTGGAACAGTTACACAATAGCTACAAACTTCATTTTTGTTATGTTTGCTAGGCAATTTTATCTATTTTACTACTATTTGATGATTACATTGTCTTTCATGGCTAATTAATATTTAACTACCAATATAAAACATGTTGTTTAATAAACAAAAAAACTATTTTTTTCAATTAAATACACTTTTTCTACTAAAAATTAATATATATTAATTAAATGTATCGTAAACAGGATAAACAGTTACAAAAACAATCAATTTTACTTGTAATATGTATATTTATAGATCAATTAAACTTTACTGAACACGTTTCAATATAGAAATAAATGAGAAATCGAATACTATTGTTTATAATAATCACCATAATTGAATAATAAGATATTTAAAATATAACATATGTTATAGTTGTAACAGTATTTATTTACTTTAATACATACTTTTAATTTAAAATGTTGAACTAACTGATAATCTAAATAACAGGAGAATGTTTGGTGATAATAAGATTTTGCTAGAAGCATAAAATAAATATATATAATATAAATAAAAAAATAAGGACGAAATAGTTAAAAAGACATAATACAATTCTAAAATTGCATTATAATTAGGCATATAAGAAGTTAACGAATGTTAAAATTGTTAACTTCTTATAGGGCTCCTTTGTTTACGGAAGGTTTTCAAATCAGCATCAACAAAAACAAGATTGGTGGGAGAGGGAGGGGTGAGGGGTCTGACTTCTACTAACCTTCACAAATCGCCGCTTTACATTACAATAAAGAAACACTTCAAATTAAATTCTTGATGCTATTACTAATATAAAACAGTAATACAATTGTCAAGAGAACTTATTATAACATATTTATTTAGGTAATCCTAATCATATGTAATTAGCATTGAAGAATTGGTATAATCAAATGCATATTTTATTTTGAAAATATATATTCACTTTATTATCAAGGGTAAAATTTCGTTCATTAATTAGTTCTCATTCATTAAAAATAACTCTGAAACTTCTAGGTACAATAGAAATAATTATAAAAATTTAAATGTCATGAGTGACCTTGGTCCCGCAATGCAGGACAGCAGAGTATTTTACATAAATGAATGTGTCCTGCTATGCAGGACAGCAGATCCAATGGACATGGCACACTATTATAAATTAGAGCTAAGAGGAAAAATGGCGATGGCCTGCATTGCAGGACAGGAGAGCTCTGAAAAAGTTGAAAATAAATAAAGTTGAGTACTAAGGGTTAAGGCTGTTCTTCAGACTACCTGGTGGAGGTTGCTGCCCTGGAGTTGTCCAATCTTCTTCCAGTTCCACTGGGTCCACAATGGTTAAAGATGCAGACCAGGATTCTTATCCCGGTGTCCTGAAAAAGCTCATTCACTAAATCCTTCACAGTCGACCAGTCCAATCCATCGTAGCCGCAGTACAGCTTACGAATGGCAAGCTTCTGTATTCCTAGGTGCAGCAGACGTTCCGTCAGGTTGACGAGGCTCCTCCGTAGAGCGTCATATGTGGGCTTCCGATGTAAAGCTTCCTTGGTCACCGAGTAGAAGAGATGTTGACCTTCTTGCTCCAGATGGAGTGCAGCTCCTCAGTGTGACCAAACCTCTTCCTGAAGAGCGTTGCAATGCCTCGAGACATCCTCAAGTCTTTGGCTACGCAGTGCGCAAGAGCGTAGCTCGGTGGAAGTATGAAGAGCTCCTTGTACACTGATGTGATGTTGAAACATGTATTTATATTTCATATATTTATATATACACACACACACACACACACACACACACACACACACACACACACACACACACACACACACACACACACACACACACACACACACACACACACACACACACACACACACACACACACACACACACACACACACACACACACACACACACACACACACACACACACACACACACACACACACACACACACACACACACACACACACACACACACACACACACACACACACACACACACACACACACACACACACACACACACACACACACACACACACACACACACACACACACACACACACACACACACACACACACACACACACACACACACACACACACACACACACACACACACACACACACACACACACACACACACACACACACACACACACACACACACACACACACACACACACACACACACACACACACACACACACACACACACACACACACACACACACACACACACACACACACACACACACACACACACACACACACACACACACACACACACACACACACACACACACACACACACACACACACACACACACACACACACACACACACACACACACACACACACACACACACACACACACACACACACACACACACACACACACACACACACACACACACACACACACACACACACACACACACACACACACACACAGATGTTTTGTTTACAATTTTATAATTATTTGTTAAATAGGAATTCAGTTGGAAAATAAATGTGACATGGTTCACAAATACAGTTATTTTGATTAATTCAGTTTTATTAATTATTTCGTATTGTAATTACAATATTGGCGACGAGGAAAAGAAAGAACTATGACTGAAGAAAAGATTTTAAAAACTGAAGAAATCAAGGACTATTATTAAAAGGACAATTCATGAAAGCTAAAAGATATACAGAAGGTAATCCTACGTTGATTGAACTTAATCTGTTTAGTAACTTAATTCTGTTACAGATTATTGGAAACATTATAAACATTTTCCAGATTCTATTGATTCCTTGGCTGATGAAAATGATTTGGAAAAAGAACTAGAATATAGATGTAACGTAGAGAAAGAATATTTACAACTTAAGGCAAAATTTTAGTAAATGGCTCAAAATCTAACGAATACATATTGTGAACGAATACATGTGATGCTTTACCAACTTCTTCTTCGAATTCATCTATTCAATCATCATTAATTACGTCAAGTAGTATTAATTTCACACCTTATCACACAGATGAAACTATCAAAAATTTTACACACAGATGAAATATTTTTACACATAAAAAAATCAAACTAGTGATAATACGACTAAAGTTTACACTTTATTGCATGCTCTTAAACCACAATTACATCAACAGTTATATGATATATGTGCTCCGGACACCCCTTTATCTAAGAGCTACGAGGAATTAGTATCTTTGCTAACAGAATTTCTTGATCCCAAACCAAGTGTTAGGCCCTTCGGCACAAATTTATAAGCCGAACTCAATAGCGAGATGAAAATATAAATAAATTTTCCATAGCTCTAAAAGAATTACTGTCAACTGTAGTTTTAGTTGCTCCTGTGGAAAGAGCGTAGCTGATATGCTTTTTACGACTTCAATTTATTCGTGGGTTAAGAGATACAGATATACGAACAAGGTTACTACAAGAAAGGGCAGTCCTTACATACAAGGAAGTGGTTGACATCGCTTCTGCCATAGAGAAATGCAAAGACTGAGTGTATGTTCAATACCCACTAAGAGAATGTTTAATACAAATGTACAACTGAGAACAAACACTGGTGAATTAATAAAACCGAGAAGGGTAGCATTTGTAAAATGCGCGTACAAGTCTCAATGTGGGAAATTATATATAATCAACCAGAAAGGTGATCCAATATTTGGTAGAGACTGGCTCAGAGAAGTGAATTTGGACTGGGGTGAGATAAAATCGGTGAGTTTGGTAGCTCCATCAGAACTCGAAGATGGTCTACAAGAGTACAGTGATGTTTTTGAAGACAAAATTGGCTCTATTCCGAGCGAATTTAGACACTTTCAACTGATTGAGGGAGCCAAACCAATATTTATCAAGGCCAGACAAGTTCGTTACTCTATAAAGGAAAAGTTAGAAAAGGAGTTTTCAAGATTAGAATCCAATGTTCATAACTAAAATTGAACACTCAGGCTTTGCTACACCGTTAGTACCAATTATTAAACAAAATGGAAATGTGCACATTTTTTCTGACTAAAAAGTAACTCTTAATAAACTGATTAAAGATGAAAAGTATCCCATTCCGAGAATTGAGGACATATTTGCCCAGATAAATGGAGATGAGATATTCTATATTTTCCGGTGAAAACCGCGTCAAGGTGTACATTATTTACAAAGTAACCAGATGTTTCGCCCTTACTGTGGTGTGGCATCTTCAGTGGTATCTACCACAAATATAGATTCTGTTTTTGTGTTCTCCTGATTGCTAAAATAGCAATTTGTAAGGGTATTTTATACAAAATTTCCGGGGGTGTGCCCCCGGACCCCTCTTTCAGATGGGAGTATTCCATAACCCCTATGCTCCCCGGAGAACCCTCCCCAAACATTATTTTTATCTACGCCACTTATTGAAACTCCTCTATCATGGCTTCCAGTGCTGAGCAGCATAGCGTCTACGGATATAAGACGCATAAAGGCACGTCTTGTATTCGAGAGTTCCAAAATATTCAATCTACTTCGAATCTCCCCATTTTGCAAGATATCCTAACACGTGCATGACGATTTATATCTAGAAATTCACCTTTTCAACTAGCTTCCCAGGCAATCTCAAACGTCTTTTTGCCAGAAAAAAACTGGGCGTTAACTTGGGATATTTTTGACGGTCGAAACAGGTTCATAGTAACAGACCCCACAACCAGCCAGGGAACACGTACAGGATAGCTGCGGATCTTCCTTCCTCGTAAGGAATTGACTATGTTGAGTCACTATCGCACGGGTGTGGGAAGATGCAATTACTGGAAATTTAACTGGGGAATTGGAAATGATCAGTCATGTGATTGCGGAGTCGAAGTTCAAAATATTCATTACATAGTTAATTATAGCCAATTGCGTTCTTTTCAAAGGGGATCAACTGGTCTTCATTCAATCAGAGAAGCAGGTGTTCAATGGTTTTGAACTCTGGATTTGGCTCTATGACTTAGACATAAGTACGTTTTACCGTAGATTTTATTAATTTAGATATTTGTTCTAATTTTTAATTGTTTTATTAGTTTGGTAACTGACACTCCCGTTAGTCATCTCCCTCCTCCTACCACGAAGTGGGTGGACATTTTATTTTTGGGCCTAGAGGCGGCGGTCAAGGACATGCTGTAGAGTGAATGAAGTAGGCGGTAATGCTGAAATGCACACGTGATTGTGGAAAGGAACAATTGAGGGAGTACGTTTATTTGTTTCCATCCTCAAACAAGCTGTATAGCATTTAGAAATGTTATTCGTTTCATCGTATATTTTTTAATTTTTTTGCAAGAGGTTGGTGACTTAATTGCCCTTGTGACTTGAAAATTAAGGTCGAATTTGACAATTAAGTTATTTCATTTATGTGATATTTAAACGAATGAAATATTCAATCATATTAGTAATCAGATAAACTCTTATTTTGTCAACATTTATTGAGATCTATGGTGTTAGAAACTAATCGTATTTTTAGTTACTTTATGATAATATTTTAACATCTGAAAGCTGTAATAAAAAATAACATCTTTTAAGAATTAAACTACTTCCTTTTAAGAATGCCTTTGTTCTGAGAATCATAAAATGGTTTCTGTAAATCGATTATCATTATCACACAACAATAGTTCTACAGTACGTATGACGTTTCCGTTTGTTCACAGTATTTTACTGTGTTTTATTATAAATGTATTTTTTATGCATCGGACACTCAAAATTTTAAATTGTTAGTGGTTCTGTACTGTGATTAGATTTTTTGGGGAAACGATTTTTAACGCCTCTTCGACAAGAATACTGAGGGTTTCATACCAATCAAATCTAAATATCCTATAACTTATTTATTGCTACAAGTAATAATATTACAATAATTATCGCCAATATTTGTTTTAAATGTACCTATTTTCATTTTCAGGTCTTGTTTACTTGTTGAGTTTTAGATTTGGTCGTCACTCAGACACGTTCCCGAATATAATTCATACACAGTATAGTTATTTATTTTTCAAACCAGTCTACTACAGTGACCCTGTGCAAGTGAGTTTATTCTGGAGAGGTGTGACCTTAGAATTGCGGTGCCACTTGATGACGTAGTCGTATCGATCGTCAGTCGGACTATTGACGTTGTTGTGTTGGCAAACCTGTCAGTGTTAGTTGACTGTCGCTAGACATCGACGTTCTCTACTGTGATTGGTGTTGTGCATTGCTTCAATCAGTTCAATTCCTCTCAACTATTGCACCACACATAAGTGTTGTTTTCCTTGTGGTTAGTATCCGGTTCCGTTCCGTCCCCAGATGTGTAGTGGTGGAGTTGTAGTATCAGCTGATGCCACAATGCCAGTGTCAGTGAGCGAACCATCGCGCGCTCATTCAGTAATTCTGTCCCGGCCACAGCGATAACACTATCACATCATGGCTCTCTTGGGTGAGTGAGCACATTCAATATTAGTCACATCGGGTTTTTACAGTATAATTATTTGATACTTAATTTAGCGATATATTTTATGTTTGTTAGTCTCGCACTCTGTATTATTTATCCTGTTAACTTCAATTAACCAGAGTAACATTTGGTATTGATTCTTGAATTTCATATTTTTAGTGTTTTCAATGCGTAAAACATTCCTAAACAGAAGACCTCAATTAATTTAAAATCTAGCCAAATTATATCACATCACTTTATTGTGTTTTTATTTATACGTTAAGTAAATAATACAAAAAAATTATAAAACTGTTAGATTGAATAGAATAATTGAAGTTTTTTTAAATTTAACCTGTAGGAAATACTTTTTGTAATATAATCCAACTTATGTGAACAAATCAGATCTATAAAAAATTTAGGAATTTACTTTTCCAGTTGCATCGCTCCCTCAGGCAATTATAGTCCGAATAAATAACTTTGGTACTGGCAGAACGGCCACGCACCGCTGGTCTGAAATGACAAAACTCAGAGTTTTATACAGTATTGCTGTCAAACATTTTTATGTTTATTTTTAAGCAGACAGTAATTTTCAAACTAATTGTATAGTGACCACCATGTTATATTCTTTAAGAAAAGATTATGCTGGATATTTTGCTTGAACTACTTGGATTTTTATTGTGATATTTGTGTTTAAGAACATGTTTTTATCAGTGAAATTGCGCGTGAGTTGTCTTTAACCTGTTAAGAGCTAATGAGAAATTACATTTTTTTGTTAACCCTTGCAAACTCGGAAAGGACAAACGCTTGGCAACATTTCTTTAAACCTAAATTGATTGTGTTATTTATGTGACACTAAAATCGTGCTTTCGTATTAAATAAAATGTTCCTGAACTAGGAAGAAAGTTTTAGTAGTTTTCAAAACTAGATCGTCAACAAGACGGCGGTGATACCACACGCGCATTGTATTGTCACTGGCTCAGCTCTGTCTCTTCCATTTCAAACACAAGGCCTTCTTGTCAATTAATTATAGACTAATAACTAAAATTTGAAAGGGCCCAGGGACGTATCCAGGGGAGTGTCCAGGGTGTCCGGACACCTCCGAAATGTTCAACCTTTTTTGAGCGATCATCTGTGAGTCACATACGCGCGCCTGATACTGTACATAGGCCTACGTTCTAATGTACAAAACTACTTATGTAATGCCGCGCGATCACGTCCCTACTTTTTTTATTAAATATTCAATGATAATGGAACTAATGCAATTTTATTATATATTTTGTGTGATCCATAAATATAATAAAATCCCTTAAAAATAAGAAAACTTCTGGATGGGATGAAATTCCTCTTGATTTAATTAAGATTGTTTCAGATTCCATAGCTAAACCTCTTAGTGTAATTATTGTTAGCCAATCATTCTATAATGCCACTTTTCCAAATAACCTAAAATATGCAGAACTCATGCCTCTTTTTAAAAAGGGGGAAAAACAAAACTGCGATAATTATAGGCCAGTCTCTGTTCTATTTCAAAAGTATTTGAAAAAGCTGCATTTCTTCAAATATCAAAGTTCCTGGAGTCAAATAAAATTTTGGTTAGTGAGCAGTTTGGTTTTAGGGGAGGGCATAATACCATTGGTGCAATTTCAAAATTTTGTAATGAAGTTTGTCCGGGCTTTGGACAAGTCACAGAACACAATGGGGGTGTTCTGTGATTTGTCCAAGGCTTTTGATTGTGTTAATCATAAAATTCTTCTTGAGAAATTATCTGTTTATAATTTTTCAGGAAAAGTAGTGGGTTGGGTGAAATCCTACCTACAAAACAGATATCAGAGGACGATAATATTTAATAATAATAAAAAAAATCAAATCAACATGGAGGAAAATTCAAATAGGGGTACCTCAAGGATCCATTTTGGGCCCTCTTTTATTTTTAATTTTTATAAATGATTTGCCAAAAAATGTTTCTCATGAATTAATCCAATTCGCAGATGACACAACTGCAATTATAAATGCAAATTGTGTTAAAGAATGGGAAGCTAATTTAAATCGGGCTCTTAAGGATCTAACTGTTTGGTTTGGGGTAAATGGGTTAAAGTTAAATAAAGCCAAAACACAATTAGTAAAATTCTGTACTGCTCAAAGTCAGAATAATTTTAACTCGGTTATTGATTTTCAGGGACAACTCTTATCAGTATCAAAAAATACAAATTTTTTGGGTCCCATTCTAGATGAAAACTTTAAATGGAATAAATGTATTAGAAAATGTATCAAAAAAATTGATATCAGCTTGTTTTCAGATGAAAATCTTAAGAAATATTGTTGATTTAAAAACAAGAATAATTACATATTATGCCTATTTTTTTCCAGTACTACTTTATGGAATTGAACTATGGGGTGCGTCATCTGATTCTGAAATAATTTTTAAAATACAAAAAAGGTTTTTACGAATAATGACAATATCTTCTTGGAAATCCTCTTGTAAGCCAAAATTTAAGAATCTCAGAATGTTATCGGTTCCCAATATTTATATTTTAAAAATTTTATTAATGGTTCAGTCAAATTTTAATCAGATACAAAATGAGCAAATTGAACACAGATATAATACCCGACATAAAAATATTCTCCAATACCCCATACACCATTTGACGTTAGTGGAGAAAGCACCTTTTTATATGGGAATAAGGCTTTTTAATAAATTACCCTTAAAAATTAGAAATTGTGTAAGGGATGGTTCATTTAAGAGGACTCTTACAGAATTTTTATTGGAGAAAAATTATTATAGCATTCAAGAGTATGTTAATGATATTAATTTGTAACCCAGATGACATAGTGATAGTTTACATCCTCATCTATTGATTATTGCATTTGTATAGCTTAGATTTATTATTTATTTATTTTTAGTTGTGACTGTAATATGTTTTAATATTACTATTATTATTATTGACAATGTTACCTGTTTCATTAGCTTTGCTAAGTTTTGTAAACGTGTTGTAACAATAAAGAATTTGAATTTGTGAAGAATATAATCACACCACAATTTAGTAATCATTCAGTTATACAGTATTGTATAGTGAACTCATAAGAGGGAAAACTCGTATAATTAATAACGTGAAAAAGTTAGAATACGAGAATTGTTGACAATAAAGCAAGGCGAAGTTGACATTTCTTCGTTATTTACAAATTTAGTAATTTTGATTTGAACATAAATATTCGTATACCATTCAATTCCCCCGAGCCTGATTCGTTGTAATTGTAGTTCAGAAAGGGGTTTCTATTTTCAGTTAGAACGTCTTTACCGCAAGTGCCAAACTTACGGCAAATGGTAACTTGGTTATTGTTCAAATAGGATTAGTAGGATTCCATAGTTCGGTTATGATACAATTAAATTTAGTTGAATGAAAATTAATTATTATTAGTATTTTCTAAAAGTTACATTTTTTAATTTATAACCCGTTTAAAAATGTTTCATCACCACAGCCTTCCGTAGCAAAGATGACAATCTTTACCGAAGTATAAGAATAATAAAAGTAATCCAAACTCTAGCCAGTCTAATCAAAACGCAAGAGTAAAAACTGTACACGTCCGTTCGGATTGAGCACTATAGAAAGAACGAAGGGATAGGTGGATAGGTATGAGTTTATATGGAGAGAGGGAGGTCAATAGTGATTCGGACCAAATTTTATTCTTTGGTTGGGAAAACAGGCCAAAGAATAAAATGAAATCTTGAGTAAAATTAAATCTTGTATATAAAATATCTTCCAAAGTCAACGGTTCGTTCACAATTCTTGTGCAAGAAGATATGATCGTGACTCAGGCCCTTCTGTCAACGCCTACGTTATAGGTCAACTCATTGTTTTTTAATAGAATAATTTTGGGCCAATGAACATAAAGGAACTTCTTACTGTAGAAAGCCGCGTTATACTGACCTAAATATATTCAATAACAGACAAAGTAATGTTTGGTTTACTTAATACAAGTTCTAATTTAATACAGACCAATCAATTTTTATGTTTCGTTTGAGACAAACTTAATACATAATTTTAGTTTTTATGTTAGTCATAAACGGTTGATATATAAATAGGTTATAGTAATTGTAAGAATATTAGAATTTTTTGTATCGAATTCTGATCAGATTTGACGAAATTGTCAGAACCAATCAATTTATTTAATATAATCATCATAGTACAACACCGTTGATTTTGTCTAAGCAATGGGCCAAAATATAATAAAGGACAAAAACTAGACGTAGCACTGAAAGATGTACTTGATTGTTCCTTATTTATACTTTTAATCACCTGAGTATACTCATGAATGAAAACTAATGTTATTCAATATTATCTTAGAAAATGTAATGTAATGGTAGATAATATCACGGTATCTGGAATAAAAGATCTAGGGAACACGCATCCTCGCCGTGATCCCTGCCGTATGTTGAATAGTTAACATGGATTATACTAAATAAGAAGAATTGGATTGATTTATATATAAATAAGTTATATTAAAGGCATACTTTAAACTTCTCTCATATAATAATTATAATATGTATATATTATAATTATACACGTTATATAATATGTTAACGTATATTAGTACGAGTAGGCTATATTAGTACGAGTATATTAGTACGAGTAGGCTATATTAGTACGAGTATATTAGTACGAGTATATTAGTACGAGTATATTAGTACGAGTATATTAGTACGAGTATATTAGTACGAGTAGGCTATATTAGTACGAGTAGGCTATATTAGTACGAGTATATTAGTACGAGTAGGCTATATTAGTACGAGTATATTAGTACGAGTAGGCTATATTAGTACGAGTAGGCTATATTAGTACGAGTATATTAGTACGAGTAGGCTATATTAGTACGAGTAGGCTATATTAGTACGAGTATATTAGTACGAGTAGGCTATATTAGTACGAGTATATTAGTACGAGTATATTAGTACGAGTAGGCTATATTAGTACGAGTAGGCTATATTAGTACGAGTATATTAGTACGAGTAGGCTATATTAGTACGAGTAGGCTATATTAGTACGAGTATATTAGTACGAGTAGGCTATATTAGTACGAGTAGGCTATATTAGTACGAGTATATTAGTACGAGTAGGCTATATTAGTACGAGTAGGCTATATTAGTACGAGTATATTAGTACGAGTAGGCTATATTAGTACGAGTATATTAGTACGAGTATATTAGTACGAGTAGGCTATATTAGTACGAGTAGGCTATATTAGTACGAGTATATTAGTACGAGTAGGCTATATTAGTACGAGTATATTAGTACGAGTATATTAGTACGAGTAGGCTATATTAGTACGAGTAGGCTATATTAGTACGAGTATATTAGTACGAGTAGGCTATATTAGTACGAGTAGGCTATATTAGTACGAGTATATTAGTACGAGTAGGCTATATTAGTACGAGTATATTAGTACGAGTATATTAGTACGAGTAGGCTATATTAGTACGAGTAGGCTATATTAGTACGAGTATATTAGTACGAGTAGGCTATATTAGTACGAGTAGGCTATATTAGTACGAGTATATTAGTACGAGTAGGCTATATTAGTACGAGTAGGCTATATTAGTACGAGTATATTAGTACGAGTAGGCTATATTAGTACGAGTAGGCTATATTAGTACGAGTAGGCTATATTAGTACGAGTATATTAGTACGAGTAGGCTATATTAGTACGAGTATATTAGTACGAGTATATTAGTACGAGTAGGCTATATTAGTACGAGTATATTAGTACGAGTATATTAGTACGAGTAGGCTATATTAGTACGAGTATATTAGTACGAGTATATTAGTACGAGTAGGCTATATTAGTACGAGTAGGCTATATTAGTACGAGTATATTAGTACGAGTAGGCTATATTAGTACGAGTAGGCTATATTAGTACGAGTATATTAGTACGAGTAGGCTATATTAGTACGAGTATATTAGTACGAGTATATTAGTACGAGTAGGCTATATTAGTACGAGTAGGCTATATTAGTACGAGTATATTAGTACGAGTAGGCTATATTAGTACGAGTAGGCTATATTAGTACGAGTATATTAGTACGAGTAGGCTATATTAGTACGAGTATATTAGTACGAGTAGGCTATATTAGTACGAGTAGGCTATATTAGTACGAGTATATTAGTACGAGTATATTAGTACGAGTATTTTAGTACGAGTATTTTACTCGAACTTGGCAAGGAGCAACACTTCTCCCATTTAAAAAATTACAATTCATATAGTTATAAGTTTAATCTTAATTAATTATATCGTCCTTGTAACCTTCTCTTAAGAATCCACACAATTGACTGGTCTGTAATAAATTACAACAAATTTTGAAAATGACTTAAATGTTAAGAAGTATTTTTCTCATTACATGAGTTTAGATATTTGTTTTACCAAATATTTTTACACCAGTGCAATTAGATAAGTCTACAATAACAAGTTTCTGTATGGACACATGTCACAAATAGGAACAGGCGTTGATAGGTGAAACAGAGTCAGTTGTCAAGCAACTATCGATTTCACCAATTAATGTATAATTTAAAAGATTTAATTTAACTAAATATCTACAACATTCACGTTTAACATTTTTTTTCTGAAAACCAACAATTAAAATTATCTCATTCTGAATTTGCCATGTCATTAATTTTACAGGGGTCTTTTTGTCTTTTATCATAGCGTTTACTGTACGTTAAATTAAACAATCACTGAGTTTACATATTGTATGCTGTACCAGATTGAAATGGTATAGCATTATAATTTAATGTTTTAATAAAACACAGAGACTTAAAGACGATCATAACATATTAAATTAATAGTTGTGGCATTCCTAAGACTGGTGAATAAGGCTAGTGACGTCACATACGTGGCCCCTTCCCTCGTATGCAGTCAGAAGACACAACTCCACTATTAAAAAAACGGCTCAACCCTTTTTTCCAGTAGCCCTGGGTTCTCTCCCTCCCCTAACCTTCCCTAAGCTTCCTAACCCTGCTCAGACCCTCTGATTGGACACCCCCCGAAATTGAGTTCTGGCACAGAATATAGACAGAATATAGACAGATACAGAAGCCCCACGGTATAGGAAATAATGAAACGGGCAGTTCGTGGTATTTCTCAAAATGAAGGCGTTCAGACGGTCGCTAATTGGCGCGGCGTTGCCAGATCATAGTGCGGGATTCCCGTTTTCCCACAGTGGAGGGAGGAATACAGAATGGACAGACAGAACTCCAATCGACAGTCAGACAGGGCACTGAGGGCAAGGCCCGGAATAGGCCTACCCCCACTTACGTTCACTGAGTTGCATTTACTCCGCGTATTTTGACCCTATACATCCTCTTGTTTGAATTTTAGCCAAATTCTTCTAGTACATAACTTATACGTTGAGCAAATGAAACCTATTTTATGCACTTCTAAATAAAGGGGATTGTTTAATTGTATTCTTAATTAACAAGTTTATGAAACATTATGATAATTTATCAAATTAAATTATGAAACAATTAATTGTTTAAGGAAGATAAAATAACGATGGATGATAAGAAAACCAAGATTTTATTCTGCAGTTAGCTTGGGCATTGTCAGTGATATTACACCACGAGGAACTATAAAATATAACATATAATTTAGACATAAATACTATACAGAATTTATTCACCACAATTTCTCAATACATCCCTCTCATAAGCTCATTATTTTTATTCATTTTTATTAGGGCTTACTATTTTTAAACCTTTCAATTTGCCAAATTGATTGATTTTTTTACTTATTTTATACCGACTGGATATCATCAATGTTTATAGTTACTACATACTGTACCTGAGAAGATACAGAGACAAGCAAATTGTATTGATGGCACATGCTTATAAGAATCCTTGAAACATATAATTAGAAATTATACTTTTAACTATCGATACATTTATGAACTATTTACATTAATAAACATTTGATTAAACCCAAAAACAAAACATAAATTGTTACATAAATACGCCCTAAAAGTGTTATACAATACAAAACAAATACTGTAAACACATAGTAAACATATAGACTATTTTAAAAATTACATCTCATCACCAAAATTTCTCATATCTCGATCTTTCATAACCACATTATTTTTATTCATCTTACTCAACCCTCTATTTTCTACGTCCATTTTCACATTTTTAAACCTTGCAATTTGGCCAATTTAATAGGGCGCTTATTACTGCTTGTAGATACTTTAAAGTGGACAGATTAAGAGACAAAAAAGAAAAATTGGTGACACAGTTAAAAGACTGATTTATACCCAAGTCTTTAGAACAGATAAAAGTCTTAAACACAATTACTAAGAGAAATTAAATTATCAAATTATGTATGGAAAAATAACCATACAAATTAGCTACTTCACAAGACAAAATATTAAATTTGTTTGTCATGACATTCAAATGACCACTACTCTGTAAAGGATAATCCTTTCCAATTCCAGTTTGGACAGTTAATTCTCTTAAATAGACCTTTCATTGAATACCAAACTTGGCTTAGATTTAAGATGTTCGTTCAACTCCTCACGGACCGTACCTGTGAAAGGATGAAAAGTCACTAATGGTATGAAAAAGTAGGTTTTTGTGACCAAGATGATATGCAAGATTTCACTTTTATATGTTAAGTCAAATAAAAGCAGTGACAGCGTTTCTATATTTTTTCACTTTGTATGCACGCTATGTACATGTTGCCGACGTTTCAATTGCATTGCAGTTTCATCTTCAGGGCAACACACTCTGTTACTAGATCCACAGAGTATATGTAATGTACCTGGTGATGAGTATGTCGCCCTGAAGATGAGAGCTGCAATGCACTCGAAACGTCGGCAACATCTAATTAGTGTACAAAGCAATCAGACACGATCCTACCCGGATTATGATAATGTAAATAGTTTGGTCTAACGTGGAGTTTATATCAAACTGGTTTCACTTATTCATTTTAACGATTAGTCACCAAATACGAATGTGGGTATACTTTTGCTGCAGGAAATATATCGCATAGATCAGTGAAGTAAGGGGTGTGAATGGTGAGCGACTGCAGCATTCGTCACATTCACTCCGTGAACGCTTATAGCCATAAGGTTGAAGACGGGCTTTGCTAAACACTTTAACATTTTAATTTAGTATTTTTCAGTTTATTCATGACATTGATACAGTTTTAGACAATAGAAGATAATTGACAATGCGGGGACAAGACGCAGAGGACGTTTGATTAATTTATATTAACACATGGCACAAATGGCTCGAGGAAAATAATCTAGGCCTAAATGATGTGTATTATTTAAAAATGTCTTTCACTTACCACAGTTCTCCACGTACACTTGTGATAAGTGTTTTGGGAACACATCCACAGTGATTCTATTTGTATGAATATTTACACTTCCTCTAACACAAACTGTCGTAGTCTTTCTTTCTCTCCATTAAAACACTTAAGTTATAACAAGACATAATGATAAAATAACCGAAACCAAACCAATTTTATCCAGAAACTAGGGAACACCCCTGCCCGCTTCGCATGCCAACCCCGTCGTCACTCGCTGTGCTCGTGAGATATGGGTCACCTGCGGCCTCGTGGGGGAGCTCGGCCTTCGGCCACGCCAAGACGCTCTGCTACAGGCCTCGCGGGGGAAGGTTCGGCTTGCGGTCTCACCAAGACACTCTGCTAGTCCCATTTGAGGAACTCGACCTGCGGCCTCATGGAGGAGCTTGGCCTACGGCCTCGCCAAGACGCTCTTCTACAGGCAATTATGGAACTCGGCCTACGGCCTCGTGAGGGAAAGTTCGGCTTGCGGCCTCACCAAGATACTGCTACAGTCCATTTGTGGATCTCGGCATGTCGCCTCGTGAGAAAGATCGGCCCTCTGCCTCATCAGGGTTTTTAACCAGTATGACCATTAATTTTGGTTTTTGGGGCAGTGAAACCCCTAAACATAGACTTTTCTCAAATCTGATAGTAAATTAGTATTTAAGAGAAAAATACTTTTATTTTGATACCCCACTTGAGTGTATTAGTTTGACATTAGTACTCAATTTTGGGGTTTGGAGCTTCTTTTTATTTGGGGGGGAGGGCAGAACCCTTAAACGGTGTCTCTTCCAAGATGTAAAGGTAAAATGTAATTTTTTAGATAAATACCTATAGTTTGATGCTCCACTTGTAAGTTTTATTTTTGTACTACCCTTTTACTGGTTTTAGGAGTTTTTGTTTTTTTTTAGGAACATTTACCCCTTAATATTTATCCTGTTCAAAATCTGATATTGTATTTTGATTCAGGAGAGAAATGGCTTTAAATTGATACCTTACTTGAGTAGATTAGATCAGTTTTTAAAATTTTTACATTTTTAAAATTTTCAGGTTTTTAAGCCCCCGATACCACAAATGTTTGAGTTATTAAGCTGAAATTCATATATAAGGTGCGCGTTTGTTACACGTGTAGAACTGTGAATGTTTGGACATTTTACTAAAGATATTCTTCAACTTAGGTAACAAAAACTACTTTTTAGTGATTTTTTTCCATTGGGGACATTGGGGAAGTTTTGGGGTAAAAAGGCCGCTATCTTGTTTATGAGTGAAAAAAGTAAACTTTTATGAATTTTTCTGGAGGTTTCAGACAGAGAGCTTAAATTCAAGTATACTCATCATGGGGGTAAGACGCCGGGAAATGCCTCAACATTTAGTGTCAGTGAGTCAGTCAGTTACTACATCGAGCTTTATAGTATATAGATTGACTGAGTTTTATTCCGAATTTTTTTTTTATAGACGGAAAGGATGCAGGAAGTAGATGAACACGTGATCGGTGCGCGTTCTTTGAACTTTACCTCAAACATTATTTTCCATCTAGTTTGAAGGAAACAGTATTCGTTCCAACATATGAGACGCCGACACAACGTTGTGCGTATTTTAAGGCGAATATGAACGATGATATGAGTGTAGTCTGATTACTAACTGAGTTTAACTGTTCCTCAGAAAGTGCAATTTATTAATAGCCCAACAGCCAGGGCAACTATCGGACCTGCAGCTTTCCGTAAAATCCGAACCACGTAGTGTTGGTCTGATTTTCAGCTAACGGACAAGTCTGACACTCAGGTCTCTTCCCTTCACAACATCCGAACCTTGACTACCATCCAACATGAACACCCAATACGTCTCTAGTAGTGTCCACGTCGATGGCAACCATTGTGCGAACGCCGTGTCGGTATTAAGAGGACCGAGCATGGAACCTATCGCCTTCAATCTCCCAAACACTTTGTCCCCATTCGAGATTTATGTTCCTTTAAACATTTTTTACCCATTTAAATCTGTAAAAAATAATAGTAATAATCCAAAACCTAACTTTTCTTAAACTAGGGGATACCACAGCACGCTAAGTGTGCAAAACCCCGTTAATGGCTACGCTCATTTCACTCACTCGTGTAATTTTGTTATTTTTCTTCGTATTACACGCTTAACATTGTTTCAATGCACTGTTAAAAAATAACCTCTTATGTCAAGTGTGCAACAGTGTCAACGGTGCACGTCATAAGCTTTCTCAATGTTAGGGTAACAATGATTTGCTAGTATTGGGATATTATTATCTGCCTTAATTTAGCTTTTTGAGAAAACTGTTGACAAATCCCCTCTTAGTATGTGTCTATAGCCTATAATGAATGTTTATAGAAAATGTCGTGGTCTTATGATTTTTGAGAATTTGTGATTAGTCAGTGTTGTTTGGCTTTAATAATACTTATAGAAATCATCTCCCTAGCCACGATAAAATTGGAAAACATTTGTTTTTTGTAATAGGATTATTTATGTTTTATATTTATCTAATTTTCAGTTAGTCAAGTTTTGAGCGAAAATAGCTCCCTACTGATGAATACCTGAAGAAACGTTTAAAATAATGTATTTTTTAAATAGTTGATTAAGCTACGTGTATGGAATTTTAGTCTGACAACACCAATAAAATAATAAAGTATACAAAATAATTTTACTAATATTTATGTAGGCAATTATTTACAAATTTGCAAGTATTTATTATTATTATTATTACTATCTTAAATACATTCATGATAGAAAGCTTTTACACTTACTTTATTCATTTACATGGGCTTTTACACGGGCAAAATATTTTTCCATATATTTTATTCACTTATTTTTACTCGTGTGTACAAAATCTAGGTCTCACCAAGTTATGCAAAACTTGTCGGTGAAGACCTATAGTAAACAAGAGAAACAAAAACGTATTATAGGAAAGAAAACCTGATTATTTTAATTTTTTTCTAGTAATTACTAAGATTGGGCGGTTTAGGGCAGACACCGAATTAAAAAAAAAATAATTGTCAATAAAAAAATGTTAATATGAATATTACGTTTTGACAGTAAAAGATGTACAGTAATATTAAACTCCGCATATGCATCATTGTAGGACTGCTCGTGCCATACACGCGGGACTGTTGCAGTTGACTAGCCTGAGAGACCAGAGTCGATGGATAGCGAGCGAGGGATTTCTCCCTGGCCGGCTGGGCCGGCCGGCCAGCCACAGTTTGGCAACCGCGCTTGGCCGGTTTTTACCACTAGCGCCGCGTATGATCTGGCCGGTGAGTTAAGCGATCTCGCGTTTCAAAATTTAGCATTGCGTGGGGCTTCTGTATCCGTCTATATTCTGTGGTTCTGGGTACAGTTGGCGTCAGCTTACCTGGCACTTCGTACTAGTAGCCTACAGTTCGAATACTGACTGCCGTCATGGGGATTGCGTCAAATGTCCTCGTGACCTGCGTGAAATTAGATGAAATAAGTAATGTCTAACATATTTTAATAGTTTGTTACACTCTGTACATACTTTTATAAAATTTGTGTGTTAAAATCAACAGTAATGGTATTCAAACGTACTACATATCTTCTCAAAAAATGATAATCTTGACAGAATTGACTGAAGAACTGAAGAATGAACTCACCAATCAGCAAAGTTATTTATAATTAGCAGCTTTAATAATAAATGGATCTGGTTAGTAACATAGATCCATTAAAACAATAGTTATAGGCTAGCGGTGGCCTCTCAGATTTTTATTTTATAATATATGTAATATTTACGATTGTAATGGCCATCATAAAAGTTAATATAACAAATACAAATAAATGGTACGAGGAAACTGGCCCAAAACTACCTCCCACACTTTTTTATTTAAATAAAAGTATTGGAAAAATATAATCTTCAAAAACTGCTGTTCAATTAATCACATAGTCTATGAGAAATGGGCAGAGTAAGGTTAAAAAGGAGGATCGGCCTCTCCTTTTTAGAAAATATAAAAATAATAATACAGCAAATGTATGTCAACAAGCTTCAATAATTTGAGTTTTGGCTTCCGGCCTTAGGCATCCAGCCCCAACTTAGTGTAGTGGTAACTAAAATATTTTAAATTAATTGTAATTTTCTTCTGTACTGAACATTTAATGAAAATCGGTAATATAAAGCTTGAAAATGAATTTTTAAAGTTTTACCCATAAATAAATGTTACAATTCAAAACCCATCGTTAGGGACATGCGGTTTTTATTAAAATAATTCAAATTTTAATTCACATCTTTCCTGAAAATATAATTAAAATTGTTAGAGCCATTTTTGTGAAAATACCATTTTTGTATGTTTTTGCCCATAAAAAAAATTCAAAAAATTTAAAAAGGTCAGGAGATATAAGCTAAACCCTGACAAAAATATTTACCAGGGCCAGGTCATCACCTGGAACATTGATCAGACACGAAACTGAAATACTGAGATCATTTCATATCAGCTGTTTTAGCCAGGCTTTTGGGAGTTATAATATAATATTTACCAGGGCCAGGTCATCACCTGGAACATTGATCAGACACGAAACTGAAATACTGAGATCATTTCATATCAGCTGTTTTAGCCAGGCTTTTGGGAGTTATAATATAATATTTACCAGGGCCAGGTCATCACCTGGAACATTGATCAGACACGAAACTGAAATACTGAGATCATTTCATATCAGCTGTTTTAGCCAGGCTTTTGGGAGTTATAATATAATATTTACCAGGGCCAGGTCATCACCTGGAACATTGATCAGACACGAAACTGAAATACTGAGATCATTTCATATCAGCTGTTTTAGCCAGGCTTTTGGGAGTTATAATATAATATTTACCAGGGCCAGGTCATCACCTGGAACATTGATCAGACACGAAACTGAAATACTGAGATCATTTCATATCAGCTGTTTTAGCCAGGCTTTTGGTAGTTATAATATAATCAAACTTTTTGACTATATTATAATTTTAAAAAAATTATATATAGTGGTACTGACTCACCCGCCCACCCATGCACGTATAGTGGTATTAAAAATTGTACAGTACAATGCACACACGAAGGGTGTGGACCGAATGGACCAATTCATGTCTTACTACCCCTTAGAAAGGAAAACCTTGAGGTGGTATAAGAAGGTATTTTTTCACGTACTACATTTAACTATGGTAAACTCTCAAATGCTTTACAACATGCATTGTCTCATAACTAATTGTAAGAAGATGACACTGTATGATTATCGCCTAAAGGTTTTAGAAGAGCTCTTACCTAACCTAACCCACCCATACACGTACAGTGGTATTCCTAAGAATGGTGAATAAGGCCAGTGACGTTACATACGTGGCCCCTTCCCTCGTATGCAGTCAGAAGACACAACGCCACTATTAAAAAAACGGCTCAGCCCTTTTTTCTAGTAGCCCTGGGTTCTCTCCCTGCCCCCGCTTCCTAACCCTGTTCAGACCCTCTGATTGGACACCCCCCGAAATTGTACGTGTACGGGTAGGCGGGTGGGTCAATACCACTGTACGTGTATAGGTGGGCGGGTGGGTGAAAACCACTGTACGTGTATGGGTAGGCGGGTGGGTCAATACCACTGTACGTGTATAGGTGGGCGGGTGGGTCAAAACCACTTTACTAGTTATATGAACACTAGTAAACTCACTTGTGGACTATCGAGTGTTTGTGTCCCCTTAACTGTAGATGTGTTGTGATAGCTTAATAAACTACTGTTCCTATTAAAACGTTACTATTAAATATAAGTAGTCTTTTTCAAAACAATCTGTGGGCAAGAGAGTCAACAACCACTGGATATGTATGGATTCTACGTACCAAATTTAATGAAAATCGATCAATTCGTTTGCTCTCCAGCGAAGTGCACAGACACAAAATTAAAAAAAGAACACTTTTTCGGGTTCAGGGGGCCTTAAAATAGATTTTCAGATCAACTTGTAAACATTGTGTTCACGATCACAATACTTTCTCTATCCTAACACATTTGTGAGAAAGTAAAATTATAATTTATAATAAATAATAGATGTAATACAAACATAAGAAATTTATAGTACTTTACAACTAAAATCTTAATATAAAACAATAACAGCAACATCTCGTATTTGACATCTGTCTTCAGCACCTAGAGTAATCGGGAATGTTTGCAGAACGGTCTTTGCCTGACCTCCACCCATCCCCGCCTAAAGTGCCGCACCAGGCCCAAATGCCAGTTAAGCTGACGCTAGACGAAACACTGATAATTATATATACACACTGAACCCTAAAGCATTGTTGTCATATCTAAATAAAAAAAACTTGTAGTATCACTATAACTAAATTACTGTCATACAAATAAACTGGTGGTTAAATGTTAACAAACACTGTTAAGTCGATTAAAAACTGAACATAAACACACTTCAAAGTCAACTAACTAACTTCATTTCTTACTACTGAGAAACGTTTCTTATCTGGTAATATCGTCGATCTATTATTGTTAAGATTATTTTACGCTTGGGCTGAATATCCTGTCTACATTTCCCCTTGATCAGAGTATACCTTTACGCGTCCATCACAGCCTCGATGTAGACGAATGATGAGTTACTTCATCAACTCTTCATTATTTTGCTGCATGTTTTATTAGTTCCACATTATTATTTTAGTACTACATAAATAAATCAGTTAATGTTTGCTCAAATAAATTTTCTCTAGCGTTTGTCGTTACCGAGTTTGCAAGGGTTTACAAAAAATTCTCATAAACTTGTTTGAATTATTGAATGAGTCTTATACCAAACTAATCACAATGAATCAAACTGTCATCCATCCGCAAGAAAATATTGTTTATTATTATTATTCTCGCTACAGTGACAGGTTAAAGACGACTCACGCGCAATTTCAAACATAAAAACGTCTTCTTAAACACAACTATCACAATAAAAAGCAAATTAGTTTAAGCAAAATCTCCACCATATTTTTTTCTTAAAGAAGGGGAGATAGGCAGTTTTCCGACTAAAAAGTTGATTTTTTTTAAACATTTTTATTGGATTCTCCATTTAATTCTGTTTAAGAAAATATATACTTTTATATGGTTTTCATTCGATATAGTTCAGGGAAAAATAAAATACATAGGTGTGTCATTCTTTGTTGTAGCGTCTAGTGTCAAATTCTGCGCGCTGGTTTCAACTACGGTACTTTGTATAGTAATTGAAAGTATATACTACTGTTTTCTTTTAGTTTAGTGTGTTGGTCACACTGTCTATTAGTTCAATTCTGTTTTCTGAATATTTGTGACTAGCTTTTTTTCTGACAGCTGATGTTGACAGTTCGTGATTTTTACATATTGTTCAGTGGTGTGTTTACAAACAAGTGACAAACTAAGTTGTTTACAACTAAGTTTTTACAGCTTGATTCTATATATTTAGTTATTATTTTCAATAAGTGATTTACCTTAATATACAATTATGCCTAGGATAAAAAAATTCAACCGTAAGAGGTACCAGGGTAATCAGTTTACAAAACCTAACCTAGACCAGACTCCAGAAACTCAGCCTAAGGTAACTTCCTCTAGTTCTAGAAAACTGACTGGCTCAAAACTACCCAAGGATTATGAGTATGAAGATGATGACATAAATTTAATCATTAACCTTCAACTGTTGTCTCAGGCTATAAATAGTTTTACTAAGTGTATCAGTTGTAGTGCATCAAATTCTATTAGCGTTCGGATTGATTCTAATTACACTAATGGCATAGCCCATAAATTAGTGTTGGACTGTAATATTTGTAAGTTTAGTAGTGCATTCATGAACACAAAGACAATAAAAAATTAGCATGAACTAAATATTAGGTATGCTTATGGCCTAAGATCAATCGGCAAAGGGCTTGAGGCTGGTAAAATGTTTTCTGCTGTCATGAATCTAGCTCCGCCAAACTCCAGGATGCAGGCACTATACAAAACCATCTTGCCTAGAGTTACAGAGGTATGTGATGCTTCTCTCAGAAATGCTGCTACAGAGGCTGTAGAAGAGAATAATGGAAGTTCTGACATAGCTGCGGCTTTTGATGGCACTTGGCAGAAGCGTGGTTACAAATCTTTGAATGGAATCATTACTGTTACGTCGTTTGATACTAGTAAAGTGTTAGACTTTGAATGTATGTCCAAATTTTGTATAAACTGTGCCAGAGATTTATACAAAAATGATGAAAAAGAGCTGGAAGAGCACAAGAAAGTTTGCAAGGCAAATTACTCCGGATCAAGTGGAGGTATGGAGGTGGCCGGGGCCAACATCGTTTGCGGTCGGTCAGAAGAGAGGCTTCGGGTGCGGTATACCAAATATTTAGGGGATGGGGACTCTAAAGGTTTTCAGTCCGTTATAGAAGCTAAGCCTTATGGGGAAGATGTGGATATCGTCAAACTGGAGTGTGTAGGCCATATCCAAAAGCGCCTTGGCACAAGACTTCGAAAGTTAAAGGCTGCGATGAAAGGAAAAAAACTCAGTGACGGCAAAGTTTTGGGAGGCAAGGGTAGGCTAACCGATGCTGAAATCGACAACTTGCAAACCTTCTATGGGTTGGCAATCAGAAGAAATACAACTGATGTTAAAAAAATGCAAGACGCTGTGTGGGCAACCTTCTACCATAAGCTGTCTACTGACACGAACCCACAACACGACCTTTGCCCTTCCGATGAAGACACGTGGTGCAAGTTTCACAAAGCCAAGTTCACTAACACTCCATTTACTCATAAACACTCCTTGCCTGAAGCTGTAATGCTTCTTATAAAACCAATTTATGAAGATCTCTCAAAACCTGAACTCCTCAAGCACTGCCTACACGGAAAGACACAAAACCCCAACGAAAGTCTGAACAGCTGCATATGGAAAAGATTGCCTAAAACTGAGTTTGTTAGCCTACCAACCCTCCAACTAGGTGCAACAGATGCAGTACTGTGCTACAATGAAGGTTCAGTGGCAAAAGTGAATGTGTTTCAAAGACTTGGAATTAAACCGGGACGTTACACTGTTCAAGGTCTTCAAACGATTGATCGCTGTCGAATTCTGAAAGCAGACATGGAGACAAGGGACCAGAATAAGAAGAGAAGAATCAAAAGAAGGCTAATAAGGAAGGATAAGGAGGAGCAAGAAGATGGGGAAAAGGAATATTCTGCTGGTGCCTTTTAGAAATGTGAGCAATAAAACCATACCTTTATCTTTATATGCGATTTTCCGAAACCTTGTTTTTTTACACTTAGGTACACTTTTCTCAAGAACTAAAGTAAATAGAAACCTGAAATTTTTTACTCATAGCAACTAATACATTGTTTCTATGGTATACCTAATTTTGTGCTTGTATCCTAGCAAATTATTTATAAAAAAATTTCCCTTAAAAAAAATAAATTTAAAAAATTTCAAAATTATAATTATTTTAAAACTTATTTTTTTATGAGTAAAACCTATTATAAATAGGTATAAGATACTCAATATACCTCACTTATACTATTGCTCAAGTTTCAGATTTGTAGGACAAGTGGTTAAGGAGATAAGTGTACCTAACTATGTGTATGTTTCCCCATTTAATAGCATATGAGCGAGAAAACTGCCTATCTCCCCTTAAAGAATATAACATGGTGGACACTATACAATTAGTTTGAAAATCATTGCTTAGTTATTTTACGTTTGGCAGCAAATTAAAACTACAGTTTTGTCATTTCAGACCAGCGGTGCGTGGCCGTTCCGCCAGTAGCAAAGTTATTTTATTCGGACTATAAAAGTACATTCCCATATATTTTTCTCCACTTTAAATTACAAAACTTATGATAAAATTTCCCACAAAGGTTTTTAAAACGTTTCTAGTTTATTAGATTAAATATTTACAAAATACTAAACTAGCAACTGGTGTATATTTTTGTGATTTAAAATGGTTTTGTTTTTTACAAGTTCAGTGAAATTACGATTCCATCACAAATTATTGGAAATGTAATTATTTTACTACGTAAAATTTAGATTTTTACCAAGTTGTGGAATACTCTTGGGGATTACAGTCATTTACTCGTGTCATGCTATCTCGTCTCGGTGCCATCTCGTCCCAGTGCCATCTCGTCCCGTTTGCACGACAGGAGTGTGAGGGTTAACTCTCTACTTGCCCACTAGTGCTATTTCGTCCCACCACCTATGAGTGACAGTATGACAGGTCTATAATAACTTAAACTAAATAATATACTCACTATCTACTGCGTTCCTCAGGACTGCCATGATGCTATAAATAAGAATGCTTTGACAAGTTCAGCCAATTTTCACACTACGGTACTGGAAAGGTTTGATTAAAAACACAATCCAAATCTGGCAATTAAAAAAAAGCTGCCTTTCAGCCTTATCAGGTGTTGAGTCTATTTACAAATCAGTGTGTACAATGTGCAGCAGCTGATGTCCTTTCTTGTTCCTCCTTAATCCATGTTTACTATGTAAGAAAGAGACGTTCCTCAAAAACGTATTAATTTCAATTGTCTTCTTCAAATTTTCAGTGGCTCTTTTGAGTCTATTGTCATGGCAATATATTTTTTCCTCCTCTTCAGACCTTCTAAATTTAGGTCAATCCTGATTATTTTAGTGTCAGAATATTCTGCTTCTTTTTTTAACGTCATGATTAGATTTTTTTATTCGAGGGTGTGGTTTTCAAACAATTCCATTCAGGTGATGGTTCCATCCTTCCACAGCATTGTTGGTACGATGTCGCCTGCTGGTAAAATTCCATGTTTCAATTGGTAAATGAGAGTTATCTAACCACTGGTCAACAAAATAGTCAAAAAACTCATTGAGCTTTTCATGTTCTACAGCAACACTGTGGATGTATCTTCAGCAAAACTTGATTATCTTTCTATACAATTTTTGTTAATCAATTGGACATGTATCCATCAATACATACTCAACTCCTGTAAAAATTTCGTTGGGACGAGATGCTACTCATTAGCTTATATAATAATCTGTAAACCCGAGCGGGACGAGATAGCATGTTTTTCAAGGAAATTTGTAGCGGAACCAAATGGCACCGGGACGAAATGGCACGTAATCCATTTACTTCGCCTATGGCGCGGACGATAGACCCTTATTACTACGGCACACCTCTTCTCTAACTGAGGGTCCAACCTGACCTGCCGGCGAACCGGTATAATCCTCTGGCCATAAATTGTTTATGAAAGGTTGAGTGCTTACCCCTGTTAAGAAATAAACTTTTGTTGATTTAAAATGAACACAAGAAAGGAAAAGAAAAAGATTTAAAATTAAATTTGAGTTTTTGTCCCAAAAAAATACATCAGTTTTAAGTGTTTTAAGCCCAACTTAAAGCTTATGCAAATACTGTGAAACCCTACGTTTACGCCTTATTGGATGTGAATAAATGTTCACAGCCAATGATTTTTCATATTTTAGAACTTTTGATAATTTTGAACAATTAATTGTTAGAAAGTAATTTTTTTGTAAAATTAAATGACTGTCAAACTTTTATTAATACAGTATTAGAAGATATGTTTTTTGATAGCTTATAATTTGTACCTAATAAGTATAAATTATAAAGTACAGTGTTAGATAAGTACAAGTACGTTTTTGATTATAACTACACATTTCAATTATTTATACTATCAATGTTAATAATTGGGTAATCTAACAATTTTTCCCCATAATATTTGTTCTCTACACATATATTCTGGAGATTAGGATAGTAAATTTCTCTTAATACTGTATTTGTCTTTAAAAGGCAAAGATTATTTTATACTATTTAAGAATACGTTATCATTATTAAAATCTACTCGTGAAAAAACGTTTTGAATGTTTACTGTGTTTTCCAATTTATATATACGGTACATATATTTTCATTTCGTCTCTCTAGATTCAATATTATATAAGTTTTAACGTGTATTGTGTTATACAAATTTGGAAGTACTGTACAAGGCCTACTAAAATATAAATAAACTCTTTAATGTTTTTTTTCCTGTTACATTTTTGTCAAGTCAAGTAACATAGTATCTTAAAATTAATAATGTGATTCTCATTGATATATTTTGTACTGACATGGTTGATTGTTCAGTCCAGTATAGAAATAATCTGTCAATACCAATTATTTCCACCTTACTAATTTTACTCTCCATTAAATATTCGTTTAGTAACTATCACTTCGTGTAGTAAAAATTATTTTTGGAATTATCATTACTTTTTTACAAATATGTAGTCAGGATTTGTTTTAAATATTCTCTTATAAACATTGACGACGCCCCCCCCCCCTCTCACCCGCTCAAGTATTCTCTGTTTCACTAAAAAGTACTTTAAAATTATAGTTTCTTAATTAGCTTAATATGTGTTGGTATAAATACAATAAAAATTAATTACACAACTCGAATTTATTACAATACAAAAAGAAAATGTACAAATATTATGGTGATCGATTTCGGTCAACAACGTTTACTTCCTCAGACATTAGGGATTCATAAAAGAATATTTTTTGTGCGTTTTGTACTTGTATTGTGATAAATTTTATTTGTGTGACGTTTACTTGTATTATGTGCTATCTCAGTTATTTAGTAGAAATATAGGTCTAGGAAATTTGCAAAGTTGAAAATCGTGTAATTAAACTATTTTGATTTATTTCTAAAAATATATTTAGGCTGTTAGTGTGAAGAGCAAACGTAGAGAGATTGGGTAATTTCATCGACCCCAGATATACAAGAAAAGCGTATACATTTTGTTAATCCCATATTTCAGATAATTTTAGTTATAAACTATATTTGAATTGTGTGCTGGGTTTTTTTATCTTTGCAGTACTTCCACGACAGCTTGATTAGTAAATAATGGACATTTTTTATTTCCTCTAAAGTCTATTAGGTAGTATACAAAAATGTTTATTTGAAGTACACGGTAAAACATCTTCATGCATTTCATTTTGGCCCCGTTAAATGACCTATGTTGAACTTTTTGTTGTTGTTAAATCATTAAGTTCTATTCTAGATACTGTTGGTTGAACGTAGACTGAGCCCCAGCAGTGCCTCCATAATTGGAGAGTCGAGCGTTGCAAACATATGCTTATATACTAGTTCGCGAGTCATAACCACAGTTCCTGCATATATAGAAATATATAAAGGTTACTCTTAACTTCAGGAATTTATAGCCATACAATAAATTTATGATAGAAGTAAATGACAAAATTTGAGGTTTATAAATAATTTCCTTAGGAACTACAATTATTATTTTGCCTGCAATTATTCGTTTCCTTTGACCAAATACTGATGGTTTGTATGAATTTAAAAACCATAAAGGCCTATCATACGAATTTAGCAACAAAATGTAAGATTACATTATATAAGTATAATTTTACCTCTTAGACATGTTAATAATAATTAAACTAAAAACATATGGGATTGAATACAAAATTACAGACGCTGTTATTGCTCATAATTTTGGTTTATTAAACCAGTCGAGACTATTTTATAAATATTGTTCAGTTGGTACAGTGTCAGTAACACTATAGGCACGTCATTTGCTGTGTTGGACTAGTTAATGAAGTTTACTGCGGTGTTTGCTAGTTCAATATACTGTTAAAATATGTGATTTTGAAAATTGATAGGTAACATTGCGAGTAATTTCGACTACGTGGTTGCAGGCCTACATGCCTGAACTGTTCAATGAAATAAAATTACATTATATTTTTATAAAGCTATTAACAATGTAATAAACTATGAAGCAGGGGTGTCTTTGGTTCTATTGAAAACAACAGGAGTTGGCGCACCGTATATACTCTTTGATCATTATTTTATTTAATATTTTTTCATGTGTTTCCTATATTAAGAGTCCTCTGTCAACAAATACATTTTAAGTTAAATGTACTATTAATCAGTAAATAACAATATATTGTAGTGTATTATTTTTCAATATCGGATAATTTTATATTTTATGTTGATAACTTGTAGAAGGACTGCCGTACATCCGTATTTTGTACGGACGGTCTGTATTTTACACTCAGTGTCCGTGTCCGTACCGTATAAAGAAAAAACCGGGAAGATTTCCGTATTTTCGTTCTGTCTATTGAATAGAATATTAAAATATGTTTTTAATATTTTTAAAATATATTTTAAATATTTATTATTGTAAAAATGACAAACATGTATTACTTTAGGCAATCTTCAATGCTATTCTGAGCATAATAGTTAACAGTGAGATGTCATGTATTGAGTTCTGCCAAGCTAACTTAATGAACGAATGTTTTAAAGTAAAAATAAAAATGATTGTTAATATTGTATTGGTCTGAAATCTTAAATTAAAATATATATGTAATAATAATATTATATAACACAAAATCGTTGATATTATTTTCCCAGTTAAATCCCCCCTCCCCCGACCAAGTATATCTGGTGTCCGTATTTTACTATGGACATTTATGGCAACGCTAACTAGTAGGTCTACCAATTCGTGCTTCTATAAATGCAACGACTGTATCCTATATAGGCTGTAAGGTGTCATAATATAAATGAAAATAAATAGTGAAATCGTATTACATTATGTGTATATTCCATCACTACCACAATATTGTAAGCAGTGTGCATTGAGAATAACAAGCAGACTCCCTCGAGTAGAGCAATAAAAAAGCAAAATAAATATGTCATATGAACACATATCACTGTCATAATATTGCTTACACACATTAGTATCTTTATGGATGTCGGCATTTTAGAGAGTAAAAAATATTATTTCAAAATAATCAAAACACTTGATAGTTAATTTAGTAGTACGACTAGACACTTTCTAAGCGGTACGTTTTAGCGAGTTGTGCCTCGACAACATTAACTCAGTGTATAGTCCAGGACATGAAGGTTTTCTGCCTAGATTTAGTTGAATATGAATATATTTCCTTGAAAATGTGAATGTATATTGGGAATAGCTCAAAGATCAAAATTACCCTATACCGATATGCGCTTTTACTCGGGGCTGGTGGTAACTTGGTGGGTGGGAATTTAAACCACAGGGATCGATATAAAAATAAATGTAAAGTAAAAAATGTTGTTTTCCATTTTTTCAGGAAATTAATATTTTGTTACTTATTGACGACTGAAAATTTTCATTTTTCATCAAAAAACACAATCTTCACTGCTTTTTTAAAACATAACTCCAAAAGTGAATATTTTATCACAAACAAATATACAAACAAAAACGAAGCTCCTACAAAATTAATGAAATTAGTTTTTTTTTTTATTATTACTGTAAACCCAATAACAACTGAGTTATGGCTTGCTGAATGTAGACTTTTGTTCATCGAACGCACAAATCGGAACATTCAACATTAAATAACTGGAAAACGGTAAGTCTTTTAGGGAAAACATATAGAATCTTTTCGTAAGGGCTTAAAAAAGTGGTCAAAATTTCACTGGTAAATGAAATTTTTTGTTCACATTAGCACTGAGCTAAGCTATAACAAAAATAAAGTAGGTTCCATTTTTTGTGTGACGGAAATAATTACATAAATAATCCCGTCATAACGACCCCACTTGAAGCCAATCATTACCATTTACAATTTTCTTCAGTGTTGTACCAACAATGCATTCCAGCTGTTTAAGCGGGTTAGACGGCTTAGTTTTGGAGATACATTGCGTTTAAAGTGAGAAGAGGATTTTCGTAATTCCTCTAACAATTTCATTTTTCTTAAAATAATAAAAAAAACTGATAATTTTATTTAAAAAACTGCCGGTATAAAATATATACCTTTTTTACCTGAACATTTTAATTTTCGTTTTATTTGTATAGGCTGGGAATTGAATAAGAATTGTATATCAGAATTCTTTAAATTTTTAAGGGTCTAAAAGTTACAGTAACAAATTCATTATATTGTAATAGATAGTTAAAATTAAGTATACTGTACAATGATATTTAACTATTCCAATAATTTTGTCTTTTACCTTAGTTGTAATAGGGGTAGTTTGTGAGTTGAAAAGATACTGAAAATCACAAATAATGTTGTAGAAAATTTACCCTTATTCGCTCATTGTAATTGGATCTGTTTTCATTCTGTGCTAGAGTACAATATGCCATACTCTGAATTATGACCATAAGGGGTAGTTGTCACCTCCAACAGATGATAAGAATCTAGCGGCAAAGGGTGTATATCAAATTAAATGATGTTTTGAGCTTAATTCCATATTTTCATGCTAACCGACGAATCTTCATAAAAAACGGATGTTGCAATGGGTGACTTTTGGGGGTTGGAAAATAGCATTAAATATTTATTAATGCATGAAAAATAATATCAACATGAATTACATTGTACTGAAGTATAAATAAATGAAGATGTATGTGAGTTAATTCTTTTTCAATGTAGTCATAATGTTTAAGGGGAGGTTTCTAAGGGTTGAGACATTATGTAAAATTATAAATAATGTTACATAATATCGAACAACCTTAATCCAACTCATTTGAACTTTATTTTGATCTTGTATATACTTTATTTGTAGTTTTTCAAGTTTTGACAACTATCTCAAGACACCTTCTTGTCTTGAAGAAGATCAAGAGAGGGATCTTCTCGTTTGTATGAGTTAGCTCAGCTTTATTCACATTATCATTGAGAGCTCTTTTGAAAATTAGAGTTTGGTTTATTAAATATCTCAGCTTTATTCACTTACTTGTTTTCTTTAGGATTAGCTGTGGCCATTGATGTTGTTTTGTGTATGAGAGTGTTGAATAATATGTTGGATTCAAAATGTATCTTGTCATTAAGTAAATGTAACTTATTTTTAGACTTGTAAATTTCGTATTCTTCTAGTGTGTTAAATAGTTTACTTTTGTGGCAAACAGGAATTATCTCTAAATATCCATCTATTGATTGAAGAAAATGATTGGTATCAAGGACGTGTTGAGCAACGTGTGATTTCTGTTAATTGTGCTTGGGGTCTGGATAGTGTTCTTTAAATCTTTTGCGAAAAGATCTTCAAGTCTGTCCTATACTAAAAATTAAATTAAATATTAAATCTTCCTATTAACTCTTGATTGAAAACAAAACCACTGATAACAAATTTGATAAACTGGAGGTTATAAGACCCCATACACTGATTGTCCAGAATACTATTTAGGAGAGACTTAAAGATCTTTTAGCACAAGATTTAAAGAACACTATCCAGACCCCAAGCACAATAAACAGAAATCACACGTCACTCAACACCTCCTTGATACCAATCATTTTCTTCAATCAATAGATGAAAATTTACAGATAATAAATTTTTGCCACAAAAGTAAACTATTAAACACTAGAAGAATACAAAATTTACAATTCTAAAAATAAATTACATTTACTTAATGACAAGATACATTTTGAATCCAACATATTATTCAACACTCTAATACACAAAACAAGATCAATGGTCACAGCTGATCCTATTGAAAACAATTATATAGGTGAAGGATGGGGGTGACTGAAGTGTACTCCAGTTCATGTCCATCAGTCACCTACAGAACTATATAAGTTCGTGCCATAATATGTTTTTTCGTCTGTGAACTTAATATAAAATAGTTTCAAGTTAATCTTAATAGAGACAAATGAGTCTGTTGACTTGAAACGCGTCGTCTAGTTATCTAGTGAACAGAATGAGTCTGTTGACTTGAAACGCGTCGTCAAGTTATCTAGTGGACAGAATGAGTCTGTTGACTTGAAACGCGTCGTCAAGTTATCTAGTGGACAGAATGAGTCTGTTGACTTGAAACGCGTCGTCTATTTATCTAGTGGACAGAATGAGTCTGTTGACTTGAAACACGTCGTCAAGTTATCTAGTGAACAGAATGAGTCTGTTGACTTGAAACGTCGTGTAGTTATCTAGTGGACAGAATGAGTCTGTTGACTTGAAACGCGTCGTCAAGTTATCTAGTGGACAGAATGAGTCTGTTGACTTGAAACGCGTCGTCTAGTTATCTAGTGAACAGAATGAGTCTGTTGACTTGAAACGCGTCGTCAAGTTATCTAGTGGACAGAATGAGTCTGTTGACTTGAAACACGTCGTATCTAGTGGACAGAATGAGTCTGTTGACTTGAAACGCGTCGTCTATTTATCTAGTGGACAGAATGAGTCTGTTGACTTGAAACACGTCGTCAAGTTATCTAGTGAACAGAATGAGTCTGTTGACTTGAAACGTCGTGTAGTTATCTAGTGAACAGAATGAGTCTGTTGATTTGAAACGTCGTCTAGTTATCTAGTGAACAGATTGACTGATAATAGACGTAAGTAAACTTAGCTTAATGTTCAATAAATAATATTTCTTCGAAAATTTAAGTATTATTTACATTCCAAAGTACCCGAGCATCACATATGGTATGCACTTTACCAGATCGTGTATATCAAATGTGCACACACAGTTTTAATAGGGTTATACATAACATTTTTAATTTATTGGCATATACAGGGTGGAAAAAAATATGGAAACTCTTCCACAACTTTAGTATAACTTCATTTGTAAAAATGAAATCTTGTACATGATCATGGTTACAAAGAACATACTTTTTGACGCCATTAGGACATTTAATCTTTTCAGGGGGACGGCCCACGAGGAGTTGAACGAAAATCTTCAACGTAAGCCTAGGTCAAGTTTGGTATCAAATGAAAGGTATATTCAAGAGAAATTAATTGCCCCAAACCGGACTTCGAAAGGTTTATCCTTTCCAGAGCGTCCAAGTAAATATTGATCGTCTGGCCGGCGCTAAAATGTATAATTTTAATAATTAAGATATGTATTTATATAACTAAATAAGAATAACTCTGAAGATGATTCACTGACCGGAAAAACCTAACTAGGTATAATATGCAGGTGAGCTGCCATAGCTATCTAAATATATACAGTATTATCACTTCTAATATCAGTATTATCCATATAATGTTTTTTAATACAACTAAAATTACAACTTCATATTCAAATGAAAGCGTAAACACATCACGAAACAAGTGGTAACAGCACTCGACAAGGTTTTGAACAATTGACAAGTCAGAAGGTGGTGGGGGAAACGTGTGGACAACTTTCAAAAACCAACAACCCCCGACACTTATCCACAGACCAATCAACGCGGTAGTATAGGGTTATAGGTTTAAAACGTGCAGCAAATACGATTCATGGAGCCTTATATGAGTCTATTACTTGTGATCAAATCTGATACACGCGGACTGTGGATCAGACAAAGGGTTCAGAAAGATGATGCATGTGGGCTGTAGCATGATCGTCGAAAAATCAGCCTGGGACACAACCTGTTAGTCCTTAACTAACCTATTGAAGTTTGGTAACACTCATACTCTGGTGGGGTCATTTTTTACCCCAAATTCAATTAGGGGATAAATAATTGTTTTTCTATAAAGATTATTTATTTTATAGTTTATACAAGTATAATGGTCAGTATTAACATAAAATTCCAAAATTTATTTTATAATGAGAATTCATAAAAATATGTTGTTGACTTTTTTTGTAATTTCATTTAAAATTTTCATTTTTTACTAAAATGATGTTCTTTTTCATGGTTTCATCTTCCCAATACAAGGTTCTCACCATCTGAAAACAAAATAGATGGTTTTATAATCATCTTTGGTGAAATTCTTATGTTGAATTATGACATATAATTTTATTCAAATTTTGAAAACACAAATTTTTATTTGCCTTGTTTTACTCCTGGCAGCTTTGAAAAACTACTTTTTGTTTACTGTGGACCTTGCAGACTCCATTAAAGCATTTAGATCATAAAGTCGAGTGTTTGTTCCTGGGACAAAGGTGACATCTCTCCTCTTCGGTGTGGCAGGTCCTGAAATGAAATGAAATACGTCTTTATTTTATGGCGAGGTTAGGAATAGACAGTCCTCTCTCTACTACCTAACCTTAACAAAATTAATCAACTAAATAGTACAAAACATAACTAATTAATGCAACATAAACTAATTAATTGCAACATATCAGTAATCAACAACAACAAACAAAACTCAACATGTGAAACATAAAAAATAACTATAAAATCATAAATAACAAATGAATATCCATACAAAATAATACAAATTTTGAAAAACACAATCATCCATCACTCATACATACTCCAGCAAACCATGACCACCAAACGCACCCGCCCGCTCCATCAACAGGTCCCGCAAAAATAGGCCCTTTAGCTCCGCCCCGAAGCAAGGGCCTTCGCCTATACTTTTGATATTGTCAGGAAACAAATTTCATAATCGGCACCCGGTTACAGTAAAATATCTATTGTACAGGGTAGTGCGATGTATTGGGACTGATAGTAAAAAGGCTCCCTGGCGAGTGTTTCTAATGCTTATTTCAGAAATGAACTTGAAACGCTAAGACAGATAGCTTGGAGTTCTGTCATTTAACACTTTATGAGGAAGAGTAAGTATGTGACAATCTCGAAGTTGTTTCAACTTAAAACAGATAATTGGCGAAAAAATAGTTTAACATGATTCTCACGACGGAGGTTAAAAATAAATGTAATGCAGTAATTTTGTGCCAATTGAAGTTTATCCGAGAGCTTAACATTCATATCATTGATAACGGTGTCATAGTAGTTAAAGTGCGGCAGAATAAGAGTTTTAACCAACATAACTTTTACATTGAATGGGAAACAGGAAGTATGCCGCTTCAAACTGTAGATACCACCAAACACTCTGCCACATGTCACAGTATCTTGGTCAGTCCAACTTAATGTTCTGTTCATAGTAAGACCAAGATTCTTAACTTTGTCACAATAATCTAGTGTCAAGTTGTTAACACTTACTTTTGGAAAAGTGTTATTGTCAACAGAAGTTAATAGTCTTATGATGTCCAACTAAAATTGTTTGAGTCTTATCGTCGTCAAGTTTGAGTTCAAGTCGTTTTGCCCAAGAAGTGGGCAATGAATGAAAATTCTCGGTTCATGTTTGATATAGTCATGTCGGATTCTGTGATAGAGAAATGTTGGTATACCTTGTAAATCGTCAGCGTATAAGTGATAGTTAGAGTGTTGTATAACAGAAGTTATATCATTAATGTAGAGATTAAAAAGAAGAGGTCCCAAGACAGACCCCTGGGGAACACCACGTACCACAGGGCTCTCCATCTTTAGTCCTCACACACTGCAGACGGCCAAAGAGATAGCACTGAACCCAGGAAACACAACTATCAGAAAACCCATAGTTTTTCAACTTAATTAAAAGAAGAGGATGATATACACAATCGAAAGCTTTCGAAAATTCAAAAAGTGTTAAAACTGTAAGTTGTTTCCTGTCTATTGCTTGACAGATGTCCTCAGTAATTTTTAAAAGAGCAGTAGTGGTACTATGATTAGAGTGAAAACCAGACTGATAATTGGAAATTAATTTACTACTCTCCAAGTAATTAAAATACTGCTGATGAACTATTCTCTCTAGACATTTAGACAGAGCAGGAAGTATACTTATGGGTCGAAAATCTGAAGGAGATAGGGGATTAACCTTTTTCTGTAAAGGCCGAATAACAGCTGATTTCCATATAGTAGGAAATGTACTAAATGATAAAGATAAATTAAAAATAGCAGTAATTGTAGGAAGTGTTGCAAGTAAAGTATCCTTTAGAAATCTAATTGAAATGTTATCTGATACAATAGCATTACTAGTAGTTCTCATAATAGCATTCAAAACCCCTCCTTCAGTTACTGATAAGAAGTTGAACTGGTGGGCAGGTCTAGTTAGTGAGATTGAAGAGAGATGATTGACAAAGTCCCGAGCCCCTGACGAATCAACAGGAATGTTTCCAAAATAGTCATTAACTTTTATAATAATTGGAGCTGAAGTATCTGATTTACCAAGCCCAAGCTCTTTGATTTTAGACTAAAGGAATTTAGTAGATTTAGATTTATTAGATAATGTTTGGTAATAATAACGAATCTTTGAGTTACTAATCTGTTGTTGTATTTGATTACGAAGTTTTTTATAAGCTGCCCAGTCTACAGCAGATTTACTTCGCTTGGCCTTGCGGAATGATGCATCACGTAGTTTTTACAATCTACGAATGCATGGAGCAGGTCTTTTAGTTATTCTCTTAGTAACAAGAGGGGCATGTTCCTCAAGAAGGGTATTTAAATGAACATCTAAAGATTAGCCAGATCATTGACTTCGGTAAGCTGAAGGATTTCATGCCAAGGTCGAGAAAACGCATCTGCCAGAAGTGTATCCTTATTAATACTCTTCATATCCCTATACTGGATGAAACGTAGTTTAACTTTTGGTGGATGTAATTTATAAACACAGAAGAGGAGACCAGGGGCCGGGACCTGGTCATAGCATGGAACGAAACCTGGGTCACTAATAGCCATGACGTCAAACCAAGTATCGGCAGTGGCAAGCAGTGGTAGAATGGTTACTATTCTATTCATTAGTAAGTTAAATTATTGGAACATAGTGGTTAAACAAGTTTGGTCATAAGTAGAATGTCCCATTAGATCAGTATTGAAGTCACCTATAACAATGACATGACTATAGCGAGCCATGATATCTAACAGTGCGTGTTCATTCTGCCAGATATCCAAGATTAGGTGCCCTGTAACATATACTGAGAAGAACATGAATTGTATTAACACAGATGCCGAGAAACAAGTACTCAGGGTGGTTAGGACGAGAAGTGTCAGAGCATGAATAACAGAAGTAAAAATATGAGATCTAATAAAAGCTGCAACACCTCCCCCACCCTTATGAAGTCTTTCATTTCTAAACAGATTATAGCCTTGTAATTCCACAGCCTTGTCATGAATATAAGGTTTTAGTCATGTTTCACAAATTAAAATAATATCAAAAGAATTAGGTTCAAAAATTACTCTAAATTCATCAATGTGACAATGTAGAGATTGAGCATTAACATGAGTAAGTAGCGATAAGAAGATAATCTCTGTCTGATAAGCTGTGGAAGGGGAGGGTCGTCCCCGCCCAGGGCGGTAGGGTTAGGTCCCCTCACAGCAGACTGCAACGGGACACTGCGGACAGCAATAAACTACTAACATCAGCGGCCATGGCAGAACCATACATAGTTCAGGCTTCCTAATAACTGGCAGACAAGGGCCAGAAGAGTTCGACATACACACGGCCACACATACCAACATTCATACTAAAAAAACTAAATAACTTGTCTTCATGTTACAATGTGCAAAAACATGTTACTAGCTCCAAATCTTCCTTAAGATGTTGTTTTAGGGGGTTACGTTAAATAACAATAAAACTAACATAACTCGAAATTAAATCTACACTAGGGCCTATTACGTTATGAAACTATTTTGCACAAGAACTAAACCAAACTGGAGTGACATATAGCTAAGGAATAAATTACAGTTTATCTTTCAATTTACAACAAAAATAAAGGTAATTTCAAAAGTAGTGAGAAAGAACTATTTATAAAGACTACAAATTAATAATGAGGAAAAGTGGGAAACAAAACATTTTCTGTGGAATTGCATCCAAAATAATAAATAAAACAAAATATACGCGTACACATAAAAGAGAACCACGCACACGCAAAAATAAAATCCTGAATTAATTTAACCATTGAAAAACAAGAAAGACAATAATTAAATACTATACCTAATATTTACATTTTTATATGTATAAAAAATAAAATAAAAACAAACAAAAATCGAATCTTAAAACATTTTAAAGTAATTAATATAATATCAAAATAATGATTTTTTATAACAGAAAAATAAAAACTTAGGTTTTACATGTAATAACTCACGTGCACACATACAAAGCATACTTTATAGAGAATGTTTACATTTTAGAATAACAACAAATAAATGATAGTTTATAGCTCTAAAAAGCGAAAAAGCAAATTATAACATAGGATTACTTGACATCCTCTAGTCTAACTGCGGTGTGGATAGTCCTGTCACTGCCTTCGCCCGTCACCCACTTCACCCGGCCGTCATCGGTCCACGTGCGACGCTGTCCGTGCTTCTTCACTGCAGCCTGGAACACCTCTAGTCGTAAAGACGTCAGATCCTCCCTGATGGTGATTCCAGAGTCCTTTAATTTATTTTTCTGCTAAAACACAGTGCGTCGATCACGATAGCTCAGAAATCTTACGATGATAGGACGCTGCCGCATCCTACCATCAGGACCAGGATGAGGACGGCGGCCGACTTTGTGCGAACGGTCAATGGTAGCGAGAGGCAAGTCAAGTCCCATCTTCTTGTTCACCACATCTAATACCAGTTGGTCAGTGTCCTCGTCTCGAGCTTCTGGCACTCCAAACACCCGCAGATTCGTCCGTCTCTGGCTCCATATCATCAGAGTGTAGTTTTTCTTTGTCCTAATCTCTTCTGAGAGACGTCAAATCATCTTCCAGTTTCTTTATACGCTCATTAGCGACACACATAGCAGCAGCTTCAATCACATTTATAAGGCGGTCAGCCAACTTATTTACAATCTGGTCAATTATCATCACCATCACCAGTCAGCTATTTCGTTACCAGAGCACATACCAAATCCTTATCGGCACTGGACAGAGGCATTGTATCTTGGCTGGAGACAAAGTCCGCGGATAACGACCGTCGCTTATCACCAACCAGCTTACGTCTTGATCTCAATCCGTGTGGACTTCTAACCATTAAAATAGACTAAAATACCACAGACAAAGTGAATCGAGAAAGTTATTACTGTAACACTATGCACAATTGAAAATGACACAATTTGATATAATTTTCAAGTCAAGGAATGCGAAAAATATCCCGAAAATAAGACAAAAACTAAGGAGCCAGACACGTCGACATGCACTCACTCTGACATCCCCACTCTTATCCTGGGTTGGGTTGTCGAGTTGGCTCATCTTCAATATTTCAAAAAGCCCGTAGCTACTTAGTTACCACGCCAGCAACATAAAATAAGTATAACGTTTTTAATTTGAAAATTGTATCACATATTACTTGTTGGTAAAATCACTCTTGAAAAGTTCCAGTAAGGGAAAACTTTATAATATCTTAACAGAGAAAAAGACCTACACTCCTACCCTTTCGGGGTCAAATGAGACCCCAGGGGTCTCTGAACACTGAACCACACAGGGGAACGTGGACCGAAACCATACACTACTTCTGTCTGACGGGAACTGAAATTACATGAGTGGATAGCTTTCTACCACAATCCCTATCGGAAGAATAATAAAATAAAAACTGCTGGGGTTAAAAATGACCCCGCCAGGGCAGTTAAGTCTTAATAAAGTTTAATAAATATAGGCTTAGTGATTTAGAGTGGTTTATTTAACAGTGATTTTATTTGAGTGGAATGGATGAAGAATTTCTCTTATTATCAGCTGCCGTAGCTCTTTTCAGGGTAATTCCTTATAAGCAATAACGGATAACAAAAAATTCAGACTAACTGACATATTTTAAAATTCGCACAGGATAATCACGTAAACGACCCGTTTGACGTCTGGTGGCACACTAATCCAAAATTTAACGTGGCTTCCCCATTCACGGACGCACCATTACTCCAATGCGGATTCCCCATTCACTGGGAGTTGGAACGTCAGCCATTTGGCCTGGCTTGGTGGATTTTGGCGCGGTTGGGAATCCATCTCGGCCCATCACTCCACGACAATCCAATACGGATTCCCCATTCATATCACTCCATTGGTGTGCTATCACTCCATTTAGCCGAATGGAACGCCCGTGAATGGCCAGCTTAACAAGAAGCTCCTGCATGGATACTTCAGTGAATCAGTATCATGTTGGCTGAACACTGGACAAGTTATCAGTGAAACAATAACAAGAAGTTCCTGCGTGGACACTTCAGTTTATCGGTATCATGTTGGGTGAACACTGGAAGTGTTATCGGTCCAGTATAGGAACAGGGCAACCTTAAGTAGCCTTGCGAGTAAACAACTAACAAGTGTCTGTGACAAGTGTTGCCGTGCCTTCTAGCCGCAGCGAATGCACAAGTTTATCAACCATACTGTATTACATTTAAATTACACTAATTATATTCAAGATACTATATACAATACTGTATTAAAGATTTATACTATTGAACAAAATTATCAGTTCATTATGGTGATTTTCAAAGAAGATAGTTTAGCCCTACTTTAAACTGGAATCAAAGGTTAATATTTTAGTTTTAATCATACAACATTTCTCATGATATTAGTTCTTTTAGTGCCAATTAGAAGCGATGCTTGGAGTGTTATGTATGTACGTTACATATCTACAGTCGACACGTATATAGTCAATTATGTACTGGTGACGTGTGTGGAAACACATAGGCCTACGTGATGTTTGATGACGGGCTCGCGGTGGAAGCACTAAGAATGTAATGTTAAAATGACGTTAACACTGCCATAAATTAGATACCGCAAGCCTTAACTTCGCTTTACACTGGTACTATCATATCTTCATTATTACATTGTTCTTCAATGCTCTTTCCATCATGATCATCGTCACTTAAATTTGGTGTTTTATTTGTTTTTCCAATTTTTTATCTGGTTTATTTGTATACTAATGCCATTGGTTATACAGTATATGGAATCAACCGAGGGGTTGTACAAATGTTACATCTCTAACCCTTCCTCGCCATTGCTCAGAAAATAAACAACATGAAAAACAGAAGGAATATTTCAAATATTTTAATGGCTCGTGCTTCTTGCGCGTCATGTATTTTGGCCCTTGTCTACAGAAACACGAACAGTAGTCACTATGTCCATTAGCGGGTTGTTTGGAAGTAGTGAAGGCATGTGCTGTGGGTGACCTTGACATGTTTGTCGTGATTTTCGAGGACCACAAACGTCATTGAGTTATAAATACATTTCGTAAAGATTTTTATTTCTTTCTACTGTCGGCGCAGAAATTATGTGCACCCGAGTTTGAAGGTTGTTTCCTAATAAAATAAGAGGCCCATGAAAACTCCAATCACACCATTGTTTACCTCGTTTAATGTTAGGTTATGACATATTATGCATCTTCAAATTGTATAGTAATGTTTAATAATTTTTATCCAAGGTCAAGCAAAACAATTACAGAAATTTTAACTAGTTTTCACTTTACATCAAATGTACCCCTTTATTGAAAAAACCGTTAATTTATTGCATTTATATTTTAATACTTGGTTGATAGGAATGTTTTCTATAAGTTTCATAGATTTTAGAATTTTAAATTTTCAAGAGAAAATGTTGATATCAATCTTCTGACAGATTGTTTTCTTGACTTCTAAGGTTGTAAGATTAATAAATTGGTCTTGTTGTAATTCTTATTACCCGTATGACTGCAAAACTATTGATTTGTCCATAAATCAACCGCCCATACACGTACAGTGGTATATAGACCCACGCTCCCACTCATACAGTACAGTAGTAGTGACCCACCCGCCCGCCCATACACGTACAGTGGTGTTGTGCCACGCGCCCACTCATACAGTACAGTGGTATTGACCCACCCGCCCACCCATACACGTACAGTGGTATTGTGCCACGCGCCCACTCATACAGTACAGTGGTATTGACCCACCCGCCCACCCATACACGTACAGTGGTATTGACCCACCCGCCCACTCACACAGTACAGTGGTATTGACCCACCCGCCCACCCATACACGTACAGTGGTATTGTGCCACGTGCCCACTCATACAGTACAGTGGTATTGACCCACCCACCCACCTATACACGTACTGTGGTATTGAGCCACGCGCCCACTCATACAGTACAGTGGTATAGACCCACCCGCCCGCCCATACACGTACAGTGGTATAGACCCACGCGCCCACACATACAGTGCAATAGTAGTGACCCACCCGTATATATATATATATATATATATATATATACAGGGTGAATTTTTTAAGCGTGTCACCATCGGGATCTTAAACCCGCAGAGATACAAAGAACTTTAAATGGGGACCTTCAGCTACTTTTTCGTGATTAACAAAAATATGCATTTTCCAAAATGACGGACAACTTTTTTTATGGAACACACTTTATTTTTTTATATTTTCTGAAGGAAAATTAAATTTAAAACTGTTTTATGCCTTGCATTTTCCAAGTAAAATTAGCCATTTAAAAGATATGGACACTCAAATAGTTTAAAACGCCAACTTTTGGTACTGCAAAATTGATATAACAACCTTGTTTTATTCTGTAATATTAGGATGTATGCTTAAATTCATACATTTAGCTGTCGTAAAGTTTGAATATCTTAGACAAAATAAATAAATCAGCCCAATACTATATTAATAATCCTGTTTCTACTACTATTTTGTTAAACTTTTGCTTTTTTAATGTTGTACTAACTATTTTTTTTTCATCGTAGTTTCACAATTAAGTATAATTAATATAATAAAATTGTACTTAGTCTACTATATGTAAATTATTATGGTGTGTATGTAATTGAAACACAATATAATTTTGAATATTTAATGCCTTGGCTCAAGAAATATATGAAGTACGCATACTAATACTGGTCTGTCAGCTGTTCACGTAAATATGAGCTGTTGCATTGTTGTCAAACAATTGCCCTAACCTATAATTGTGTGCCAACGGTAATTACTTATTTACAATAGAACATTTTTTATCAGTTATCAATATTAATATTCAATTAGTTATGTTTTTAGTTTAGTTATTACAGTTGGCACAAAAAGCCTCGGTTTTGGGTACCCCCACCAAATCAAGTGACTAGAATAAAGAGCTGTGATTGGTCGAAACTATAACTGCCATATAGACTTAAAATAATTTATATTAATTGTTGTGCTATATACAGTATTACTTTACATATCATAGTTAGTGTTTAACTAAGAAAATCTTAAATTCAATAACATTAAAATATTATAATTAGTTTATTTCAATATTAAAGGGTAATTTACAATATATTCATTATAAAAGAACACTAGTAGTCAAATTTTGTTCCACCATCACGTTAGAAATATTTAATATTTTTAATTCTATTATATTACAGTTATTGTTTATAATTTTACTAATTAAAAAAAAATTTCCCTCGTAATTTTTATCAATAAGAGATAGAATTACAGTTTTAAAAAATTGCTTCCAAAATATTCATACTAGTTATCCATTTATCTTAACGTAAAATCGCAATAAAAATATGATTTCAATATTTACAGTTTGATTTGTATAACACTTGATTGTTAGGAACCACTCCATATAGGCTAAACTAACAACAATAATAATATAAATAGTGGTAATGTGCCGGTACTGTAATACACAAGTTTTTAGTAAATTAAAACCTCTGTATCGTATGTTTGTAAAACTAAAGTACAATATTCTAATAGGTAACGGCTTTCGGCTACATTTCGAGGTCACTACATTGTCCCGTTCACTTTCCTAACATATATCCCACCAGCTAATAACCGGCATTATTATACTCTGTGTTGAATCCAATCGATCCTGTTGGAATTGCCTCTATCCAAATTTACCTTCTCGCTATTACTGTATATATATATATATTCTTCTTTGCCTGTAAATACGTACTATAACAAATCTATATCCTATGTTAATGGTTACATGATCAATCACACTCTTTATCAATCTTGTTATACTATAACAAATGCTTATTCTATTACATATAAACACGATAACAAATGTATGTTCTATGTTTCTGGACTCTTCGTACTTACTTCGTCTTATGTACTCTACTATTAACACTCTGACAAGCCCTTTTCACTGTGTTCCCTCGTTTTACAGGCGGAAACACCAGCACCACGCTACAGGCGAAGGTGTTTGTCATCAAGTGTCATTGTTGTTCTCTCTCAATTATTTAATGACACATTTTTATCTAAAGAGTGTATATTTTTTTAATTGTCATTACTTTCCTCTCTTTCAACTAAGTATAATACATTTTTATTGGTTAAATTAATATATTTATTAGTTATGCCTCATTAAATGTCAGTGACCAAAGTAATATAATTGCAGTTCTCGTGTTAGTTTTTTCTTCAATACGCATGACTCCAAATAGCGCAAAAGCACGAGGCAGTACTTGTATTTTAATATTTTGTAATTTATTCCATTACTATACCACCTAGTGGAATTTAATTTTCGACCAGAATAACCACTGCAGGTCTCCAAATGATGAGTAGTCCTATAAATTGCCAATATAAATAGTATTTGAACCTTTACAGTTCGATTTGTAGGCCTATAACACTTGTTTCTAACCAACCGTTGTGTCAAACAAATCCATATACGCTAAATTAACAATAATAAAAATATAACTAGTGATAATGTGCTTGTAATATAATAAAAATGTTTAAGTGAATTAGAGCCTCTGACTCGTATATTTGTAAAACTAGCCCACCGATATCCCACCAGTTAGTATCCCGCTATTATACTTTGAATCCTTCCAATCCCGGAAAATTTCCCCTATCCGAAATTATTTTATCCCTAATATATCTGTTCTTCTTTGCAAAGTATATATGTACTATGACTAGTCTATATTCTATAATAATAGCTACATTATCAACCACGGTCTACTCTTGACTAACCACCGACCTACTTTTGTACTTAAATAAAGTTAGGTATCCTATAATCATGTTTTAAAATAAATTAAAGTTGATTGTAAGATAGGTAAAACATATCTAAAGACTTTTAATTTTCTCAGTTGGAGTTTACAACCTAAAATTGTTATTATCTAATTAAAATCTATGTTTTACTGTTTTAATTCTAATGATGTTTTAACACATTATCTAACTTTAACTTAGTTTTATTAACTTACTCCAAAATGTATCGAGTTTTACTTAGATACTCAAACAAGCCTATCCCCACTCTATATTTCCATCCATCAGCTATTATAAGCTCTTACCGTGACATTATGTTTCCTCAACCTTACACTTTACACTACTTGTACACAGTAGCTTATAGACAGATTATCTCATAATCTTCTATCTATGGGCAAACAATAAGAGATTTCCTTACTAGTACAAGAGTTGTCATTGACAACTATTACAATGTGCATGAATATCTGTAAATATTTCTTCTACAGTATATTTTTTCGTTCATAACATAGCTTTATTTGACAAATTGCATTTTAATAGTACCGTATGTCGAAATTATTGCATGTGTTTAAAAACCTAAATTTATAAGGTACTCACTATATAGTCATGATTTCATCCACAGTTTTCTACAACTATCCATATAATAGTGTAATATCCTTGAATATTAACTACTTATTAAGAAGTTAAGTCGACACTGGTGGCGTAGTACTGTAACCCAGCTACCTGGAGACAAAGTGTTAAGGAGGCGATAGGTTCACGCTCAATGGTTACCTTCGATGAGGACACTTCTAAATAAGTCTGTGGTATCCATGTTGGTCCCGTAGTTGCTTTGGCTATTAATTGCTGTTTATGCGGAACAGTCGACCTTAGTTAGTAACAATGACAACACTCGTTCATCCACACTCATTCCCCTCTCATAATGGCCCATATCTTGACGATTGGCGTCTTAATAATGAATAATTATGTTCCGGTCTAACCAAACTATCTCGATCTTATTACTTCAACTGCACATGCTTTTGGGAAGCTTTATATTCTAATAGTAAATCTTCTCTCATTTTTTTTATTTTACATTTGTTATTCTTATACCCTTTGTTCCTTTGATCTCACTTTGTAAATTTACCTAAAAGGTACATTTTAATTGGATCTAAAGCACTTTCAAAGTACAGATTTGTAAAACTAGCCAATATATAGGCATTTAAATTGGAATGGTAAACTATATTGCTTGAGACTAATTTTGTGAGACCCAAGCCCCATTTTCACCCCTGGAGGCCGTACTAGTGAAGTTAACATTTTTTCATTATTTTTCCTAGCTTTAGTTATCTGTGAATATTTTGTGTGAATTTTTCAGGACTAAAACAAAAATTGTGCAGTGAAGCGTTTTAAAATATGTAATGCAAATGACTGTTACATTTTTGATAGTTCGTAATGCAAATGACTGTTACATTTTTGATAGTTCGTAATCGTTACAATGTTATTATTACGGTAGTATATAATGCTTAGTCCATTGCGTCAGAGGAACATGTCTGAGATATTTTCATTCTGATAATTTATACTGTAATTTACTCCTATAATTCATAAATTCCTACGACTGTACTTTTTTTATATAACTAACAGTATACAGACCTTCGACTGCTATTATTATGAGAATACTTAATTCATGAGCGTTTTTTTTATATAGTTCATAAAAAGTATTATATTATTTTTCTTGTTATGGTTTTACGTTTCTTTATGTAAGAACACCTACACCTTTATTTTCTCTGTAGAATCAATTTAGTTAATATTGCTTTTACACCCATGCATAAAAAAATTTGAAAAGTAACTTTTGGTTTGGTAAAAATCATAATTTATACTTTACCATAGTCGTCAACATTAAGTGTTATGGGGAGTATAACAGTCATAAGCATTTTGTATTATCAAAAGCATAACATTGTAATCAATAAATATTATCAAAAGATAGTAAATGTGTGTGGTTTCTTTAGCTATTTACTCATCAAATGACAGAGTAGTCTAGTAATTAACAATTTGAAACATAGGATATATGATTTTATAACTCATATACGCATTACAGGAAGGACCATAAAGGACATTTTATGGATTCTCGCTATATATTTCTTAAATGTATAACTCTTAAAAAGAACAGTGTAGATAATGGAGAAAATAACGAAAAATGTTATTGAACTCAAATACAAGTTATGGTCATCAAAGGGAAAATCAGCTACTTGCAGTAGATGTGTCGAAGATTGGGTCGACTGGTAAATAATGAGTCCTTCTGTTAAATTATTTTTCTATCACGATAAACGTTTTGTCTAGTGAAAAACACTGTTGATTGCTACAAAAATCCATTTCTGATCGTTTAAATGGCATCAATTTCATCATGATCATGAAGTCTTGTGTTCATGATCCCTAGATTGGGAATCTCATCAACATATCTTCTTTTGAGGCAGTTTTTTTTTATTTTGATAAAAATATAGTCAAAATTAAGATAAAAATTTAACTATAATTTTTTGTTTTATATTTTATTTTTTTATGTATTTTTGTTGGTGTGACAATCTGTCCACAATCTCCTTCCTTTTTTAATTTATAATTCTTCAATCCTAGTTCTTTCACTAATTAACGTAGCCTCACTGGTTTGTTTTACATAAAAGTGACGTTTTTATCCGGGTAACACTTTTCGAAATACTTATATACATTTAACAGTGTTATCCTCTCACCATTTTTTTCCTTTGGCTTTTTTCCATTGTTAAAGACCACACTGAATCAATAAAATTACAATTATTGAATTAACTCGATCACTTTTTCAAGACACTCAGAAAAACACAAGCAATAACCACAAACCTCATTCCAACACTGAAAGTACGCTTGTACTTCCTTCTTGGGGGGGATGTTTGTTTATTCCTTTGCATCAACAGATAAGATGGAAAGAGGGAAAGGCCCAAAAGAGTCACTCGCCTGCCTTGTCCTCAGTTGAGGTATTGATGGGTTAAAGATAATAATATAGGACATATAATGAGCTGTTTTTATTTGTTTGAAAGCTTATTTTTACTAAAACTAATTAATTATTTACTGTAACACAATTAATACATTTCTTGAATATTGTTATAAAATACGTCTAATAACCTAACATAAATTATTATTTAAAAACGTAATTTGATTAAATCAATTAATAATTTCAACCAACAATAATTTCAATTTTTTCATTTTGAATCGTACAACATCGTACAACAATTATTTCATTCAACAAATAATTTCAAATAAATTCAAATGTAATTTAGGTACAAAACATGGGTTGTACCAATATATCACTTTTTGTCTTGGAATAAGCTAATTAAGACTTGATTCCTTCAAGTAGAGACATTAATTTACAGCATTATACTTGATAATTTATTTTATATTTAACTATATTTGTCTTTTTATCAGTAACATTTTTCTTGTAAATGAATAAACATATACGAAAATATCTACAGACTTTTATAGTTAATAATTTGTTTGTTCTTTAAATACATTTTTAACTAACGATGATTGGTTTATACACTATTTAAAACCTAATTAAATTTTATGAGACATTTTAGACAAATGTTTTTTACACAAAAACTGTAATATAATATCCGAGCGAAACCGTGAGGATGCTATTTGACAGTGAGCAGACAGATAGTGCTCTATATTTTTGCACCAGCTAGTAGCGCTGTGTATGTCCATGACAGGCGTACTGCATTCTCAACGTGAAATAGAGTTTGGAGTATACTGCTCAAATGTCTTTATCTTTGATAATTGTTGATAACTTGCGTCCATAACGAGTCGAATGAAAGTGATAACACCCTGATTTAAATAGTGTATTCCATCACTTATCAACGGAGCATAATAACTTCCTTATAACACAAAATATAATTTAATATATTGTTGCTACATACGCTATCGTATGATAAGAGAATATTACTGAATTTAGAACACGTGTAGTTCAGATCCGAAACGTCAAAGTGTATTTAATACCCGTCAATATTGGTGACTGCGGAAGATAAGATAAAATCAGAACAAGATTATTGTAATTGTGCCAGTGCCATCAGAAATTGTAAGTCACTGTCGGTATAGTGTAGTGCAGGGGCTGCCCACTCCACATTATATCTGGGTCATGAAGACGACTCACGACTATCCACGGGACAGGACAGTACTAAGTTGGTCAACTATAATTGTAAGTCACTGTCGGTATAGTGTAGTGCAGGGGCTGCCCACTCCACATTATATCTGGGTCATGAAGACGA